>CM040403.1:60540919-61160030 GCA_022702515.1 Ilyophis sp. 1 JC-2022 | reverse complement strand
GAGTATAACCAGTGTAGCTACGATAGAATTAAAACGGATTTTAAAATGCTTTAGCTATGTTATCACAATGGGGTATATGGATATTGTGCAGCCCAATTCGTGATTGTGCGCCATGTTTGAGGCGGTTTTTACGCACATTGCTGTTTATAGCCAACGCTGTATCAAATGGCAGTCCAGTGCTTTATAGGCTGCTTATTAATTATACCGCTTCATCGTATGGAATTTTAACAACTAGTGTTGCCTTATTTTGACTGATCCACGAATCACTAGCAATATTTAGTTTAAAGGGGATATATTTAATTAAGTCAAACTATTGCGCTTATTCAATTCACTTCCAGCTATTAATTATTTGACTGTACCATATATGGCTGCTAGATGGAAGTATAAGGCTGTGTAATGTTTAGATTACTGCTAAATGGTGAAACACTTTTCCCTCTGCCTAATTTGTCCAGGACACAAGGATCTGCAGTAGCATTCTGTACCTCACACATTTTTCTAAATGACAATATGTAATCAGTGATGTTTGGCAATAGCAGTATAGGAGCCCACATGTTTTTTAAAAATGTTTTATCACTGTACACTTATGCAATTTTACTTTAGTCAGTTGCTAAATTCAACTGCCGATCCCCCATATAAATTGAACTGACAAATTGGTCATACAGCCAAATAGTCATCTTCAATATTATTTTTCAAACTAATTCTGAACAACAAGACAACTAGCAGCTGAATCGAGCTCGTACACAGTCTATAGGCCCACGTTTCATTCTTGATGAAAGACGCGTTTCCCAACGCTATCCTTTGGACACTTACAAAATACAAACTTGGCAATGCAAAACTAAATGCAATGATACTGCAACGTAATAAACCCACGATGTAATGGCTAACGAAATTAGGACACAGGCTGCTAGAACACAAATCACATCACAAACAGTAGACTATTGATAAAACAAGTCTTTAATCGATACATGTGTATCTTTACTTTCGTAGTTGGATTTTCGGGAAATTTTTATTTTGAGCTTTGATGCCATCTCGTTGCGTGTCCTCCATGTTCTCCAGCATTATGCATTCCATTGCTCATTGCCATAGGCTGGTGAACAGATGCAATTTGACAAGACGTTACAAATGTATTACCTGCATATACTTGGCTATGGCCATTATGAAAGCATTTTTAACAAGTAGCCTACTATCATCTTTTTCATGAATCATACAATTAAAAAAATGTTTTATTAAAAACTTGCCAACATATTTCTAAAACATACATGAAAATAGTATTGCCTACCCAACAACACTGAAGCTATTACTGGCAAAGGTTGGGTTTGTGTTAACACTTTTCCCATGCTGCACTCACACTAAACAGTTTGCTATATTTGCTATATTTTGGGTATTATTGCCTCATAATTCATTATTTTTTCCACAGGTGGAAAGTATGGAACACCGAGAGTGCCACAATGATAAATAAATAAAATAATAATAAATAAATGTGGAAATATAAAAATGCAATAAATAAAATAATTAGCAAATAAATAAATACATCTGGGAATTAATATAGAAATGTATGTATGTGCAATACATTTTAAGTTATTAAATGTATTTTTACATTTATTTTCAAATAGGCTATTTACCAATTTCCCAACTAGCACAATGTGTCAATCAATTTGCTTTGCTCCACCCACTAAATTTGCCTTGTTCACACCCTTCCAACGTATGTGTAATCAGTGTTGCCAGATTGGGTGTATTCCAGCCCAATTGGGCTATTGTTTTTTATTTTATTGTGTGGGGGAAAATTACTTTTTGCAGCTTGTCATAATTTGGGCTATTTTTAGTTATATTGGGCGTTTTTTCCATATTCTTCTTCCAGCTAATTATTAACATTCATGTATTTTGTCCCTCCTCTCTCTGCCTATTCCTCGGTTGTCATTTCTGCCCTGCAACACTCACACACCCAGTCCACCTTTCAAATTGTTTTTGGAAATAATGGATGTTGTGTTCTCCGGGCCAATATTACAAGAGAGACCACAGACTGTTGAGTAGCTGAAGTCTTATATCAAGCAAGAATGGGAAGAAATTCCACTTTCAAAACTACAACAATTAGTGTGCTCAGTTCCCAACAGATTACAGAGTGTTGTTAAAAAGAAATGTGGTAAACATGTCCCTGTCCAAATTTTTTTGGGACGTGTTGCAGGCATTAAATTTAGAATGAGCGTATATTTACAAAAAAACAATAAAGTAGATTAGTTAAAACATTAAATATCTTGTCTTTGTACTGTTTTCAATTGAATATGGTTCAAAAAGGATTTGCTTCTCTGTTTTTATTGACATTTTATACCCAGTTCCAACTTTTTTGGAATTGGGGTTTGTACAGTAGACTTCTAAATTATCATACGTTGTCAGTTTTAGTCTTTTTAGAACATTGCTGTGTTTATTGAAGTAGAGCTTTGTAGTATAAATAAAACCCATTTTCATCGCCCTGCCGGGAGGGGTCAGGACCATTCCACTACACGTAATTCAAACTTTCTTCCAAATAGACACTACATTCCAGAGTCTGATATTCATTGTAAAAAGATTTGCGTGAATATACGACGCACCATGCGATACTCGGATAGTCGGTAGAGCATGAGACTCTTAATCTCAGGGTCGTGGGTTCGAGCCCCACGTTGGGCGCTCTGTTTTCCTCGTGCACATCGCAGGTCAAAAGACCACACTCTGTTTGCAATTGATAAACAGGAACTCAATCTGTCCTCGCATAAATTAAAAAATTTCAAGCTAACAGGTAAATATGTCGCAGTGACATGTAGAAGAGGGCTAAGTCGGCGCTATTCAACTCCATCTCCAGTGGGCCAAAGTGTCGGCAGATATTTGCTTCTTCCACCATTTTTGCCACGAAAATGTGGCCCGCAGGACCTGGAATCGAGTAGCCCTGGCGTAAGGAGTGGTGAGCCCGCAAACTAAGGTTGCCTGTCTTTCGTCCTTTTTAAACGAGTTGGGACAAAGTAACTGAATTTTCCTAACAGCTAAGGGGTTCCGCCCACAAGTGAACTAGCTCACAATGGGTTTGTTTCCCATGAGACATGAGAAAGTTTAGAAAGAAATTGCTTTTGAGCTGAGCATTACCATATTTTGTGTTCCAGAATATCTTTCTATCCTTCTAAACTGGTTGAGAGATAAGTAACTGAATGTTGGAAACTGCTAATGGGTTCTGCCCACTAGTGAGCTAACTCACAACGGGTTCGTTTCCCAAACACACGAGAAAGTTTAGACAGAAATAGCTGTTGAACAAGTAAAATTAGTTTTGAATGAGTAGAGGCCACTTGTCTTGTAAACAGGAGAGCCAGGGTCCAAATTCCTGCAGTGCCTTGTTTCCAGTCCCCCTTGTGTTTTTCCCCACGCCTGATTACTTCCTTGCTGGTATCGATGGAAGAAATAGCTTTTCAGCTGAGCATTACCGCATTTTGTATTTCGGTGAACAAAGAGAAAATGCATTCCGGGCGGACAGAATCACCGTGGGGTAATGTGTGTTGGTGCCGTGGCTTATTTGGTTAAAGTGCCTGTTTAGTAAACCGGAGATCTTGGGTTCGAATCCCAGCGGTGCCTTGTTTTCTGCCTCCGTTGTGTTCAAAAAATAGAAATCTAAGACCATAAACACATGACCTGAACCCACAAAAATGCCATAAGCTAGTTTCTATACAGGTATATACTGTATAGGTCTAGTGATCCTCCACAACGGAGCTTAGAGTCTTGTCCAAATCTATCTCAGTCCACATTTGATGTCATTTATATCAATTCCCCTCCCTTAGAAAATTCCCACCGAACGATCAGTTTCACTCTCGTACACGTCATATCGCGGAAGCTAGTTCTGCTTTAACTCCCGTTTCATGGAGTATGCCGTGTTTTTTAGAAAAATATCGGGGAACGGTCATGCTTAGTTGGTAGCAATCATAGAAAGAACTGTTCTGAGAGAAATCCAGCACCATACACTGTGTTCATACACTCAAATTCTGCATTGTTCAACCAGCAATTCGGCCCAAATTTTGTTTTCAAAACAAAGTGGCTTATGACATAAAGCAATGGAAGAGATAGGGCAGTTCACATCGAGAACCAACAACCTTTGATAGACATAAATTTTTGGCATAGATTAACACAACACCGTCCTAGTTTAGGCATTCTTTATATTTTTAAATTTTATAAATTTTTCCATGGCTAAAGGGCCAGAACAGATAGTTTGTCAGTATTCATTCCTATCTTTTTAACTAACAGGGATCTTGATAAGTGGCTGGAATCTTACTTTAATTTAATTAAAGATGATTGCCACAGCCTTCACAATCATTAAGGTAATGACACAAAGGCAACTTTTTGAGGGAGAGAACTCGATAGAACTTTTGTCCAATGAAGGCCTCCCTGTCAGGGAATCGAACCCCGGTCTCCCGCGTGACAGGCGGCGATACTCAACACTATACTAACGAGGAATGATTTGGAAATGGCCTTCACGGGAGGCCCGAAAAAATAGAACATATGAACACATCACTATCTTGGAAGGTTTTGAAGTCTTGCCAATTTTCCAGCCTAGGGCATGTGACAGGAATGACTGAATATGATCCCTTCGCCCCTTTGAGGGAGCATATTTCAATCAACTTCATCAAAAAGCTTTTGAGTGGGTGGCTTTTTCTCACAAATGGGGGCACTTAAAATCCCCGGATGAAACCCTTATTTCCGAGGTATTGTCGAGGGGATTCAGGAGCACACTTATCTGAAAATTTCAGGAAGTAAACAAAGTAAAAACTACAACTTGTAGTACAAGACATAGAGCGTATATGCATGTCTATGGTACAAGAGCGGGACATATTACAAACTACTTCCTCACTAGTCTGGAAAGAGTGTTACCGGATTTTTTTCGCACACTGGTTGCAAAGTGAGGGGAGAGGGCACATAGTAGACAAGGGGCAGGGAACAAGGATCATATTCGGTCACAGCCTCAGTGTGGTTTATTGTAATCAAAGTCATGTGACGGTGGAGTAGAACTTTCTATTCCCTTAATGAGAGGTTGACGTAGCATGTGTCGCCACATTTTTTGCCATTCCTGCATTCGATTAGTCACCACTTATGTGTGTCTGCCACCCTGGTGCTTTTGTATGCTTCCATCCATTAACCTGAACATAACCTGCCCTGGATCAGGTTATTTGTGCAGCCTCAATTACCATGGCAGTATACCTCAATTAAAAGTGAGTTGGCTTTGTGATACAGAAAACTCAGGGTTGAAGCTTAAGTTAGCTCGCTAACCCCTCAATCTCATTTCGTAATACACCCACGAGGTTAGGGCAAAAATCTTCAGGCGTAGCTTTAATTATAGGTCTTGCTTTCAGTTCATAGCTTGACAGGTAGGTGGCAGGCCAGGTGTACTCGGCGGCTGAGGGTTTGGAGCCCCAAACTACGTGCAGTCGAGCGTCCTGTGTTAGACGGTCAGGTGACAAGTAAGTGTCACCTCCAGCGATTGCCAATTTGCACTTTGGGTGTAGCCCGGCTATGCGGTACCGGGAGAATGTGAGACTGGCTCACGAAAACCAATCACGCAGCCAGAGCTCCATTTTCGCTTCCATTTCTTTCCAATCGCGTGCTCTGCCCCATCCATTTCTTACCAATCAAATCTCCCCGTCTTTGCGCTCCATTTCTTCCCAATCGGGACTCGTCGTGCCCGTCCATATCTTACCAATCATATCTTCCCGTCTCTGAGCTCCATTCCTTACCAATCAGGACTCGTCGTGTCTGTCCATTTCTTGCAAATAAAATGCGGCAACACAACTTTTGTTGTTTTTAAACGCATCGCGGCAGCTACCAGTGGCAGCGACTCTGAAGAACACAGTCGGTGATATAACGTGATTTATCAAGGTAAGGCGGCTGCATTAAATTAATTGAATTAAACCGTTAAAGGTGAAACGCTAGCTTTTATATATTTCCCTTCTATCATCTCTGATAGTAGGCTAGTTACTGGGTTAATTAACTTCTAGCTAATGGAAATTTACCTCAAACATCCGGTAAAATAACGTAACCTCGTGATTTAATTATGTTATTATTAGCTATTAATGTGTTACCTATTATTGTTATGTTTTGTGGTGCAAAATACATGGTGTATGTCCTATAACTAGTTGCATAGTCTGGTCTAGTTGACATAAGACTAATGCAATTAAGTTCCTTGGATTGACAGTGATTCCCTGTTAGATTGACATGACTTGAATATAAATAGAGTCAGATATACTTCACAGTAACTTTCATAGATGCATAAATGTGGTATTATAATGATTTTTCATTGGTACTCCTATATTAAATATTGGCTAGCCTTCATAACAAAATCTCCAGTGTCATCTCATTTATACTTTTTCATTGTTTACCTCAGATGGCCTCTAAACAAAAATCTCATAAGGCCATGGCCCATGTGAAACTGTTAGATGATGTGATTTTGAAAAGCAAATATCACTTTATCATTACATGACCGTTTGGCGTGCCCATACATAAAGGCCCAATTTGACTTACAGACCAGTCCAGCTGAGATGACATGCATCTCTGAGGGACCACAACACTGTCTGTGGATTCCACTCTGTTAAGGTAATGTTAACATAGATGGACATAATAAACATCGAATAAAAAGTTTGGAAATTTGTGTTTGGTAGATTATTTCTCTGTTGTAACAATGCTTCTTGGCAATACATTTTATACTGTTGGAAAGCATGTCTATTTCCCTTTTAAATGGTGCCCCATTTGTAAGGAACATGCATTTGTGGCACAGCTGAGTATGTGGGTTGCGCCCATGTAAAATTTGCCAAATCTTCTCTGCCAATGCCAAACAGCTTACACCTGCACTGGAACCTGAAGATGTGGAGGAACGTTATGTTCAGCGATGAGTCCAGATTCTGCCTACGGAAGTTGGATCGTAGGGTGAAAGTGTGGAGAAGACGGGGAGAACGCTATGCTGATTGCTGCACCGATAGAGTAACACCTTTTGGTGGAGGCAGTGTGATGGTGTGGGGCGGCATCTCCATCACTGGAAAAACGAGGCTTGTCATCATTGGAGGCAATCTCAATGCAGAGAGATATCGAGATGAGATTCTGCAACCAGTGGCAATCCCATATCTCCACAGTCTGGGACCGAACTCCATCCTCCAAGATGACAACGCTCGCCCCCACAGAGCGGGATTTATCAGAGACTACCTCCAGAATTTGGGAGTAGAGAGAATGGAATGGCCTGCCAACAGTCCTGACCTCAACCCAATTGAACACTTGTGGGATCAGCTTGGGCGTGCTGTTCGTGCTAGAGTGACCAACACAACCACGTTGGCTGACTTGCGACAAATCCTGGTTGAGGAGTGGAATGCCATCCCACAGCAGTGTGTGACTACGCTGGTGACCAGCATGAGGAGGAGGTGCCAGGCTGTTGTGGCTGTGTATGGTTCTTACACACGCTACTGAGGCTCCGGTTTGTTAAATTAATAAATTGTAAAATTGCCAATATGTTTTGTTTCTTCCTTGTTACTGATAGACTTCAATCATCCAATCCACCAAACAACACCAACCAAGAGTCACTAGCAACAGCAGAATAAGCTGTTTGGCATTGGCAGAGAAGATTTGGCAAATTTTACATGGGCGCAACCCACATACTCAGCTGTGCTGCTCATCCCACAAATGCATGTTCCTTACAAATGGGGCACCGTTTAAAAGGGAAATAAACAGGCTTTCCAATGGTATAAAATGTATTGCCAAGAAGCATTGTTACAACAGAGAAATAATCTACCAAACACAAATTTCCGAACTTTTTGTTCGATGTTTATATATGTGGAGGTAGATATATGTGGAGGTAGTTTGTATTAATTGTAATGGCTGATTGACCAGTCCATCAGTTTCATTCTCACCCACGAGACCTAAAACAGGTCCGTTAATGACAGAAACAAAGCAGCAGCCGCAGCCATGAAAGTTCAGATAACATTTTATTATTTATTTTTGACCCCCCTGGGGGGGTTTTCCCTTGTATTTTCCTGCGTGTGGGTGTGTGTATATGTCCTTGATTTACAGGTGTCGAAGATGAGATCATACTGTGTGACTAGCTTGGGACAGTCATCCATTGACCAATGCCGATAAAAATAATGAGCTTGTTTTTCTGGCGTGAGTGTATGCCCTTGAATGTGAGGCCATGAATGTGTGATGTGTGCGCCTTTGTCTGTTTAAAATGGGCCTTTAGAACTGTTTTTGCAATTCATCCTACCACAGAAAAACATCTTAACACGATCATTTTCATATAGTTGGCTAATACAGTGGTCTGTAATGATATAAAAATATACCACAGGTTATACTAAGTATTAAACCATTTATTTGAACTTTGCCTTTAAAAAATTCAGATGAGTTCTGTTGGATCAGATGAGATGGGGGACTTAAGTGCAGGTAGTAAAAAGGAGTATGTACCAGATACCACTGGGGAATCCTCAGACAGTGACGACTGTTTGGACCTCCCTCAGCAGAACAAAATTAGTAGATGCTCATCTTCCAGTCAGAGCAGCAGCTTTAAAACCTTACCACAGAAACATAGTGCAGGTCCTCATTCTTGACAATTTATTCCTAATGCCACAACTCCTTTAGATGGTGAATAAATTGACCAAACATCTACTTACAGTGCAGTGTCACGACCCGGCTCGTAGAGCCATGACAAAACAGGGAGACCACACAGGGAATTCACTGAGCAGATATACATTTATTTAAATTAACCAAAACACATACAAAATAAATTAAAATATGAGGCGTGGAAGTCTGTAAGTTACCAGTTGTGTATGCATATGCTTGAATAAGTGAAAGGTATTATTGAGTGTTGTAAAACGCAAAAACACAAACACATACGTGGAGAGAATCAGAGAGACTGGTAATAGGAGACAGCGAGTTAAATAGAGCAAAACGACTTAACAGGTGTGTCTCATAATTAATCGGCTCTCCAACTCCACCTGCCAGCCTACTAACAGCCAGCAGAGCAAGAGAGCCATAACACCACCCCCCCATAAAAACAGGGACCCACTGACCCCAAGACAACTCCTCCAAAACTAAACACACATAAACCCCAAACTGGCCCACCCAACTCAAACACCAACCCACCCCCCACTTCAGCAACCCACTCACAGAAGTAATTAAGAAGCGGAGGAAAGGGAAGGGTAAGGGACAGGCTGAACTTAAACTTTTTTAGTGAACTTAAAACCGCGGCCCGTGACAAAGCATCAGCGTTATCACTCCTCTTTATATGCCTGATATCAAGGTGGTAACCTTGTAGAAAAAGGCACCATCGCATGAGCCGCTGATTTGGGTTCTGTAAAGCAGGGGTTTTCAAAGTGGGGGCCGCGGCCCAACGGGGGGCCGCCAGGGGGCGCCAGGGGGGCCAATTGGAAGGGAGAGGAAAATGGAAAATGCAAAAAAAAAATAATAATATTTGTATTTATTGAAAAAATTAATTTCAATTCAATTCATAAGATTACTGTGCCGGTTTAAAATAAGATATAAATAGTTATAAATCCTTTCATATCGAAATTAGGTCTTTGCCATGCCCTTCTTTCAATCGCAGCCAAAAACTAACCTGTCAGTCAAAGCGTTACGTTGAGCTGCTTACGGCCCGATTATGGAATCAAAATAGGGTCAAAAGTATTGTGTTGTGTATTAAGAAGCTGTATGTTAGATTTTTTTTTATTTGCCAGTGTAATTTAAAAGTAAAAAAAAAAAAAAAGCCATTTCGCAATAGGGGGGCCCCAGCCAGAGGCTACGACTATTTGGGGGTCCTTGGCATGGAAAAGTTTGGGAACCCCTGCTGTAAAGAATGCAGGAAGGTCAGAGGGTTGTGGTCGGTGTAGACCACCAAGGGTACAACACCCGACCCAACATAGACATCAAAATGTTGCAAAGCCCAAATTAGCGCAAGCTCCTTCTTTTCTATTACAGAATAATTTAGTTGATATGAATTGAATTTCTTTGAAAAGAAAGAAACTGGTTGGTCAATACCTCGCTCATTTGACTGCAGAGAGTGCATCTTCCTTCCTGTGTAGCAAGAGCAGTTTTAACCGTCCCGCGAAAGTGTCTCACACAGCTGTTAGCCAATTGCAATCAGCTGTGTGCATTTCAAAAGACTTCTGGAAGAGCGACACTAGTGTCGCTCCGTCCCAGTTTATGTGTGTTCTCCCTATCCCTGTCTGCTCTCTTCCATTCAGAACCCGCTTCCAACGACGTGGCCCTCCACGGCGACGCAACCCTTCCAACCTCAGCTACCCCTCGCTGACTCCCTGCGAGAACTTCACCGTCGCAGGGGGGCTCTGGAACTGCCAGTCTGCCACACGGAAAGCAGACTTCATCTCCGGCTATGCCTCCTTCCGGTCCCTCCAGTTTCTCGCACTCACCGAAACCTGGATCACACCGGACAACACGGAAACTCCCGCTGCCCTCTCCTCCTCCTTCTCCTTCTCTCACACCCCCTGGCCGTCTGGTCGCGGAGGTGGTACTGGTTTGCTACTCTCCCCATCATGGTCATTCTCTGTTCGCCCCCTCTCTGATCTATCTATTACTAGTTTTGAATACCACTAGTAATACCACAACCACCCTATTAACCTGTACATTATAGTTGTTTATCGCCCTCCAGGTCCCCTGGGGTGCTTCCTCAATGAGCTTGACACCCTGCTCAGCTCCTTCCCAGAGTACGGCATCCCGCTGATCCTCCTGGGAGACTTCAACATCCATCTAGATGCCTCCCAGTCTGCAGCCCTACCACTTCTCCGCTCCTTTGACCTCACCCTCCAACCCCCCCCCCCCCACCCACAAGGCTGGCAACCTCCTTGACCTGGTCTTCCAGAGGAACAGCCCCTGCTCTGATCTCACCGTTACCCCTCTGCATACCTCTGATCACCACTTCATTTAATTCTCTCTTCCTCTTGTTCCACACCATCCCCCCCCCCCCCCCACTGTCCCTGTCTGCCGTAACCTCTGCTCCCTTTCCCCCTCCTCTCTTGCTCCCTGTGTCTCTGCTTCCCTCCCCCCTCTCAAACCCTTTTCTCAACTCCCCATCGACTCTGCATCCGACACCCTGCTCACAGCTCTCTCCACATCACTTAACTCTCTCTGCCGTCTTGTCTCTAGGTCCACACGCCCATCTCCTCCCTGCCCGTGGATGTCCGATGCCCTGCGCACCTCCAGGGCCGGTCTTCGCGCAGCAGAGAGGATGTGGAGGAAATCCAGAGACGCATCAGACCTCTCCTCCTACCAGTCTCTCCTAGCAGCATTCACTACAGCAGTCACCGCCGCTAAGGTAACTTACTATCACACAAAACTGAGCAAATACAGTTCTAACCCCCGTCAATTGTTCTCCATCTTCTCCTCCCTCCTCAGCAAACCCCCTCCTGCTCCTCATTCCTCGTTCACTGCAGACAACTTCGCAGATTTCTTCGATGAGAAGATCGCAGACATCCGCAGCTCCTTCGGCTCCACTCCCCCTCCCCTCACGGACACTGTTTTCCACTCTCTTCCTCTCTCTACCCCTTCTGTGCCCCCCCCCTGTTTCTCCACCTTTTCTCCCCTTTCTGATACCAATGTATCCCATCTCCTACTCTCCCATCGCCCCACTACTTGTGCCCTCGAGCCTATTCCTTCATCTCTCCTCCAGGCAATCACCCCAGATATCCTCCCGTTTGTGACCTCCCTGGTGAACTCCTCCCTGACCTCCGGCTGCTTCCCCTCATCCTTCAAGAGAGCCCACATCACCCCGATCCTGAAAAAACCTACGCTGGACCCCTCCAACATCCAAAACTACAGACCAGTATCTCTTCTTCCTTTTCTTTCCAAAACCATTGAACGTGCTGTTTCTAACCAACTGTCGTCTTTCTTTACCCAGAACAACCTGCTAGACCCCCACCAGTCCGGCTTCAAACCTGGCCACTCAACGGAGACCGCAGTCCTCTCCGTCAGCGAGATGCTTCATGCAGCTCGGGCAGCCTCCCTCTCCTCTGTGCTAATACTCCTGGACCCCTCTGTCGCCTTCGACACCGTAGATCACTCCATCCTCCTGTCGTCCCTGTCTGCAGTGGGGATCGGCGGCTCTGCCCTGGCCTGAATTGAGTCCTACCTCTCGGAACGCTCCTCCCAGGCTTAAAAGGCTGATCCAAAGAGAGCGCAGCCAGTACGGGAGTAGAACAACCTCCTCAAAAGCCTGCTGACAGTGTGGGGACCACATGTATTCGGCCCAGGCTTTCAATAAATCAGTCAGTGGTGCTACCACAGAAGAAAAATTGCTACAAAAAGCACGATAGTATCCCACCATACCCAAGAAATGCATCAACTCCTTTTTAGTTGTTGGAGAAGGATACTGGTCGATTGCTAACACTTTAGCATGCAAAGGCCGTACTTGACCCTGCCCAACTACCTTACCGAGGTATGGTAGATGTTGGTCCCAAGTGTAGCTAAAAAGTGTGTTTCCTTCTACCTCGATAGCAACAAGTGTTTGGAACTCAGCCACCAGCCCCTACCATTTTTACTTTTATTTGATAGAGCATCTCAAGATGCACACAGCTGTTATATCAAAACTTTTATTTAATTTTGATGAATCTTTACTAGATGTTGGTCCCAAGTGTCGCTAAAAACAACAATATTGTGACGTCCAGCAGGTCAGGACCCAAATGCACAACGAGACAGTCGTTCTTTTGAAAAGAAGGGTTTTTATTCGTAAGTCCGGGTCGGATCCACACCGGGAAAACAGATTTAAACAATAAATCATAGGCTGTGGAACCCGTAGAGAGCTGGCGATCGAGATCCAGCGAAGTGGCCAGGAGTGGTCGTAGCCTGGGTCGTGGAGCAGAGTCAGGCGGAGGTAGAGCTGGGATCCACACTGGGAAGCAGGTGTGGCAATTCCAGACCGGGGTAGTCCACTTGGCAGCAAGCTAGCATATGGGGAGACAAGTACCACGCGACAAGGACCGTGTACTCTGACAAACCGTAACAAACTGTAATACTTTGACAAGGAATCACAGGAACAGCACGGTTATATAACTAGTGTCATTAGAGCTGATAAGCTGCAGCTTGCGGGAAATGCGTGCGAGATCAGCGAATTGATTGAACAATTAGAAAATGCATGAGGAATGCGGTGAAGGCAATTAAGTGTGAGTTGTGTCATTAAGATGTGGTGCAAGTAATAATGTGCAATGTAGACACAATCAGGCAATGAACACAGACATGATACAATCAGGTTCGGGGAAAACAGAGGAAAACATCAAGGAAGGAACGGGGAGCGGAGCGGATCGTAACAGTACCCCCCCGTCAAGGTACGCCTCCTGGCGGACCACAGGCTCTGGTCGACTGGGGCTGGCGGTGATGGAAATCCCGGATGAGGGTAGGGTCCAGGATGAGACGAGGGGCAACCCAGGAACGTTCCTCGGGCCCATACCCCTCCCAGTCGACCAGGTACTGGTGGCCCCGTCCCCGGCGCCGGACATCGAGGATGCTGGAGACTGTAAAGGCGGGAGCACCATCAATGTCCCGAACAGGTGGGGGGGCAGGAGTGGGAGCGCTGAGAGGGCAGGAGACAACTGGCTTGACCTGACTGACATGGAAAGTGGGGTGAATTTTGAGGGAGGCAGGGAGACGGAGCTTGAGGGTGACTGGGTTGAGAATGGAGTGCACAGTGAAGGGTCCGACGAAGCGGGGTTGGAGCTTGCGGGAGGTGCCGGGGAGGGAGAAGGTGGAGGTGGATAGCCAAACCTTCTGTCCCGGGCGGTAGTGAGGGGCTGCGGACCGGTGCTGATCCGCCAGGCGACGATTCCGGGAGGAGGTTTTGAGGAGGGCGTTGCGGGTGGCCTTCCAGACCCGCTGGCAGCGTCGGATGTGGGCGTCCACTGACGGAACCGCCACCTCGGCCTCCTGGGGGGGGAACAGTGGGGGTTGGAAGCCCTGGGAAGCCTCAAAGGGGGACCTCCCTGTGGATGAGCACACCAAGGTGTTGTGGGCGTACTCAACCCACGGGAGGAGCTGGGACCAGGAGGCAGGGTTGCGGGCCGTCACGCACCGTAAGGCGGCTCCCAAGTCCTGGTTGGCCCTCTCTGCCTGCCCGTTGGTCTGCGGGTGGAACCCGGAGGAGAGGCTGGCGGTGGCGCCGAGTGCGGTGCAGAATGCCTTCCATACTGCGGAGGCAAACTGGGGGCCCCGGTCGGAGACGACGTCCGACGGGATCCCATGCAGCCGCACCACGTGCTGCACCAGGAGGTCGGCCGTCTCGAGGGCGGAGGGAAGTTTGGGGAGGGGAACAAAGTGAACCGCCTTGGAAAACCGGTCCACCAGGGTCAAAATGACTGTGTTACCGGCAGATGGTGGTAGTCCGGTAACGAAGTCGACCCCGATGTGACTCCAAGGACGGCCCGGGATGGGAAGGGGACGGAGGAGACCAGCAGGGGGGGAGTGAGACGCCTTACTCCTGGCGCAGACAGGGCAAGCGTGGACGAAGGCCAGGGTGTCCCGCCGGGCGGTGGGCCACCAGAAGCTCCTGCGCACCAGCTCCACGGTGCGGTTGCCTCCGGGGTGGCAGGCCAGTCGGGAGGAGTGAGGGACCTGGGAGCGGACAGGGTTGGGACGAACAGGAGAGGGGTTAGGGCGAGGACGATCTTCTGGATGGGCCAGGACACGAACGGGCGGAACGTGGGAAGTACGGACCGGGTTTGAAGTGATCCGAGAGTAGGGCGTCGTTGATCTTGACCACCACCAGGGCCTGTCTGGAGTTGAGTCGTTTAGCTGACTGGGATGTACTGTAGTCAGCGGTGGGTCAGTCAGGATTCAAGGAACGGTGTCTCCATTCCTCCAAGCCATGGCTAGCAACTCCCATTCCTCCGTAGTACCCCGTTGGGTGGGGTGGGGGAGAGGCGGGAGAAGAGGCGCAGGGATGGAGCTTGTGGTTGAGGGGGGAGTGTTGGGACAGGATGGCCCCTACGCCTGTGTCCGAGGCGTCCACCTCCACCACGAATTGGCGGTCGGGTTCCGGGCAGCAGAGGATGGGGGCCGTGGTGAATAGTGCCTTGAGTTTGGTGAAGGCTTGATCTGCCAGGGAATTCCAAGCAAATGGGTTTTTAATGGATGTGAGGGCGGTGAGGGTGCGGCTACCTGGCTGTAGTTCCGGATGAACCTTCTGTAAAAGTTGGCGAACCCCAGGAACTGCTGCAGGTGCTTACGAGTGGTGGGGATGGGCCACTCCGTCACTGCCTGGATCTTGGCCGGGTCCGGCCGTATGTCGCCCCTCTCCACCACAAAACCTAGGAACGAGACTGAGGGAGCATGAAACAAACATTTGTCGGCTTTTACAAACAACTTATTCTCCAGTAGGCGTTGTAGAACCAGGGAGACATGGTCTTGGTGTTCCCGTTGGTTCTGAGAGAAAATAAGTATGTCGTCTAAATAAACAAAAACAAAGCGGTTGAGGAAATCCCTCAGTACATCGTTCACTAGGTTTTGAAAGACGGCAGGGGCATTAGTAAGGCCGAACGGGACCACCCGGTACTCGAAGTGGCCCAGGGGGGTGTTGAAGGCGGTCTTCCACTCGTCCCCCTCCCGGATCCGTACCAGGTGGTAGGCGTTACGGAGGTCCAGCTTGGTGAATACCCGGGCGCCCTGCAGCAGTTCAAAGGCCGAATTCAGTAGGGGTAGAGGGTATTTATTCCTGACGGTGATGGAGTTGAGGCCCCGGTAGTCGATGCAGGGGCGGAGGGAGCCATCCTTCTTTTTTACGAAGAAGAATCCGGCTCCGACGGGCGAGGAGGAGGGGCGGATGATACCTGCTTCGAGGGAGGCCTTGATGTAGTTCTCCATGGCCGTTCTTTCCGGACCGGATAGGCTGTACAGGCGGCCGGAGGGTAGGGGAGCACCCGGAAACAGGGAGATGGCACAATCGTAGGGTCTGTGGGGGGGTAAGGACAAGGCAAAGGACTTGGAGAAGACCCGGGACATGTACCGGTAACAGTGGGGGACCCTCTTCAGGTCGACCTCTGGAACGGATGTCTTGATTTCCGTGCTAGAGGGAGGTTCCGCCGAGTGGAGACAGGAGGTGTGGCATTGGGTGCTCCAGCTGGTGACGCTGGATGTGATCCAGTCGAGCAGGGGGTTGTGTTTGTGCAGCCAGGGCTGACCAAGGACCAGAAGGGAGTGGGGAGTGCTGATGATGTGGAGTTGAATGACCTCACGGTGGTTACCGGACAGAAGCAGTTGGATGGGAATGGTGCGGTGGGTGATGTGGGCCAGGCGGTGGCCGTCCAAGGCATAGGCGTTGATGGGTGTCTCCAGTTCTTCCGTGGGAATCCCGGACTCGTACACGAACTGGGAGTCCACAAAGTTGGAGTCGGCTCCTGAGTCGACGAGGGCCTGAACAGCTACGGTGGCGGAGGCCGTAGTGCCCCATTTGAGGACCGCAGAGAGTTGGAAGCGGTTGAGCGCTAGGCCCGGTGTTTGGGTCTGGCTCGCCAGTAGGCCTAGGGTTGCTGACGAGCCTTCTCCTTTTGGGCGCACCGGACAGGAGTTAAGGAGGTGATCCGTGCGGCCGCAATAGAAGCAAGCTCCGGTGGCCCGGCGTTGGCGGCGGCGAGCGGCAGGGTCGGACGTAGTGCCGCCCAGCTGCATGGGTTCCCCGGTTTCCGGAGGTTCGAAAGCCATGGGAGCCTGATGGCGAAGAGCAGGGTGCGCGGTTGTGGTTCCCAGAGGCGGTTGAGTAGGGACGTAAGCCCTCCTCTCGCGGGTGCGGGCGCGCAGACGGTTGTTAACCGTGATGGCCAAGGAGATGAGGTCATTAAGCGTGGGTGTGTCATCGCGGGTGGCCATCTCGTCCTTCATCTCCTCGGAAAGGGCGGAGCGGAAGACGCCCTGTAGGGAGGCGTCGTTCCAGCCCGACTGCGCCGCGAGGATCCGGAACTTAATGGCGAACTCCGCCACACTGCGTTCGCCTTGTTTAAGCGCCATAAGCTGCTGGTTCACGTCTCTCCCGCACACGGGATGATCAAAGGTGCGCCGCATCTCCCTGGCGAAGTCCAGGTACTGGGTGCAGAGGATGGGTTGCTTCTCCCACAACGCGGCGGCCCAGTCCCGCGCCTCTCCTCCCAGGCAGGTGATAACATACGCCACACGGGTGGCATCAGCAGAGTAGGAGGATGGCTGCATCCGGAACGCCAGCTCACACTGCAGTAGGAAGGGCTGGCATTTCCCCAGCTCACCTGAGTACCGTTCTGGAGGGTTGGCGCGAGGTTCCCGAGGAGGTAGTAATGGCGCTGGTGCCGGTGGTTGAGGAGGATTCTCCGCTTCAGGACGGAGTCCTGAAGTCTGGGCAGCCATCTGGGTCAGCATGGTGCCCCATTGGGTGGTCCGTTCCACCATGCCCCGGAACAATTCCAGGGCTTCGTCCAGGCGGCTGCTTTGCTGGGCGATCTGGGTAGCCTGGCAGGTGAGGGCGTGGCGAATCTGTTCCGCGTCGGCTGGGTCCATTTCTGGTCAAAGTATTCTGTGACGTCCAGCAGGTCAGGACCCAAATGCACAACGAGACAGTCGTTCTTTTGAAAAGAAGGGTTTTTATTCGTAAGTCCGGGTCGGATCCACACCGGGAAAACAGATTTAAACAATAAATCATAGGCTGTGGAACCCGTAGAGAGCTGGCGATCGAGATCCAGCGAAGTGGCCAGGAGTGGTCGTAGCCTGGGTCGTGGAGCAGAGTCAGGCGGAGGTAGAGCTGGGATCCACACTGGGAAGCAGGTGTGGCAATTCCAGACCGGGGTAGTCCACTTGGCAGCAAGCTAGCATATGGGGAGACAAGTACCACGCGACAAGGACCGTGTACTCTGACAAACCGTAACAAACTGTAATACTTTGACAAGGAATCACAGGAACAGCACGGTTATATAACTAGTGTCATTAGAGCTGATAAGCTGCAGCTTGCGGGAAATGCGTGCGAGATCAGCGAATTGATTGAACAATTAGAAAATGCATGAGGAATGCGGTGAAGGCAATTAAGTGTGAGTTGTGTCATTAAGATGTGGTGCAAGTAATAATGTGCAATGTAGACACAATCAGGCAATGAACACAGACATGATACAATCAGGTTCGGGGAAAACAGAGGAAAACATCAAGGAAGGAACGGGGAGCGGAGCGGATCGTAACAGTACCCCCCCGTCAAGGTACGCCTCCTGGCGGACCACAGGCTCTGGTCGACTGGGGCTGGCGGTGATGGAAATCCCGGATGAGGGTAGGGTCCAGGATGAGACGAGGGGCAACCCAGGAACGTTCCTCGGGCCCATACCCCTCCCAGTCGACCAGGTACTGGTGGCCCCGTCCCCGGCGCCGGACATCGAGGATGCTGGAGACTGTAAAGGCGGGAGCACCATCAATGTCCCGAACAGGTGGGGGGGCAGGAGTGGGAGCGCTGAGAGGGCAGGAGACAACTGGCTTGACCTGACTGACATGGAAAGTGGGGTGAATTTTGAGGGAGGCAGGGAGACGGAGCTTGAGGGTGACTGGGTTGAGAATGGAGTGCACAGTGAAGGGTCCGACGAAGCGGGGTTGGAGCTTGCGGGAGGTGCCGGGGAGGGAGAAGGTGGAGGTGGATAGCCAAACCTTCTGTCCCGGGCGGTAGTGAGGGGCTGCGGACCGGTGCTGATCCGCCAGGCGACGATTCCGGGAGGAGGTTTTGAGGAGGGCGTTGCGGGTGGCCTTCCAGACCCGCTGGCAGCGTCGGATGTGGGCGTCCACTGACGGAACCGCCACCTCGGCCTCCTGGGGGGGGAACAGTGGGGGTTGGAAGCCCTGGGAAGCCTCAAAGGGGGACCTCCCTGTGGATGAGCACACCAAGGTGTTGTGGGCGTACTCAACCCACGGGAGGAGCTGGGACCAGGAGGCAGGGTTGCGGGCCGTCACGCACCGTAAGGCGGCTCCCAAGTCCTGGTTGGCCCTCTCTGCCTGCCCGTTGGTCTGCGGGTGGAACCCGGAGGAGAGGCTGGCGGTGGCGCCGAGTGCGGTGCAGAATGCCTTCCATACTGCGGAGGCAAACTGGGGGCCCCGGTCGGAGACGACGTCCGACGGGATCCCATGCAGCCGCACCACGTGCTGCACCAGGAGGTCGGCCGTCTCGAGGGCGGAGGGAAGTTTGGGGAGGGGAACAAAGTGAACCGCCTTGGAAAACCGGTCCACCAGGGTCAAAATGACTGTGTTACCGGCAGATGGTGGTAGTCCGGTAACGAAGTCGACCCCGATGTGACTCCAAGGACGGCCCGGGATGGGAAGGGGACGGAGGAGACCAGCAGGGGGGGAGTGAGACGCCTTACTCCTGGCGCAGACAGGGCAAGCGTGGACGAAGGCCAGGGTGTCCCGCCGGGCGGTGGGCCACCAGAAGCTCCTGCGCACCAGCTCCACGGTGCGGTTGCCTCCGGGGTGGCAGGCCAGTCGGGAGGAGTGAGCCCACTCCAGGACCTGGGAGCGGACAGGGTTGGGAACGAACAGGGCAGAAGAGGGGTTAGGGCGAGGATCGGGATGCGTCACCTGAGCGTCCAGTACGATCTTCTGGATGGGCCACCGGACCGCAGCCACGACGCAGGAAGCCGGAACGATGGTCTCCGGGACAGACAGGTCGGCAGGGGAGGAGTGGATCCGAGAGAGGGCGTCGGGTTTGATGTTCTTTGACCCGGGTTTGAAGGTGATGGAGTAGTTGAATCTAGAGAAGAACAACGACCAACGGGCCTGTCTGGAGTTGAGTCGTTTAGCTGACTGGATGTACTGTAGGTTGCGGTGGTCAGTCAGGATCAGGAACGGTTGAGTGGTCCCTTCAAGCCAGTGTCTCCATTCCTCCAGTGCCAGCTTGATGGCTAGCAACTCCCGATCCCCTACCCCGTAGTTGCGTTGGGTGGGGGAGAGGCGGCGGGAGAAGAAGGCGCAGGGATGGAGCTTGTGGTTGAGGGGGGAGTGTTGGGACAGGATGGCCCCTACGCCTGTGTCCGAGGCGTCCACCTCCACCACGAATTGGCGGTCGGGTTCCGGGCAGCAGAGGATGGGGGCCGTGGTGAATAGTGCCTTGAGTTTGGTGAAGGCTTGATCTGCCAGGGAATTCCAAGCAAATGGGTTTTTAATGGATGTGAGGGCGGTGAGGGGTGCGGCTACCTGGCTGTAGTTCCGGATGAACCTTCTGTAAAAGTTGGCGAACCCCAGGAACTGCTGCAGGTGCTTACGAGTGGTGGGGATGGGCCACTCCGTCACTGCCTGGATCTTGGCCGGGTCCGGCCGTATGTCGCCCCTCTCCACCACAAAACCTAGGAACGAGACTGAGGGAGCATGAAACAAACATTTGTCGGCTTTTACAAACAACTTATTCTCCAGTAGGCGTTGTAGAACCAGGGAGACATGGTCTTGGTGTTCCCGTTGGTTCTGAGAGAAAATAAGTATGTCGTCTAAATAAACAAAAACAAAGCGGTTGAGGAAATCCCTCAGTACATCGTTCACTAGGTTTTGAAAGACGGCAGGGGCATTAGTAAGGCCGAACGGGACCACCCGGTACTCGAAGTGGCCCAGGGGGGTGTTGAAGGCGGTCTTCCACTCGTCCCCCTCCCGGATCCGTACCAGGTGGTAGGCGTTACGGAGGTCCAGCTTGGTGAATACCCGGGCGCCCTGCAGCAGTTCAAAGGCCGAATTCAGTAGGGGTAGAGGGTATTTATTCCTGACGGTGATGGAGTTGAGGCCCCGGTAGTCGATGCAGGGGCGGAGGGAGCCATCCTTCTTTTTTACGAAGAAGAATCCGGCTCCAACGGGCGAGGAGGAGGGGCGGATGATACCTGCTTCGAGGGAGGCCTTGATGTAGTTCTCCATGGCCGTTCTTTCCGGACCGGATAGGCTGTACAGGCGGCCGGAGGGTAGGGGAGCACCCGGAAACAGGGAGATGGCACAATCGTAGGGTCTGTGGGGGGGGTAAGGACAAGGCAAAGGACTTGGAGAAGACCCGGGACATGTACCGGTAACAGTGGGGGACCCTCTTCAGGTCGACCTCTGGAACGGATGTCTTGATTTCCGTGCTAGAGGGAGGTTCCGCCGAGTGGAGACAGGAGGTGTGGCATTGGGTGCTCCAGCTGGTGACGCTGGATGTGATCCAGTCGAGCAGGGGGTTGTGTTTGTGCAGCCAGGGCTGACCAAGGACCAGAAGGGAGTGGGGAGTGCTGATGATGTGGAGTTGAATGACCTCACGGTGGTTACCGGACAGAAGCAGTTGGATGGGAATGGTGCGGTGGGTGATGTGGGCCAGGCGGTGGCCGTCCAAGGCATAGGCGTTGATGGGTGTCTCCAGTTCTTCCGTGGGAATCCCGGACTCGTACACGAACTGGGAGTCCACAAAGTTGGAGTCGGCTCCTGAGTCGACGAGGGCCTGAACAGCTACGGTGGCGGAGGCCGTAGTGCCCCATTTGAGGACCGCAGAGAGTTGGAAGCGGTTGAGCGCTAGGCCCGGTGTTTGGGTCTGGCTCGCCAGTAGGCCTAGGGTTGCTGACGAGCCTTCTCCTTTTGGGCGCACCGGACAGGAGTTAAGGAGGTGATCCGTGCGGCCGCAATAGAAGCAAGCTCCGGTGGCCCGGCGTTGGCGGCGGCGAGCGGCAGGGTCGGACGTAGTGCCGCCCAGCTGCATGGGTTCCCCGGTTTCCGGAGGTTCGAAAGCCATGGGAGCCTGATGGCGAAGAGCAGGGTGCGCGGTTGTGGTTCCCAGAGGCGGTTGAGTAGGGACGTAAGCCCTCCTCTCGCGGGTGCGGGCGCGCAGACGGTTGTTAACCGTGATGGCCAAGGAGATGAGGTCATTAAGCGTGGGTGTGTCATCGCGGGTGGCCATCTCGTCCTTCATCTCCTCGGAAAGGGCGGAGCGGAAGACGCCCTGTAGGGAGGCGTCGTTCCAGCCCGACTGCGCCGCGAGGATCCGGAACTTAATGGCGAACTCCGCCACACTGCGTTCGCCTTGTTTAAGCGCCATAAGCTGCTGGTTCACGTCTCTCCCGCACACGGGATGATCAAAGGTGCGCCGCATCTCCCTGGCGAAGTCCAGGTACTGGGTGCAGAGGATGGGTTGCTTCTCCCACAACGCGGCGGCCCAGTCCCGCGCCTCTCCTCCCAGGCAGGTGATAACATACGCCACACGGGTGGCATCAGCAGAGTAGGAGGATGGCTGCATCCGGAACGCCAGCTCACACTGCAGTAGGAAGGGCTGGCATTTCCCCAGCTCACCTGAGTACCGTTCTGGAGGGTTGGCGCGAGGTTCCCGAGGAGGTAGTAATGGCGCTGGTGCCGGTGGTTGAGGAGGATTCTCCGCTTCAGGACGGAGTCCTGAAGTCTGGGCAGCCATCTGGGTCAGCATGGTGCCCCATTGGGTGGTCCGTTCCACCATGCCCCGGAACAATTCCAGGGCTTCGTCCAGGCGGCTGCTTTGCTGGGCGATCTGGGTAGCCTGGCAGGTGAGGGCGTGGCGAATCTGTTCCGCGTCGGCTGGGTCCATTTCTGGTCAAAGTATTCTGTGACGTCCAGCAGGTCAGGACCCAAATGCACAACGAGACAGTCGTTCTTTTGAAAAGAAGGGTTTTTATTCGTAAGTCCGGGTCGGATCCACACCGGGAAAACAGATTTAAACAATAAATCATAGGCTGTGGAACCCGTAGAGAGCTGGCGATCGAGATCCAGCGAAGTGGCCAGGAGTGGTCGTAGCCTGGGTCGTGGAGCAGAGTCAGGCGGAGGTAGAGCTGGGATCCACACTGGGAAGCAGGTGTGGCAATTCCAGACCGGGGTAGTCCACTTGGCAGCAAGCTAGCATATGGGGAGACAAGTACCACGCGACAAGGACCGTGTACTCTGACAAACCGTAACAAACTGTAATACTTTGACAAGGAATCACAGGAACAGCACGGTTATATAACTAGTGTCATTAGAGCTGATAAGCTGCAGCTTGCGGGAAATGCGTGCGAGATCAGCGAATTGATTGAACAATTAGAAAATGCATGAGGAATGCGGTGAAGGCAATTAAGTGTGAGTTGTGTCATTAAGATGTGGTGCAAGTAATAATGTGCAATGTAGACACAATCAGGCAATGAACGCAGACATGATACAATCAGGTTCGGGGAAAACAGAGGAAAACATCAAGGAAGGAACGGGGAGCGGAGCGGATCGTAACAAATATAGTCCAAATATACAGCACAACCTTCTAACCCAGAAACCATACGATTCATGAGGCGCTGAAAAGCTGCCGGTGCGTTACACAAACCAAAACTCATCACAGTATAAGAATATAGCCCAGAAGGAGTAATAAAAGCGGAAATCTCACAAGCTCTCGACGATAAGGGAACTTGCCAGTAACTGTTCAACAAATCAAATTTTCTCACGAATTTTGCAGAACCGACCTGATCAACAAAATCATCCATACGCTGAAGCGGTTAAGAATCAGGCTTGGTGACAACATTTACCTTCCTGTAGTCAGTACAGAACCTAAACGTGCCATCTGGCTTATTCACCAAAATACATGGAGAAGCCCAACTGGAAAACGAAGGTTTGGCAATGTCATTATCAAGCATATACTTTATCTTAGAACGAACTGTTTGCATTTATCAACGGAAACGCAATAGAAACACTGTTGGATGGGCTCTGCATTCCCAACGTCTATATCGTGTTCCACTACACTAGTGCGAGAAGGGATATCAACAACGATACTCATTAATCAAAGTAATCAAATTAGCACGTCGAAACGCAGACAAATGATCCAATACAGCCTCTAAATTACACAGAAATTCAGAATTTTCAGAAACCTGATGATCTACCGTAAAAGGACCATTAAATTTAGCCTGATTGTGCCTTAAAAAAACAAAAACAGAAATTTTCTTTTTTTCATTGAAATAAACACTCCGTTTGAATGAATAACCACATTTTATTTGTATAGATTGCACTGTTCACAGGGAAGAGGAAGGTGGGAGAGGGGTTGGAGAGGGCAGGACCTTATCTTTTCTTCTTTTTTGCAACCAGGTTGTGCAACACCTGCAACTGCCTCCTCTGGAAGTCTTGCCGACTGCAAAGGGTCTGCAGTTAGAATGGAGGTTGTGGATTTTGAGAATGAAGGTGGCGACATTTCTCCATCTCAGCTTCTTGGTTATGTCTCAGTTGGCTTCTGTACCTCATGCTTGAGAGTTTGATGTTTCCACAGAGCTAAACATTAACTGGACAATGCTTGCTGTGCTCTCCCTTGAGTAGTGTTCAGTTGCAGACTTGCAGACTGCTGCACTGCTCAGTTTTACAAAAACAACCCAGTGTTTGTGTATTTCCTTCTACCTCAATAGCAACAAGTGTTTGAAACTCAGCCACCAGCCCCTATCGTTTTTACTTTTATTTGATAGAGCTAACAAGTTACTAACAAGTTAATCTATTCTATTCTATAAATTATATAGTGATACTGATTTAACGTTATCATTTCACCAATTCAAACGTAACACGTAATATGTAGACAAATAGTGTCTAAATTTTATTATTTCGGGATGGGTCTATCAATACTTTGCGGCAAAGTAGATAATGTAACCGGTAGGTTAGGTCTAGGTCTAGCCAAATAGAAGGGAGAGACGTAACTTAGCTCTACCTGCAAGAACATGTGCCTTATCAAATTCTAAACAGAAATGGATGGTAAGTTGCTCAGTCTGATCAGACTCATAATATGCACCATTGTTTTAATGAAAATATAAATATACCTGTCAACATGTTAAAAGCATTTCATTGCAGCGATGGGTAGAAATTGGCTCAAGAAGCTAGCTAATTCACGTTAATAAAGTCTTTAGCTGAATTTAGGTTTCCGTGCGTGGCAACTGGTTAGGACGTTGTCATAAAATTTCTTCTTACCGTGAAAATAGCTCACCTGGGACAGATGTTAAGGTAAATCTATCACCATGGCAGCACTTTCACCACAAGTCAGCAATTATACCGGGAAACGAATGAAAATAAAAGGCTAGTCTGTTCCTGCATACCTGTTTTTGCCAAAGCTGCATCATAGTTATGATAATGCGGCGCTGTCAAAACTATAACAGCGCAGAAACCCTTAATAAAAACCAGCGATTTTCATGGTAATAAGAAATTTTATGACAACGTCACTTACATAGCTACTAGCTAGCTAGCTGACCACCATGGCTATCATCAGAACCACGAGCTACTGGCATTATATTCTGAAATCGGTCATTGAGAATTATTAATGGAATCTTTTTAACTGTAACATAATGTTAATAAATCATGACTGATTTAGCTAGCCAACACATGGAGCCAACAACCTCTTCTCCATTCAAGTTGAACTGGCCAGCTAATGAGCTAGCCATTCATTAATGTTAACCACAGCTAACGTTAGTTAGCCTAATTACCTCAGGTTACACACGACAATTTAGTGTCTTTTCAGGAAATTCAGCCAACATAAATAATAAAGCATATAGCTAGTACTACAGACAAACACAATGAAATATATCGGAGCCGCCCACTTATAAGGTCTCCTCCACAGGTTTATCCAATCTCCCTGATTACCTGCATTGGGATGTTGTGTCAAAATATAGGTTATTCATTATTTATACATAATTATATATCATGTGTAGGACTTTCTATATGAAACAATGGTGTCAAAGGAGGGAGATGCTTCTCTGTGTTGGAAGGGTGTCTATTCCAAGACACCCTAAGAGGCCCAACCAGCACACTTAAAATTTATGACCGTGCACTCACGAGCACACATTCATGCCAAGGAAGGAAAAACAAACTCGGTGATTTGTATCTGTGTGATCGGGTAGGGCATGGTCCGGAGCCAGGCACATAGAATGAGCTCATCTTTAACACTGGTAAATCAAGGACATGCGTGCGCATCCCCATGTTAGTGAATTGATGGGAAAAGCTTATTCTTAGGCAAAAGCCATATGGTAGAACAATCAGAGACTATTTCAGTTACATTTGTATATTCAAACATCAGAGTGATATACGTATCTCGATAAGGAGGTAAAAGGACCCATTCACACCTGCATACACACACTCACAGGGGACACATTTATGGTCCTAGATCGGCCGAAGAGATAGAGTGTGGATCTTCTCAAGGAATGCCTTGAGGCCCGGTCATTAAAAAGACATCTGGCCCCCTAGGCTTGGAAATGTGTGTGTGTGTGCAGGTTCAGCAGCTAATAGAGTTTGGTAAACTTAAGGAAAAACATTTCCTTTGTTCTGCAACGAACATTTGGTATGAAATACATTTGACAAATAAGTTATCTTTCTTCATCCACAACCCGTTAGTATAAAAGAATATGTTAGTACAGATAATGTTTCAAATCACAAAGGAAGGTGTTATGCTTGGGTTATAATTATACATACCTGTGATGAATAACAATAAAAGGTTTATAGCTAGTATTATATAACCCATCATAGCAGGGTATTATTATGTAATGAACAACTATGGTCAGACCATGGCCAAACTGTCTTTGATATAATTAAATCATGCTATTTCATTTAAAGTATAATATAAGACAAAGGCCAATTGTAATGCTAAATAAGACCAGCAGAGACCGCTGCAGACCGTGGAATATATTCCCCAGGGGGGAGGCGCTTTCAAACTTTAAGGCACGTAGGGTGTGGTTTGAAAGACGCATATAACGAGGTCATCTGAGTTGGCCCGGGGCTAGTGTTGTTTTGTCTCTGTCATCAACGGAACGGTGTTTACGTCTTGTGGGTGAGCATGATATTGACGGACTAAGACTGGACTGTGTGATTGAGAGTGTTGTAATATTGTTTAAAATATGTATATCTAGCCGATCAGCCTGGGTATGTATATTCATGCGAATTTATATACAATAAATTACGTTATGCCAGACTCTGGAATGTAGTGTCTAATTGGGAGAAAAGTTTCAATTACTTGTAGTGGAGTGATCCTGACCCCTCCCGACGGGGCGGTGAAAGGATTATTCTATTTATTATACTACAGGGAGAAGGGGAAAAACAACGGGGAAATAGACTGCAGTCGTTACTTAGTTTTCCTAAGAAGTTAAAATAGGGAAATGTTGTTGAACTATCCAAAATAGAGGGAACTTCACACATAACACTGAAGTGTTGATGAGTGGAAAAGGAAAGCTTATTCCATACAAGCAACCACAGAGAGAGACTACGGGAGAAGAATGTTTGCATTGTATTCACTGTTATTGATTGAAGAGGGGTGTTGTGGTGACACTTCCGTGCCTGCAAATTCAAGCCTGAGACAATGAGATCCAAACCAGGTAAAAGCAAGGTCCAAGCTTTGTATGCTTTCACTGAACCTGTCCCAAGTGGATTTTGTGATGGATACTGGAAGTTCTTAAATAACATGAACCAAGACAAGGTTTCAGTTACTGTCAAGCAAGACCGCTGTATCTTGGAGTATGGAAGCAGACTTTTAAAGAAGAATTAATTGGTTATCAACCAGCACGAACATATACGACAAAAGCTGAGAGAGCTTGGTAGACTGACACTGGTACTAAAAGATGTCACACCCCTGAAGAGACCTCATCAAACTGCACTGAATGCAGTGAGACACATGGGTTCAGTAGTGAAAGTGGCAAATATCAATGCCCATCGCTTGCTCGCAAAGTTTGACACAGCTTACATGCTCTGGCCATGTTTCTTAAATCAGAAGCATTGAAGAAAAAAGACAAGCAAGCAGCACAAAATGCTGATGAATTTTCACAGTTGTATGAAGAAAGCTGGAAATTTGACATAGCAAGCCAAGCTTTAACACAACTAGGCCAGTCCAAATGGTATGTTCCTCAGCTCTTGCCATTCACACAGGACATCCTAAATCTTGATCATAATTTGTCCGAAAAACAGGAAGACTACCTAAATGACCTGAAACAAGAGGGCTCAGTGGTGAATTGGAAAAACTTGGTAGATGTGACACTAGCGCAATTTATTCTGTTCAACTGCCATAGGGAAGGTGAAGTGTCCAAGATGCCTTTGTCTGCATACCTTTCAAGGGCTGTATCAGAACCACATGAAGATCTTAATTTGGCTCTTACTGAGCTAGAGCAGGAGTTTTACACATATTTTATCTGGATCGCCATTGTAGAATTATGAAGGAATCTCTTGATCAATTCATTGAAAAGTGAAAGGAATGTGTCATGTTATCTTTTGATATCTTAAGTATAGAATAATGGCATGTTGAAATAATCACAATATGGTTTATAGGTTTTACTGATTTGTAGCACAGTGGGTGGACTCGTTTTGCAAGCGGAAGGCCTCCCGACCATGCCCGAGTGGGCGTGGTCTGCACTTGTTTTGCATGTAAAGCAGCCGCCGGGCGTCGCCGCTCTGTCCGCTAGAAGTTGGCGAAGCACGCTTGGATGATGTCAGACACCAACGACAACAACTCTGCGTATGTCTTTTTGAATGTTATTTTCAAGTTATTTATGTTACGGTATGAAATTTTATTTTCAATACAGGACAACACTGGAATTATTACGCTACAAGAAGGCTTGAATGTTTGTTAATAGACATAGGTTTAGTTATTTACTTTATTGATTTATGCATTTATTTATTCATTGATACATTTTTTTAGGTTGGCCAACTACATGCATTTTTACACTTTTCAAATCAATGAATGTATGAATCAATAAATCAAGAAAATTGATTAAGAATGCTCTATTTAGCACATGGCCTAGGTCTATGTAACATCCACCGTTTCCCTCCAGTCCACCTCCCTTTCATTTTTTTCGTTTTCCCATTCCTCATGTTTCATGTTGTGTTTTTCAGTTCACCCTGTCTGTCTTGTTCCGTGTCTGTTGCAGGCTGGGCGTGGTCCCTGTTTTTGTTCATTGTGATGTCACAGACCCTGAACTGATTGAACTAATAAAAGAGGTAGTTCATTTAAGTGTAGAAAAGTTTACATTATAACTAATCCATTGTTGTTCATGGAATAGTATTTCTTTACATGTGGTTTCATCTGTTTTAAAGATTGAGACAGCTGACAGCCGAACCCTGACAGATGTCACGGACAAGACATTGACTTGTGGATACACAGGAGCAGTCTCCCTTGAGAGGAAAGAGGCCATTGTGCAGTAGGACCAGTTCTCAGTGTTGCTTCAACTTATGGACAGAGGAAATATTTGTATATATAAATATATAATATATAAATTTGGACTTGTTTAACCATTGGCATTTTGTAACAGGTCAATAGTCCTACACTTTACAGTGAGGTTATTGCCCATGCTAAGACAAATCTGCTCTGGAATGAAGCTCTATGGCTTCCACAACATTGTTCAACAACAACAGGACACCTGCAGGCAGCAGCTTGTGCCAGGAACTTTGAACAAGGCAAGCAAAGAATAATGTAAACATTTAAAAAATGTAAGCGTTGAAACCTTTAAGAAATGGTTTGTAATTAAAAATTGTATGCTTTTTTCCTTGTTTGCAAACTTAAGGTGGATGCCGATTTAATGGTGATGTCACTATCGCCTGTCTTTAGCGAGATGGGTGGGAGAGAGACCAAAATTATCAACTTTCTGCTGGACTTTCTCCAGCAAATGGAGGATGAAGGTGAATAATCTGTGAAATTAAATAGTATTATTATGTCAGACAATAACATTATTTGCCCTGGTTCACCATCACATCACTAGGTAAACTGAATTTATATTTACATTTTCCGCACAGCTAGAGCAATAGCTGATGATCAGTTCCACTAATAACACTTACTGTTTGCATAGCAAATAAAGTCACAAAGTAAATGGGGTTCAAATTATTTTGTGGCCAACCAACAATGCTTTGAATCATACTTAAGATTAATTTGGGGAACAATGATGATTTAATATCATTGTTTCAGAAGAAGAGGAAAATGACAAGAGAAAAGACAGACCTGAAGAGGAGACCACCGGTGACGATGGAAAGAGTGAGAATAAGGGAGAAAGAGAGAGCAAAGACATGCATATTAATGTTAGCAAGTTCTGCCAGTGGCTGACAGGACAGTCTCTCACATCCCATGAACTTCAGCAGACAGGGAAGATTTCAAAATTGTCATAGAATTTGACCATGATTGTGCAGTGCGTTATGGTACACATATCATCTGCTATCCTCTAGTGAATGCATGCTCCAGCTCAGTCACATTCCCAATTGCACACCTTGGGACATATGTAGAATTCAGAAATGTTATCTCACAGGCCATTGTCTATGACCACGAGTTTAGTCGCTCTTAGAAATGGACTCCTCCAACTCTCTTCCTGTTTCATTGTCCAGGTCTGTTCTTAAAAGACATTTGTCATGGTTCGTGGGTTTTGGGGTTTTTTCCCGCTGCGATTCCCGTCCTGCTCCCCGATTGAGAATCTATCGGATTTTTTCCATGTTCCGGTCCTGGGTTTTGCGTTCCCGTGCTCGTTATTCAGTGCATTTATTAAAGAGCTCACACAGAGTCTCCGTGTCCTGTCTCTCACAGTCACTCCTCCTGTTCTTCCAGTTCCCCAAGCACATTTTATCCCTCCCCAGTTACCCATTCCATCCAGAGAGCCCAAATTACAGCTTCTCCTTCGTTATGTCGGGCGATCTGGCAAGTGCCGAGGGTTTCTTGCCCAATGTGAATTTTTCACATCACGGTTTATTTCTCAAGCGTCCAAGGTGGCGTTCATACTTTCACTGCTCACCGGATCCGCACTTCATTGGACTACCCCTTTACTTGAAGACAGTTCTCCGATATTAGCTACCACTAAAACACTTATGAACGAAATGGAATCGGTCTTCTTCCACAACATTTCGGGGTGGGACACTGCGAGACGGCTTAAATGCCTTCGCCAGGGTAGCAACACTGTGGCTGAGTTCGCTATAAAGTTCAGAGTGTTAGCTGTTCTGACAGGTTAGCCAGAGGCTCCCTTGATGACGTTATTTTCGGACGCTTTAGACAAGTCTATTCAGGATGCGTTAACCATTCTAGAGCAGTCCAATTCACTGAATATGTTAGTATCTGCCACTATTCCTATTGACAATCATCTCGGGGACCGTTTAAGTCGAAGAGAGCAAAGAGTTAAAGGTAGTTAAAGACTCGGTGCATAGTACTGACGAGCCTGTGCAGGTAGATGAGGGAGTGTGCCCATCTTCCAGTAACACCGCTTCCAAAATCGAGTAGTGTCGCTGCTGCAAAAGGAAGGGTCACGTTCTTAGTCAGTGTACTAAACTTAAGGGGAGAGGAGGGGTCTTGCTAGAGGAATCAGGACGTCAGAGTGCTACACCCCAAACCTTATTGGCAGCCGAGCTTTCTTGGGGAGAGCACCTCCTTCTGGTGGAGGCTTTTATAGATTCTGGGGCCATGGATTGTCTTACTAATGTCCGGTGGGCTAAAAAAAATAAGATACTGGTCCAACGCCTTGATCATTCTCTTTTGATTACCGCTCTCGATAGTCGTTTGTTGGGTTCAGGCTCCATAACGGAGATTACTTACTATCCTCACCATGTCTACTCTTCAACACAGTCACATTGAGAGTATTCAGTTCCTGTTGGTGGATTCCCCTGTTTACCCTCTTGTGTTGAGTCACACGTGGTTGGTCAAACACAACCCCTATATTAGGTGGGGAGGGAATCAGTTAGCGATTCAGCAATGGGGGCCTTTATGTACCGTTCAAGGTCATTTCACTCCATCCAGGATTTCCGAGGAACGAGTTGACATTTCTGTCTGAGCTGGAGGAGGTTGCTTTTCCACCTAATCTGGAGGGGTCGGTCTCAGGTTCTGAGCCTAGTGACGAGAGTTTGGAGTGGAACTCCTTAGCTGACAGATATTCTGACTGGGTAGAGCCCGCTACTGATGAGATTTCCGATTCTGAAATTCAGTGGTCACCTTCTCCTGACTCGGCCGCTCAGAGCGGCTGAGATGGCAGAGACGTTAGAATTTCCGTTACCGCATAACGTTCCTATTGAATACTCGGAGCTTGCTGAGGTTTTTAGCAAGCAGAGGAAAACCACCCTCCCTTCCCACTGTTCATACGATTGTGCCATAGAACTCTATCCGGGCACCACCCCTACTAGGGTTAGCTTATATTTCTTGTCTGCTCCTGAAAGTATGGCCATGAAGGAATATATTGAGGAGGCGCTCGCCAATGGCTTTATAAGACCATCCACCTCACCTGCTGGTGCAGGGTTTTTTTTTGTTAAAAATAAAGATGGAGGGTTAAGGCCATGCATTGACTATCGTACGCTCAATGCTATCACGGTGAAGAACCATTACCCGTTATCCCTGATGAATTCCGCTTTTGAACACCTTCAGGGGGGCAATGATTTTTTCCAAGCTCAACCTCCGCAATGCATCCAATTTGGTGTGCATGCATGAGGGCGATGAATGGAAAACCGCCTTCAACACACATAGCGGCCATTACGAGCATCAAGTCATGTCGTTCGGGCTCACTAGCGCCCCCTCTGTGTTTCAGGCATTGGTGAGCGATGTTCTGCGGGAGATGTTAGAAAGATTCGTCTTCGTGTACTTAGACGACATTTACATTTTTTCTCCCGACCTGCAAACGCAATATCGGTCACGTGAAGCAGGTTTTAACAGTTCTGCTTGAAGCGAAACTATTCGTCAAGGCGGAGAAATGCGCGTTTCACGCGAATACGGTGTCTTTTTTGGGCTTTATTGTTTCAGAGGGTAAGGTCCACATGGATCCTAACAAGGTTTCTGCGGTACTGGACTGGCCTACTTCTTGTTCAGTGAAGCAGATCCAATGTTTTCTTGGTTTCGCCAATTTTTATAGGCGTTTTATTCGGAACATTAGCACACTTGCCGCTCCTCTCACCGTTCTTACCAAGAAAACAGCGACAGCGCATTTTTTTTGGAATCCCAAGGCGGATTCTGCGTTTACGGAACTTAAAGGGATAGTTTGCATTTTTTAGACCCAGGTCCGCTGAGCCACGAATGACCACGAATTATGTCATAAATTTGGGAACATATGGGGCTCAGGACCTCCTGTCTCGAGTACGCGGAGCTCAATCTTTGTTAGCCGTTAGCTTTGTTAGCCAAATAACATTGATTTAATGGGGGCTTTTTGTCACTCCCTGACAGCTACTTATCAAAGACACTATTAATACACCAAACTTAAATAAACACTTTGTTGTATGTTTATTTGTTTGCATATATACGTACATAGTAATTGAAACGTGCCAATATAGCCAAAAACGGCATTATTAGTTAGTTTTGGACCACTTGCCTTATCAATGGAAAAGATATGTTGCATAGTTACTCTTGCTAAAAACATTTACAGCAGTGCTACTTCTCAGGGTTGCCTAGCAACAGCCTTGGCATCACTAGAAGTAGCTAAGCAAAACTGTAGCTATGACTACTGGTGTTTTCAAATAACTGCAGGTAGGCTATAATGCTACGCAATCGTATCTGCCCAGGGTGTAAGAACTAAGAGCGTCTGGTTAGCTACCCTATAGTTTCCATACATTTCCATTAAAAACCCCAGACCAGTGCTTATGGTTAGGCTAACGTTAGTATTATTAAAAATTAATGTAAACACACTTCTGGAACCTAGGCTCTGCAGTAACTTAGCTAGTAATTTCGATGAGGAAGAATTTATAATACCAAGAAGGAAAACCGCAAGAGAAAGACCTCACCTGAAACAAAATGCCGTCCCACACCTTACATCAGCATTCAAAGAGCGCAAGTTATGGATGAAGCGAATAACGTTCATTGAGAAACCGAGTCGGCTAACGTTACTTACTCGCAGAAAATAACAATGGACAACTGTAGCTAGCGAAAACTCTCTACATTCGCTCAATTAATTAATCAAAATCAGCTTCTAACAGTGTCAATTCATGATCTTATTATTGATCTTATTTTATTTTGCATATTTGCGTTGTTGGTCAAAAAATGGTGGTAAGATTATTTTTAACTCCCAATGTTTTATGTAGATATAATACAACCGTGACTTCTCAATGTTGGAGAAACTGGTGAGAATGAAGCCAATTATTCTTGCAAAATTCTTAGTATTTAAACAAGGTCAATTTAAAAAGGAAAATATCCTTGGACTTGGAAAAAGACTTGGAAAGAAACATTACAGGACGTATATTTATTTTCATGGGAAAACTTCTAAATAATGAAGATATAATAGAAAAAAGATGGGAATTAGTAAAAAGTGAATTGCAATAAAATACATTTAAATAATTGTATTTCAGTTGTGATTTATAAATAAAAAGCAAAATGTTAAGCCATTCAAAGGAAAAACCTAAAGCATTCATAGTCGTAATAATCTCTCTTGTGTCTCTTGTACACAGGACACTACATAGTGTTTAACAAGGCTACAGTTCTGTATAACCAGTGAATAGCTTGTGGAATTACAAAAATTAGGGAAGTTAGTTAGGAACATTAGGGAAGTCACTTACCTTTCTAGAGAAACCATTGTAAGGCTGGAAATCAGTCATAAACCCTTGGAGCTGGTGGTGACTTCCTTGAGGGTGCAATAAAACAATTTACCTGGTGGTCTGAGAACCTTTTCCTCTGACCTCTCACGGCCTCGTAAACTACAGCTGGGGTTGAGCCTACAACTGGACATCAGAAGGAAACGGCATCCCTAATGACGCTGGGAACTCAGGCCTGCTCACAGGTCTTTTACAGCCTAGGTTCTGGACTGAATGGTGAACATATTAAACAAAGCTGTATATGTATATTGAATCATATGTATGTGCATGTAAATTGGTAACTGTGGAAGTATAAAGTAATTGTGGATAATGTGATAAATGTGGTGAACCTGGATAATACTAATTGAAGTGTGTGGTATGTGCAAGTATAGGAGGGGGAGAAATAAAGAATGTGGAAGGAGGATTGTATAGGTTATCAGGGATGCGCTTGTCCATATAAATATCTGGAACCTAGAGTGGCCATCACCGGGACCTCACCTGATATCTAGATATGATAGAGAAGATCATAAGATCACGCGCCGTCGTTCAAAGAGTCTTATTACTGTCACTAGATTGGGAGGGGTAGCTGTTTCTCTCCCTGGAGGGGGGTCCCTGGGTGGTGAAACTTCTCTTCCTGCCAGACCTTATTTGGACAAACAAAGGGACTTGTGGTGTGCGCTGTACTGCATTTAAGGAAAACCCAAAGGGATATTCGAGGAGAATCTGCTTAACAGTTCTCCTGGTACCATAGTCACACCGTACGTAATCACTTGGTGATATACTTTGTTAGTGAACTTGTTCATGTTTATGTGTCTTAGCAGCATGTTATCCTGTGTTTAGCTATAGGCATTGAATGTGTTCGTGTTTGCTCTCACAGTTTTAACCAGTGATTATTTGTCATTAATAAATTACCATGTTTTCACATCAACTGCATCTTTCTTTTAATCCCTTTTTCCAGCTTCAATTGCCTGCATGATCTGAGCTGCAGCGTTCCAAGCACTGTGGTGTGTATGCTTGAGTCTCAGAGTCAGAACTGCTGCATCTCACTCAGGGCTAATTCTAAGCTAATGACCTCCCTGCCTGTTATCCAATTCTTTTTATATTTAACGTGCGTGGCTCTCATCCATCTTATACCCTTTTCAGCCTAAATTACGACTGAAGACTCAGGGGGACAATTCTGACACAGGACCGACTGATCAGCGGCCTGGTACAGACGTGGCGTTCTCAAGTTGGGTAGGCAGTCAAGTTTTCTGCCCACAAACAGGGTTGGGTTGTGTATGGTTCTGGTGATTTGATGTGAAGAGAACCCATGGGCGTTCTACGCCGGTTCTTGTCAAATTAGCCTTAAGGAGCCCTTTAAATACACTCAGAGTAGTGCATGGTTCTGGTGATTTGATGTGAAGAGAACCCATGGGCGTTTTACGCCGGTTCTTGTCAAATCTGCCTTAAGGAGCCATTTAAATGCACTCAGACCTGGGCTCGCAACTATCTATGATAAATTAATATCATGTATTGTGTTGGCTAGACCCCCAACCTCTGCGTTCACCACCGAACTGAGCTTCAGCAATAATGTTGATTCCGGCAAACATATATTGAAGTAATGGTGGTACCTAAGGGCGAGTTGAGTGTAATCACTCCGAGCTCCACGCATGTTTAACCAAAATTCTAAATTATAATTATAAATGGAGTCAGATAAACGAGTAAATAAAATAATAATATTTCTAAATAACTTTTACCTTTTCCCACAGCAATAGTGGAATACATCACGCTTAAACCTTCGCTCCGAGCTATTCCCTCATTGGTCTAGTAATTGCGGAGTTTTACAATTTGGAGAACCCGACATGATTTCAGTTGCTGTTTCCAGATTCTACATTTGGTGACCCCGACGTGATTTCAGTTGCTGTTTCCAGATTCTACACCATCCACTCCTCCAAATATGATGATGTTGTACCTGGAAAGCAAATGAGTAAAAAATTCTATTCATATATAAAATTAAATCACAGTGAATATGTAGATGTGCAAATACTGTATGTTTAATACCAACCGTATCAACTTGTGATTAGTGTCCACGTGAACCAGTGAGAGGGGCCCTGGCATAAACTCTGTGCATTGATCATGCTACTCTATTCCACTGAACCCGTTGACCCAAAGACTAGCCTCCCTCTGACCATCCTGTAGCCAGAATTTGGTAAATAATTTTTAATAGAAGCCACCAAGCTGTCAAGCTGATCATCAGAAATTGGACTGTACATCTCCCTCACAGAGAGATCAAACTCTCTCATTCTTCTGAAGATTGTGCTTCTTGAAACACCCATTAATCTGGCTATGCATGGCACAGGAAGTTGAATTTGGAACATTTCCTTTAAGCGTTCCTCTTCGATCAGAATCAGTGGTGTTGTGTAGAGGGTGGATACCCGACCCGAACCCGACGGGACCCGACGGGACCCGTCGGGTCGGGCCGGGTTCGGACTAAACTTTTAAAATGATGTTCGGGCTCGGGTCGGGCTCGGTCACGGCGGCCGAACAACTAGCGAACATTTTACTTTTGAACTACAGTAAAACCTTGACATACGAGTGCACTAACTTACGAGTATTCCGAGTTACGAGCCGTTGCTCGGACAATTTCTTGCTTCGCCTTACGAGCCTAGAGCCGAGCAAGCGGAGCAATTGCATTCGCATTTCCGAAAAATTCTGAAGGGAAGGAAGAAACAAACCACCATGGATAGGTTTTTATCGAAACGCCCTGCAGATCAGAGTCAGAAAAGCGTGACGAAAAAGCCAAAAATCAATGAAAAAGATGCAAACGTCACTGATGAAGATTAAGTGTAAGTGAATAATAATAATGTAGCAATTAAGTTTAGAACCAGTTTATTTCTTTATATTCTATTTTATTATCTTTGTATTATGTTTTGTATTAATTATGTATTATTTATAAATACATTTCTCATTTTTATAACTACGTAACAAAGAAATTAGGGTGTTTTTTGGGGGGCTGGAACGGATTAATGGTATTTAAATTAATTTCAATGGGGAAAATTGATTTGATATACGAGTAAACCGAGTTACGAGCTCGGTCACGGAACGAATTAAACTTGTATGTCAAGGTATTACTGTACTAATTAGGATGGGTTAGCTTACTTCACATGGTGCTTCAAGTTGTTTTTGGTGAAAATATAGTGTGAAATAAATAAAAATGATACCGAATATTGTGTGTGTGTCTGTTATCTACCAATAAAACAATGCCTTTTGACGGTCATTTAGGTGTCCAGTGACCACTAAACAGAAGCTGTAACCATGGTAACAACAACTGCGTGACAGGGAAACATTATGTCAGCGCTTCAGTGCCTTAACTGCGTCGGGCTCGGGTCGGGTTCGGACATAAAAAGCAGAATTCCTTTCGGGTTCGGGTCGGGCTCGGTTACTACTATCTCGGGCTCGGTCGGGTTCGGACAGAAATATGCGGCCCGATCCGCACTCTAGTGTTGTGCCCATTGCCTCCTGCATTTTATTCAAAAGCCTTGCGAGAAGCTGACTTCACAGCATACACTGTTGACAGAAGAAAGTATAGTTAATCTGCCATCAAGATTCTCTCAATCTACATACCTTTAAAGATACACTAAGTATTTTGAAAAGAGAAAAAATATTTTTTTCTTAACTGAATAGAAATTCTATTCAGCTTTTTTTAAACAACACTTAGGGTTTGGTTAGAGTACAGAGCAGCCCTTGGTTGTGTGATATTACATTATGTAAACCGAAGAGGAGTCAGAATATATTATGCTGACAATTGCCACAGCAGTTTTGGTTATTTAAGAGCCCACTACCTCTGACTAAATGCCCCTTATTCAGCTCAATATGTCCTTCAGAAATGTGGCAAGAAACTTGGTGTAGGTCAAGACAGGCAATTTGATTATACCAAAGGGGAAATTCATAAAACACGTCATGCAGTGGGAGGAGAATCAGGACCAGCCTATCAGATACAATTGCCACTAGATTTAATTTTATCTTTTAATTCAAGAAAATGAAAAGGTCTGAATGTGTCTATATTTGGATAGCTTTTAATTAAAATGAATTAAATAAAAAGTAAAACATATCTGGATTTCACTGCATTTGAACAGTTTTTAATTGAAGAAAAGAACAAATGCCACAATTTATTAAATAAATTGTCTAATGACAATCACATCGGCTACATATCAACTTGCTTTCGTGAGGTTTGGGACTACGATCACGAAATTGACTAGAAGGGGTCTGGCATAGGCTAGATATTATGTGCAAAAGGTAGCCTATTATTATTATTACCTTATTAAAAGGTAGGATATATTGCCTACACAATAATTATCAACAACATAATTATTCATTAGCGTTTAATTCGAGGCTTGCTGTTTCTTTTTACGTAATCATTGCTGGCACTTATGGGCTATCATGCCATCTTGTATTGTGCATAATAAATGCAGAGCTGTGGCGAATTACAACGTGGAGACAACATGCTTTATCTGTGTTCAATTGGTGAAACTATTGGTCAGTTTCACAATAGCCTTAGTTGAGATAATTGCACAATTGTATGAACAGCACATAATAGACTACAGTGTAGGCCTACTACTGCGTGAATGTGTAACTAAAAACATATTTTGAACAATATTGTTAATGTTAACGTCATATTGCGTTACGCTGCACCCTTGTGGATGATAGGCTACCGCCCCTATAACAGATCTGAAGGAGCCTCACTTGGCCTATTATACTAGCCTACATAGCCTATTGCACCCGACAATATGCTACATAGACACATGATTTTAGATTTGTTCCAATTCATACCAATTATAATTTATAATATAGCCTAAGGTTAACCCAATCTCATACCAATATGACAACCCTAAGGACTAGCCTATATAAACAAGGCATAGCTAGTTAGATTGTAACAAGCACATTAAAGATAAGTTGAATAGTAGCCTAATGCTATTGGTGATTTCAGGGACTGCCGATCTAGTCACATGAAGGGAAATCGGCCGATACGATTGGCTCCATCCCAAACACTGGCATCAAAATAGTAGGCTGACAATTAGCTAGTGAGCGCTGTTCCTCATTTTTTAAATCTGTAGAAAAAAACTTGAATATTAGGTTTACGAATATGATTATTTTAACGTTGTATTGATTGTTCATAATGTATCACAGATCCTTATTCATCAAAGATTAGCCGAGCTACATCAATACCATCACTATTCCCAGGCTATTGTAGTATAATAAATAGAATAATCCTTTCACCGCCCCGTCGGGAGGGGTCAGGATCACTCCACTACAAGTAATTGAAACTTTCTCCCAATTAGACACTACATTCCAGAGGCTGGCATAACGTAATTTATTGTATATAAATTCGCATGAATATACATACCCAGGCTGATCGGCTAGACATACATATATTAAACAATATTACAACACTCTCAATCACACAGTCCAGTCTTAGTCCGTCAATATCATGCTCACCCACAAGACGTAAACACCGTTCCGTTGATGACAGAGACAAAACAACACTAGCCCTGGGCCAACTCAGATGACCTCGTTATATGCGTCTTTCAAACCACACCCCACGTGACTGGAGTTTGAAAGCGCCTCGCCCCTGGGGAATATATTCCACGGTCTGCAGCGGTCTCTGCTGGTCTTATTTAGCATTACAATTGGCCTTTGTCTTATATTATACTTTAAATTAAATAGCGTGATTTAATTATATCAAAGACAGTCTGGCCATGGTCTGACCATAGTTGTTCATTACATAATAATACCCTGCTATGATGGGTTATATAATACTAGCTATAAACCTTTTATTGTTATTCATCACAGGTATGTACAATTATAAACCAAGCATAACACCTTCCTTTGTGATTTGAAACATTATCTGTACTAACATATTCTTTTATACTAACGGGTTGTGGATGAAGAAAGATACCTTATTTTTGTCAAAGGTATTTTATACTAAATGTTCGTTGCAGAACAAAGGAAATGTTTTTCCTTAAGTTTACCAAACTCTATTAGCTGCTGAAACTGCACACACACACACATTTCCAATCCTAGGGGGCCAGATGTCTTTTTAATGACCGGGCCCCAAGGCATTCCTTGAGAAGATCCACACCCTATCTCTTCGGCCGATCTAGGACCATAAATGTGTCCCATGTGAGTGTGTGTATGCAGGTGTGAATGGGTCCTTTTACCTCCTTATCGAGATAAGTATATCACTCTGATGGTTGAATATACAAATGTAACTGAAATAGTCTCTGATTGTTCTACCATATGGCTTTTGCCTAAGAATAAGCTTTTCCCATCAATTCACTAACATGGGGATGCGCACGCATGTCCTTGATTTACCAGTGTTAAAGATGAGCTCATTCTATGTGCCTGGCTCCGGACCATGCCCTACCCAATCACACAGATACAAATCACCGAGTTTGTTTTTCCTTCCTTGGCATGAATGTGTGCTCGTGAGTGCACGGTCATAAATTTTAAGTGTGCTGGTTGGGCCTCTTAGGGTGTCTTGGAATAGACACCCTTCCAACACAGAAAAGCATCTCCCTCCTTTGACACCATTGTTTCATATAGAAAGTCCTACACATGATATATAATTATGTATAAATAATGAATAACCTATATTTTGACACAACACTATCATGTTAAATTAAATTTGGTAATAGGCTAATACAAAATTGACAAACCCATATTTTGCCAGAGAAATTAGCAGTTTAGAAGATATTAGCTAACGTTAAATCCACATTTGCACAACAACTATACTGAAGCATGTCAAGCCATTAAATAGGCTAAAGAAGTGTGTACGACATTGTCAAAGTAACTGCAAGTTAAGAAGTAGCGTTAACGTTATTCTGTTTCAGGTTTTTAGTAACATTAGGTTAGCCATCTAGTTAACGGAAACAAGTGGCAAACTTTAACAAGGTGGCTTCTGTAACATATCAAATGTCTGTGACATATTATGCTACACCAGCAAGTAAACAAAATTAATATTTTACATGATCAGCCACGTTCTTCGTTGCAGAATGGACTACGTGCGATCAAATGGCCAATCACATAAGCCGGAACCTAGTGAGCAATCAAAAGAGTGGAGACATCAGACACTATGTATCCCATCCCCGCTCCCAAAGTCTCAAAAATCAACTTGGCGAGCGAGCGAGAGCAAACCAATTTTGAGCGAGCGGAAACCAATTTCGAGCGAGAGCAAACCAAGTTCGCACGCCCACAGCTCCGTGCTCGCGCGGATGGATTTCTCCACGCTTGCAGATGGTTCTTTGCTCGCTTGCTTCATAGCTCCACACGCACACTCCCACACACGCTATTTATGGAACTACATAAACGGCATAAATTGATCTACCAACTGCTGCAAGATAAAAGTCGACCTGGAGTGTGTTTGTATGTAGGCGATAGTAAATTAATTAAGGGTGTCACAATAGTGTCTGTGTACTTGCTATGTCAAATAAGACAATGTGGCTAAATGTTTAACCCAGGCTGACATTATATTAATGTTTAACAGTCAATCAAACTTTATTCATATAGCACCTTTCATACAAGTAAATGCAGTTCAAAGTGGTTTCCATGCAAATGATTGACAGGCAAATATCCAACAAGAATAAAAGAATAATAAACAATAAAAGAATAATAGACAATAAAAAAGTTAAAAGAATAAACATTATTTACAGAAGTCATACATATCACAAAATGGGTGGTACATTGTTATACTTATACCAGCATAGATGGTGGGCCCTAAATATTTAGATTATTTACTACTTGTTTATAGATTATTTACCATATATAACCCAAACAATTGGTGTTGGTGTACGCGACCGATAAGGATTCTAGAAGCGTATCTCGAAAGATACGCCACAAAAGCGAAAGAAACCGCACCAGGAAGGGGTGAACAAAACTTCCCTAGCACAAGGCAAATGAATACTACCTCAAAAGGAGGCGAGACTCGAAAGTAGCGAGTATAAATAACATAAGAACCAGACGCTCTAAATCAAAGAGCGCAAACGAGAGGTTGAAAACCTAAAGAAAAACCCAGGCAACAGGTGAAGGAAAGAAATATAAAATCAAGCCTGTTAGCTAAGCTCGAGAAAGAAAGGAGCTGAAAACAAAAGGTAAACAGGTTGAGAGAGTTAGGATAAATGAAAGATCGGAAGTGAAAGAAATAACCCAATCTAATCCTAAAAATTAACCGGATTTGCTGCTTTTCTTATTTGTACAAACCAGAAATGCAGTGACCGAATTCCTATACCGTTTACCGACTTAATTTGTCAACGTTGCTTAGGCAATATCGAAGTACAGGAATACGGAAGTCCTGAGGTAATTATAACCGACAGGAAACTCAAAATGGGTGCGAGGAATAATAGCCGGGCGATATCCAAACACCAAAATGGAGGCTGAAAAAATCAACTACAATAGTAAATTATTGGCAGCCGCCAAAATGATTTCACGGACCGCCAAAGGGAAATCGCGACTGCCAAAATGACAATAATTGAGAAAACGGAAAATAAAATTTAATGAATTAAATTCAATTTTTTAGGTGCAATATGGTCTTTCGGCCAGCGGATGGTGATATATATTGTACTAGTCGCCTTAAAGATGTCAGTACTAGGAGACGAGTAGAAGAAGCATAGAAGCATAGACTGTATAGAAATCAAGGGGCCAGCTTTCGGCTCTCAAACTCAGCACCGGATATAATGTCACCCTCTGCTGATATCTATGATTTGTGCTAAAAAATTCAGTTTTCCCATTGGGCTCCATTCATATTTGACAGCAAATAAAAAATATTTTCATTAATATAATGATGTTAACTCTGCCTATCTGCGCCTTCCTCGTTGCACATGTGACTTGACAGGACACAACTGCGCATGGGAGATGAGCGCGAAATTAAAACTTCCTGGTTCGGATGAGCTCCCCATTGGTTTATATTGGCATCGCTGTCTCTATATACTCTTAGATAGAAATGTGGCTCAGCTGTTCTGTGACAGAGTGCAACCTAAATCTTTGGGGCAACTCCATAGAAAGACATAGCGTACGCAGCAAGTTGGATGGAACATGCTCCAATTTTGAATTAGGCTACCTTTAAAGCCCTAACTTCTGAAAAGGTAAAAGCTTTAACCCGATCCATGTTGGCGCCCCATACTATAGTGGTAGACATATCGGTCCCAGTTACAGTATTCATGTTTGTCTTAAATTATAAACGAGGTTACAGCGTTAAGAAAACCCGCAGGATTGATACTGCAGTGCAATACGACCCTCGTCTGTAACATGCATAAAATGCACCGTTTACAAGAAAATCATGTTCAGATATAGCTAGAAACAATAATATTTTTTAAAAACGTTGTACAAATAGGCCTATAAGCATTCGGCATTTTCCATTGCTTATTGTAGGCTACTGGCTACCTGATGCACTTTCAGTTTAGAAGACACCTCTTTTTTTACCCCAAAATCTCTTGTAGCTAGGCTGTAAATATGTTAATGAAACCAAATATCTTACCTGTAGGCTATATGCAGCTACCACTGTGTTATGATTAACCCTGAAGAGTTTATGTTGTTACGTTTCGCCAAAGTCCCGTACAGTCAACATTTCCAGAGTGACCTATCGCATTTAGGGCTGAAATAACAACAGCAGCGTAGACTATGTAAAAACACACACACGGTGCTTTTGTACTTTTCTACTAGTGTTTTAGAGTGTTGTTTATTTATTTTTCTGTATTTGTGTGCTATCAAAATAGCCTAAATGGTGTAATAGCCTATTCAAATATTCAAAAAGCTTCAAGGAGCTTTGATTTCTAAAACTCCTCAACACAACCCTACTGGTACTTTACAACCAAAGCCTACATGGGCTCTTTGTACTCCAAAAACTGTAATTACAGTAAAATTTATGCAACAAAATTAGCTGCTTGTGCACTGTGTGCGCTTGCATAGCCTACGTACTGCAAAAACCATTTATCTGCGATAGATCGAAAAGCGGCGCTGAGATCGGAATCATCAGGAACATGGCCCGAAGAAGGGTAAAGAACAGTTTGACAGTGGGAGTGACACTGGGAACCCCACTGGACAATAGGGTCCCTGTCTGTGCCCCAACCAACACGAGGGTCATGTAAACTCAGCCATGAATGACCCAGAATGAGTGGGCAAGATGGAGAATCAATAAAAAAAAAAATTATTCTCTCCGAGTGACCCTGGAGGGAAAAGCGCATCAATACGGAACCAGTTCTCTCTTTAATGATTCTGGAACCCAAAGGGCAACTATCGAGAGCAGTAATCTGGCGTGAACTAGTGAGTCGGTGTGTGGGAATCTTTAATTCCCTAGCCCATTTAGCGTCAATAAAACACTCGACTGCTCCAGAATAAATAAAGGCATTAACACTGACCGAACTCCCATTCCAAAGCAGTTGGACCGGCACAAGGCTACGATAAGGAGAACTATTTTGTCTCACTGGAGACCTTGGTCTCCCTAGCGAGACCCTTCCCATCAACTTGGGACACTGATCCTTTGTATGACCCTTGCGTTTACAATAAAGACACCAGTACTTCGAGAACATCGCAGCAGTAACCCGGGCATGCAGGTTCTTCCTGTACAACATCAGGAGAATCCGCCCCTTCCTCACCACCCACTCAACCCAGCTCCTGGTCCAAGCAATGGTGCTGTCTCGCCTGGACTATTGCAACTCTCTCCTGGCTGGCCTGCCAGCATCGGCCATTAGACCCCTTCAGCTTATCCAGAACGCAGCCGCGCGCCTGGTCTTCAACCTCCCCCGACACTCCCATGTCACCCCCCTGCTCATTGACCTCCACTGGCTACCGGTGATGGCTCGCATCAAATTCAAAACATTGGTGCTCGCCTTCCAGGCAGTCCGAGGATCTGCCCCTCCATACCTCCAAAAACTAATCAGACCCTACACACCTGCCAGATCCCTGCGTTCTGCCTCCTCAGGACGACTGGTACCCCCCCTCTTCATGCTAGCACCCGGTCTCGACGTCTGTCTGTCCTGGCCCCACGGTGGTGGAATGACCTCCCCGTGGAGGTCAGAACAGCAGAAAGTCTGACCGCCTTCAAGCGCAGATTGAAGACTCACCTCTTCAAGCTGCACCTCTCTCCACCCCTCCCTACCTCCCTGTGACTATTGTTATTAATGTTGTGTAATTACCCCCCAAAAAAACAAACAAAAAAACCCCCCAATCATACTGACTGCGCCTAGTACTTAGATTCGTATTTGCCTTTTTAGGGTTGTTCTTAAACGTTCTTGTTCCTAGTTTGAAAATGCACTATGTACGTCGCTCTGGATAAGAGCGTCTGCTAAATGTCTATAATGTAATGTAATGTACTTCAGCGGTTTTGCCTCCCTAGACTTGTGGAGAGATGACCCATCCACCTGTATGGGCTCTTCCTGATCAATGGAGGAGAATGATGGAGAACATGGGGGAGTACCTACTGCTACTGAAAGCTTATGCCGAACCAGGTGTTTTCTGCCTTCATGTTCATATTCCCTGATACGGTTGTCCAGGCGTATAGTCGCGGTAACAAGATCACTGAACGTGGCAGGTGGTTCAAGCATAGCCAAAGCGTTCTTTATAGGATCAGATAACGCTTTTAAAAATAAATAAGCTGGTCAATCTCCTGGCTGCCTCCTCGATCTTGTGATGCATTTCCTTCATGAGCTGAATTGAATCACGGATTACAGGGGCATTGGACCGAATCAGGGGGTCAGCCCAGGCGAGATTCTGATGACACAGGAGGGACAAAATAAATGCTACGCGGGATTCTGGTGTAGTAAAGCGGGAGGGTTGTGCTTGAAAAGCAGTAAGACACTGTGTTAAAAATAGACGGCATTTCCCTGGTTCCCCGCCGTAATTTGAGTTTGGGCTCCTTAATAGTACGTGGGGTGTTTGTGCTTGTTACGTTATAGGCATTTAGCAGACGCTCTTATCCAGAGCGACTTACACAGCATTTCTTTTGCATTTTATACATAGTATCCATTAATACAGCTGGATATATACTGAAGCAATGCAGGTGAAGTACCTTGCTCAAGGGTACAACGGCAGTGTCCGACCTGGGAATCGAACTTGCAACCTTTCGGTTACAAACCCAGTTCCTTAACCATTATACCACACTGCCACCATTATACCACACTGCTTGTGCTACTGGGGGAGGATTGACTGCCATAGAAAGCCTATAAATGCTCTCTGTTTGCTTTTGCAGGCAGTCTCCCTGGCTCTGCAGTTGTTCCATCAACTGAGCTTGTTGAATTTGCAGGGTCAGGATAGCCTCCTCAGGAGTAACCCCTATAGCGCCCTGGCTAGGCAGCATTTTGTAAGTCTCCTTAGAAGTCGCTGGTTCTTCCATACTGACTTTGATATTCTGTGAGGGTTAGTGTAAGGTTCAGAGAACCAAACGCGACTAATAAGGATTCTAAAAGCGTATCTTTCGAGAAAGCAGAAGAAACCGCACCAGAAAGGGATCCGCACCAGATCGCCCCGCCGCCGCTAATAAGCATGATGACCGCAGAAACAGCAGAGGCTGCCAAAAGCCATGACAGAATGGGCCTAGGGTATTTTGAAGTTTTATGTGTCTCTCCCACTGTGTGTGCAGCAAGTTTGTGTGTCAGCAAAACCTCTTTACATTTAACTAGAAAATCTTTGATGTCAAAGAGTCCCCAGCTATGCCCACTGCTTTTCAGATGGGGCAGGCATATGGATGGAGGGAAGAGGGTGCAGCTCAAACTAGCTATGAAAATCTCAAAATTCTAAGCCCTGTTCCAAAAGTTGTAAGCATATTAGTGTTTACCGATAATATGTAAGCATATTACCGATATCCTGTAAAAGTCAAGAGTCTGAATGAGGGGTGATACATTTCTAGGAAATAAACAGAGCCAGAGTTAATATATTTATAGATAAACAGTCACCAGTTCGATTGCAACTGGGAACAGATTTGTCATCCCTCCTTTTTCTCCCCATCTTTTCTATCGCTCTCTACTATTAGGGCACTCGGCTAATGATTATTCATGAATAATGGGCGGTCATCACCAGCGGCGCCGGAATCATTTCAGAAGTGCGGGGGCCTAAAAAAATGTTTCATTCATATTGTATATACACTGCTCAAAAAAATTAAGGGAACACTTAATCATCACAGTATAACACCAAGTCAATTAAACCAAACCGGTCATGCTGGATGATGTTGCAGGCAGCATAACGTTCGCCACGGCATCTCCAGACTCTTTCACGTCTGTCACATGTGCTCAGTGTGAACCTGCTCTCATCTGGTGGGCCCTCATGCCACCCTCATGGTGTCTGTTTCTGACAGTTTGGTCAGAAACATGCACACGAGTAGCCCGCTGGAGGTCATTTTGTAGGGCTCTGGCAGTGCTCCTCCAGTTCCTCCTCACACAAAGGAGCAGATCCTGCCGCTGGGTCCCTTCTACGGCCTTGTCCAGTTCTCCTCGTGTAATGGCCCGTCTCCCGGTATCTCCTCCACGCTCTTGAGACTGTGCTGGGAGACACAGCAAACCTTCTTGCAATGGCACGTATGGATGTGTCATCCTGGAGGAGCTGGACTACCTGTGCAACCTGAACGGGCTGCAGGTATCGCCTCATGCTACCAGTAGTGACAAGGGCACTAGCAAAATGCAAAACTTGAGTAAATTCAGTCAGGAAGGATAAGGAGAGAGAAATGGTCTGTGGCCACCACCTGCAAAACCATTTACTTTTTGGGAGTTATCTTGCTGTTTCCTCTCCTGTCCATCTGTTGTAACTTTCATTTGCACCAAAGCAGGTGAAATTGATTCACAATCGTTTACGCTTCCTAACTGGACAGATCAATATTCCAGAAGTTGAATTGACTTGGTGTTATACTGTGTTGATTATATGTTCCCTTAATTTATTTGAGCAGTGGATAATTACCGGAATATGCGGGACATCATGTTGATTTTTGGAGACATTTGTGAGAATCGTACCTTATGTTCACATTAGCCCATAAAGCCTAATGACATACAGGAATCAATTACCGTGCACTTTACTTAGGTCTACATCATTTAGATGTAGCTTTCCTGTGTGAATGTAGCTATGGCAGAATTTAACAACAGACAAGTTTGCAAGCAATACGAGAAGTGAATAAGCTTGTGCTACATATTCTCCTTTAAAACAGTTCATGAAGGAAGTGGATTAATAGGCTATCCTTTTAGTATTCTCAGTCTAGAGCTAGCAAGGTTGACGTTGTTGTCCCGAAGCTAGACTATATGCTTTTGGCTAGATATATGTAGAGATCTTATTAAAAGACTAGGCTACTACAGATTCCTTCCCTTGGGCTACTAGCTTTTATTCTGGCGTATATGCGATCGCTTAATTAGGACATTATTAATAAGGGCGACCGTTTCTGTAGTTTTTTTTAGTGGTTTTGAGATATATGTGCGCTGCTGACTGAACACATCCACGTTACCGATTGCTTGCTGCTCCTCGGCGGCCACGACAGTGTTAGGCTACTGTTCTGTAAACTTGTAGGCCTAGTTTAGGTTAATTGACAAAGGAAGGCTTGCTACTATCTTGTAGGCCTACATTAAGAATTCTGACGTTAGCTAATCAATTATATATAGCTTAGGCTACATTGATCGGGGGATATGAGAAAACGAAAAGGCTAGCCTATTAAGCTACTTCCATTATGCATTGTTGTAAAGAGGTAGCTGAGCCACCAAAGCTCGTATTGTTTGTTGTTAAATTATACCATAGCCAAATTCAGAAGCTGTAGACTGTAAATAAAGTTTCTGGCACTTTATTAGCCTAATTTTAGCATAGGCTACGATTCTCAGAAATGCCTCGCAAATCAACGTAATGCAGGTATAGACGAGTATGCATGAAGGTGTCTGATTACACACCCTTCTATAGGCTACTATAGAGTAATGTTATGATAGTTGAGTAGCCTATATATCAACAGGTGAAATGTTCTCTAAATGTAGTGTGTTTAAAATCCCAAAATAATATACTTATTTCCGAGTTTTCGCTGATAATAGTAACCTATGGAGGATATTTTTTCGCATACTGCATGTCACTAAACAGTATGCAGTAGCCTAAGCAGTCTACAGTAGGCTTATGCTATTACACAAGATGCAGACCATTCTGAATTTTTGCTTCCGGAACCTAAGCCTCACGTTTACACTCTATACAGCCTCGCAGTCTACATAATTGCAACAGGCAGCGGGTGCCGCCTGAAATGAAACACTGCTTTGCTACATTGTAGTTAATTTATCTAGTCTATCGCCCCAATAATGCAACTAAATGGAGCAACATTGTTGCCACGCCCACTGATTGCCATATAAAACCTTGTACATGGGCTATATGCAAGCGCTTTTATGCATGTGCATATCTCAGATATTTTGGGAGACGCATCCCCTGTGGAAATGACACCTATGATTATTCATAAAAACGCCTAAATTATACCATTAGGCTACACCTGATAAGAGCAGTGTAGATGGCGAACATAACTTCTGAACTAAATCATAGTCTAGAATTTAATTGTGACACTCGGAAATGTATAAACTTATTTGTTGTTCGGGATTTAATAGGCTATAACACATTCAGAATGAAATACAAGTATCAGAGGGTGGAATGATAGCATCCCAGTCTGGGATGAAAATTGGTCAAGTAAGAGGAGAGGAATTTGCACACTGTATATAATCACTTATCCTACCTAACGTTAAAAGTCAAAATATGCAAGATACAACCATTTATTTGTTTGATTAGCAGAAACTACGAGTATACAGGACAGCTACACGGCCGCTGAGTAGCAATAGCAACTATAACATAGCTACACGTTCAGTCAGCACAGATAGCAAGGAAACATTGAATCAATGTTGAATTAACATAAGATGAAGCATTGATTCAATGTTGATCTCTGATGTTGATCCTGCATCCAGGTGCTCATCAAGTTTACGTTGAATCAATGCATTGAAATAATGCTGAAACAATGTTGATGTTAACAATAGAAATCAACGTAACTGATGTGAAATCAATTTATTATCAATGTAATCTAGCATAGCTAATGATAGCTACTAAAATAAATAACACATTGACATCAATTTTTAAAAATGCAAACATCTTTATTGATTTTAAATGTCTGCTTAATTGACACAATACATGCAATAGCTAGCTGTAGTTTCATGCTGAAAAACGAAAGTTGAAGTGTCTCATCTAAAAATAATGTTTGTTTACTGTCGACCATGATGATGTGATGTCAAGTTCTTCCTAGTCGGGAGGTGGGGGTTGATTTCTCGATCCCTGATTTCCGACATGGAACTCCTAGTTGAAAGGGTGTTTCCTACATTTAGTCTGATATTCAATTAAATTCTATTTTATTTGTATAGCGCTTTTTACAGAGAACTGTCACAAAGACGCTGCACAGGGATATCGGGATTCCTAGTTGAAAATGAATAAACGAATGCAGCATTAGCATCAACCACAAATTAGTGATGGGCAGTTCGGCTCTTTTTTCTGAGTCGGCTCTATTCGTACCATTCAGTTTGAAGAGTCGGAGTCGCAATTTTGGTACTTCCGGTTAATACAGTAGAGCCGTTTGAGCCGCATCTTTTTCTTTCAGCGGCGTGAGCTGGAATTAGACAGCAGACCCTAGCTGGTAACAAAGTAGGCAAAAGGAGTTCGTAAACTAGCCTTGATATTTTATTCAGACCCAAATCATCTGAATGATACTCATTGCTAATATTCTCAATTTACAGTAGCCTACTCTCTCAAGCTAGTTTGCAATCACAGGTTACGTTTATTTACGACTTTCCCATCTCCGTTTTTTCTATCATAGATTGTCACATTAATAATAGACATGTAATAATAGACATTGAATGGTTATATTTGTATAGAGCTATTTAATCTATGCTAATATTAATCTTTTTTTTTATCAGATCCTATAATCCAGTAGCCTAGGTCTACTGAAAATGAGGTTGATGGAAGACTGTATAAGAGAGATAGCCAGCCAAATTTGACAAACAAGCCAGATATTTATTGTGTGTGTCAGTGTGTGCATATGATGTACAGGAGCCTGTGTCGTTTATTTATTTGGACACGATAGGGTTATTTAAATGTGTTTATTTGAACTGTACTTTATTTATTATAATATACACAATTGTAGGCTATTTATTCTGTTCACTGTTGTTGTTGTTGGTCAACCACTTTAAATAAGTATTTTCTGTCATTTTGAGTAGCCTAATCTAGCTGAACACAATCGCAATATTGCATATTAGGCCTAATTGTTTCATAGTTGACTGGAATTCGGTTGCAATTCTCGCAAACAGCCAAGTTTAATAATTTCGTAATAAACAGTTGGCGTCTCGGAATATCATTAGATATAGGCTAACATAATTCCTATGTCAATAGGGTTTCCAGTTGAATCACGAGTTGAGTAGTAAACCAGTTTAATAGCTTAATGGTGTACTGCATTTTACCCTTTGTTAAAACCATAGAACTCTATAAGAACAGTTATATGGTTAAAACTTGAAAATGACTTTGGTTTGTGTCACGGCTCTGTCTGGAGCTGTAGGATATTGCCACGGCTCTTAAATTGAGTCGAGTTGATTTTGTGCTGATTAGTTGGGTAGTATCGCTACTGTAGCTACGTATCTTTAACCATTAGTAGTCATAATAAATTTGGAATGAGCTGGGGCGATTATTAACTTCACAAAAGTGTGTGCAATATCGTTAGATCAAATTTAAATGTATTCTTACGTAGGTTCTAACTTAACAATCAGAAACTGTGCGCCGCGCATTAACCACTGCTGAGTGTCTCGGGGTTGTGTCTCCCGGCTGCAGTAAAAAGCAGGCAGAGCCAGAGCTAAGAGGCAGAGCCAAGAGCCAGAGCCGTGGGCAAGCACGATTCCCTCGAACTGGCGAGTCGACTCAGACGACTCAGCATAGAGTCGTTCAAAAATACCGATTTGTTCGCAAACTGCACATCACTACCACAAATAAGTTTTGCTGTTAAATCTCATTTTGTTTATTTTCATACATCACCCTCGTCATAGCAACTAGAACTTTGAACTTAACCACGTAACATACACATACACATACTGTAGCTATATATGAGCGTAGCCTGTAGGCTACAGAAGTGACCGCAGAAACAGGCAATGAATAATTCTAACTGTTTTTTATTTGAAAATGAAAGCGCACCTGAATCTGATTAAGGATCAAAAATCAATGTTATTCATCAGTATGATGATTCTGGTTGTTATTGTTACATTGATACAATGTTTCTATTTCAACCTAATATATATCGGTGACCATTACCATCAGAAAGTGAATGTTGATTTGACCATTGAAAATTGGTTGATGACCGATACTGATGCTTATAACACAATATCAATGTTGATTCAATACTTCCTTGCTATCTGGGAAGATGTAATTCATAGCCTATCCTAAATAAACTTGGGGCGCATTTTGATTGCCTTTACTCAAACTCCAACAGTTGTGGATGAAGGGGATGTAGCTAACATTAATGTTTAGTTTTGTTTGACTGCACTTTCTTATGCTCTGATTCTTTTGACATTTTTGCAGAAGCATGTTCGCAATATAGGCTACAGGGCTATTGATAGTGAGCTGAGCTTGAGCTAACTTTAACGGCTCAACCGACAAAGTGAACACATCATTGAAACAATTTTATTGGTTGATGATGTACACTACATGCATTTGTATATATGATTCATATAACAACGGAATTTTGCTGTGTCCCAAACCACATACTTCCATGCTCTGAGCACGCATAGCGAGCATGCGCAACCATGGCCGTCGTGAAGTACCGTAGTGCGGAGCGGGGGGGGGGGGATGCGGTTTGGGACACAGCCTTTGTGTAGAATATGTTTGTATGTGTTCTATAGACACTCAGGACTGACAGAAAAGTGCTAAAATATGGGACCTTTAAGACGTAAGCATCATGTCCGCTTCTCAGATAGTCTGACCGAACTAGCTTCGCAAGCTTTGCATAATTTACATGCCTTACCTGCCTTCATGTGGAACTTCAAATTAACCAAATAATCAGTGAATTTTATTTATTTAGCGAATGCAAAGTCTTTAAGCCAAGCAGTTGCCTCCTGGTCTGCTGTATGGAGGGTGACTAATCCTCCTTTCAGTCTTTGGAGAGGACAAACTTCTATGATGTGCTCCATAGTCTGCTCCTCTCCACAAGCACACAGTGGGCTTGGGCTACTGCCCCATTTGTGAAGGCTGGCCAAGCAGGGGCCATGTCCAGTCCTGAAACGATTTAGCGTAGACCACTGTCTCCTTGGGAGGTTGGTGCCAGTAACCTGTTGGTTGGGGTCTGACACCAGATGTTTGTTTGGGACCTCCTTGGACTCCCATTCATTTCTCCAAGCTGATTGGATGGTGAAGTCAGCTGGTGGGGTGTTCTTCCAAATTGGCCGTCTGGATGGAAGTCGAGCAGTGGGTGGGTTGTAGATGGCTTTATGGATTGGTAGATGGGGAGAGTCTTTGGACTTTTGAAGCATCCTTTGAGTGAGTGCTGCTCGCCGGATATGTGGAGGGGGTATGTTTGATAAGACAGGGAGCCAGGGGAGTGGTGTTGAGCGAATGGTCCCGGTTATGGTTCTCATGGTTGTGTTGAGCTGGGTGTCCACGTAGTGGGTATGGGATGACCTGGACCAGACAGGGGCACAATATTCTGCTGCAGAATATGCAAGGGCCAGTGCTGAGGTGCGCAGTGTGGAGGCTGCCGCCCCCCATTTTGCACCAGCGAGCTTGCAGAGCAGGTTATTCCTTGACTTCACCTTAGCTGCCGTCCCTTTTAGATGTTGCTTGAAGGATAGGGTCCTGTCAAGGGTCACTCCAAGGTAGGTTGGATTAGAGGCATGCTTCAGCTTGAGTCCGCTCAGATGGATGTTTAGTTCTCTGGCAGCTTTTGCATTGTGCAGATGGAATACACTGGAGACCGTTTTTTCCTGGGCTTGGTTTTAGGCGCCAGGTTTTGCAGAACTGGTCCAGTTTAGCAAGGTCTTCAGTGAGCACCTGTTCCAGTGGGTCAAAATCTGGTGCTTGGAATGCCAGACAGATGTCATCTGCATAGATGAATTTGCGGGATTTGGTGGTGGGTAGGTCGTTTGTATAGAGGTTGAACAGAGTTGGAGCTAGGACTGAGCCTTGCGGGAGACTATTTGTCTGTGTTCTCCATGCGCTCGTGTTCTCTCCGAGGTGGACTCTGAACCTCCGGTTGGTCAGCAGAGTTTTTATTATTGCTGTTGCCCAGGCAGGGAGCGCCTTTGTGAGTTTCAGTAGGAGGCCTTTGTGCCAGACAGTATCATAGGCGGCTGTGAGGTCGAGGAACACAGTCCCTGTCTTTAGTCTGCTCTCGAATCCATTTTCGATGAAGGTGGTAAGGGCCAGTACTTGTTCTCCTGTGCTGCGGTCCTTGCGGAAACCTGCCTGATCCACACAGAGGATATCCTCTACTCCTGGAGAAATACGTTGTAGTATTAGGCGTTCCAGGATTTTGAAGGGAACGCTGAGTAGGGAGATTGGGCGGTAGCTTGCTGGTAGTTTGTGGTCTTTGCCAGGTTTTGGTATGGCAATAACTTTTGCTGTCCGCCATTTCTTTGGGATCAAGTTTGTCTGTGTGATCCTGGTGTAGAATTGTTTCAGCCAGGTTAGGGCTCGGGGGCCAAGATGTTTCATGAACTCTGGAGAGATGTTGTCATATCCTGCTGCCTTTCCACATTTCAGGCCCTGCAGGACTTTCTCCAGTTCAGCAACCGCAAAAGGCTCAGGGTTTCTTTCCTCTCCGAGCGTTTTTCGGTGTTTCTTTAGCTCAGTTGTAACTGCTCTTCTGGTGTGTTTATCTTGGGTTGCTTTTGCAATAGACAGTAGGTGGGATGCAACTTGGTTAGGTGTGACAGATGCTCGGCTATGGCTAGGGGGCTTCTGTGCAGCTCCTAGGCGGCGTATGAGGCTCCAACATTTCCTGCTAGAGTGGGTGAAATTCAGGTCAGCTACTGTCTCCTCCCACTTCTTTCGCCTGGCTGTAGTTAGCGATTCAATGAGATGGTCTGCTATCTCAGGGTCCCCTGATGTTTTGTAGGCTTGTAGGAGGGCAGCGCTTTCTCCGTCCAGACATGGGATGTAGAGGGGTCGGTAGCCTCGTGGGATTGCTGTGTGGGCAGCTTTGAAGATGGCGCTACAGAAGCGGTTGTATGCTTCATCTACAGTGATGGTGTGGAGTGGGATGGTAACGACACTCCGGTCCATGGTTTCACTGTATTGTTTCCAGTTGGCTTTGCGGAAGTTCCAGCGCATCTTCCTTGGGCTGTTTATGACTGGGAGATGTAGGCCAATGTGTACCAGCAAGGGCCGGTGTTGACTGTGTGGAAAATCGTCAAGAATGAGGATCTGTGCAGGATACGGCGTTCCATTCAAAGAGCTGACCCAGCACAGGTCAGGAGAGTAGTCCTTTTTCCACCTGGCTGAGTGGAAAGTTCCTCTTTGTTTTGGGTCGTGTATCAGAACAAGGTCATATCTGGATGCCCAGTCTGAAAGTGCCTCACCATCACTATCCACCACTGGGTATCCCCAGTCAGGGTGGTGGCTGTTAAAGTCCCCCACATAGATGGCAGGGTGGGGTAGGGTGGGTAGGACCTGCAGATCCCAGTTGGCACTAGGGGGCTTGTACACGTTAACAATATGGAAGCCACCAATGGTTATGATATCTGAGAAATGTGTTGTTGTCAGGTGGTTTGCTTCAACTATGTCAGAACGCACATAGGTGGCAAGTCCATGTTTGGCATGTGGAGTGTGGCACAGGAGGTCAAAGCCATTGATGGTGTAGCGGCCTGCTTCCTCTGTGCCAATGTGAGTCTCTTGGAGGCAGATAACATCAATCGAGTGTTGGAAGGCGAGGACTTCGAGGAGGCTTCGCTTGGCTGCAGAAAGGCCTTCAACGTTTAGTTGTAGTATTCGAAGGGCAGGTCCTACCGCAAGGTGCTCTTGGGGCTGTTTGCTTTCGGCTTTAAGACTGTGACTAGGATTCTTTGACTTGGCTCTCGGGCGTCGTCTCTTAGAATTTAGTCTGCTGGAAGGATCATTAGTTTCCCCGGGCGGGCCCGGGTACTGACGGAGGACGCGACGTGGACGCTGATCCATTGTCCTCCGTGAATGAATCTGGATCAGTAAGTTTTTATTTAGTATCCAACCCACAGAAACAGTGTTGCATTTGAATTTAACCTTATACTTGTGGACATCTCCCTGGTTTCCATTCGCAGACCTATATGCTACCAGTGCAATGCTGCTAGTGAGCATGATTTTATTTTACATCATTACTCACAGCCAATATGACAGACCATGATAATAAAATATTGGGCGACCAAGCCTCATTTATATGATGCTGTTTTCTTAAATCATTAATTTCACAAATTAATTTTATGTTTCATAAAAATAATAGCAAGTCGATATTAAAAGCATTTAAATAACAATACATGTACACACAGAAAATTATATATAAGAACATACAACATGATTTTTTTTTACTATAAGCAGTGTGTGGAAGGAATTAAGGGTTTGTCTCTGAGCTGGATTATTACTGCATCCTAGAAAAGGTACTTTACTTGGAAGACAAATCAGTCAAGTACACAGGGGCACATCTTTTTTCGTAAAACCGGTCTTGATCAATGCAATATGTTTTGTAATACTGGATATCAATAGAGAGCTCAGTAAGAACCTTATAAAACAGGAGCACCTTGGGATTTATCAGCAGCAGACCGTACGTGAGATGAAGTTTGGAGACCTAAAACTAATCTGCAGTTACTCTTTAGACTTGTAATAATTCAGTAAAGGGGACACAGTCTCTCAGCGGAGTTTGATTTACTGATATTTATTTTTCCCTTTTATAAGGGAGTGGGGGTGGGTGATGTCTTCCACAGACTCACTATACTGAAATAATTTCATACAATCAATATTCATGGCTCATGCATTAGTGGACTGATTTTTAACTAAGCTATCCAAAAAACTTGATTACAGTATTCTTAACTTAACCCATCCTTGCTCACATCTGAGCAGATTGCTGTTTCTCAGAAGCTCTTCATTGAATTCTGTGCATGTGTGATAAAAATTAACTCTTGTGGTGAGCAGTGCTTTAAAGAGTTGCTGGTCCCATGCGGTTTCTTTCCTCCCTCCAGGTATTCTTCATTATAGAGAAAATCCGTTCCATGTTGGCGTTCGTGCAGACTCATGGCAAACTGACAGATGTGACCGATGTTTTGGAATGGAATTCACAATCTCATTCCCAGAGGGCATATAGCCGAATCGTGAAGACGATTGAGACCGCTCTGGAGAGGAGATTGGTGTGGTTGCTGCTGTTTGTTTTTTGATTGGATTTTAGGCTAATATCACAGCCATAGATACACAGACAGAATGTATAGGGACAGAACGTATGAAATTAACAACATAAAACATTCGATGGATATTTTCTACTACCATCCAAACCGGTACATTTTGGGAACATATGTTGAAAACCGGGACTTCGATACAGGGGACACCATGTCTTGAAACCGGGATTATGGAGACAAGACCATACAGCTGTTTTACTATTTTTGCTGCAAAGCTTTTAACACAGCAGTGACATTCAATGCTAAACAAAGAATGCGTCTGTGTTTACAGGTTTGTCTTTTTGAATGCGGCAAAAAATTATCCCATTGTTCACAGCTGATGGGACCTGTTCAGCCGCACAGATGAAATGCTACACTTACACCGCCTAATTTAAACCATTTTTAAAAACAGACAGTAGACTTCCTAAATGAGTTAAAGGTGCACTATGCATGATTTTTACCCTTGCTGTGGTCCTGTGTTTAAAATAAAATCCGTCCTCAACCTCGCCCACTTGGTACCCGACTTTTCTATGTAGCTACATAACGTAGTTAGCTGGATAGCTAGAGGTAGTAACATTACTATAATGGGAATGGTTCAGAGGACCAGACGCAACAGAAGGGAATCTAAAAGTGTCTGCTAGGGGACACCACTAGAACGGAGCTGGCTCCGTGGAAGGGAGAGAACAGAAGGATACAACTAAAACAGCACTTCACTCTCACACTGAGAGAAGTTGGGGGAGAGACTGGCTAACAGGGAGAACACAAAACAACCCGCAAAATGACAGGTGAGGGGCTCATAGGCACAAGAAAAAATGAAAAGAACACCTCAAGCTCTCAAAAAGAGAGGAACTAAGGAGAGGTGAAACAGATAAATTAAAACAAACCGGGATGGGCTAAATGGTAGTAGGTTTTAGAAATACTCTCAATATAAGAGAGAAACAAAAGATTAAAGAAAACAACCCGGGACAGGCGAAATGGTAGTAGGTTCTAGAAATACTCTCCACCCTCTCAATATAAGAGGGAAACAAAAGGAGAGGTAAGAAAAAACCGGAAACTAAAAAACAGACAGAGGAGAGAGCAGTAGAGAATCCTAACTAACTCTAAAGCACAAGCGTTACTCTTTACAAGCTGTAAGGGAAAAGTGGTCAACAGCAAGTGCAGCCTATACCGTACCGGCTTACTTTGTCTAGGAAAAATAACATGGAAGCCCCAAACCACTGAACAGACTCCAGGGCTGTGTTGGACTTAATGGTCAAGCACTTGCATGGTTAAGATCATACTTATACAATAGGAAATAGTTTGTTATATTAAATGAAGTATCCAGTTACTCAGTAATTAAATATGGTATTCCACAAGGATCAGTGCTAGGTCCAGTACTCTTTTAATTATATATGCTACCCCTTGGTGATACTATTCGGGCACATGGGGTAGATTTTCACTGCTATGCGGACGATATGCAGATATACATTTCCATGAAACCCGGCGAGGCACTACCACTTTCTTGATTAGAGGCTTGTATTGCAGATATTAAAGCCTGGATGCTTTACAATTTCCTACTCTTAAACTCAGAGAAGACCGAAATGCTGGTTTCAACCTAAACAGAACAAATCAAGTAGGTCTATATGGTAATGCAGCAGCAACAACTGTAAAGAAGCAACGGCATCAGTGGCTTGTTTAAAGTCCAAGAAAATGTGGTGAAAAATGACCTGGATTAACGTAATTAGCAGGAAAACACCAGAATGAGTGAGCGGGGGCTTTAAAAATCTCACATAAGAAACATTAGCAGGTTCTTCTTGAGAAAAATCTGCATTTCTGCTGTCAGTCGATTCCTCTTTTCATCCACAATGTTGGATGCAGTGCTAAACAGTCTTTTACTTGCAACACTGGTGGAGCGGGCACTGAGGAATTTTAACACCATGGCAGCAAGTACAGGAAAGTGGGCATGGCTGTCTTCCCAGTAGTGGAAAGGGCTGTCAGAGCGAGGAATCGTTTGCTCTTTGAAATATGTTTGCATTTCGACCACAGCACTTGTGTTGGTACTCCCTGCTCCAGGTTCATCTTGCTCCTCCAGAATGTCATCATACAGACTCATCAAGCTGCTCTTGCTTCTACTCGTGCCAGTTGCTTCCATGCGAGGCACCTTTTCTGCTGGTTCTGCTGTCGCTGTTGCCGCTGATGCTGATTCTTCAGTACTTAAGATGTCAGCAAGACATTCAGCACAACCATGAATGTGTCAGTTGTAAACATGTTCCTCTTATCTTCATTGAGTCTCTCTATCTCTCTCTCTCTCTCTCTCTCTTCTCCTCTCTCCTCTCTTCTCTCTCTCTCTCTCTCTCTCTCTCTCTCTCTCTCTCTCTCTCTCTCTCTCTCTCTCTCTCTCTCTCTCTCTCTCTCTCTCTGGTGTTTTTTTTGAAAAAGGAAAAGTTAGTTAACGGGCTATTAGCCAGTGGTATTGTGGTAAAAGGGACATTACTAGCTGTCTCTCCACTGGCAGCACCCGCAACGAGGGTAATTGTGTCTAATGTTCCCCCGTTCATTAAAGATGAAGCGCTGATGAGGGAATTATCCCGGTTTGGAAAGTTTGCGAGCGATTTTACATTTATTTTGCTGGGGTGTAAGAGTCAGGATTTGAAACACGTCCTGTCACTAAGGAGGCAAGTGTTCATGTACCTCAAAAGCCCAGAGCAGACATTAAATGTTAGTTTTTATGTAAAGCAGGGTGAAAGCTCATACACAGTGTATGCTACTTCAGACAGCTTGCGCTGTTTTGAGGGCGGGGAGATCGGGCATAAGCGGTTCGCCTGCCCGCAAAAAAAGAATGATAGCGGAGCCTCTGGAAGCGGTAATACAACATATCAGGCCTCCGAGAGAAGCCGCGGGAGTGAGATCCCGGTAATGGCGGACGGAGATGTGTCAGATGTGGGGAATAGCGATACACCTTTAGCGGGCGGGGTGGATGGTAGAAGGGATCAGAGCCCGGTAGCTGTTTCTGTGCGGGGAGAGGAGTGTGAGCAGTCTGTGGTGGCAGAATATAGTCAAGAAGGAGGTAAGGCAGATACAAGTGGGGTGGTAGAAGGGAATAGCTGGACTGAGGTGGATGGGAGAAAGAGGAGAAAGAGGAGGGGTCAAGGGGAGTTTGGGGCTTACCAAACTCAAGGGAAGAGGTATGCGGGAGTACAGAGGGTGCTGTATAGTGGACAACAAGTGAGGTCTGCACCCACTGTGGAGTCAGAGGGTGAGTGGGAGGAAAAGGAAATGGGATTGGGAGATACTGGAGAGGCTGATTTGTCAGCCAGCCAGGTAGGTGAAGTGTATACTTTGGGGGAACTAGACAGTTTTCTGACGAAAACGAAAAATATAAGGTCTGTGAGGCAGGTTTTGGGTGGACAAAAAGCTTCTTCTGATGCAGGGGTGACTCCAAAGAGAATTTTTAGGTTAAAGAAATGGGCAACAGCTGTAAAAAGGAATAGTGCAGTAGACTGATGATGGTTTGGTCTGACACGTCACGCTATCCGGTGGGGCTTATAGGGTTTTCTCTGGTTCTATGCTTCCTCATTCCTTTTCTCATGGAGGTTTTAAAAATTGCTTCAATTAATGTAAATGGCGCCTGAGACCGGGGGAAAAGAGGTCTGTTATTGGAATATGTGAAACAAAAAAATGTTAATGTGGTATTTCTGCAAGAAACGCATAGTGATGCGGCTAATGAGGTGGACTGGAGGGTCTGGTGGAATGGAGTCCAGGTTCTAAGTCATGGTACAAACGTGAGCGCAGGAGTAGCAATATTATTTTCACAAAATCTTGCAGTTTATATATCTCAAAAGGAGATTTGTAAAGGCAGACTGTTGAAGGTAAGGGCAAACATTAAGGGCCAGGAGGTGGTGTTTTTAAACATTTATGCTCAAAATACAGGCAGGGAGAGGGCTGTGCTATTTGGGGCATTGAGGTACGAGCTATCTTTGTTAGGACAGGATGACTTTTTAGTTTTGGGAGGGGATTTTAACTGTACCATTGACCCCTTTATGGATAGGAGGGGGGAAGAGCCCCATCAGCAGGGGGTATTAAAAGATATTATAGCGAGGTACACTCTAGCGGACACCTGGAGAATTAAACATCCAAATAAAAAACAGTTTACATGGATGAAGGCGGGGCCTGACAGGATCAGTGCAGCCCGTCTGGACAGGGTGTACATACTTAGCCACCAGAACAACAGGCTAGTGAAGGCTTACATATCTCCAGTTAGCTTCTCTGATCATCATGCAGTTCAGTGTCACATAACTATTGCCCCAGGCCCTCGACAGTCACCGTACTGGAAGTTAAATGTGAGGCTCTTACAAGATGCCACCTTTTGCTCGAATTAAAAAAAAATTTGGTTGGAATGGAGAGCGAGGAAGGAGGAATTTGACTCCTTAAGTTTGTGGTGGGATGTTGGCAAGTGCCAAATAAGGCATTATTGCCAGCAGTACACTGCTTATTCGACCGCAGAGACTAGGAGAGTGACGAAAAGGCTGGAGGACAGCATTAAAGAAGCTGAAGAACAGCTAATTCAATGTAATGAAGCTGGACAGCAGCAGAAAATAGAAAACTTGAGGAGAGATCTGAGATTGTCTCTCCAGGAACGAGCAAAAGGAGCTCTAGTAAGAGCTAGATTTGCCAAACGAAAATGGATGCACCTACCTCCTTTTTCTTTGGCCTGGAGAGAAGGCAGGAGGAGGATAAGCAGATGCACTGTTTGCGTTTGGCTGATGGGCAGGTCGCGTCAGTAGTGAGTGAAATGAGGGAGGGGGCTGTGAATTTTTATGGGGAATTATATGCTGCTGAGGTATGTGATCCTGTTGCTACTGAGGGTTTGTTGGAAAATTTGCCCAAGCTTTCTCCTGATCAAAGGTCTGACCTGGACTCCCCCATCACTTTTAACAAACTGAGCATAGCTGTGTCCCAAATGGCCTTGGGCCGTGCCCCAGAGATTGATGGCTTGGGCGTAGACTTCTACAAAATGTTCTGGGGAATACTTGGACTAGACTGGCATGAGGTATTGTGCGAGTGCATGGAGGCAGGTGAGTTGCCACTCAGCTGTTCGAGAGCGGTGCTGACCCTGTTGCCAAAAAAAGGTGACCTAAGTGACCTGAGGAACTGGCGTCCAGTGGCATTGCTCTGTGTGGATTTTAAGATCTATTCAAAGAGCCTTGCAACTAGGCTTAAAGGACAGCTAAAGACAATCATACACAGGGATCAAACGTATTGTGTACCAGGACGCTCCATGCTGGACAATTTACATCTATTGAGGGACATGATGGACTTGGCTGCTCTGTCAGACATGAAGTTTGGTTTCCTAAGCCTAGACCAGGAGAAAGCGTTTGATAGAGTAGACCACAGCTATTTGTTTAAAACATTACGGGCCTTTGGTTTTGGAGAAGTTTTTATTGCAGGTGTGAAACTACTCTATGCCGGGGCCTCTTGTCTGGTTAAGGTAGCGGTGGGGCTGTGTAGGCCAGTGTATATGGGGCGGGGCATTCGTCAGGGTTGTCCTCTGTCAGGGCAGCTGTATACCCTTGCATTTGAGCCTCTTCTTGCCTTAATGCGTAGGAAAGTGCAGGGCGTGGTGGGGCAATAAATGGGTTTTAAAGCACCTAGAGTCATGTCTGCCTACGCAGATGATGTTTCAGTACTGGTCAGAGATAGGCAAGATATCAAGGCTGTAGAGACTAGTCTGCGGGAGTATGAAAGGGCCTCCTCAGCTAAGGTTAACTGGGAGAAGAGTGGGGCACTGCTATGTGGGGCATGGAGGGAGACAGAAATTCCAGAACTGCCAGGGAAGCTACGGTGGAGCCGGACAGGCCTGAAGATCCTAGGTGTGTACTTGGGCTCGGAGGGCTGGGTCAAGAAAAACTGGGAGGAGGCTGTCCCAGCAACAGTTAATAAGCTGGAAAATGGAAGTGGATTCTCTCCCAAGTGTCATACAGGGGGCAGACGCTGATAATAAATAATTTAGTCGCGTCAGCCTTATGGCACAAAGTAGCCGTGCTTAACCCGCCTGCAGGCCTTCTGCGGGACATACAAAGGAAGCTTGTGGACTTTTTCTGGACAGGGCACCACTGGCTTAAGGCTGCAGTACTCTATCTGCCTGTACAGGAGGGAGGGCAGGGGCTGGTGGATTTGGAAAGCAGGGTGGTGGCTTTCAGAGTCCAGGCTGCTCAGAGATTGCTGTACCATACGGACATCAGCTGGGGGGACCCGGCACGAGCACTGTTGCAGAGAGCTGGTGGTATGGGGCTGGACTGCCATCTTTTTCTGATGAGCCAGGAGGGCTTTAACATCTCGGGGCTGCCTCCATTTTATGGGGCAGTACTGAAGGCCTGGCGGCTGCTCCGACCTCTTCGTGAAGGGGGTATAGAGCCAGGTGCATGGGTGTGAGAGGAGCCAATTTTTCACAACCCATTGATAAGGCTGGAATGCATCCACTCTGAACTTATGCGGAGCCGCTTTGTGAGGGCGGGAATTGTTAAAATGGGGCACCTGAGACAGCCAGAAGATGCAGGGTGGAAGACACCCCAACACCTATCTCGGGAGACTGGTATCACCTCATTAAGGCTCCTGGAGAGATTGACAGGTGAGGTGCTGAGTTCATTGCCAGGACCAGTACTGGACTTCTTCAACGAGCCACGGGGGGAGGAGCCGGCCGTGTTCCCCTCCTTGAAATTGGTAGCTGATATGGAGGGCTTGGAGGAGGAGGAAGGGAAGCTGCTTTCCTTTGCCACTCCAAGCCTGGAACGCTTTGAGGAGGTGGAGGGGAAGGCCCTTTATGCTGTGACAGTAAAGGTTAGAAACATCAGGGCTCTACAGGATGTTAGAGAGCATCAGTGGCAGAGGTCCCTGATGGAAACATCAGGGCTCTACAGGATGTTAGAGAGCATCAGTGGCAGAGGTACCTGATGGGGCACAGTATGGCAGGTTTTAGGTGGAGGGTGCTGTACAAGCTCCCCATCCCTAAGAGGTCAGGGGACCTGCAGTGGAGGGTAATACATGGGGCCCTGACAACCAATACCTTTCTGTCCAAATTTGATAAAAATGTGGGAGAAGAATGTCCTTTTTGTAATCTGCCTGAAACTGTAGTGCATGTATTTGCTGACTGTAGTCGTGTGTCTGCGGTCCTGGCTACATTGAACGTGCTCTGTCGGAGGATGGGAGTGGTTTTCTCTGTGGGGCTGTATGTACTGGGGCCAAAGTATTCAAAAAGGATAAAGGAAAAAAGTGTATTGCTTAACTGTTTATTTGGGCAGGCTAAGTTGGCAATATGGCTCATGAGACGGAATAAAATAAAAGGGTGTGGGCCGGTAGACCCAATTTTATTGTTTAGGGGGTTGGTCTCTGCGCGCCTTAGGGCTGAGTATGAGTACTATGGGTTTATGAATGACCTTGATATGTTTCAAAGCATCTGGGGTGTGGATGGTGCGGTTTGCATGCTCAGGGACGGGGACTTATTTATTTGTATGTAATTGGGACAGCAATGCTATGTATTTTCTAGGATGGGTAATGGTCTTTATATGCAATGTTATATACTGTGAAGAAGGAGTGGGAGGCTCGTTTTTTACTTGTGTGTGTGTGTGTGGGTGTAACTTTGCTGGTGAGTAGTTTTTAGGGGATATTGGTGATTAAAGGCTGTCAAAAGTCAAAGTCTCTCTCTCTCTCTCTCTGAGGATTGTGGGTGGGAAGTTGCGTAGACGTTGCGTGGAACTTTTCAATAAATGGGATTAATCACGTTGTGTTCGCAAGTACCGAATCAATGAAATGTTTTAAATGCGGGTCCTACGGGGACATGAGACGTACGTGCCCAGATCGAAAGGCAGCAGGTGCCGGGACACAGAGAGATGGGGAGGGTGGCGAAGGGCAAGAGTCGGGCCCGGAGCAAGAACCGGAGCCTGGACCCTCCACTGAAAGGGCAGGGGAAGACAATGGGGAAGATCTTCAGGGAGGGCCGACCCAGCAGGAGGCGGAGGACCAGGCCGAAACTGAGGCTAGTGGAACTGGAGGAATAGATGATGGTAGCGGAGATGCAGAGGTAAACCCTAAAGCAGACACAAATGGAGAAGTAGCTGGAGGTGAGGATCAGCCTGGAAACGTAATTTCCGGGCCTCCTTCTCGGCAGATAGAAGAGGGTAAACGTAGTGAGGACAGCAGCGAGCCGCAAGTTTCCTCCAGTCCGCAGGTAGAAACACCTGTGGCGGCTGAAGAAGGGGAATGGAGTAGGGAAGGGACGGAGGCCGATCCCGACGAGGAAATGTCCTTCGATGAGGAGGACTTTTTCTCTGAGTTTTCTCAGATGGACGATGCAGGGGGTTCTCAAAAAGGTTAAAAAAAAAATTATTCTCTTGATAAGCTGGTCTCGTTTTTTGATGAAACGAAAGGTAAGAGTGTTCTGTTAGATAAACATTTTGCGGACATAAAATTGTTTGTCATATCTGCTCAAACTGCGCTAAAAAAAGCATCGTTTGACGAGCTTGACAATAGAAGCCGATATAGATTGAAAAAGCATGTTGCTGCTGCACGAAAACTGTTAAAACAAAGAAATATAGCTATAGAGTAACTAACATGGCTCCTGTGTCGTTATCCCGGGGTGTTTAATAAAAGTGGAAGTTAAAATAGAGGGACTGGAAGTTTTGCTAATAAATGTTTATGCACCAAATAAAGGCAGTGATAGGGTGGCATTTTTTAACAAATAAGAATAAGTGGCTGCAGAACACGACGCAACTAAAATGGTAATAATAGGTGGGGATTTTAACTGCACTGAAAATTTTACAATGGACAGGAATCACGGAGAACCCCATTCGGGCTCAGCTGATCTTTTAACAAGTGTAATGCATGTTTTAGAGCAAATAGATGTATGGCGATTACAACATCCTATAGTACGCCAATACACTTGGACAAAATTAAACCGAGGTCAAATTTCAATGGCTAGACTTGACACATTGTATTATTCAAAAGCATTCATAAATCAAATGCTAAAAAGTTAAATAACTCCAGTAATGTTTTCAGACCATCATTGTATATCAATATTCTTGGGGGGGACAGCTGATGTTCCTGAAAAATCTTACTGGCATTTTAATATGAAATTGCTAGAGGATGTTAGTTTTATGGAAAACTTCAAAGTCTTTTGGAATGCATGGTGTTCCCAAAAATCCAAGTTTGCTGACTTAAAACAGTGGTGGGATGTTGGAAATATATTTTTTTTGCCAAACATATACACAGAACAGTACTGGGGATTTTAAAAAGAGGGTGGCAGAGTTGGTGAGAGAGATTGTGAGTATGGAGAGCGACATAAGTTTCAACAGCAAAGGGAAACTTTGAAAGAAAAAATAAGTATTCTGGGGAAAATAATGGATGAACAAGCAAAAGGAGCCATGGTACGGTCTCGCTTTATCCAATACAAAGACATGGATGGCCCTTCCAAGTATTTTTTTAACTGGAGAGAAGAACATTAGATAGTAGGAGAATGCTCTGCTTGCGTCGACCTGATGGGGCTGAAGTAAAAAGCTTACAAGAAATGATGGCGGTGGCAGTTGATTTTTATAGCCAGCTGTTCACCCCAGAGCCCAGCGGAGAGGAAGAGGCAGCGATGCTTCAGAGACCTGCCTGTTCTGCCACAAGAACAGCAACACATCCTGGAGTCCTCTTTGACACTGAATGCGCTCACTCAGGCAGTGGGACAAATGTCAACTGGAAAAGTTCCTGGTCTTGATGGGTTACCAGCAGAATAAAAAAAAAAGCTGTGGTCAGTCATTGGCACAGACATGTTTGAAGTTTTTAAAGAGTCAATTAGAGATAATGTACTACCTCAGAGCTGCAGAAGAGCAGTCATGTCTCTCAAATCTCCTTTCTTTGGCAAGAGAGAAATGAAAAACTGGCGACCGGTGGCACTGTTGTGCATCGATCCTTTCCAGGGCAATTGCAAATAGGCTCAGCGAAGCCATGAAACATGCGATCTACAAAGATCAGTCTTACTGCATACCTGGCAGGACTACTTAACAACATTTTTCTGGTAAGAGATGTGCTGTCACTATGCAGGTATTTTAAATTGAACATGGGGGCAGTGGCCGTGGATCAGGAAAAAGCATTTGATCGTGTGCATCATGGTTATTTGTTCAAGACTCTAGAAACATTTGGTTTTGGACCCAACTTTAGGGTCTATATTAAATTGATGTACAGCAAGATAACAAGCCTGGTCAAAATAAATAATTCACTAAGTCTTCCCCTTCCCATAAAGAGAGGTATTCGGCAAGGTTGTCCCTTGTCAGGGATGCTATATGCGTTGGCCATTGAACCGCTGCTGTGCTTAATAAGGAAAAGACTGACTGGCATGGTCTTCCCCTCCATCCAACCTGCACATGGAGTACAACTGTCAGCTTACGCTGATGATGTTACAGTGTTTTTAAAGGACCAAAAGGATGTGGACACCCTGAGTGATTGTTTGAAGGTGTTTCAAAGAGCCTCGAATGCAAAAGTGAACTGGGGGAAATGTGACGCCTTGCTGATGGGGCACTGGGAGGGCGTGGGCCCCCCAGTTCTATCCCAGTCCCTGCAGTGGGGCAGAGCAGGTCTCAAAGTGCTGGGTGTATTTTTAGGAGACCAGCAGTATGAACGGAAGAATTGGGAGGGAGTGCTAGACATGGTCAAGGCGAGACTGTCTCGGTGGAGGTGGTTGTTACCACAGCTGTCTTACAGGGGCAGGGTCCTGGTGATAAATAACTTGGTGGCCTCCATTCTGTGGCACAGGCTAGCCTGCCTGGACCCTCCTACAGGACTGCTGAGAAAGATCCAGTCAATGCTTCTGTCCTTTTTTTGGGATGAACGCCACTGGCTACGGCCAGTTGGAGACCAGGAGCCTTCCTGTTCCTGAGAATGGTGGGGGGCCTGGGCTGTGAAGCGGAGAAGAAGCTACTATACAACTGGAGCGTGAGAATGGTGAATGCAGCTTCCTTTTAGACTCTTCCCACATGTAAGTGGTCGGAGCGTTTTGAGGAAGGTACGGAACTGATTCCTGCATGGAGGACAATCTACAAACCCCCACTGCCAAAAAGGTCAGGCGACCTGCAGTGGAGGGTTCTTCATGGAATTATTTCCACCGACAGGTTTCTGCACAGAGTGGATTCTAAAATCGACTCAATGTGTGCTTTCTGTGGAAGTGAAGAGACAGTAGAACACATGTTCTTAGACTGTGAAAGGCTCACGGCTCTGTTTAACTTTTTGTTAATAATTTTTAAAACACTGGCCCAACTGATGTAGTAAAGTGGTTGTGTTTCCTAATTAGCTCCAGAGTCAAACTGGAATTCACGTATTATTTGTTAACTAATAATGTTCAAGGATTCATAAATAGGTGGTGCTTACAGGATTGCTTGTGTTCAGTAGAGGAAGAAAGATTGGTTATAAATATTTGAGTTTTGTTTTTGAATAAGTTTTATTTGTGCGTTTGTTGGTTTTCTGATTTTTTCTGACCACTGTTCTTGATGGTGGTGGTTTCTTTTTGATTTTCTGCTAGTTGCATGAAAATGCAAAAGTAAACCAAGGTAATTTTGTTTTGAACTGGTGACGAATAAAACGGGGTTTTAAAAGTCAAGTCTCTCTCTCTCTCTCTCTCTCTCTCTCTCTCTCTCTCTCTCTCACACACACACAATTTGATTGTACATTAACATTTTAGGCTAGAATTCAACATTTTGGTTGTGCAACATTTCCCATTTATCATTTAATACGTAGCCAACATTAGGGCATTAATAAAAATTGTAGACATGTTGTCTTACCTGTCTTTGAATCGTGGGCCCAGTAAAGTGGCAACCGAGTAGAGGAGATCACTTTCGATGCTGCTAAATTGTCTAATGACAGCTTGCAGGAGCATACATTCATTGTTTTGATTCCGCTGTCAGCACAGTTCTCCCGATCGCGAGCAGACGCTTTAAGGCAGTGATCGCTGGGATTACATCGGCTGTAGAGGAGGTTGCTGAGCTGGATGTTCCTGCTTAGCTCCTCGAATGGTTCCAGGACTGTCACAGTTTTTTCCAACAATCAGAGCCGGTTTTTGGCATAGGCAGTATAGGCAAATGCTAAGGGCGCCACCACCCAGAGGGGGCGCAACAAATAAAAAAATTAAAAAAAAGGTTTAGCTTTTTTAAATTTTTTATAATTGTAATAATTTTTGACTAATACTACTAGTTAACACTGTTATTTCGAAATATTAAATAACCCCACAACAACCAGCATAGCTCTATAGCATAGCCTATTAAATAATAATAATTTCTTAGTTCATGTCACCCCGCCCCCCTCCAGCCAGGCAATTAGACTACCTGCGCTCCCTCTCTGGGCAATGGTAAAGTGTGGCTATCTGACGTGACCCTCGCATTATATGCTATCAACATGTCGAAAAGACCAAAGCTGTCCGGTGCTCAGGGAAGGAAAAGAAGGAAAGAAGAGGAGGAACAACGTGAAAAGGGCAGAGGTACAGTAACGTTAATGTGATGAAATGAATTGTCTAGTGCTCTCTGACTTTAGGCGCATCCTGCCCCGGTACCGGGGGCGCTTGGGTTGAAGAGGATAGTGCCAGATAACTTAAGTTAGCTTGCTAATATTACTGTAGCCGAGCCGAGCGTTACATTAGCTAGTCACTAGTCACACACACACATCAGCTCTCTCAGTCACTCTGCACCTTCTTGCTAGCTAGCTGGACAGCGGCAAGAGAATGGTCGCCTCATCTTGAAAAATACATAGACTATGCGTGCATAACAGTAGCCTACATAAAATAAAAGTAGGCTACATAACAACTAATAAAAATAAGAAAACTGTAGTACCAGTGTGGGAATTTGACATTTATTATATGAAAGTACATGGTGTAATAGAATGTATAAACATGTCTGTGCTAGTTAAGTTTCGAATGAGTGACCTTAAGCCTGTATTCTGAAAAACAAGGCCACAAGAAAAATGCCCTGAGAAGCATTCTTCAGATAAAGGATTTGCCACAGAAGCAGCCTTTTGTGCAAAAACACCAAACACCAAATAGAGTTTCTATCATAATGGAAAAATACTAGACATGCACTGGACATGTGTAATTCTAAACGCTTGATTGGTTTAAATTATACGCCCAGTGATGTACAAACCCCTTTTTTAGCAAACAGTATATAAGCACCACAGTAGCAGAGCGTGCGAGCGAGAGCGCGCTTCCGGAGAGCGCGCTTCCAGAGGACCACAGATGTACTAACCCATTGTATTCTTCTGTAAAGACTTCGAGCTGACAAATAAATACAAAGTGTTTTAATCTTTCGAATTGAATTGAAGAGTATCCTTGATCTACCTCCTTGACCACGAAAAGCAATAAATTCGAATTGCTAACAAATTGATGATCCCGACGTGGAGGAGGGAGATCTTGGATCTCGGACGCGTCCAAAAGAAAAGAAATTGCCGGTTTAATCTCTTGGACATTCCGAGGCCTCAAAAAGATAAGGTAAGCAGAACCTTTTTCATAAAATCTGCCTAGGATAATTTAGGGGATGTCTGAGAAATATAACTGACTATTTCCAAAATTTTAGATATAAAACTGATTTGTGAAAACTAAATTTGTCAGAACGAATATAAATGTATTAAGGTGTATTCCATGACCCAACTTGATGAAGAATAAGGATAAAAAGTGTAGTGAAGACACAGAATAAAATCTTCTTTGGTTCCATGACCCAACTTGACAAAGAATAAGGATAAAAAGTGTAGTGAAGACACAGAATAAAATATTCTTTGGTTGTGTGTAATTAAAAATTTGCGGGTCCATTATTTGTGGGACCTATGTAATGAGATACTAAGGGAGTAGTCCTTTGGAAACGAATTCAGCCTTAGGATTCTGGGCCAGTATCAATAGTTACATAGTGGAGCGACGCATATGCACCTCTGAAACGAAATACGCAAATTACTGTGGTATACATTGATCTAGTGATATCAATGTAAGGTCCGTCGAACCAAATAGTCGACATTTAATATATTGAGGTAATTCGAACCGGACAGTCGAGCTAGAATTGCGCTAAATCCACGAGTGAAAACATACAAAAGGACTTGATTCATGGAATACAGTTTTGATTCATAAACAGGTTTTTGAGTTTTTATCTGTTGTATATCTGCTGTATTAAAAGGATAAAAATTTTGTGAAGTTGACTAAGTCACCGGAAGTCGCTGCACAAGACAACTGGTACTTGTAGTCCTTGAGAGGAAACTCTAACGTCACAAAACTGTGGGAATATACTGTGATTTTGATAAAAAGTGGTTCTAAACATTGATCAAGTACGAAATAGAAATTGAAGTGATTGAAATTAAGTAATTAAATAAATTAAGGGAAATTAATAAAATAAAGCAAAAATGACGACTACCGCGGATATATTGCATAAACTATGGGACAATCTGAGCACAATATTATGTGCCCAGGAATTGAAAAAGCGTCGTGATAAATGGACTAAATATTTAGCCGAGTGGAACAAATTGGGATGGTTCCCCGAGCCAGACAAACCATTTTTGTCTGAGAAAAAGCGCTGTGTGGGTTGTGTATGAGTGATAAAAAAATGTATTTACCGTGCTGGCCAGAGAATGAATGTGTGTCAACACAAGTATGAGAAAAAGCGCTGTGTGGGTTGTGTATGAGCTGTGTTGTGTTTATGTTAAATCAGCTGAGTAGTTTAGAAGAAAAAACCTGTAAATTGTTTGACCCAGAAGAATGTGATTAAAAGTGAATGGAAAGCCCAACTCATGGTATATTGTGATAAAGTGGGATTCTGATTGAACAAATTATAGTGTCCTGTTGGTCGTGGGCAGCCAATACCGATAGCGGAGAGACTGGAAGAACAGACAATCTAACGGTGCACGCATAAAGGCGTCCAAATACTTTTGGCTTGTTGAGTTGTAGCCTTCGTAATGAAGTGAGCAGTTATTAAGTGGGTAGAAGGCACATTATTGGTGAATTTATAAAGGAAAACTAAAAATACTTGCAGTGCTTTGAACCCTTTACACCTTGAGTGAAATAACAAGCGAGTTTATTTTGTTAAAATTGCTAGACTTTTCTGTGTCTCCGGAGCTATACTACAATGAATGATATATTTGCAATAGTTTGTGTTATAATCTCAGTGTACTATAAGATTTGTGAAACTTATGATCAGACGCATCGTAATGAAGACCCGCCTGGGAAAGTGTAAACAGTGTTGTACAGAGAAGTGTGGAAGATCTTAATCAGAGTTTACGGTTGATTAAAGTTTATGGTTAGTACAGATAGATAAGTGGAAGTTATACGCGAGGGAAACTTGCATAGGATTGTGACAGAAAGCAAGACAACATAGAAGGAAGTGAAAGTGTAATTCAATTTGCGTTATTAGTTAATTTGTTATTACATTACATATATATTATATGATATTATACATATATGCAGTTTATTTTCATGGAAAATTCTGAGCGCACTAATTTGTAATTTTGTCCTTTGACTGGCTTGGAGTTATGTGCTACTCAGTTCTCTATTTTCAGGTAGTGATTCGATTTAGTTGTCCTTCAAAGTGTTTGAAATAAATAAATTGAGTACAAGCTCAAGCGTCATTTTGTAACAGACAAGATTGACGATTCGATAACCAAGAGACATTTCGTGGTAACAATTTTAACCAGAGTTCTGTAAATCTAGAAGATTCTGTATGGCAATACAGAAACTTACATATATATTAGCAGGCTTTAATTTAAGTGAAATAAATAAAATGGTTGTTGAGATGATGTTGTATAAAGGGAACTGTAGTTCGGCATGAGCACCCTGAATCTCGTGAAGAAAAAGGTCTGATTTACCAAATAAATAAATAAGTAAGTAATGCAGGCCAATGTACTGATTTTAAACCTCTGGTTAATGCAGATAATACACGCAGTTATAGTTATAGTTATACAGTTATAGCTTCATGCTAGCAAAGCAAACATTTAAAGCTGTGAAGTATAATAAATCGAACAATCCTATCACCGCCCTGGTATAACGTAATTTATTATAAAAGGTTTAGCACAAATATACATACCCAGGCTGATCGGCTAAACATACATATGTTAAAAACATTCTCAATCACACAGTCCAGTCTGAGTCCGTTAATTTCATGTTCACCCGCAAGACGTAAAACAGGTCCGTTAATGACAGAAGCAAAACATGGCAGCGTACCGTGAAGTTCAGCTGGCATCTTGTGTGTTATTGCGACCCCCCCCCCTTTTTTTGGTGTTCCCATTACCTGGGCGATTACTTTTTCCATGATCTACAGCGGTCTCTGCCGGTCCTAATTAAGCATTACATATGACCCTTATTTATATGGTAGTTTTGATGAAATGCTATGATTTAATCATATCAGAAACATCCTAGTCACGGTTTGACAATAGTAGTCCAATACATAGTTTTTACACCAATGTTTGTAAAGATAGAAGATAAATGTTTTGTTTGGATTTAATAAACTCTATCAGTTCCTCAAACTGCACACACACATACATTTTCAAGGTTAGGATACTGAATGTTCCTCCCGACAATCGGGCCCCGGAGAATGTGTAGGGAGTAATTCATGCTTATCACTTCAGACGGGCTAGGAACATTTAATTGCCTGTGTGTGTGTGTGTGTGTGTGAATGAATGGGTCCATTGCCTACTTTTTGAGATAACTAAACCTCGCCATGGGAAATTTTGAGGAGTGTATTTGCGGTATGGCTGTTTCCGCTGAGAGCGAGTTTTTCTTCAATTTCCCTGCATGTGGGTGTGTGTATATGTCCTTGATTTACAGGTGTCGAGATGAGCTCATATTGGGTGCCTAGCTTGGGACCATTGTTCATTGAGCACACTCCGATACAAATAATGAGCTCATTTTTCCGGCGTGATTGTCTGCCCTTGAATCTGAGGCCTTGGGTATGTGCTGCTGTTGTGCACATATGGGCCTTTTGTGCAATTCATCCTACCACAGAAAAACATTCATATTAACACTACATTTTCATATAGTTGGTCCTACAGTATGATATATAATTATATATAAATAATGAATAATCTATAATTTGTCACAACAAGGGTCACGGTGTGAGTTGCCATGATAACGTGATGGTAATTTCTTTCTAGTCGGGAGGTCGGGCCGAGCACCGATTTCAATTGCAAGGGGCTTTATTACATTTTCCATCGTGAGATATCGGGATTCTTAGGTAGGAAAAAATAACAAATTGATAAACGTTGGCATTAACCACAAACATTTGCGGTTAAGTTCATTTTGAATATTTTTATGTTTTTAATGTATATTTATCACTAAAGGTGATAAAAGGAGGGATTTATCCATAACTATTGTTAGAGAAAAATAAATCTATGCATTACTCAATGATTAAAGCTATTAAATAGAGGTGTTTATTATCCAAAATGTATGATCACATGTTTACTGGAAGGTTTTGACACAATCAGACAAAACCTGTTAGTCATAAAGGGGGGTCTGGTGAAAGGAGATTGAAGGCTTGTGCATGTGAGGCTGGAGCAGAGAGTCCTGTGCAGTGGACAGAATGTTGCAAAGGGCACATTCTGTAGATAAAGGAATGGAGGAGTATTGAGACATTATTCGCTTATGATTGGATGGTTTTTGCTGCATTAAGAGGAATATAGCTACAGGAGGACTGTATTCTAACGGGTTTAAAAAAAAAAGAAAGCGCATCTGAATTTGATTTATCAAAGTGAAAAATCAATGTCAGTCATCGGTATAGTGACTTTGATTTAAATAATTGAAGCTGTGTAATGTTCCCATGTCGACTTGATATATCGATGACCATCACCATCAGAAAGTCAGTGCTCAATCATAAAAAAATTAATTGCTGACCGATACTGTTGCCAATAACAGTTGCGAGGTTGATTCGATGTTTCCTTGCTACCTGGAATGTAATTAGTACCTCAGAAGTGAAAGTAGATATTAGTGTTTAAGCAAAATGTTACAATTCGTTTTGAGTGCCATTTTCTGCATGTGCGATTTGATTTCATGCAGAGAGAGGGTCTGCGTTGCCCGCTTTGAATTTAACTGCTGACTACAGCACCGCAGTAGCCTACATAATTGTCAACCGAATCAGTTACTGTCTGCATACGGGCTACTGCTACGGGCTACTCAGTAGCCTAATAAATTAGCAACAAATTAGTTTCACATTTTTAAAAAATATATAGCCTGCAATCTTACAAAATGATCGAAACCTGTAGCCTACCTGTAGGTCTACTGGCATCTGACGTCCACCCAGCGGAACGTTACCGAAAGCAAAACGGTTCAAGCATTTCTAATCAAAATCACATAGGCTACTTTAGGCTATGTTGTACATTTTCCATGTAGGCCCATTCTGTGACTATCAAACTAAGAGTTAATGAAAGTCTGCCCGTTATTAAACCATTTCAAATCTGTAATAATGATATTGATTAAATAAAGCACATTTTTGTTTTCTTTTGTATCGAAATAGCACAATAAATGTAGGCTATTTTAAGGAGGCCATGCTATAACCATGTTTTATATAGGCTACACAAATATAACCAATATGTGGCTATACTAGAGTTGCCAACTGTCAATGGTGTTAATTGCATGTGCATTCATTACCTCATCCTTGCTTTGAGTTGCGTAATGACTAGTCCAATAGCACACTCAGCTCTGGCTGTTTAATCGATTAAAATGTAAGTACGTTTTATATATCTTGAATACGTTTAATACTATTCTTGGAGATATTTTTAATTCATTTAGTTTACGAATAAATTAATTTTCAGTACTATTTAGTTTTGTTTATTCCAGCCTTTTTTGATAGAACATCGTTACATTTATTTCAGTTTATTTGTTAAACACTAGTTTTACAAGCGTTTTGTTTAGGAAATCCCCTCAGAACAACTATGCAATAAGGCAGGCTGAATGTCTTATCAATATTATGTATAGAAGCAGATGTGCTATGTAAGATTGGTTATGAGGATCTGATCAAAGAAAAAGTAGGAGAAAATTGTTTAAGCTGGGGGAAGTGGAGGGCAAGGCCACCTTCCCAATGTTTGTGTTTTTTGTTCGGGTGCAGATAAATAATTAGTTTCATTTACATCCTAAGTTGTGTGGTTTTGTTTTGTGTTTAATTGTTTGATTTTGTCTAAAAACCATCAAAGTGAAACCCGGCAATGCGATCTCTCCTAAGGGGTTGTCAGTTTAGGTGCACAACCAAAACAAAGATAAATAAATAAACTGAACAGACAAATAAATCCTACGCTGCCCCGTATGTGAAAATGTACCCTAAGTGAAGGGAAAAGACTAATAAGGAGTTCTTCTCTGTTTCCAGCAGGAACTGGGTGGCGGCTCTCAAGCAGCTCTACTGACAATGAGAGCTGAACTAGGCCCCACTAATTATTGCTAATTTCTCCCCTTTTTTGAATTTATGACAGGAACTCCAATGATAATTCCAGGGACGAATTATCACTGCTGTGAAGAATTACAGGGGATTGGAGATGAGATGACAAAGTACTGTGTGACTAACTGAAATTGTCAGGTTTCTCTGCAGATATTGGGCCCAAGAAGACAGACGCACACAACCTCGAGCAACTAAAAACAGATAACACCACAGAAATATAAAAGTGTAAGGATGCGCATGGGCAGGACCATTGCGCAAGGGGGGAAGTGGTGATGTATAATAATTTGGAAAGTATCAGTTTTTCCCCAATAGGGCACAATCGACCATAGGAGGGCCCATGCCGTTTGTATGAGGTCCGTACAATGGACCCCCGCTTGAACAGCTCAAGAGGGAACTGGCGAGCTATGTGTAACACTTAACCAGAATGTGCAAGATTATTTTCCAACAGGGGAAAAGGACAGACGACATTTCCTTGGGGCTTAGGTGGAATACGCCCGGGGATTGGGTGTATATTAAAGTAACACGAACACTGAGTATACACACACGAAGAAAGAATTACACAACCAGGAGCTATGTGCTCCCTCATCAATGGCAGATAGAGAGAATACACACACATAGAGGCATTACATAATCTGCCAAAGAAAGACCGTGGCTGAGTGATGTGCTAGTAACCTCTCCTCTGTCCATTGGTCCGACGTTGAGGCTACTTGGACCAAAGAAGAAGAAGCCAACATAATTTTGCGGTAAAAGTATCGTATGTTAGTCGATTAAATGTTTTGTACTACCATTACTGATTGAACCATGTGATGAGCACCCTATGCCTATGCCAACTGTGTGGGAGATACCAGAACCTCCCTACACCCCCAATTGCCCGATTGGAAATCCCCACTGTAAACATGCCCAGGGAGGAGGGTCAGGATGGCGTTGCTGGGAGTGGGCTGCCATCTATCACCCAGAAAAGCCAAATCTCTTATTGGCCCTGAGAGATGATGAGAAATTCAGTAATGCCTATTGGTTTGGAGAGTCAGCGATTGTGCTGTACGAGGAGCTTGAGGCTCGTGGGTATACTCCAGCAGATATTAACTCTGATGGCACCTTGGGACCTGAACACCAAATGATTGTGATGCCACAAATTGTAGAAATCATCACCAATGCGGGACATGCACTAACCCCTGAAGAAGAAACCCCCATGTAACTATATTGTGATAAAATGTTTAGAAAAAGCTGCCAATGCACTGTTGCCAAAATGCTAGGATTTTCTTTCCTCTTGATAGAAGGGTAAAAAGTAAAATGTATTAAAATGAAGGAGTATCGCTTAAGATGGATATCGGACAGAGACATGTCCTCATCAGCAGCAGACTCAGTCTAGAGTTCTGTGGTTTTGCCTATTGGAGGTTTTCCTGGTGATTAAGTAAGAGCTCTGACATCATTGCTTACCGCTGTGCCAGTATTATAACCCTGATAGTTAGAGTAAATAAAATTAAGAAAACTGGGTTTGCAATGTGTACCTGCTTCAGGTATTGAGTGAAGATATCACCCATACAAGCTTGAAATACCGCTGTATAGTGTTGATCCCAAGAAGGGATCAAAGGAGGGAATTGTGGGAATTTGACATTTATTATATGAAAGTACATGGTGTAATAGAATGTATAAACTTGTCTGTGCTAGTTAAGTTTCGAATGAGTGACCTTAAGCCTGTATTCTGAAAAACAAGGCCACAAGAAAAATGCCCTGAGAAGCATTCTTCAGATAAAGGATTTGCCACAGAAGCAGCCTTTTGTGCAAAAACACCAAACACCAAATAGAGTTTCTATCATAATGGAAAAATACTAGACATGCACTGGACATGTGTAATTCTAAACGCTTGATTGGTTTAAATTATACGCCCAGTGATGTACAAACCCCTTTTTTAGCAAACAGTATATAAGCACCACAGTAGCAGAGCGTGCGAGCGAGAGCGCGCTTCCAGAGGACCACAGATGTACTAACCCATTGTATTCTTCTGTAAAGACTTCGAGCTGAAAAAAAATACAAAGTGTTTTAATCTTTCGAATTGAATTGAAGAGTATCCTTGATCTACCTCCTTGACCACGAAAAGCAATACATTCAAATTGCTAACACCAGTCATCATCAGGGAAATTAGGTCTATTCAGCAGGTGTTAGTCCTGTGTCATACTGTAGGCTACATTTTTATTGACATCTGGTTACCCTGTAATCAAAATGCTATTCCTTTTCATCTCCTTTATAATTAATTGTTGTAGTAAGCCTTTGGTTTGTTGTGTTACAGTTCATAATCTCTAAAGTTAGTTTATATAGTTAGTTACATCAGTGTTTTAAAGTGCATATCATTAATGTTAATGCCAAATAAGCTTTCCCATTATGCTATATTAGTATTACACTGCAATTTTACTGCTTTTTTTGGACTGTAAATGTAAATCTACATTTCATTGTAATGACAATAATGTTTAATTAAATTTCCATTAGTATGCATGCCCATCTTATGTACAGTATAGCAGACATGCATCTTTTTAAGTTTTTCATCTTTATTCTTGTAAAAAAAAAATTACTAATAGACTAACACCCAATAGTCATACACTCTTCTTCTCTCTTCAGATGCACTTCTGAAATATTTGAATCCCACCCCTGCAAATGTTGGGCCACCTGCAGACACCTCCACCTCAGAAGCACCGAGCACTCCCCCTGCCCCCTCCACCTCAGAAGAGCCCAGCTCACAACGCACAGCCACAGCACCATCGAGCACTCCCCCTGCCCCCTCCAGCTCTGCACAACCCAGCTCACAACGCACAGCACCATCGAGCACTCCCCCTGCCCCCTCCAGCTCTGCACAACCCAGCTCACAACGCACAGCACCATCGAGCACTCCCCCTGCCCCCTCCACCTCTGCACAACCCAGCTCACAACCGACAGCCACAGCACCATCGAGCACTCCCCCTGCCCCCTCCACCTCTGCACAACCCAGCTCACAACGCACAGCACCATCGAGCACTCCCCCTCCCCCCTCCACCTCTGCACAACCCAGCTCACAACGGACAGCCACAGCACCATCGAGCACTCCCCCGGCCCCCTCCACCTCTGCACAACCCAGCTCACAACGGACAGCCACAGCACCATCGAGCACTCCCCCTGCCCCCTCCACCTCTGCACAACCCAGCTCACAAGGGACAGCCACAGCACCATCAAGCACTCCCCCTGCCCCCTCCACCTCAGAAGAGCCCAGTGATGCAGCATCAGGAATAAAGGCACCACCAATAGACCCTGCTGACTGGCCATCTCCTCTAACTGATAAGGTAAGAAGAGAGTTAGTTCACAGAGGACCATTCCAAATCAAAAACAGCTTCACATTTCCAAAACAAAAGGACGGCAGAAGGTGTCAACATGACCATTTTAACAGAGTCTTAGTCAACGGAGAAAAAATCAAAAGAAGCTGGCTGATGTACTCCAAAAAGGAGGATAGCTTGCACTGCTTCTGCTGCAAAATGTTTTCGAAGAGAGTGTACAAACTGAATAGGGAAGGGTTAAAGGACTGGAAAAATGCAGGCCACTTGCTTAAGATCCATGAGTATAGCCAGGAGCACAATACCCACATGGCAGCATGGAAAGAGTTGGAGGTCCGTTTTGCGAAAGGGCTGACAATAGACAGACAAGAGATGGCACAGAGAAACAGGTGGCGTGACGTTCTCTCTCGATTGGTGGCAATAATTCAGTCCTTAGCTGAAATAAACATGGCTTTAAGGGGGTCCACAGACACATTAAACAAACCAGACAATGGCAACCTTCTGAAAGAGGTGGAGCTTATGGCCAAATTTGATCCAGTGATGAAGCAGCATGTCAGTAGAATAGAAAGTGGAGTTGGGCAAATTATCTGGGCAAAATAATCCAAAATGAACTGATAGACTCCATCAGTTCAAAAGTACTGGAAAACATTGTGGAAGAGATCAAAACATCCAAGTATTTCTCCATTATTTTAGATTGCACCCCTGATCTGAATCATAAGGAACAGCTCTCTGTCATTGTCAGGATAGTGTCACAGTCACTAGAAGATGCCACACCACAACTCAAAGAACATTTCTTGAGCTTTCTTGTGGCAGAGGAGTCAACAGGGGAACATTTGTCAACTCTGATCCTGAAAAGGCTAGAGGAGCTTAACATCCCCTTTGAAGACTGCCGAGGACAGTCTTATGACAACGGGGCCAACATGAAGGGAAAAAATAAAAGTTTTCAGGCAAGGTTGCTTCAGCAGAACTCAAGAGCTTTTTTTGTCCCATGTGGTGCCCACACTTTAAATCTGGTAGTAGCTGATGCTGCTAAAAGCTCATCAGATGCCATTGGCTACTTTGGGTATTTAACCAAGTTATTCAAGCTCTTCTCAGCCTCCACCCATAGATGGGATATCCTCCTGAAACATGTCAAAACCACTCTGAAATCATGGTCAGAGACCAGATGGGAAAGCAGGATAAAAAGCATTGAGGCAGTAAGGTTCCAGACTGGGCAAGTCAGAGAGGCTCTTCTGGAGGTGAGGGACACGACTGCAGACCCTGTGGTGAGAGTTGAAGCCCAGTCATTGGCTGAGGAAGTTGGATCCTACCGCTTCTGCATTTGTACAGCCATATGGTATGACATCCTCAACAAGATCCAGCATGTGAGTAAACTGATGCAGTCACCCTCCATGCAGCTAGATGTGGCTGTCAACTTGCTGGAGAAAACCAGAGATTCCCTCTCCCGCTACAGAAACACTGGATTTTCTGATGCACAGACAACTGCAAAGGAGATGTGTGAGGAGATGAATGTGGAGGCTGTGCTCAAACAAAAGAGGTTGAGAACCACCAAAAAGCACTTTGGTTATGAGTCTCCAGATGAGCCTATGCAAGATGCACTTAGAAAAATGGAAACCACGTTTTTTAATGTGGTAGTGGATACAGCCGTCTCTTCTCTTGATGAGAGATTTCAGAACCTTGGAGAGGTGAACGACAAGTTTGGAGTGCTCCTCAACTTCCCCAGCATGCAAAAAGAAGAGCTGCTACAGCACTGTCAACCCCTGAGCACTGCTCTCACCCATGACGGACAGCCAGACATCGATGCCAACGAACTTGCAATGGAAATGCAGAACTTTCCACAATTGCCATCCAAGAGTATGACAAACATGGAACTCTTGACCTTTCTGCATGAGAAGAAGCTGACAGAAATTTACCCCAACATATGGGTTGCTCTGAGAATCTCTGTGACTCTTCCTGTTACAGTGGCTGCTGCTGAAAGAAGCTTCTCTAAGCTCAAGCTCACCAAAACTTACCTGAGATCTACTATGGTGCAAGAACGTCTCAGTGGACTTTCCATCATAAGCATAAATCATGTGGTCTCAAAACAAAACATCATTGTCTTATGATGATGTCATAGATGACTTTGCTGCAAGAAAGGTTAGGAAAGTAAGACTGTAGGTAAAGTGAGCTTGATGAGGGGGCTTCTAAGTCTGTTACAAGTCGAAGCCTTGTGCTTGTGTGCCTTTTGTGTTTGTGTGCAATTATTTGTGTGCAATTATTTCTTTATTTATTTTACTTTATTTTACTAAGTTAATTGTAATTATATTTTACCTTACTTTATTTATGGCAGTAGGCTACTGGTTTCTTTAATATATATATTAAAGATAATATATTGTAAATATCTATAATAATAATGTCACTTGTTCACTGTTTTGATGTTAACTGTTTGATTTTGTGGGTTATTTTCAGTAAAAGAAAATTTGAAAACAAAAGTGTGAGTGCATGTTATTGGTAGTGAATAAACTGTGATGCAAGGGGGCGCCAGATAAAATCCTGCCTAGGGCAGCCAATTGGTCAGAGCCGGCCCTGCCAACAATACCCACTCGTTGGCTGACAGCGTTGCAGGCATGTTGTGGTCTGCAGCATAAGTGCAGAGGGCTCGCTTCTGTTCAAGAAGGCTTTTGTTCATATAGAAGGAGCTGTTCCATCTTTTCTGAACGTCTTGACGTAGACATTTTGCGGGCACCTGCAATTCAGCTTGAATGTCTTCCAAGCGAGACTGCGAGTTGCGAATGTTTAAAATGCCCCACGATCTTTCTCGCATTTGCTATGGTATCGCTAACACTGCGTTGCGAAAGAAGCCCCTAAGTCTCTCATGCACAACGAGCTGCAATGTATGCGCAAAATAGCCAAGCTAGGGACTGCCATATCATCCATCACTTTCTTAAGGTTACTCGCATTGTCTCGCAGAATCACATGTACTTTCGCCAACGGGATCTTCCAGTTATCTAGCATCTCTTTAATGGAGGCTGCAATAAAACTGTTTGTGTGTGATCCCCTGCACTTTTTCACATGAAGCACCACACTCTGAAAGGCGTTATGTATCCGTGTTCACCCAGTGTACAGTGAGACTTATTAGAGACATTGGGCTCACGTCCGAGGTCCAAATATCAGCGGTAAAGCTCATAGATGTAACATCTTTTAACTGCGCCGCTAACTGTGATGCCACTCTGTTGTATAGTTCCGGTCAAGCAGTCTCTGATATACTTATATTTCCTGGATGGCAAACTATACCTTGGCTCTAGGTATTCCAACAGGCTGCGAAATCCAACATTTTCCATGACAGAGAGAAGTAGATCATCAAGTACGATGCAATTTAGCAACTTCTCTGTAATCCCTTTAGCCTTCACGTTGTCTGTTGGGAGTTTATCGTGCTTTTGGAATGCCTGGAACGCCACAAAATGGTGTTTGTCTTCGTTTTTTGGTTTGCGTGAACTCCTCGTGTTCTTTCACATGACGCTTTTGTAGATGCTTAATTGAATTTGTGGTATTGTACGCTGCAGCACGATTTCCACCCCTCTGAATTTTGGCTTTACACACATTACACACTGCTTTGTCGCTTTTCCAAGCTAATATTGGATTTAATTATTTATGTTTACACATGGATATCCATGTTTACATATTATCATGTTTGTATTATACATTTGAAATAATACACTAGATCCCAACATGTTTGATGCATATTTTTGTACAGCTTACATATATTCATTGTATTGTGTTTTCTCAGTTTTACTCTACCTCTCGTTCATCATTAAACTAAGTTGAAAGGAATGTCGTCTTAAGCGTGGTGATTGGGGAAGGAGCTATCTGCCTTTCGGCTTATGCAGGGCGCATGAGGATGACAGAACAGTAAAACGACAACTCCCAGGCAGACTGATCTACAGCGGACCAGACCAGCTCCACTGCTACATCGTCACGGCGCAGAGTAAGCTAACGACAGCACAAAGTATATCGACAGGTCTACAGTACTCATGGAAGAAAATAAATCATCGTCTCACCATTACTTTGTGACCAGATCTAATGCAGCCTTGTCATCTAAGCGTTCTCATAACTCTTCTAATAGCACATCTGCGGATAAAGCTAGAGCTGAAGCAACTAAGGCTAAAATACAGTTTGCTGAAAAAGAGATGGAGATGAAAATGGCAAAAGCACGTTTAGATGCAGAAAAGGCATGCTTTGATTCACGTTTAGATGTATTGGATGTTGAAAGGTCAGCAGTGGTAGCAATAGCCAAAGCTGAAGCCTTTGCAGCAGCACTTGTAAATGGTAGAGATTCAAGCTGTAAGTCCCACAGTGAGCTTAGAGTTCAGTCTTTCGACTCCTCACAACGTGTTAAAGAGTATGTTCAAGAACAAGCTAAATTACAGGCTAATGATTTAACACCAGAGCTACATCACAGGGGCTTTACACCTTTAGAAAACCCTTTGCAAAGTGGGTTGTCTATGGATAACATTCCTAGTGCCAAAGTGGATCTCTCACATTAACGCACGCCTACCGCTAAGAGAAAAGTAACTGATAACGGTGCAAACACTGCTAAGTTAACCCCCAGCAGACAGCATTCACTTAAAAGAGAAGTGACGTATAACCTCTACTACCTCGGCAACCACATGATTACAATTACCCACTTTCTCATACTCAGTTGAATGTAGAACCACAGCCGTCAGCTGCCCAGTTCTATACTTACCAGCATGCGGACACACTTCCTCAGGCACAGCCATCCCAAGGTTATCAGCATGTAACAGCACAACAGGCTAACAGAGGGGAGCATCAGCATATGTCAGACTTTGTCAAGTTCATGGCTCGGCGTGAAATTGTTGCGACTGGTCTACTGTAGTTTGATGAGCACCCTGAAAATTACAGAGCATGGAAAGCATCATTCCTAAACACAACCAGGGACCTCAGTCTGACAGCAAATGAAGAGATGGATCTCTTAGTCAAATTGTTAGGCTCAGAGTCAGCAGCACAAGCAAAACGCATAAGATCTGTGCATGTAAACAACCCAGGCAAAGGCCTCCAGATGATTTGGGAACGTCTCAATGAATGTTATGGAGCACCTGAGGTCATTGAGAACTCGCAACTAGAAAGAGTTGACAGCTTCCCAAAGATTTCTAATAAAGACTACAAGAAGCTCAGACAGCTAGGAGACTTACTGATGGAACTCCAAGCAGCAAAATCAAAGAGAGCTCTTTCAGGCCTAGCATACTTAGACACAGAACAAAAGTGGCATTGTGCAAAAGTTACCATTTGGTAAATGGTAAATGGACTGCACTTATATAGCGCCTTTATCCAAAGCGCTTTACAATGGCCTCTCACTCACCCGTTCACACACACATTCACACACCAATGGCGGCAGCCACCATGCAAGGCGCTAGCCTGCTCATTGGGAGCAATTTGGGGTTCAGTGTCTTGCCCAAGGACACTTCGACATGTGGACAGGAGGAGCCGGGGATCGAACCGCCAACCCTGCGATCAGCAGACGACCCGCTCTACCTCCTGAGCCACAGCCGCCCCACATTTAACTTACAAGAAAAATGGATGACGCTGGGTTACACATATAAAGCACAACATAAGGTTTCTTTCCCTCCATTCTTAGTGCTTGTTGATTATATCTCTCAGCAAGCAAAGATGCGCAATGACCCAAGTTTCTTCTTCTCACCCAGTGCTGATAACACAAAAACAGAAAGATATGCTTTCAAAACTGTTAATAGAGCACCCATCTGAGTCCACAAGACAAAGGTTTCTCCAGCCATCTCCCCAACAGATGATATGCTTAAAACAAAGATTGATCCTGCAAAGCTCTGTCCCATACATAAAAAGCCACACCCCCTGTACAAATGCTGTGTCTTTAGCGATAAGTCCCTTGAATATAGGGAAGCCTTTCTGAAACAAAATGGTATCTGTTTTAAGTGTGTAGCGTCGACAACACATCTAGCAAGAAACTGTGAAAAGAGTGTCAAATGCACTGAATGCAGCAGTGAACGACATCACTCAGCATTACACCCAGGGCCTGCCAGAGTCCAAAGGCTTACACCCCTCCAGAGGACCATGGCGGGAAGAAGAAAAATGACACCCTTCCAGCCGCAGTGTCATCCAGGTGTACTGAGGTTTGTGGTGAAGATCTCTTTGGGAAATCCTGTTCTAAGATTTGCCTTATCAAAATCTTTCCCAGTGGTCAGAGAGAGAAGGCAATAAAAGCCTATGTTATTGTTGATAACCAAAGCAACAGATCTCTCGTGAGGTCAGACATCTTTGCCCTTTTTGACATTAAAGGTGATAGTTCTCACTTAGAACTTGTGCTGGTGTAGTTGAGACGGCTGGGAGAAGAGTGTATGCTTCAAGGTGGAATCCATGGATGGAAAGGTCACCCTTCCTCTACCAACTCTGATAGAGTGCAACCAGATTCCAAGTGACCATTCAGAGATTCCCACACCGCAAGCTGCCCTTAGTCATCCACACCTGCAGAATATCGCAAGTTAAGTCCCGGAGCTTGATCCTGAAGCCCCAATCCTGCTTTTTCGTGGGAGGGACATCATAAGGATACATAAAGTGCGGAATCAGATCAATGGACCACATGACGCCCCCTATGCGCAGAAACTAGATTTAAGGTGGGTAATAGTTGGTAATATCTGCATCAGAAAGGTTCACAAACCAGACAAAGTTAATGTCTTCTTTACAAATACTCCGGAGAATGGTCTGCCATCTCTTTTCAAACCATGTCCCAACCTCTACAATGTGAAAGAGAAGTTTAACAACATCAGCATTTAAGGTTTCCACGCAGCTGTTCACATGGAGAAGATGCCTGAAGAGAGGGGAGGAGACCATGTTGGATGTGATGTGTTCAAGAGGACAAAGGATGATGATAAGTTGGCTCCTTCTGTAAAAGATACCAACTTTCTCAATATCATGGAGAAGGGTTTCTACAATGATGAAGAGAACAATTGGGTAGCTCCTCTTATTTTTAAATAACAACAAAGACGCCGTTTGCCCAACAACAAAGCTCAAACACAAGAGCGTTTTAGGTCATTACAACGCTCTTTCAATAGAAAGCCTGAAATGAAAGATAATTTATTTGGGTCCATGAAAAAGATACGAGAGAAGGGCCATGCAGAGGTAGCTCCTTTACTTGAGAAGAACGAAGAATGTTGGTATTTACCCCTTTTTGGGGTCTGACGCTTATGACTGAGACACACCATTGCCTCCAGAGAAAGTGGAACAGTGGGAACAATGGAGAGATTCTCTCAAAGAACTCCCAACACCTTTGAATTTTTATTTGCTTCTATAAAGGCCATAGCTGCCGCTGGGCTTAAAATTTGACAGTGACTCTGTTCACAGACAGCAAGATAGTCCTGGGATATATCTACAATGAAAAACATAGATTCTATCCCCAGGTGTCAACTCTCAGTACTGCCACTGGAGATAACTGTCTTAAGTCACAGCGCTTTGAGCACTTCTCTCGTTGGAAGTCGCTCTCTCTGACTATTGCATGTCTCATACACATCACTCGTCTCCTCAAGGAAGACAAATCTGGCAAAGGATGGCATCACTGTGAAAATGCTCACACTGTGGATGTGCTGACACAAGCCAAGAATGTCATCATCTGAGCTGTGCAGGAAGAAATATATGCAAAAGAATTTCAGTGCATCAGAAACCATAAGGATGTACTAAGGGACAGCCATCTTCATACACTGAACACCATCATAGATTAGAATGGCCTGAGAGTAGGTGGGCGCATATCTCAAGCAAAAATTGGACATGAGCAGAAGAATCCCATCATAATTTCAGGATGGAACCACATCACATTTCTGCTGGTAAGGCATTACCCTGAGCATTCGCAACATCAAGAGTGATTTTTTACAGAGGGTGCTATCCGGATGGCAGGTTTTTGGATAGTGGGTGCCAAGAGGTGTGTGTGCTCTCTTATCTACAAATGTGTTACTTGTCGCAGGCTCCGTGGAAGCTTTGAGGTACAGAAAATGGCCGATCTGCCTGCAGACAGACTCAGTGTTGACCCCCCATTTTCTTGTGTTGGCATCGATGTTTTTGGGCCATGGACAGTCTCCACTTGAAGGAACAGAGATGGTCACGCTAACGACAAGAGATGGGCAGTCTTATTTACCTGTCTGAGCATCTGAGCTATCCATGTTGGAATCATCAAGTCCATGGATACCTCTTGTTTCATAAATGCTCTGAGGCGTTTTGTAGCCATCCTTGGGCCAGTCAAGCAGATACAGTCTGACAGGGGAACTAACTTTGTTGGAGCCTGTCATGAACTGAATATGCCTTCCAACTTTGAGGAGACCAAAGTGAAGAGATTTCTCACAGACCATGGATGTGTTTGGATTTTAAATCCACCCCATGCATCACATATGGGGGGAGCATGGGAACGCATGATTATTCATTGTTGGAGGAGCTTGTCGAAGGTGTTAGCGAGCTAATTATGGGTGCGAGACGAGAGTTAGCAGACAAATGTAATTTAGATTGGATGGTAATCGAGAATAAAGATAAACATCCCAGAATCTTCTGCAAACCAACCTGTCAGGCTGGCAGCCCCACTGGCGATTTTGAGGGTAGTGAGAACCTGAAGAAGTATGTGGCTTTTCTGCACCAGGCCAAGTTGTAGGCAACATTTCCACCAAAGGTGAGTTAACGTTATGATTTAGAAAGGGTTGAGTTTATATAGGTATATAACAATCATTGCAATGCAAACATTCAGACAGTTATACAGAGGAATAAACAAGTTAAGTCAGCCAATATTCAGCCGATATTGGCTATGAAAGTGGTTGCTAGCTATCTATATCATAGCTGACAAATGTCTAGCTAAATCATAAAACTGGACTTTATCCAAAATAATTTTCCATCACACACAGTCTGACATTGTGTTTCCCATTGATGTGGAAAACAAAGCCATTTAAAAATATTTTTGTCGACATTAAATATGTTGAAACAAAATATAAAGGCATGGATGTTTTGATATAAACAAAATATAAGCTGGAATGAAAATGTTATTATTTTAAAACGAATAACCTTCCTCACATACTTTACGTGATGTAATGGGAAGCAAGCAGCTGACCAGCTAATAATTATATATTTTTACGGTCTATGGCTAATACACATCACTCATTTCAACGATTAACTATCTGCGGTGCCCCCGTAGTGATGAGTTGTCGAGGTCCCAATTAACGTTATAGTATTCACATTTCTCTGAAATGATGTATTAAAACTAAGAAAACCCCAAAATTCCAACGCAGGATTGTTAGCTAATGTTTGTTAAAATTTGCACTACAAAAGGGAGAGCAATGTGTGCACTAGGTAGACGCTGCTGCCTACTAAAGCTCTTACTGATATGTGTCAGTGTTATGGAATGCTTATCAGCCAAAAATAAATGTATCGATGTTTATTCTTTTGAGAAAACTATATTGTCTGTCATTCATGTTATTGAAGGTATACTGTGTGCTATACTCATGCTTAATTTCAATACCAAATTTTATCCTTTCCAAATTTTCCATGTATACACAGTCACATCATAGAATGTTTGGTCATAAAAATTTGGTTTAAAGTAATTGAGAAGTCATGAAAATTGGTCAAAAGCTGTATATATTGGTATTTATTTTCATATATTTTGTTTAAGATCTTACTATCATTACTTTACAAAGTCTTCTGAAAAATGCACACCTATTAAAACGGTTGCATGTCTAGAATCTACAGTTTAATTCATTATTTAGACATCACCAAGATGAACATTCTAAGTCTCATTTTTATCAACATTTATGGGTGATTTTAGGGGTGATTTTTGCTAAAAAAAAAAATCTCCAGACCCCCCTCTTTTCAGTACTTCTGTCCCCCACTGTTTTCAAACCCACCAACTGCCACTGGTATAGACTATACAGCAATGATGATTTGTAGCTTAAAGGGATTGCCAACTCTGCTGAAAAAGTGGTTTTCTTTATTTGACATTACTCCTCGTTATTAAAAGAATCATCCACCAATATTTCAGCCTTTAAAAACATCCACAGCTGAAAAGGTTGAATAGTGTCACTTCCTGCCAACTATGCAGTTCTCAGGACTGGTTGGGCGTGAAAGCTAGTTAATATTCAGGCCACGCCCAAGAGCCTCAAGTTATGCACAGACTCGGAAATGCAAACACCATTTAGCAAAACAAACGATAACTAAATAACCTAACCTCTTCGCGCAAATGGCAAATTTGGTCAATTCTCACCTATTTAGGGGGAGCTCTGTTTAAGGTTCCAGGGGCCCTATCTTATACCCGGCGCTAAGCGGCGTTAACCCAAATGCAAGTGTCTTTGCTATCTTACACCGGCACAGGGTTCATTATAGCCCCTAGCGCTTACGTCGGTTAAATACCAAGTGATGTTGCGCCCATAGCAGTGAACTGGGCGTGTTGGTCTTAAAATGAGGTGTCCAGGATTATTTTTGGCGTATTGCTATCTTGAGCCAGCAGAACGCTAAAATATAAAACCACCAAAAACCTGGTCTAAAGTCATGTCGCAGTTATTTTAATGGCGAATATAAGTGCGTCTGCATAGGTGTGTGCACAAAACGCGTACATCCGTTTGTTACACAGGGGCATGCACAAGCATGACTAAAAATATCAAGATTACAATGTGAAATATTATTATTGTGTAGGCTATATCAAAAAATGCATAATAATAAAAGGGTCCATAGGACAAAGACCACATACCTGTCCCTCAGTGAAGGGGAATGCGGCATTAAATTGCTTTCAGCCACTCCATGAACATCCAGATGATGTCCGATGGTACGTTTAAGGTTATATGTATAGACTATTCGCAATTATCCTGGATCAAGCTATGACTTAGCCTGTATTTGCCAATCATTTCTGTAATCTTCTGGGGGGACAATGGCTATCCATTAAAAAGGAGCTGATAACACCTATATCAAGCCTAATGCGCAAATTGTCATTTACACCTAATGCGTGACTTGTCATTCAATGGAAAACTCGTGCACTGCAATAGACGGACATTTGAGTTCTGAAAATGCGCTTCATTACAATACAGCTCTGTTCATCTAGGCCTACAGCCTGGAAGTAAATAGAATGGTTTTGACTGAAAAAAGTTCTAAACCTTGTCCAGTGAATATTGCATTTATTGTTTTTCAAATAGCCTTGGCTACAGTCCCCGGGATTCGCTGTGCTTACTGTTTTTTTGATAGCCTACGGCTAAAAAACTGAGATAAATTTCACCATGTTAACTAAATTTTAGCCTTATTCTTCGTCCTTCATATTTATTTAATTTACACTGACCAGGCTTCCATACTCTCAGCCTATTAAAACCCAGCTGATTTCACCTGTTATACCATAACTAAACAAAACAATTTTAAAGAGAACAATTTATTCACAATTAATTTTAATGCCATTCTCTGTATGTGCGCTTTAACTTACATACAGGAGCAGGTCTGTTTCACCTGCTTTAAATTGCACTTTTCATGGTCTTCCCAGGAAAGTGGACTTGTTTTTAAAGCATTAGCTGCTAGTAAAACGCGTTGTCACATTTCCATAAGCAGGACATTATAAAACAAGGGAAAATATGCATGGACCTATGGGTTGCCAACCTGACAGCTTTATTGCATTTAGTGTCATCATTAAGGCAAAATAACAGTATTTATGTTATTAATCAATATTAGAATTAGGTCAAACTAGCAAAAGTGGACTTGGACACGCCCTAAATGCACTTTACGCCATGTGTTTAGACTAAGCGCTTAGATCTCCAAGATAGAGCCCCAGATGTGAGCATCACATAAACTTGGTAAATGGCTTCAATGAAACGACAGGTGTACCATTTACAATCCAAACTTCAATTTCTTTATTTTCATAATTTAAGTCAAAATAAAGTGACACAAATACAAAGAACTAAAAATTGTTTTTCTTTAGTTTGCAACAAAATACTGAAAGCTACATAAGTGAAACTGGTAATATATATACATTTCCACAAGTATGCAAAATCTGAGGGTGATATGCAGAACTACTAAAGGTCTATAATGAAAAATATAGGCAGTGTTGTCCATTAGTGTTTCCAAATCTATCCAATTGGCTAAATTGTGCACTGCTCTAAATAATAATACAAAAAAGATATATTTAACTACAAATCAAGTTTTGGCTCATAATACTCACTTTTGCATCATTTTCAAGATTTTAGTAGCAGATATTCATTGTAGAATACGTGGTACAATGAGACTATAATTTCACGTTTATTTTGCATTTGAGTGAGCAGGGCTTTTCATGGCATTTTTGGCATACGATCAGGCTATTGTTGGGTTTATCTTGTTGCTATGACGGAATTCAAATTTTATATGATGAATAAAAAAGTATGAACTCACACAAAGACGCTATTGTCAACTATGTCACGCATGGGTAGGTATCGACTGGGTGAGGGGGTGCTTGCTACGGGAAAATAGTGACACTTTGAAACTTTCTATTCAGCAGAGTTGTCACGAATCATCTACCAATAAAGTTAAAACTCAGAGTTTGTAATTTCCACGAATAGTTTGGCTGCAGGAGCAACGAATGTCTCAGTTGAGCAAAAAAGTGGCACCGGCGGGAACAATCTGCATAAAGGAGTTAACACCATGGCAGATGTGGGAGAAAAATTCAAGTATGAAAATTAATAATCCAGAATGTGTCAGAATATTATTGGTATAATCAGTATTTACATAATCCTGGTAGGCACTGTTCAGGGTGTAAGGGCAGGGAGATAATCCCCTCATCTTCCACCCAGGTAATCCAACAGGTAAATGCATGAGGGGAAAATCAGGAGGCCTAATTAATATATGACTAGAGTGTAAAAAATAAGGCCCTGTCCTGTGTTATATAAAGTTGTTTTTCTGAGCCAGCATCAAGGACACAAAAGCGGACACACACACACACACACACACACACACACCGGAAAATACAAGGGAAAACCTCACTCTCAGCATTTTAGCTGAAATGGACAATAGATGGTTCTTTTTAAGTATTAGGTAGTGTTAGACCTAATGCAAAAACAGCTATATTGCAAAATACATTCTAACAGAATGCTCGCCCCCCCAATTTTCCCAGAGACAGTTTAGTTACATTTATATATTCACACGTCAGACTGCTGACGCATACGCATTCTAATCTCCAAATAAGACAATAGACCCAGTCAGACACACACACACACACACACACACAGACAGCAAAACAGCCTTGGAAATGTGTGTGTGTGTACAGTTCGAGGATGATAGTTTATTAGATCCAAAGAAAACTTCTTTACAAACATCAATATTAAGGTTTATATTATTACAAAATAATCTTGCATATTATAGAGAAAATGTTAACTTGTATTCCATAATGCACCCACACGTACACAGTAGTCTGTGAAAATAAGATTAGAAAATCTGTTTATTTAACCTATTAGATCATTGTATTATCACTTATTGAACTACTATGGTCAAACCATGGCCAGGCCATTTCCTATATAATTAAAATCATAGCATTTCATCAAACTATAGTATAAATACATACCATTAGTATAAGTAAATGCCATATGTACTGCTTACTTAAAACCAGCAGAGGACACTGTTGACCATGGAAAAGAAGGGCACAAAACTTATCAAGAAAAGAAAAAAACTAGCCCCATTGGAGGAGGTTTAGAGTTAAACCTTTTTCCATAGACAGTGGGGCAGACCCACAACACATAAACAAACATATCAAATAAAGACATTCAATAGAATCATTGCATTAATCAAATGAATTAAGTGAATTAAATTGGAATAGCCATGATTAGAAATAGCCCCCGCTGTCCCGAGATGTACAGTGTCACAACACACAAACTCCGCCTCCACAACTTTCCTCCATACACGCAGCGCTGCGGTCTCTGTCCACTGTCGAAACGAAGCTCAACCTTGCCAGTCGTCGCCTCACTTCTCCGCATTATCTTCTCCTTCCCTGGTGGCCTTCTGAAGAGTGCCCGCACTCCTGGATTAGTCCTGGCATCTTCAACTACAATGAAGAGCGATGGTAATGTAGGGACCACAGACTACATTTCCCTTCATTCCACAGGAAACCCAAAGGACATCCGTTTAGTGATTCAATCGTGTCACTTGGAAATACAAGACACTAAGGGTCATAAAACTAAAACAGATAAAACTGAAGACATTCCAGTCTGTCGCCCCCAATTTCCTCCACTCCATTTTTCCTTCAAGCCCACTCTTTTTGCACAACTGCACAAGAGGCAGCACTCCATTTTGTCTTCCCCTTTTACTAGCTACACAGCTACAAAGGTGGGCCGCGGAGTGAGGCGCAAGGAACGAGTTAACTTGCCTACGGCATCTAACCAGTGGACTGAATTAACGTAACTCCGACTGTTCCAGCCACAAACAAAGACGCAAACCAAGCGGTAACCAGACGACGTCGGAGAAACTCCAGCCAGGAGAAATCCCAACCGGGATAAGAAAGGCCAAGGAGACGCCCTGGCCAACCACCTCACGGACAAAGCCAGCTGTAATCAACTCACTTCAGTAAGACATCCCAGGCATAGTTTAGGATTTTAGTCTGAATTGTTTATCGGTAATTTGATTGTATCTCGACTTTGTGCGATAATAATAGCTGTATAAACCGGCTGACCTATCGTTTTATAGCGAATGTGGTAGTACTGTTAACTAACCAAAGCAGGCCTCATGGTTTGCTCCTCTTCTTTAAAATTTACTAACATTTGTGTGAAATGATCTCATTTTAATTTACTGTAGATGGTTAGTACGTGAACTTATTTATAGTAACGTTAGATTTGAGATCCATAACCACCATCGTGTTGCGACACAGCCAGTTTACTCCACACTCCTTTGTTCTCTGAGCACATGTGGCACGCACATACACGCACACACATGTGCACATACCCATACAAATACTCTAATATGCACACAACATGATATGTCTATTTAGTAGAATGTGATATTCCTGTTTTTCCTTGTTTAATAAATCTATTTTTGTTAAACCCGGTGTCTGTTTTGATCATATGAACACGACGGCTGAGTCAACCTAATAATTAGAATGTAATACCTTCAACCCTTATGAGTTATTAGTTATTAGTGCTTTGATGGTAAATTGAAGTAGTAGTAATTATAATCCATAATAATCAAAATGAGACTGATTTAATTTTAACCTAACTCAAGAATAATAAGGGTAAACCTTACTAAACCTTACCTGATGATTCAGAAATAATATTACTAATCATCTTGCTCACTGCTACCAGATTCGTACGTATTCTCTACATTAGTTGGTGCCCGGGTGAAGACTGGTAAGACGGACATGTTTTATTTGTCTATCACCACTATTGCTAAATGTATATGTAAACGGCTTGCATGAGTAATACTCCACATGTAAGAATATAGAGGCATATTCCCTACAGTAAACTCCGTGGCTGCAGATCCAAAGGACATTCCCAAGCATAATGCGAATTCGTCTCTATGGTGACGACCACAAACAAAATCATCCTGGCTAGACAATTCATCAATATTACAAAAAGGAGCAGCGGGACTGTCCCGAAAAATCTCCATCCACTTCCCCGTACCACAACAGACACATAGCACATGAAAAAAAACAAAAGACAAAAGCCAGACACAACAAAGCACATTCAAAACAAACGCGTACACGAGAGACAGCTGGACTACATGTCGTCATTACAGTGCCACGTGACGTCATGTGGCGTATGAGACAGAGGGACCTGTCTGCTGTGTTTCTCAAAGAGTGTTTCAATTATTTATCCAAAAACCTGCTACAAATTGTTAACTGTTCAATTTCATCTGGCCTTTTCACACAGGGTCTAAAAACGGCAGTTATTAAACCCCTACTAAAAAAGAGCACTCTAGATTTGTCTGTTCTAAATAACTACAGACTAATATCAAACCTACCACTTATAGACTTACGTTACAGACTTATACTACAATAGATTGAGTTCATTTTTTGCCTCAAACATCTACACACAATAACGACGAAGTAAAAACTGGTTTTTAGAAAATATGCAATTTTATTTTACTGACAAAAATTGGTTATTTAGGGGTTACATATCTGTACACACCCTTAGCCTAATACTTGGTTGCTGCACCTTTGGCAGCAATAACAGCTTCAAGGCGTCTTGGGAAAGAAGCTACGAGCTTGGCACACTTGTTTCTGGACATTTTTGCCCATTTTCTTACCCACTCTTGGCATATCCTTGCAAGATGTTCAATTGGATTCGGGTCTGGGCTCTGGCTGGGCCACTTAAAGACATGCACAGACTTTCTCCGAAGCCACTCTTTTGTTTTCTTAGCGGTGTGCTTCGGGTCGTTGTCATGTTGGAAGATAAACCTTCGCCCCAGTCTGAGGTCCAGAGCGCTCTGGAGCAGGTTTTCTTCAAGAATCTCGAGTCCTCTAGGTGCCTTTTGGCAAACTCCAAGCGGGCTGTGATGTGCCTTTTACTAAGGAGGGGCTTCCGTCTGGCCACTCTACCATAAAGGCCTGATTGGTGGAGTGCTGCCTGGATGGTTGATCTTCTGAAAGGTGACCCTCGGGTTCCTGCTCACCTCCCTGGCCAAGGCCCGTCTTCCCCGATTGCTCAGTTTGGCCGGGCGGCCAGCTCGGACATGCACTGTCAACTGTGGGACCTTATATAGGCAGGTGTTGGCAATCCCCAATCATGTCCAATCAATGGAATTTATCACAGGTGGACTCCAATTAATTTGTAGAAACATCTCAAGCAGTATCAGTGGAAACAAAATGCACCTCAGCTCACTTTTGGGTGTCATATCAAAGGGTGTGCACACTTGTGTACATATGATATTTTACATTTAGATTTTGAATAAATTAGCACAAATGTCTAAAAACCTGTTTTCACTTTGTTATTATGGGCTATTTTGTGTAAAATTTTGAGACAAAAAATGAACTCAATCTATTGTAAAATATGTCTGTAACGTAATAAAACGTGGAGAAGGTGAAAGGAGTGTGCAGACTTTCCAGCTTGACTGTAAATATTTAATAGAATACAAAATATTAAAAAGTTGCGTGCCCCCCCCCCCCTTCCAGATCCAAATTTGTATGTTTTGAGAATTTGATAAATAAAAGTTAGTGTTAGTTAGCGTTCCACCATGACGCCCCCCTCCATCATTTTTTGGTTTTGCCCAGCTGTTCTTACAGCAGCACTGTGATTGGAGGGCAGACAGAGTCAGAGATCCATTCAACACCAAGACTTCTGGTGCACGGGATAAAATGAAAAGGAGGAAAATACAGATGTAAGTCTAATGACTGTGTGTTTATTGACATTTATTCAATCAAAGGTATGTAAGCTAACGGTACACATACCGTTAGGCTCTTCAAAACTGACAGCTGTTTTCGGTATGATTTTTCATTACATGTTTTTTTTAATCTCTATCTTTTTTTTTTTTAAAGTCCAGATGTGGCTCATGGTGCAGTATAGGCACGTCATGGGGTATAGCCAACTACAGCGAGTAAATTTGTTTTACATTTTTTTATTAAAAGCATAAACGTAGCCTAATAGCTAATCACAATACCTTCATTAGGCAATAGAGTGATCATCTTACACGGGCAAAAAAAAAACTTGATTATTTTTGTTCATGATAAGGCCATTACGTCAGCTCTTGACATGGATGAATTTGTAGCTTCATGTTTTTTGCGGAAAGAAACAGAAGACTGATGTTGTGATCTCATGTAGCGTGCAGGAATGTGTATACAATTAAAAGTAGGATTGTGAATCACAGAACTAAAAAAAAGTGTTGTAATATAGTTAGTGGCGCCATATAGGTATATGGCGCCATCTACAGATCTTGCCTAGGGCTACTAAAAGGCTAGGGCCGGCACTGCCCCAACCACAGTACTGAGACGGCGCTAATTAAGGTGGTTAACGACATTCGACTTAACTCTGACTCTGGTAATATTTCAAGTTTTGGTTTATTAATAATAATAGTAATAATAGTTTTGGTTTTATTGGATTTAAGTGCTGCATTTGATACCGTTGACCATTCTATATTCTTAGATAGATTAGAAAACTGGGTCGGACTATCTGATATGGTCCTTCACTGGTTCAGGTCATACCTGCAAGATAGAGATTACTTTGTCTCCATTGGCAACTTTGTCTCTCAGAAGGTTAACATGACGTGTGGAGTTCCTCAAGGATCAATTTGTGGCCCTCTCCTATTTAATCTTTACATGCTACCCTTAGGAAAACATTTGCGGGACAAAAATACTGCCTACCATAACTATACTGATGATACACAAATTTATATTGCCCTCACCCTCTGATTATAGTCCAATTGATTCCCTTTGTTATTGTGACTCCCTGATAAATGACTTCTCTAGCTAAACAAGGACAAAACAGAGGTAGTTGTTTTTGGTCCCAATACAAATGAGAGAATTAAGGTCAGTGACTATCTAAAATCTCTATCACTACAGACAAATCAGGCCAGAAACTTGGGTGTTATTTTAGATGCTGATCTACACTTTGAAAACCAAGTTAACGCATTAACCAAGTCAGCATATTACCACCCTAAAAATGTAGCAAGGATTAGAGGCCTACTATCCAAACCAGACCTGGAAAAGCTTATCCATGCTTTCATCTCTAGTAGGCTAGATTACTGCAACGGGTTTTATACCGCCTTCCTAAAAAAAAACTCTGAAAACTACAGCGTGTTCAAAATGCAGCTGCAAGGGTACTCACAAAAACTAAAAAATACGACCACATCACACCAGTCCTCAGATCTTTGCACTGGCTTCTATTGTACCAGAGAGTTGAATAGAAAATTATTTTATTGGTCTATAAAACCCTAAATGGCTTGGGGCCAAAATATCTCCTAGATTATTCCCTATGAACTATCAAGAACCCTAAGGTCATCTGGAAAGGGACTACAAACTGTTTATAGACCCAAGACAAAACACGGTAAATCATCATTCAAATATTATCCTTCCGACACCTGGAACAAATTCCCAGAAATACTTAGATACGCCCCCAAATGTGGCAACTTTTAAATCCAGTCTCAAAACTTTCTTGTTTTGTAGGGCTTATGAACACTGACTTCCTTTACTAAGAGTAGCCCCACAAAGGTGTAATTTTAATTGTCTTATCTATTATAGTTTTTATTCAGTTACTTCTGCTTTCTGCTGCAAATTGTATTGTCTTATCTTTTTATTTATTTTATGAATTTAAATGATTTCCTCTTTTTAATCTTTAATCTTGTTACATTGTATATGTAAAGCACATTGAATTGCACATGTGTGTCATGGATCGTGCCTTCCTTCCCTTCTCCACGCTTAGATTACAGGTAAACGGAAAAAAGTAATACTATCGGATTTTTCTGTGTTCCGCTATGGGTTTTGCTTTCGCTTCAGTGATTAGTGAGTTCACCTGTCCTGCATTTCCGCTCACTATTTATACCCCGCTTCCTCCTTTTCTCGTCGCTTCCATGTTATTTTACGTAACATTCTAGCCGGTATAGGAAGTTGTGCTGCTATCGAGCGCTTTGCTTCTCAACGCGGGACTTGTTAGCCGTACAATTTAGAAAAAGTAAAGTGCGCTCTTTCGCATTCTTATTTCAGAGCAGAGGTTTTGGTTTCTTTGTTTTCCACTCAAACCTACGAGTGCTCTCGCCCTAAGGTTTAGGGTTCTTTTATTTTTTCTCCTTTCTTTCTTTTGTTCACTCCACAACAGGAGTTAGACAAGTGTAAAAGGTTATTTGTGTTCTCCTTATTTTCCCCGTCCACTATGGATTATTGTCCGTCTTAGTGGTGTTCGTTTAGAACACTTTTAGATTCCTCATCTGTCGCACTTGGACCTATTTCCTCCGTGTCTCTGGGCATAGAGGGGGGGGGGGGGGTTATGAGAAGCACTAGTTTGTGTCATGTGTTTTAAATTCTTCTGAAATGTGCTATATTTATATGCACATATGTTAACAGGCTGTCAGGGCCTTAATGTGTCCTCAGTTGTTTTCAATATTTGTGCACATGTTCACTTGCTCAAGGCTGTCAGTCCTCTATATTTTTTTATTCTTTATATTTTTATATGTTTATATATATATATATATATATATATTTGTTTGTTTGTTTATTTGTATTGTAATAAAAACATGTATTTTGTAATCTTGCAGTCTTCCTGGTCAAATACAAATGGATTTAAAGCTCACCAGAGAATCTGTGTTAGTACTATTAGTTTTCAGACTGTATAGCCATTATAAAATAATTAGTAGTGAAGATTTCAACTACTACTTTTCTCTGAAGTAGGGGTTGTGATTAGTCTCTGTAATTACTTATTTGTGCAATGTAGGAAATCTCTACTGTGAGTGATTATCTTATCTCGTGAGCAAGCGAGTCCCCTGGAAAAAATGGAACGTACTGTGTCATAATACCTGGTACCAGGAATCATATTTAAAATTTCAAGTATTCCCATTTACTACTACAAGATGAAACATTTACATAATGTTGTACTTCATCAACAGAGTACTCAAGTGAGTACATCAGTCGTGGGCGAAGTCTGGTTTCGGAAGTAAATTCCCTATGGAAGATAGAATGGGCTTCGGAGACTATAGACTATTTCTTCAAATTTCTTCAAATTTATAGAATGAGCCGAAACATTCCTGGATTAGCCTGTGTGGTACAAGGATATAGACCATATGTCGCTTGTTCCAATTTTTTTTTTTTAAAGTAAAGCATTAACGATTGTAGTTTGACTTGTAGTCCACTTTAACGGACTGCATATCCAGTACTGCAACGCACGGGTGGTTCCCGACCAATAAGATATCATCATCTCGTCTGTCTGCTTTGTAGCAGATGGGAGTAGGCTACTGCCGCTGAATACGAGCTAACGTTAGCTTGCTAAGTAGCAAAGCCCGCCCAACAAGGTCATAAATTATGCTATGGTTAACCACATAATTCTAGCTTTTAGTCCTTCAAGCTAGCTAGCTAAGAAAAAAGCAGAGCCTTGTGCTACTGCTGGCTAACGTCATATGACAACGTCTGAAGACAAGGCTGCTCGTTCGGAGGGAATTATGGGACGTGGAGTTTTTAAACAGTGCCAGCGCTGGCAAGTTCACAAAAAACATACTAAAATGTACAATATACTCTAAGCTGGTCCAGAAAAATGACATAGTTTGCAAACGGGCGTTATATTGAACAATCCGGGATATTGACGGGAAGACATAGTCAGTAGAAATGGTTTAAAAGTAAGTGTGGTATATTTTTATATCATTACAGACCACTGTAATGGCCAACTATATGAAAATGTAGTGTTAATATAAAGATGTTTTTCTGTGGTAGGATGCATTGTAAAAACAGTTCTAAAGGCCCATTTTAAACAGACAAAAGGCGCACACAGCACATTCATGGCCTCACATTCAAGGGCATACACTCACGCCAGAAAAACAAGCTCATTATTTGTATCGGCATTGGTCAATGGACGACTGTCCCAAGCTAGGCACACAGTATGATCTCATCTTCGAGACCTGTAAATCAAGGACATATACACACACCCACATGCAGGAAAATACAAGCGATAAACTCACTCTCAGCAGAAAACAGCCATATTGCAAAACACATCCATCCATCCATCCATCTTCGCCCGCTTATCCGAAATCGGGTCGCGGAGGTAGCAGTTCCAGCAGGGGGCCCCAAACTTCCCTTTCCCTGGCCACATTAACCAACTCTGACTGGGGGATCCCAAGGCGTTCCCAGGCTAGCGTGGAGATATAATCCCTCCACCTAGTCCTCGGTCTACCCCGTGGTCTCCTCCCAGCAGGACGTGCCTGGAACACCTCCCTAGGGAGGCGACCAGGTGGCATCCTTACAAGATGCCCGAACCACCTCAACTGGCTCCTTTCTATGCAAAGGAGCAGCGGCTCGACCCCGAGTCCCTCACGGATGACTGAGCTTCTCACCTTATCCCTAAGGGAGATGCCAGCCACCCTCCTGAGGAACCCCATTTCGGCCGCTTGTATCCGCGATCTTGTTCTTTCGGTCATGACCCACCCTTCATGACCATAGGTGAGAGTAGGAACGAAGATTGACCGGTAGATCGAGAGCTTTGCCTTCTGGCTCAGCTCTCTTTTCGTCACAACGGTGCGGTAAAGCGAGCGCAATACCGCTCCCGCTGCTCCGATTCTCCGGCCCATCTCACGCTCCATTGTCCCCTCACTCGCGAACAAGATCCCGAGATACTTGAACTCCTTCACTTGGGGTAAGGACTCATTCCCTACTCGGAGAAGGCAATCCATCGGTTTCCTGCTGAGAACCATGGCCTCAGATTTAGAGGTGCTGACCCTCATCCCTGCCGCTTCACACTCGGCTGCGAACCGATCCAGTGAGTGCTGAAGGTCACAGCTCGATGATGCCATCAGGACCACATCATCTGCAAAGAGCAGCGATGCAATCCTTAGCCCACCGAACTGCAACCCCTCCCCTCCATGACTACGCCTCGAGATCCTGTCCATGAATATCACAAACAGGATAGGTGACATGGCGCAGCCCTGGCGGAGGCCAACCCCCACTGGGAACGAGTCCGACTTACTGCCGAGAACCCGGACACAGCTCTCGCTTTGGGAGTACAGAGATTGGATGGCCCTGAGAAGTGACCCCCTCACCCCATACTCCCGCAGCACCTCCCACAATAGATCCCGGGGAACCCGGTCATAAGCCTTCTCCAAATCCACAAAACACATGTAGACTGGATAGGCATACTCCCAGGCCCCCTCCAGGATCCTTGCGAGAGTAAAAAGCTGGTCCATTGTTCCACGACCAGGACGGAATCCGCATTGTTCCTCTTCAATCTGAAGTTCGACTATCGGCCGGACCCTCCTTTCCAGCACCTTGGAGTAAACTTTCCCAGGGAGGCTGAGTAATGTGATGCCTCTGTAGTTGGCACACACCCTCTGGTCCCCCTTTTTGAACAGGGGAACCACCACCCCAGTCTGCCACTCCTTTGGCACTGTCCCCGACTTCCACGCAATGTTAAGAAGACGTGTCATCCATGACAGCCCCTCAACACCCAAAGCCTTCAGCATTTCTGGGCGGATCTCATCAATCCCCGGAGCTTTGCCACTGCGGAGATGTTTAACTACATCAGTGACTTCCTCCAGGGAAATTGATGTTGATTCCCCCATCATCCTCCAGCTCTGCCTCTACCATAGAGGGTGGGTTAGTCGGGTTCAGGAGTTCACCAAAGTGCTCCTTCCACCGCCCGATTACCTCCTCAGTTGAGGTCAGCAGCGTCCCATCCTTACTGTACACAGCTTGGATGGTTCCCCGCTTTTCCCTCCTGAGGTGCCGGACGGTTCTCCAGAAGCGCTTTGGTGCCGACTTAAAGTCCTTCTCCATGGCTTCTCCGAACTCCTCCCACACCCGCTGCTTTGCCTCTGTCACGGCTGAGGCTGCCGTCCTCCGGGCCCGTCGGTACCTTGCAACTGCCTCCGGAGTCCCCCGGGATAACACATCCTGGAAGGCCTCCTTCTTCAGTCGGACGGCTTCCCTGACCACCGGTGTCCACCAGGATGTTCGAGGGTTACCGCCCCTTGAGGCACCTAAGACCTTTAGACCGCAGCTCCTCGCCGCAGCTTCAGCAATGGAGGCTTTGAACATTGACCACTCTGGTTCAATGCCCCCAACCTCCACAGGGATGCCAGAAAAGCTCTGCCGGACGTGAGAGTTGAAGGTTTCCCGAACAAGGGCCTCCTCCAGACGTTCCCAGTTTACCCGCACTACCCGTTTGGGCTTGCCAGGTCTGTCCAGAGGCTTCCTCGGCCAGCCGACCCAACTCACCACCAGATGGTGATCAGTTGACAGCTCCGCCCCTCTCTTCACCCGAGTGTCCAGTACATGTGGCCTCAGATCAGATGATACGATAACAAAATCGATCATCGACCTTCGGCCTAGGGTGCTCTGGTACCATGTACACTTATGGGCATCCTTATGCATGAACATGGTGTTCGTTATGGTTAATCCATGACTAGCACAGAAGTCCAATAACAAGCCACCACTCAGGTTTAGATCAGGGAGACCGTTCCTCCCAATCACGCCCCTCCAAGTATCCCCATCGTTACCCACGTGTGCGTTGAAGTCCCCCAGCAGGACTACGGAGTCCCCTACAGGAGCCCCATGCAGGACTCCATTCAGGGTTTCCAAGAAGGCCGAATACTCCGAACTGCTGTTCGGTGCATATGCACAGACAACAGTCAGAGTTTTCCCCCCCGCCACCCTTAGTCGCAGGGAGGCGACCCTCTTATCCACCGGGGTGAACTCCAACGTAGCAGCACTCAGCCGGGGGCTTGTGAGTATCCCCACACCCGCCTGGCGCCTCACACCCTGAGCAACTCCGGAAAAGAATAGAGTCCAACCTCTATCCAGGAGTAAGGTTCCAGAGCCGAGGCTGTGCGTAGAGGTAAGCCCCACCAGATCTAACCGGTAGCGCTCCACCTCCCGCACAAGTTCCGGCTCCTTCCCCCCCAGAGAGGTGACATTCCACGTCCCCAAAGCCAGCCTCTGCCGCCCGGGTCTGGTCCGTCGAGACCCTCTACTTTCACTGCCACCTGTCTGGCAGCGCACCCGACCCCAGCGGTTCTTCCCGTAGATGGTGGGTCCGCGGGATGGAGAAGTGTTGTCCACGTAGCTCTTTCGGGCTGTGCCCGGCCGGGCTCCGTGGTAAACCCAGCCACCAGGCGCTCGCTGACGGGCCCTCCCTCTGGGCCTGGCTCCAGACGGGGGCCCCGGGCTTCCTCCGGGCAGGGTCACCCCACTTCTGCCTTGTAATTCCATGGGGTCTTTTGAACCATTCTTAGTCTGGCCCCTCACCTGAGACCAATTTGCCATGGGAGTCCCTACCAGGAGCACAAGGCTCCAGACAACACAGCTCCCAGGTTCATAGGAACACACAAACCTCTCCACCACGATAAGGTGATGGTTCCCCGGAGAGGAATCGAACAGAATACGAGTCTCCCTAATTTTCCCAAGAGACCGTTTTGTTTCATACACATACTTATCACACACACACACACACACACACACACACACACACACACACACACACGGGCAACTAGATGAATACACATTTATGTCCCTAGCCCGTCTGAAGAGATAACATGAGTAACTCCCTAACATTCTTTGGGGCCTGCTCGTTAAAACGTCTAGCACCCAAGCCTTGGAAATGTGTGTGTGCAGTTTGAGAATGAACAGTTTATTAAATCCAAAGAAAACATTTCTTTTTTTCTTTACAAACATTAGTATTGAGGACTATATTACTACAAAAGAATTTCTCATGTTATAGGGGAAGATGGTGTCTTTGGTTTATAAAGCACCCACCTGTGGAAAATAGCATTGGAAAAGCTTATAGTTAGTATTATTTAACCCATCAGAGCATTGTATTATTATTATGTATTGAACTACTTTGGTCAAACCCTGGCCAGGCTGTTTCTGATATAATTAAATCATGGCATTTCATTAAAACTACCACATAAAATAAGGGTCAATTGTAATGCTCAAATAAAACCAGCAGAGACCGCTGCAGACCATGGAAAAAAGCAATCTCCCAGGAGGCGGGAACCCCCCCAAAAAAGGGGGGGGGGGTCAAATTTTTTTATATAAAAGGTCATCTGAACTCCATGGTGGGTGTTGTGTTGTTTTTCTTTCCTGTTTTTAAAGGACCTGTTTTACGTCTGTTGGGAGCGCATTTGACTGGACCGTGTGATTGAGTGTTTTTTAAATATACGCATGTTTAGTCGATCAGCCTGGGTATGTATATTAATTATTATTTTATAATAAATCAAGTTATATCAGACTCTGAAGTGTAGTGTCTATTTGGAAGAAAGTTTGAATTATGTGTATTGGAATGGTCCTGACCTCTCCTGACAGGGCGGTTAAAGGATTGTTTTAATTATACTACATAAGCTTTAGTTAATGTCTACGATCTAAATGAATGGGGAATTTACTTCCGAAACCAGCGTGACATAGTCACTTGAGTACTCTATTAAACTTCTTATTTTGCTACAAAAGTCTTCATAGTTGAAAAGATCAGCATTTAATTTCCAGTAATCTTTTCTGGTTGTCACCTTAAGGGTGGCTTCAGTTCTAAAAATATGAGGCAGTGATCAGTTAAGGGAGCACTCGAAATAGAGGTATCAATAACATATTTCATAATATCATTTGTTACCAACCAATAATCAATTCTAGATTTAGCATTACCATTGGGCTCTAGCCAAGGAAATTACCTGGACAGCAAACAACTGCGCATGTACCTGCTTTACTGTGAACTACAATGGCCAAGAGCACTTACAGTTTATGGGCGGTGTCAGACAACAGCAGTCGCACTGAATAACGTTACGGTGTAGGCGTGACATTACTGTTGTGTGTACCTCCACTACTTCAGCGTCACGTTATGAACGCCCGCCTCTTCCATTACCCAAATGAGACAAGCTTGCATATTGTAGGGGAATGCTACCCAAAAATCATAATATGTAGCTAGATCCTACATAGCCTACTGCATTCCATACATCATTAAACTTGAATTTTGAATGGCGTTTTTTATTTCTAATATTTACTTTCAGCAATATTTTTCCAGTTTATCTCATGTGCAATACCATTCATCTCTATGCTTTATCTATGCTCCATACAAAGATGTCATGACAATACAGCTCTCTTCATCTAGGCCTACAGCCTGTAAGTAAATAGAATGGTTTTGACTGAAAAAAAGTTCAAAACCTTGTCCAGTGAATATTGCATTTATTAAAAAATGATTTAAAAGAGAAGAGTCTAATTAGAAACTAAAACAAATTTGCAAGACCTTACACAATTAGTCTAATTCGCAATCATTTTATTGCCATTCTCTGCATGTGTGCTTTAGGTTCATGCACAAGCAGGTCCGTTTCACCTGCTGTAAATTGCACTTTTCACAGTCTTCCTGGGAAAGTGGACTTGTTTTTAAAGCATTAAGCTGCTCGTAAAATGTGTTGGTCACAGGACATTATAAAACAAGGGGAAATATCCGTGAACCTATGGGTTCCGAACCTGACAGCTATAGTGTGTTTAGTTTCATCATTAAGGCAAAATAACGGTATTTATGTTATTAATCAATAGCCTAGAATACACGTAATGAACTTTGGATGAACCTTGAACTTCGATAACTCCATGAGAAAAGCCCCATTGAATACATTTTTGACAATGCTTCATTCTAGGCCTATAATCAAACAAAATTTGTTAAACAAGCGGGCTAAATTTGACGTTTTCTAAGGTGAGATGGAAGCCATATTTTGGTATCTTATTCACAGCTGTTACACGGCATATATTTTCTAAAATAACAGCACTATCTGGAATTACCGGGAACCTGTGCCGGTGTTAAACTCTAATGTTAAACTAATGTTAAACTCTAATGTTAAATTATTATTGTGTATATCAAAGTGCATCATAATGGTTAGTCCGAATAATATTGATCATACTATTGATCCATATAGCCTATTCCTTGCTTGCACGACACACGCACAAGCATGTCTGTTTCGCCATCATATACACAATCCACCAAGGTTGAAAAGCAGACTTTTAAAGGGAATGGAATATGACATTTTAATTGGTTTATTGCATGTTACGCCCAAGACACGCCTATAATTCATGAAGAGACTAAGTTCAGCCCATTTGCACATTGCGCTGTACTCAATATGCTCAAATACTATGGCGTCTAACTAGCAAAAGTAGACTTGGACATGCCCTAAATGCACTTGCGCCATGCGTTTAGACCAAGCGCTAAGATCATCAACATAGAGCCCACTATGTTTGTTGCAGAAATAGAGGGTCTGTATGGTAACGTCACATTCAATCACCTCTGACTTAATTTGGCTCAGAGTGTCTTTGAATCATACAATAGTAACTTAATTAATATGGTCAAAAGCACCCAGGGCATGGCACTGTAAATATGCAAAACTTTCTTGGTTTCAGGGTTTTGTCTCTTTATGGGAAAATGAGAATGAAGAATGCTCATTTTGAAACAAAGATGCATTTGAGTCATTAGTAAAACCAAGACACTCAGTAAAAAGTGTTGTAAGATGCAAAGTTGCCACTTCAATAGGACGACCATAGAGAAAGATGATGGAGCAAGCCGATTACCTGGCTCTTCACAATGTTGCTCATCATGTTGAAAAAAAGGTTGTTAGTTACTACAACAGGGTGGTGGTCAATAAGGAAATGATTTCTTCCAAAACTTACAGAAGGGAGTTCCAAAGAAACTAGAAAACTGTTACACTTAATGATACTGAAGACAATGCTTTCTCTATTAAAACTTTGTAGCCGATTTAGGTAGTGGTAAAACTTTCCATGCAATTGGTCAGTATTTTGAGGTTGAAAATGGTAAAATTGTAAAAAAATAAAAATAAAAACATTTTAAAATTACTACTTTTCATCATTCCCAAATCCTGACTAAATCTTAGGTCATCTCACAGCAATACGAGCTTCTGATATTAAACAAAAGTGTTTATTTATATTCATGCAAAAGCTACGAGTTATATTTTTAAATGTCTCAACCGCTATGAGTTGACCACATGAGCTTCACAATGCTACATCTATGGTACTTCATGCTATAGTAGTAGCCCTGAATCATGGCTCAAGTCTTAATGTTTTTACTATGAAACAAACTTCCTCAGAATATGATTTTATCATTGAAAATGCTCCCTTAGAAACAAGTTTTTTGAGTCTTTATTAAAGGATAAAATGTATGATGTGATAATTGATAAGAATACAGCTCACAGATGTGAAACAGGCTTGAATATGAACTGATCATAGAAAATGCTAATTTATAAACCAAATATGTTAAGACAGAACATTTATGCTTGGATGATAATAATGTAAATGATAATTGTATGATCAGTTTGAATACTGTACCCGTTTGCTACTGTAAATAATTTGGTAGGCTTTATTGAAATATAGAAATGCTGATGAATCTATGGGTGCTCATCTTGTTACTTAAGTGTTTTACACATGTCGTTGGTCTTAGTTTGATCTTTTATAGTATGGAATGTAATCTAGATCCCTCTGTCCTAAACAACAATTTAAAAGTTGCCATTTCTTTTGAAGGTACTTGAAAAGGTGGTTTCAAAACAGTTATTGGTTTTTATGGGTTCAAATAACTTGTTAGAAAAATTCCAATCTGGCTTTCACGCAATGCATAGCACCAAAACTGCACTACTTAAAGGAGAATTCCACCCAAAAACAACATTAACTGTATTGAACAGATCAAGGCGCAACTAATTAAGTTTTTTTAAAGTTATTTGAATATAAAGTTGAAAATTCGGTAGAGGTATACGTATAGCTCTACCACTTTCTCCTTTTGAAAGACTACAGTGTTTTCAAGTGGGTGTGTAAATTACATAGCAAGTAGGCGGAGCCAGCGAGGGAAGAAATACTGCCTGGATCTCACTGTTCTGAATAGGGACGGTTCTGTGGTAGGGACACATTGTAGATCAAGCTAGCTATCATTGCTATTTTATTATAATGTCAGAAAATGACATTGATAGGCTACGTTATTTCCTAAAGATGTTTTGGCAAACAAAACAAACAGGACTCGAGTGCTGTCGGTTACAGAGTGGAGCTCCTCTGGTATTCCCCGATTCCCTACATCTTCCTCTGCCTTATTGAATCACCCGGTAAGGAACCATGTCAACTCACGTTACATTATGATATATGACCATTAAGTAAACTAACATTAGCTAGCTGATTGAACGGTTTCGCTCTGAGTATTCGATTACAAAATAGTAATGTATTTTTTCTGGGCTAGTGCGTTAGCTGTTGTTTGCAACGGGTTTCTTGCCATGGAACAAATTGGTTTTAAAATGTTTGCCATTGAGTAGGCTAGCTATAGTAGCTAACCTTGCATTCAGTAATGGAAGGAGGTCGGATATCGGGGTGATAAATGCGTCGTTTCCATGTTTTTATCGACATCAGTGCGTTCGAGTTGCACTGGGAAATAGTAACGTTACCTAACGCCTTGCGTTCTTACATAGAGGAACAACACTCTCCGGTCAAAGAGAGCTACCGTGAGCTCTGCCAAGCTCTGGTAACTGAGTATTCTGTTTGTGCCTACCCCGTTTCTGCAATAAAAGCAGCACATGAGGTAAACCATTGTCAGTCAGAGCACCCTCGTGACTATTATGAGAGGCTGCGAAATGCATACTTCGCAGGAAAGGTTTTTAGGGGCTAAGAGGAAAACCCACATTTTAAAGGCCTATTCTTTTATAACCTCCATCCCTCAATTAGAACAATTGTCACACTGCAAACAAAGTTAGCCCACTGTTCTATGCATGAGACCTGCGACCTGGCTCAGAAAGCCTGGGACTGTTCTTATCACCCGGCAATTAAGGACAGTGAATGTGCTCTTAGCAACTCTGCGAGTGCTTCCCCTCATAACGGCTTTGAGACACCAGTCTCAGGCTAGTACCAGTCAAGCGTGTCCAGAAACTGCCATCCCCATCCTAGCTCTAATGACTTGGAGAGATAGGCTAGGGAGACCTAAGTACAATCGTAGCTGTAGGGAGGACTGAGAGGACTCCATCAAAGAGCAGTACTTTCATTTATTAATATTTTTGCCTGGTTTCAGCCACTGAACTCCCTTACTTTTCTAAAGGTATGCTGATAGGCAGAACTAAAAAACCCAGTTCTTCATTCTGAACCATTAATTTAACAGTGTACTCACATGTTAATAATTTCCCCAGTTTGTACACCTCTACTTAACCAAAGGGGGGGGGGGGGGTGCCCAGTTAATGTACTCGTCACAATTAATCTGAATTACCTGTAGCAATAGCAACAACAGAATAGGAGTGAGACACTGAGCACAACCCTCAATTATAGTGTACCTGCCTCCTTCTCCTATTGTTTGTAAAACAAAATGTATTTCTATCAGGGTTGCCTCAAACCCATAGACGTCTCCTGTGCCAGGAGAAAGCTTTACTTCCATTAGTCACTCTTGTAGCATGTTTCTCTTAGTGATCCCCTTTGCTCACTTTGAGGTCAAATTACAGGCCACACATGGGAGCAGGGTTGCCAGATCGCTGATGTACTGTAGATCGCCAGACAAAGCCCATGTGTAGTAAATAGCCTAAATATAAGAATAAGACATTTTAAACTAATACAACAGCAGATATTACAAGAGGCTAATTATTTTCATGCAATTTAATGGATATCTGGCACAGTTTTACTTTTAGCATCCGCTGGATGCCTTCCAGAGACCTGCAACAGAGTGATAAGAACTAGTTTTTCCATTTCATACCTTGGACAAAACCGCATATTCACCTTGGATGTGGCGCTGAAGCTCTTCAGGCTCATCCCCAACTCACTCCCGATTTCTACTACATGTACTAACCTTCACACACAATTAACTAACGCAAACTCCCTTTAGAAGGAGTGACCGGGTCCCTTGCCTCTTAGTTCAGGGGTTCCCAAACTTTTCCATGCCAAGGACCCCCAAATAGTCGTAGCCTCTGGCTGGGGCCCCCCTATTGCGAAAAATGGCTTTAAAAAAAAAAACTTTTAAATTACACTAGCAAATACAAAAAATTTAACATACAGCTTCTTAATACACAACACAATACTTTTGACCCTATTTTGATTCCATAATCGGGCCGTTAGCAGCTCAACGTAACGCTTTGACTGACAGGCAGACGGTTAGTTATTGGCTGCGATTGAAAGAAGGGCATGGCAAAGACCTAATTTCGATATGAAAGGATTTATAACAATTTATATCTTATTTTAAACTGGCACAGTAATCTTATGAATTGAATTGAAATAAATTTTTTAAATAAAATAAAATAAAACTTTTTTTTTTTTTTTTTTTTGCATTTTCCATTTTCCTCTCCCTTCCAATTGGCCCCCCTGGCGCCCCCTGGCGGCCCCCCGTTGGGCCGCGGCCCCCACTTTGAAAACCCCTGTCTTAGTTCTCATTTTATTTGTGTGTAGTAGTTTACTCTAGTGCTTTAGACTGTAAACAGTATGTGTGACATATGATATGTGTTATTAGTGAGTTATACATTCAACTGCCTGGATGCTGTCAGTCCAACGATGAACTGTCTAACTGTAAGGATCTGTGTTCTACTGGTCATTTGTACCTTTATTTTGTATGTATTGTTTATTCTTAGTTTTCACCTGACTTGTTTATTTTCCGGTTTTTGCCTAGTTGTCCCGTGTCTACTTGTTTACACCTGATCTGTCACTCCCCGTTTACGTCTCTGTACCATTCGGGTGATCTCATTGGTGTTCGGGTTCCCTCTTGCTTCACACCTATCTCTGTGCACTTAGATTTACTAATTACCACTAACATACTAATGATAGATAAGATCTACTAACTCAATTAACAAACTAATTTGTATATACTTACTAATCATACTAACGGCAGGGGTGTGTATAGTTACTAATCTCACTAATATATTAGAGCGCACATTTTCATGCTGTTCTGTCCTTGCTAATCATTCTCAGCTGCTTCTGATCTACTCTGCCTGTCATCTTACTCTATGCACGATTTCCTGAAACTCCAGGTCATCTGTCATTGTGTGGGTTTGGAATCCAGTCCGCGTTTTCCCTAGTTGTCTCTGTGGTTGTTTAATTGTTTCCCAGATGTATGTCATTGTCTCTCGTTTGGAACCCCGCCTTCTCACACACCTGATTCCCTTTGTGTCATTTGTATCTTGTGCATTTAAACCCCGTGTTACTTCCAGTCTGTGTCGGATCGTTGTGATTACCTTTTCCAGTGCCTGTTATCTTCTAAAGCCTGAGATCTGTAGTATTATTCCGCGACACCTGTTTGCTCTACTATTCTTTTGCCTTGCCCTTATCTGTCCAGTCTGCCTGTTCGGTTTTGACCTCGTTTGTTTATCTACCATTCTCCTGCCTGATCCTGTTGTACCTACCTACCTCTGATCACCTGGTTTGACCCCTGTACGGATTAACTACCATTCTCCTGCCTGATCCTTGTGTACCTACCTACCTCTGATCACCTGGTCTGAACCCTGTACGGATTAAAGAACTCTTTTGCCTAATCCTGTGGTCTGCGTCTGGGTCCTTACCCCTCCCGCTACGGAGATCGTAACAGTACGATCCGACCATTCTTGGACCCAGCAGACCCAAGCCACCTGCACGCCGCCCTCCTGCGGCAAGGAGCCATGAGTGGCCAACAGGCAGTCATCGAGTCCGTGACCCAAGATCTGCGGTTTCTGATGGCCTGGGAGATCGATCCCTTCGGCCCGGATCCCTATGAGAACTACCTCATGGGGATCTGGGGGCAGAACCCGGAGTTTGCCCGCCGTCATGCCGACCACCACCCATCACTCCAGACTCCTCCACCCAGCTCCCACTCCGTTAGGCTCGGAGTGGTCTCCCTCCATCCTGATAACTCTGAGCCTAGCCACAACCTGGAAGCGGCTAAATTTAAGGGTACCCGTCTTGCCCGTTGCCCGAGGGGCTATGGACCCGGGAGGAAACGATGGAGTCCTGGTTCCCGGCTCCGTCGACGGGCTCAACCGCCCGTTGACGGGGGATCCATCGCCTTTCCGTCCCAGCCCAAGCCTCCTGTTCCGTCCCGTCACAGCTCCTCTGTTCCGTCCAGTCATAGCTCTCCTGCCCCGTTCCGTCCCAGCTCTCCTGTCCCTTCCTGTGCCAGCCCTCCTGTCCCTGCCCGTTCCAGCCCTCCTGTCCCGTTCAGTCCCAGCTCTCCTGTCCCGTTCAGTCCCAGCTCTCCTGTCCCGTTCAGTCCCAGCTCTCCTGCCCCGTTCAGTCCCAGCTCCCCTGCCCCGTTCAGCCCCAGCTCTCCTGTCCCGTTCAGTCCCAGCTCTCCTGTCCCGTTCAGTCCCAGCTCTCCTGTCCCGTTCAGTCCCAGCTCTCCTGTCCCGTTCAGTCCCAGCTCTCCGGTCCCGTTCAGTCCCAGCTCCCCTGTTCCTTCCCGCCCCAGCTCCCCTGTCCCGTCCCATCCCAGCTCCGCTGTTCCATCCCGTCCCAGCTCCCCTGTTCCGTCCCGTCCCAGCTCCCCTGTCCCGTCCCGTCCCAGCTCACCTGTTCCGCCCCGTCCCAGCTCCCCTGTTCCGTCCCGTCCCAACTCCCCTGTTCCGTCCCGTCCCAGTTCCCCTGTTCCGTCCCGTCCCAGCTCCGCTGTTCCGTCCCGTCCCAGCTCCGCTGTTCCGTCCCGTCCCAGCTCCCCTGTTCCGTCCCGTCCCAACTCCCCTGTTCCGTCCCGTCCCAACTCCCCTGTTCCGTCCCGTCCCAACTCCCCTGTTCCGTCCCGTCCCAACTCCCCTGTTCCGTCCCGTCCCAACCCCCCTGTTCCGTCCCGTCCCAGACCCCCTGTTCCGTCCCGCCCCAGATTCCCTGTTCCGTCCCGTCCCAGCTCCCCTGTTCCGTCCCGTCCCAGCTCCCCTGTTCCGTCCCGTCCCAGCTCCGCTGTTCCGTCCCTTCCCAGCTCCGCTGCTCCGTCCCGTCCCAGCTCCACGGTTCCGTCCCGTCCCAGCTCCGCTGTCCCGTCCCGTCCCAGCTCCCCTGTCCCGTCCCGGCCCAGCTCCGCTGTCCCGTCCGGTCCCAGCTCCGCTGTCCCTTCCTGTCCCAGTTCTCCTGTCCCTTCCCGTCCCAGTTCCCCTGTCCCTCCCCGGTCCATGCCTCCTGTCCCTCCCCGGTCCATGCCTACTGTCCCTCCCCGGTCCATGCCTCCTGTTCCTCCCCGGTCCATGCCTCCTGTCCCTCCCCGGTCCATGCCTCCTGTCCCTTCCCGGTCCATGCCTCCTGTCCCTCCCCGGTCCATGCCTCCTGTCCCTCCCCGGTCCATGCCTCCTGTCACTCCCCGGTCCATGCCTCCTGTCACTCCCCGGTCCATGCCTATGGCCCCGTCCGGTCCCGGACCTCCAGGCCCGTTTCGTTCCACGCCAACAGTCCCGTCCTGCTCCCTGCCTCCTCTCAAGTTGCCGAGCCAGCTAGTCTCCTCGCCTGAGCGGCCCAGTCCGCTAGTCTCCTCGCCTGAGCGGCCCAGTCCGCTAGTCTCCTCGCCTGAGCGGCCCAGTCCGCTAGTCTCCTCGCCTGAGCGGCCCAGTCCGCTAGTCTCCTCTCCTGAGCGGCCCAGTCCGCTAGTCTCCTCGCCTGAGCGGCCCAGTCCGCTAGTCTCCTCGCCTGAGCGGCCCAGTCCGCTAGTCTCCTCGCCTGAGCGGCCCAGTCCGCTAGTCTCCTCGCCTGAGCGGCCCAGTCCGCTAGTCTCCTCGCCTGAGCGGCCCAGTCCGCTAGTCTCCTCGCCTGAGCGGCCCAGTCCGCTAGTCTCCTCGCCTGAGCGGCCCAGTCCGCTAGTCCCCTCTCCTGAGCGGCCCAGTCCGCTAGTCTCCTCGCCTGAGCGGCCCAGTCCGCTAGTCTTCTCTCCTGAGCGGCCCAGTCCGCTAGTCTCCTCTCCTGAGCGATGCAGCCGTCGCCGCCGGCCTCCTGAGCGATGCAGCCGTCACCGCCGGCCTCCTGAGCGATGCAGCCGTCGCCGCCGGCCTCCTGAGCGATGCAGCCGTCGCCGCCGGCCTCCTGAGCGATGCAGCCGTCGCCGCCGGCCTCCTGAGCGATGCAGCCGTCGCCGCCGGCCTCCTGAGCGATGCAGCCGTCGCCGCCGGCCTCCTGAGCGATGCAGCCGTCGCCGCCGGCCTCCTGAGCGATGCAGCCGTCGCCGCCGGCCTCCTGAGCGATGCAGCCGTCGCCGCCGGCCTCCTGAGCGATGCAGCCGTCGCCGCCGGTCTCCTGAGCGATGTAGCCATCGCAGTCTGTCCTGTCTGCGCCACCGTCCTGAGTGGTCCTGTCTGCACCGTCATCCTCCTGAGCGGTCCTGTCTGCGCTGTCGTCCTCCTGAGCGGTCCTGTCTGTGCCACCGTCCTCCTGAGTGGTCCTGTCTGCACCGTCGCCCTCCTGAGCGGTACTGTCTGCGCCATCGTCCGCCTGAACGGTCCTGTCTGCGCCGCCGTCCTTGTTTCCCTCCTCCGGACCCCCTCCACCCACCCTGCTCTGTATTTCGGACATTACAAACTTTGAACATTACTCCACTACCTGCTGTCCCATTATCCCTCCTCCGGTCCCCCTCCACCCACCCTGCTCAGCACTCAGACATTTCTCTCCGAGCCCTTTTCACCCTCCTGAAACTAAGTACCTGCTACTCCATTAGTCCTCCTCCGGTCCCCCACCACCCACCCTGCTTAGTGTTTGTCACTGCTGGGGACGTCTGGAAGCCGTCCCTTGGGGGGGGGGTACTGTAAGGATCTGTGTTCTACTGGTCATTTGTACCTTTATTTTGTATGTATTGTTTATTCTTAGTTTTCACCTGACTTGTTTATTTTCCGGTTTTTGCCTAGTTGTCCCGTGTCTACTTGTTTACACCTGATCTGTCACTCCCCGTTTACGTCTCTGTACCATTCGGGTGATCTCATTGGTGTTCGGGTTCCCTCTTGCTTCACACCTATCTCTGTGCACTTAGATTTACTAATTACCACTAACATACTAATGATAGATAAGATCTACTAACTCAATTAACAAACTAATTTGTATATACTTACTAATCATACTAACGGCAGGGGTGTGTATAGTTACTAATCTCACTAATATATTAGAGCGCACATTTTCATGCTGTTCTGTCCTTGCTAATCATTCTCAGCTGCTTCTGATCTACTCTGCCTGTCATCTTACTCTATGCACGATTTCCTGAAACTCCAGGTCATCTGTCATTGTGTGGGTTTGGAATCCAGTCCGCGTTTTCCCTAGTTGTCTCTGTGGTTGTTTAATTGTTTCCCAGATGTATGTCATTGTCTCTCGTTTGGAACCCCGCCTTCTCACACACCTGATTCCCTTTGTGTCATTTGTATCTTGTGCATTTAAACCCCGTGTTACTTCCAGTCTGTGTCGGATCGTTGTGATTACCTTTTCCAGTGCCTGTTATCTTCTAAAGCCTGAGATCTGTAGTATTATTCCGCGACACCTGTTTGCTCTACTATTCTTTTGCCTTGCCCTTATCTGTCCAGTCTGCCTGTTCGGTTTTGACCTCGTTTGTTTATCTACCATTCTCCTGCCTGATCCTGTTGTACCTACCTACCTCTGATCACCTGGTTTGACCCCTGTACGGATTAACTACCATTCTCCTGCCTGATCCTTGTGTACCTACCTACCTCTGATCACCTGGTCTGAACCCTGTACGGATTAAAGAACTCTTTTGCCTAATCCTGTGGTCTGCGTCTGGGTCCTTACCCCTCCCGCTACGGAGATCGTAACACTAACAATGTATTTTTCTCATGAACTGTTGATTCCCTTGAACTGCCTAACCAGTGCTTCCAAGGACAACGAAGCCATTCATCGCCCTCAGAACCAAGGGGGGAATGTAGTGCATGTCCGTTGGGAATCAACTTTGGCATTCATGTGATCCTGGATCGCATTTCCAAAAGACTACATATACCGGCATGTGACAGTCATGTGGTTCTGGGCAGGACATGACTAATCAGGACTCTCGGTTCTATAAAACTTCAAACAAACTTCCTATTTTCAATGCTTTACCACTTCCATTTTGGCTTGTTTCCAAGCTACACATGCGGAGAGGACTGCTCTCGCCCTCGGGTTAGGCAGCCACAACGACCGCTCTTCCCGGCTCTCAGTTAACGTGTTTTATGAAAGCCATTAGACTGCATCCAACAACTAGGATCAGTCTATTTAAGTTACAGTTACCGTCATGCGACGTAGCTTTAAAGTGACAACCAGAGAAACGTGCGTAACCTAAGTTACCACACATTGCAAAGAGTTCGAGAAACAACTTGCAGAAGGACAAAGGACCAGCAAACCTTCTTCAAAAGTTTCCAGCAACACTCAACAGAGGACCGGAGAAAATGGACAAGCCTATCCAAAGACGCCGCCAAAAGACAGAACTTTCTGGACACATCAAAGCTGCGGAACAAGCCTATGTAGCTATTCCAGTACCGTAAGACTGACACAAACATCATCCAGGCAATAGGAAAACTTTTGTTTAATGTTTATTGTCAATGTAATTACATGTTTGAATGTATTCACTGTGTAGGAATGCTAATTTGTAACTTAACACGGCAGGCTATCGACAGCCAATTAGCTTTGCATAAGCTAAAGTTACAGAGCCTACTCTAACTGACTCTAACACTAATTTACAATCTGCCTCCCTTTTAAATCGAGATCTGTGCATGAAATCTCCTTTTGTACTAATACCTATTAGCTATAGGTAACGTGCCTGCAAACGGATAAGGGCCTGGGATCTAGCTACCCAGCTAACAAAATAGCGTTCTTGGAAGGTTCACTATATGTTATTAAGGTTGCTCAAAATGTTCCCTGGTTGCTGTTTTTGTTTTTCTGGTTCTAAGAATTTTCACACAACGTTTCTGAAGAACGTCCCTTTAACATTACAGTAACATTATGGGTGTATTCCTCTTAGGTTCTAGGCACATTCTATGTAACATAAAGGTAGCATCTCCTGAGATCATAGAAATCTAATGTCTACTGAAAGTGTGTAATGTGTAATGTTGAATACTTTAGGTCCAGCGAATGTTCCTCCAATGTCTTTGTAGAATGTCCACTTAATTTATTTCACAAACATTACAGGAATGCTTTATGCAATGAAACAATGACATTCTAGGAAATGTGTCCACAACATTAAGGGAACATTCTAGGAACTTTTTTTCTAGCATTCATTCAGGAACATTACATGTACCATTTGGAGAATGTTATAGCAACATTCCCCTTTAGTGCTAGAAGCATTCTATGTGATATTAGCAGAACCTTATTAGAACTTTCCTTTTACATTCTCTGCACACAATATGCGATGTCGGGGGCACATTGTAGGAACATTCTATCTAATATTAGGGGATCATTCAACGAACTTTCCTCTTGCATTTGAGGAACATAGCACTTTGAGTGTTCTAGCAACATTGCTCTTAAGTTCTAGGACCATTCCATATAATATTAGCAGAACGTTATCAGAAGATTTTTTTTAAAATCACATTATATGCAGCATTAGAGGCACATTATAGGAAAATTCCATGTAACATTAGGGGAACATTCCTCTTGCCTTCAACAAACATTCTATATATCATCAGGGGACCGTTTAAGGAACATTCCAGTAAAACATCAGTGGAACATTCTCTGGGCATTCCATAAAATATCAGGGCAACGTTCTATGTAACAATAGGGTAACATTATGGGAACCTTCTGATCAACAAACATTTTCCATAACATCAGGGAAACATTCAAGGAGCATTCCATGAAACATCAGAGGAAAGTTTTATGTAGGTAGCATGTATGTGAAGGTAACAGTGTGGGAACCTTCCTTTTGTGCGCTACGAACAGTCTACATAACATCTGGAACATTCTAGGAGAATTCCATGAAACATCAGGGGAACATTCTATGTAACATGAAGGTAACGTTCTGGGAACCTTCCTCTGGCATTCTAAGAGCATTCTATATAACATCAGGGGAAAATTCAAGGAGCATTCCATAAAACATCAGAGGAACAGTCTATGTAACATGAAGGTAACATAATGGGAACTTTCCTCTTGCGCGCTACGAACAGTGTACATAACATCTGAAACATTCTAGGAGAATTTCATGAAACATCAGGGGAGCATTCTATGTAACATGAAGGTAACGTTCTGGGAACCTTCCTCTGGTGTTCTAAGAGCATTATATATAACATCAAGGGAACTTTCAAAGAGCATTCCATAAAACATCAGAAGAACATTCTATGTAACATGAGGGTATCGTTCTGGGAACCTTCTTCTTGTGTGCTACGAACAGTCTACATTACATCTGGAACATTCTAGGAGAATTCCATAAAACATCAGGGGAAAATTCTATGTAGCATGAAGGTAACATTCTGGGAACCTTACTCTGGTGTTCTAAGAGCATTCTATATAACATCAGGGGAACATTGAAGGAACATTCCATAAGACATCAGAGGAATGTTCTATGTAACATGAGGGTACTGTTCTGGGAAACGTACACTTGCACTTTAGAAACAGTATATAACACAAATAACATTCTATGAGTATTCCATGAAACATCAGGGGAACGTTATATGTAACATGAGGGTAACATTCTGAGAACCTTCCTCTTGCGCTCTACAAACAGTTTATATAACATCAAGGGAACATTCTAGAAGCATTCCATGAAACATCAGAGGAACATTTTATGTAAAATGAGGGTAACATTCTGGAAAGCTTCCTCTTGTGCTCTGTGAACATGTTATTGAACATTAAGGGAACATTCTAGGAGTATTCCATGAAACATCACAGGAACATTCCATGTAACATGAGGGTAACATTCTGGGAACTTTCCTAAGAGCATTCTATATAACATCAGGGGAATATTCTAGGAGCATTCCATGAAACATCAGGGGAGTATTCCATGTATCATAGGGAGAATGTTCTTCAAACATTCAATATGACATTCCCAGAACATTCCAGAACCATTCTATATAACATTAGAGGGACGCTCATTTAAAAGGTTTGAACGCAGGGTTTATGTGCCTAACTCAAGGACAGACCTTCAGCATTTGGGAGAGTGTTTTTTGTTGTCTTCTGGCAGCATTTAGTGATGACTGACAGGAAAGGCAGGCAAGATATTGTGAATCATAGCAGAGTTGATTTGCATTTACACATTTACAGTTACTCAATTTAGAACCACCGCGCCGATGCCGGGACTCAAACTTGCGATCCATTCGTCAAAAGCATACATCTCTGCCCATTACGCCACAGTCATGTGATGAGTGAGCGTTGGTCAGAAAATACACTAACAACCTATAATGTAGGACTTTGGTTGTTACAGACCTGTGCCAAAAAAATACTTGTATTTTCAATTGTATTGTGTTCTCCTACCAATTAGGAGAACTAATCAGAAATGAAATCTCAAATGTTTGAGACTATATGAGCCGGATTCAGATAATCACACACAAATGGGACTTAGGTTACTCCAGAAGTTCAGCTTAGTTTAAGCTATTTGTGATTTAGACCAGGGGTTCCCAAACTTTTCCATGCCAAGGACCCCCAAATAGTCATAGCCTCTGGCTGGGGCCCCCCTATTGCGAAAAATGGCTTTTAAAAAAAAAACTTTTAAATTACACTAGCAAATACAAAAAATTTAACATACAGCTTCTTAATACACAACACAATACTTTTGACCCTATTTTGATTCCATAATCGGGCCGTTAGCAGCTCAACGTAACGCTTTGACTGACAGGCAGATGGTTAGTTATTGGCTGCGATTGAAAGAAGGGCATGGCAAAGACCTAATTTCGATATGAAAGGATTTATAACAATTTATATCTTATTTTAAACTGGCACAGTAATCTTATGAATTGAATTGAAATACATTTTTACAAATTTTTTTTTTTTTTGCATTTTCCATTTTCCTCTCCCTTCCAATTGGCCCCCCTGGCGCCCCCTGGCGGCCCCCCGTTGGGCCGCGGCCCCCACTTTGAAAACCCCTGATTTAGACATTTGACTTTTAAGCGTCTCTCCAGTAGCTGTATATGCGCACGGGTGGAGATTTGATGAAAATGAGGCATGTATGCAAGATACGCAGATTCAGTTTCCGCTCAACTTTGTTCGGGAATAGATTATTATAGCGCCGCCGATAGATTATTATAAAAAATACAGTATCTTTCGCATAAATGGATATTAGAATGAGTGCATGTTATTTGAACATCATATTGGTCTTATTTTCCTTTTCCTAGCCTACTTGCAATTATCAAAGTGCTGTCATAAAAAAATTGAATATGTAAAAGTGCGATTGACCGTCTATATCTAACAGAAAAATATTAGATGGATTAATTGATAGACAGTGTCTGGATCATATTCGCTTTAACAGAGAGACGGTTTTATACTTGTGTCAACTTAGCTTCTCCAAAATTAAGAAGCGCAAATTAACTCCATGTAGTGTAGCCTACCAGCACTCCATGTTACAATCTATCTTTTTCCTGGCCACATCCTTCTAGCGTGTGACAGTGGTTGCACGTAATAGGCTATTATTAAGTACACTCCTCAAAGAAATTAAGGGAACACTTAATCAACACAGTATAACACCAAGTCAATTAAACTTCTGGGATATTGATCTGTCCAGTTAGAAAGCGTAAACGATTGTGAATCAATTTCACCTGCTTTGGTGCAAATGAAAGTGACAACAGATGGACAGGAGAGGCAACAGCAAGACAACCCCCAAAAAGTAAATGGTTTTGCAGGTGGTGGCCACAGACCATTTCTCTCTCCTTATCCTTCCTGACTGAATTTTCTCTAGTTTTGCATTTTGCTAGTGCCCTTGTCACTACTGGTAGCATGAGGCGGTACCTGCAGCCCATTTCGGTTGCACAGGTAGTCCAGCTCCTCCAGGATGGCACATCCATACATGCCGTCGCAAGAAGGTTTGCTGTGTCTCCCAACACAGTCTCAAGAGCGTGGAGGAGATACCGGGGGCTATTACACGAGGAGAGCTGGACAGGGTCATAGAAGGGCAACAACCCAGCGGCAGGTCTGGTATCTGCTCCTTTGTGCGAGGAGGAACAGGAGGAGCACTGCCAGAGCCCTACAAAATTACCTCCAGCGAGCTACTCATGTGCATGTTTCTGACCATACTGTCCAAAACAGACTCCATGAGGGTGGCATGAGGGTCCGACATCCTGTAGTGGGACCTCACAGCCCAGCACCGTGCAGCTCGATTGGCATTTGCCAGAGAACACCAGAATTGGCAGGTTCGCCATTGGCGCCCCGTTCTCTTCACAGATGAGAGCAGGTTCACACTGAGCACATGTGACAGACGTGAAAGAGTCTGGAGACGCCGTAGCGAATGTTATGCTGCCTGTAACATCATCCAGCATGACCGGTTGTTTTTAATTGACTTGGTGTTGTACTGTGATGAGTTAGTGTTGCCTTAATTTTTTTAAGCAGTGTATATATCACTTCAACTGGCTAAGTTGAAGAAGTTACATATATAGGCTACTTAATAATATTGTGTTCAACCAACGTACATGATTTAACGAAGTAAAACGTAAAAAATTAGTTTTTATTTGTTTACTTAATGATATTGCGTGCAACCACTATCCAACAATATCTTTTTGATTGTGTGATGGGTATATCACAGTCGTCAATATCTAGGAGTTATGACCATTTCATCAATGCAACGTATTAATACGTTCACTGCCTTCCACACCATGCAAGACCAACTACGATGCACGAAAGCAGGATTTTACAAAGGCAAATGCGGTCATTAAAGTCACTCACACGTTAAAAATTCATACCCCAACAAACATTTTTTTAGTAGAAAGGTGGCAACCCAGGGGGTAGAAGAAACAGCTCATTAGTGGAGCTTGAGTTAGAATTTGCCGTAGATAAACTGGCGTAAAAAATGCGCAGGAGAGGCACTTAAGCGCATGGCTTAAGTTGGCCATCTCTGAACCTGGCCGTATGTCATTTTCTGTAGTTAGTGGGTTATCTACACACATTTTGTATGCTAGAAAAATGTTCAAGTCATGATGACATCTATCTGTGCAAAATAAATATTGCAAGTACTGTACCTGATAAGTGACTTTTTAAAGGATGCTCTTGCTGTGCCTTTCAATTATGTATATTTTAATAGTATGAGGAAGTTAATCAGTTATTTTAAAAGAACGATAAATTTCTAAATGAGATTTTATTATCTTGAGAATCTTTTGCTTTCACTTGAATTGGATTTAATTGTGTTCAATTAGCTGAGACTATATTTCTCCCAAGTCTAGCCCTGAAACCACATTCATTCACATTCAGTCTTCAATCATATTAAAATATGTTAATACACAATGGAAACACATTTCAACACCAGTGACCCTTTTGAAAGAGTTGCATTAAATGAAACATATAATTTGTTAAAGCAACATTAGACTCACATACAGATGCGTGACAAATTAAAGTAAACACAAGGTAAATTAGGTATATGTTATACATTGGGTTCTGGCAGCTTCGTTATGGTCCTGGGTGCATTTCTTGCCATGGTTTAGGTCCACTCATCCTGTGTCATTCTTCATTTCAAGAAAATAGTTTTGTAGCATATGGGTTCACAGCCTTTCTGTCTTTATAATAATAAGCATTTCAATAACAGTCCAATAACTTCTTGAATCTCCAGTATAAACAAACGTAACTTCAAAATGTCCGCTTTTAATAGCATCGCAAGGCGACAACCCTGTTCAGCAGTGACGTATACGGAAGTAAACTTGCGGACCCGGTTCTTGGTGTGTATGGGGACGATGCGGGATTTAGCTGGGATCATAGTGCAGTGTGAATGGGTCAAACGTGGGTTGAACCCGTGTTCAATATACCATATCATTCCCGGGTTTTGTGTGTGAAAGGGGTATTTAGAGTGCCAGGTACAAAAAATGTAATACCAAACCATTTTAAAGTGATATTTATGATGGGATTTCTGTGCTTTATTGCACACACAGCTAGGGTGGTGGAATTAATTGCAGTATAGGGGAAAGGATGTTACGATCCGCTCCGCTCCCCGTTCCTTCCTTGATGTTTTCCTCTGTTTTCCCCGAACCTGATTGTATCATGTCTGCGTTCATTGCCTGATTGTGTCTACATTGCACATTATTACTTGCACCACATCTTAATGACACAACTCACACTTAATTGCCTTCACCGCATTCCTCATGCATTTCCTAATTGTTCAATCAATTCGCTGATCTCGCACGCATTTCCCGCAAGCTGCAGCTTATCAGCTCTAATGACACTAGTTATATAACCGTGCTGTTCCTGTGATTCCTTGTCAAAGTATTACGGTTTGTCAGAGTACACGGTCCTTGTCGCGTTGTACTTGTCTCCCCATATGCTAGCTTGCTGCCAAGTTGACTACCCCGGTCTGGAATTGCCACACCTGCTTCCCAGTGTGGATCCCAGCTCTACCTCCGCCTGACTCTGCTCCACGACCCAGGCTACGACCACTCCTGGCCACTTCGCTGGATCTCGATCGCCAGCTCTCTACGGGTTCCACAGCCTATTATTTACTGTTTAAACCTGTTTTCCCGGTGTGGATCCGACCCGGAATTACGAATAAAAACCCTTCTTTTCAAAAGAACGACTGTCTCGTTGTGCATTTGGGTCCTTACCTGCTGGACGTCACAGAATACTTTGACCAGAAATGGACCCAGCCGACGCGGAACAGATTCGCCACGCCCTCACCTGCCAGGCTACCCAGATCGCCCAGCAAAGCAGCCGCCTGGACGAAGCCATGGAATTGTTCCGGGGCATGGTGGAACGGACCACCCAATGGGGCACCATGCTAACCCAGATGGCTGCCCAGACTTCAAGACTCCGTCCTGAAGCGGAGAATCCTCCTCAACCACCGGCACCAGCTCCATTACTACCTCCTCGGGAACCTCGCGCCAACCCTCCAGAACGGTACTCAGGTGAGCTGGGGAAATGCCAGCCCTTCCTACTGCAGTGTGAGCTGGCGTTCCGGATGCAGCCATCCTCCTACTCTGCTGACGCCACCCGTGTGGCGTATGTTATCACCTGACTGGGAGGAGAAGCGCGGGACAGGGCCGCCGCGTTGTGGGAGAAGCAACCCATCCTCTGCACCCAGTACCTGGATTTCGCCAGGGAGATGCGGCGCACCTTTGATCATCCCGTGTGCGGGAGAGACGTGAACCAGCAGCTTATGGCGCTAAAACAAGGCGAACGCAGTGTGGCGGAGTTCGCCATTAAGTTCCGGATCCTCGCGGCGCAGTCGGGCTGGAACGACGCCTCCCTACAGGGCGTCTTCCGCTCCGCCCTTTCCGAGGAGATGAAGGACGAGATGGCCACCCGCGATGACACACCCACGCTTAATGACCTCATCTCCTTGGCCATCACGGTTAACAACCGTCTGCGCGCCCGCACCCGCGAGAGGAGGGCTTACGTCCCTACTCAACCGCCTCTGGGAACCACAACCGCGCACCCTGCTCTTCGCCATCAGGCTCCCATGGCTTTCGAACCTCCGGAAACCGGGGAACCCATGCAGCTGGGCGGCACTACGTCCGACCCTGCCGCTCGCCGCCGCCAACGCCGGGCCACCGGAGCTTGCTTCTATTGCGGCCGCACGGATCACCTCCTTAACTCCTGTCCGGTGCGCCCAAAAGAGAAGGCTCGTCAGCAACCCTAGGCCTACTGGCGAGCCAGACCCAAACACCGGGCCTAGCTCTCAACCGCTTCCAACTCTCTGCGGTCCTCAAATGGGGCACTACGGCCTCCGCCACCGTAGCTGTTCAGGCCCTCGTCGACTCAGGAGCCGACTCCAACTTTGTGGACTCCCAGTTCGTGTACGAGTCCGGGATTCCCACGGAAGAACTGGAGAGACCCATCAACGCCTATGCCTTGGACGGCCACCGCCTGGCCCACATCACCCACCGCACCATTCCCATCCAACTGCTTCTGTCCGGTAACCACCGTGAGATCATTCAACTCCACATCATCAGCACTCCCCACTCCCTTCTGGTCCTTGGTCAGCCCTGGCTGCACAAACACAACCCCCTGCTCGACTGGATCACATCCAGCGTCACCAGCTGGAGCACCCAATGCCACACCTCCTGTCTCCACTCGGCGGAACCTCCCTCTAGCACGGAAATTAAGACATCCGTTCCAGAGGTCGACCTGAAGGGGGTCCCCCACTGTTACCGGTACATGTCCCGGGTCTTCTCCAAGTCCCTTGCCTTGTCCTTACCCCCCCACAGACCCTACGATTGTGCCATCTCCCTGTTTCCGGGTGCTCCCCTACCCTCCGGCCGCCTGTACAGCCTATCCGGTCCGGAAAGAACGGCCATGGAGGACTATATCAAGGCCTCCCTCGAAGCAGGTATCATCCGCCCCTCCTCCTCGCCCGTCGGAGCTGGATTCTTCTTCGTAAAGAAGAAGGATGGCTCCCTCCGCCCCTGCATCGACTACCGGGGCCTCAACTCCATCACCGTCAGGAATAAATACCCTCTACCCCTACTGAATTCGGCCTTTGAACTGCTGCAGGGCACCCGGGTCTTCACCAAGCTGGACCTCCGTAACGCCTACCACCTGGTACGGATCCGGGAGGGGGACGAGTGGAAGACCGCCTTCAACACCCCCCTGGGCCACTTCGAGTACCGGGTGGTCCCGTTCGGCCTTGCTAATGCCCCTGCCGTCTTTCAAAACCTAGTGAACGATGTACTGAGGGATTTCCTCAACCGCTTTGTTTTTGTTTATTTAGATGACATACTTATTTTCTCCCAGAACCAACGGGAACACCAAGACCATGTCTCCCTGGTTCTACAACGCCTACTGGAGAATAAGTTGTTTGTGAAAGCCGACAAATGTTTGTTTCATGCTCCCTCAGTCTCGTTCCTAGGTTTTGTGGTGGAGAGGGGCGACATACGGCCGGACCCGGCCAAGATCCAGGCAGTGACGGAGTGGCCCATCCCCACCACTCGTAAGCACCTGCAGCAGTTCCTGGGGTTCGCCAACTTCTACAGAAGGTTCATCCGGAACTACAGCCAGGTAGCCGCACCCCTCACCGCCCTCACATCCATTAAAAACCCATTTGCTTGGAATTCCCTGGCAGATCAAGCCTTCACCAAACTCAAGTCACTATTCACCACGGCCCCCATCCTCTGCTGCCCGGAACCCGACCGCCAATTCGTGGTGGAGGTGGACGCCTCGGACACAGGTGTAGGGGCCATCCTGTCCCAACACTCCCCCCTCAACCACAAGCTCCATCCCTGCGCCTTCTTCTCCCGCCGCCTCTCCCCCACCCAACGCAACTACGGGGTAGGGGATCGGGAGTTGCTAGCTATCAAGCTGGCACTGGAGGAATGGAGACACTGGCTTGAAGGGACCACTCAACCGTTCCTGATCCTGACTGACCACCGCAACCTACAGTACATCCAGTCAGCTAAACGACTCAACTCCAGACAGGCCCGTTGGTCGTTGTTCTTCTCTAGATTCAACTACTCCATCACCTTCAAACCCGGGTCAAAAAACATCAAACCCGACGCCCTCTCTCGGATCCACTCCTCCCCTGCCGACCTGTCTGTCCCGGAGACCATCGTTCCGGCTTCCTGCGTCGTGGCTGCGGTCCGGTGGCCCATCCAGAAGATCGTACTGGACGCTCAGGTGACGCATCCCGATCCTCGCCCTAACCCCTCTTCTGCCCTGTTCGTTCCCAACCCTGTCCGCTCCCAGGTCCTGGAGTGGGCTCACTCCTCCCGACTGGCCTGCCACCCCGGAGGCAACCGCACCGTGGAGCTGGTGCGCAGGAGCTTCTGGTGGCCCACTGCCCGGCGGGACACCCTGGCCTTCGTCCACGCTTGCCCTGTCTGCGCCAGGAGTAAGGCGTCTCACTCCCCCCCTGCTGGTCTCCTCCGTCCCCTTCCCATCCCGGGCCGTCCTTGGAGTCACATCGGGGTCGACTTCGTTACCGGACTACCACCATCTGCCGGTAACACAGTCATTTTGACCCTGGTGGACCGGTTTTCCAAGGCGGTTCACTTTGTTCCCCTCCCCAAACTTCCCTCCGCCCTCGAGACGGCCGACCTCCTGGTGCAGCACGTGGTGCGGCTGCATGGGATCCCGTCGGACGTCGTCTCCGACCGGGGCCCCCAGTTTGCCTCCGCTGTATGGAAGGCATTCTGCACCGCACTCGGCGCCACCGCCAGCCTCTCCTCCGGGTTCCACCCGCAGACCAACGGGCAGGCAGAGAGGGCCAACCAGGACCTGGGAGCCGCCTTACGGTGCGTGACGGCCCGCAACCCTGCCTCCTGGTCCCAGCTCCTCCCGTGGGTTGAGTACGCCCACAACACCTCGGTGTGCTCATCCACAGGGAGGTCCCCCTTTGAGGCTTCCCAGGGCTTCCAACCCCCACTGTTCCCCCCCCAGGAGGCCGAGGTGGCGGTTCCGTCAGTGGACGCCCACATCCGACGCTGCCAGCGGGTCTGGAAGGCCACCCGCAACGCCCTCCTCAAAACCTCCTCCCGGAATCGTCGCCTGGCGGATCAGCACCGGTCCGCAGCCCCTCGCTACCGCCCGGGACAGAACGTTTGGCTATCCACCTCCACCTTCTCCCTCCCCGGCACCTCCCGCAAGCTCCAACCCCGCTTCGTCGGACCCTTCACGGTGCACTCCATTCTCAACCCAGTCACCCTCAAGCTCCGTCTCCCTGCCTCCCTCAAAATTCACCCCACTTTCCATGTCAGTCAGGTCAAGCCAGTTGTCTCCTGCCCTCTCAGCGCTCCCACTCCTGCCCCCCCACCTGTTCGGGACATTGATGGTGCTCCCGCCTTTACAGTCTCCAGCATCCTCGATGTCCGGCGCCGGGGACGGGGCCACCAGTACCTGGTCGACTGGGAGGGGTATGGGCCCGAGGAACGTTCCTGGGTTGCCCCTCGTCTCATCCTGGACCCTACCCTCATCCGGGATTTCCATCACCGCCAGTCCCAGTCGACCAGAGCCTGTGGTCCGCCAGGAGGCGTACCTTGACGGGGGGGTACTGTTACGATCCGCTCCGCTCCCCGTTCCTTCCTTGATGTTTTCCTCTGTTTTCCCCGAACCTGATTGTATCATGTCTGCGTTCATTGCCTGATTGTGTCTACATTGCACATTATTACTTGCACCACATCTTAATGACACAACTCACACTTAATTGCCTTCACCGCATTCCTCATGCATTTCCTAATTGTTCAATCAATTCGCTGATCTCGCACGCATTTCCCGCAAGCTGCAGCTTATCAGCTCTAATGACACTAGTTATATAACCGTGCTGTTCCTGTGATTCCTTGTCAAAGTATTACGGTTTGTCAGAGTACACGGTCCTTGTCGCGTTGTACTTGTCTCCCCATATGCTAGCTTGCTGCCAAGTTGACTACCCCGGTCTGGAATTGCCACACCTGCTTCCCAGTGTGGATCCCAGCTCTACCTCCGCCTGACTCTGCTCCACGACCCAGGCTACGACCACTCCTGGCCACTTCGCTGGATCTCGATCGCCAGCTCTCTACGGGTTCCACAGCCTATTATTTACTGTTTAAACCTGTTTTCCCGGTGTGGATCCGACCCGGAATTACGAATAAAAACCCTTCTTTTCAAAAGAACGACTGTCTCGTTGTGCATTTGGGTCCTTACCTGCTGGACGTCACAAAGGAGCTGCTATCAGTACACCACATTCAACATAAGAGAAAAATTCACAGTAGTCTATACATAAATACAAAAAAACTTTGAGGTGTGCATTAATGATTTGGATGGTCTGGGGAAAGAAGCTTAGGTTGAAGCGATCTATGTCTTCTTCCAGAAGGCATGTGTTCTCAATGATCCCAGGTAATGAGGAACGTTTGGGATCTTTAAAGAAGGTTCCCTATACAGCCCTGTAATGTCATTGAAGAATTCTGGGGTGTATCGGGGAATATTACTCCAAGATAACAAAAAAATATTCCAGGAACATCCCATAAATGTCACAAATGTTGCAATGCGTTCCCCTGGATGCCATAATGTTGAGTTCCTTTCAAGTCCTCAGAACATCCCTAAACTTGATTGTGGAACTTCCCCTTCACATTCCAAGAACATTTTATGGCACATTCGAGGAATGTTAGTCGAAACGTTCTGTTCTGGTTTTTCTAACGCTTGGATTTAACGTTCCCTAACTGTAAGACCAGTGTCACGAATCTACTGTCATCACTTTAAGGGTTGTTTCTCCTGACAAATTTTCCTATTGAACTCTATGAAAAAATAAGTCAGGAGAAGAAACCCTTCCAAGTTATCCATCCATATCTACTGTACTTCTGGCAGCAGAGTGATGGTTTAGGCTTGTTTGATACATCAGACTCTTGATTACTTACAGCCATTTTGCCAACCATGTGTTCCATACTGTTCCAGTGTAATTTACAGTCTAGTCTAGTCCCACCCCCCAATTCCCTTAGAGATCCATTAAAATGCAGAGACGTTATAGTATCTCTTGTAAGAGTACCAGAAAATAACATATCAAGAGTCTTTTTATGTTGTTGGGTCACAGACATCAGGAAGTCATGGCATGCAAAGGACATGCGACCAAATATTAAAAATATGTCTTTTCCACCAAGTATTAAATACATTTCATTTAGCGTGTTCAATACTTTTTTCCTGTGTCATTCCACTTTATTGCTGTCAGGGGTAGCGTGGGAACGAAGGACCAGATGCGACAGTAGGGGTTCAGAGGATGCTCACTGAACACCACAAAGCGGGAAAGAAACCCCGCAAACAGGGAATAACAATAAACAAACAAATAATAACTCTCCACACCAGGAGAGATACAGCTACAACTAAAAGCAACCCTAATAGGGCGAAAAAACTCTTAACTATATATTCAATGAAACAACAACGAAAAAACCCTATAGCTCACAACGAGGGAGCCGAAACCAAAAACTCTCTTGCAAAACGAGACAGCCACGAATACACGGGCAGTAGCAATAATGGTTATAGGAAGAACAACGAAAAACAAAGGCACCCTCGGAACGTGACTATAACGCCCGATAAATGGTGAAAGAAATGAAAACAAAATAACGCTTACGCTTTCCAACAACGAAGAGAGCGGGACTGGAAAAGGATGATGTCCGAGGAAACCGGCTTTCTTCGTAAAACGATAGGCAATATGGAAGCGTCAAATAACGATGACGTGTGGTTTAAATACTGACAGGAAACCCTGAACAGGTGAACACACTGAACTGAAAACCAAAACACGAAACGGACTAGGAAAACAAAGAGAAGGGACGCAACATGAGCGCTCCCCAGGGAAGTGGACAATGAACAAAGAGCAGGCAGAGAAACCATGACAATTGCGCATAACTTTTTTTAAGGAGTGGAATGTAACAATTTCTTTGAGCTGTGTAGTTTTATTGAGTTAATACCAATGTCTGGTAAACATTTCATGTGAATAGCTACATTGGAAATATGTTTAATTAAAAAATTGTTGACGCGTCAAATACTTATTTCCCCCATTGTATGTACAAATTTTCAGGTACTGGAATTTTGTAGATTAGAGACGAATGGGCTGTGAGACCAGGTTGGATAATCCAGAATAGGGTATAGTCGCTCACCATTCAATTCTATGAGGAAGCTAAAACGGTCTCAAAATGACACTTTTAATCGCATTTCTATTCTGTTTAAAAGCTGTACATGTTCTGCAATGTTGCCTCTGTTGAATGCATCTCGATTGGAATGCACGCAGCCAATAGGATAGAGACAGAGCACCCCACATCATACTCTGAAAACCACGCCCACCGTGGGGAAAAACAATCCGCACAAAACAGTGTCGCCAATGGGAAAACGCTGGTAGCTAGCTAAGAACCACGGATCTAGAACATTTAATTTTAGGTCAGTGTGAAGAACACCACATTTCAGCATGTCAAAGGACTATTTTGGTACCCTGTGTCGACCAGAGAGGAAAAGGTATTGACAAACGTAATATTGTTGGACTCCCTCAAAGTCCCTTCTCCTTTCCTTGCACATATTGGAGAAATGATCCATGGAATTGCCAGAAGTTACATAGCTATACTTTGATATTTACAACTATTGATCAAAATGTCAGCAGGTAAGATTGTGGTTTAATCTAAGATCAAAACACCCAAGTCTAATTACACCTTACCAGTAACGTTATAGCGTACTATACTACTACTATTATAATTATTATTGTTATTAGTAGCCTAATAGGCTACCGTTACTTCTATTTCGCTGGCTTAGCATACAATTTTATGAGACACTGAATTTGGGTTTTCATTAGCTGTAAGCCATAATCATCAAAATTACAAGAAATAAAGGCTTGAAATATTTCACGCTATGTGTAATGAATCTATATAATATATGAGTTTCACTTTCTGACATGAGTGACAAAAAATATTGAACTTTTTCACGATATTCTAATTTTTTGAGCTGCACCTGTGAGGGTTCTCTGTGCCAGAGACACAGAGGGAATATTGGAGGTCCAGTTGCAACAGATACGGAATCTTTAAGTGTTCAACGAACACCACTGAAACGGAGTGGAGAGGGAGAATAAGGAGAACACAAAATAACCTCACGAAAAAGATGAGGAACTCGATAAGCGAGCAAAACAACCGAATAAGCAGACATGCTTATCTAACTCCGTTTGTGGAGCGGACGAACAAAGAAAATAAAACTATTAAGATTCCTTTAACTGGAATCAGGACAGTTAGAGCGCTCGTACAAGAACAAAGGAAATAAGCGGACACGCTTATCTAACAACGTTCGAGGAGCGAACGAACAAAGAAAATAAAACTATTAAGATTCCTTTAACTGGAATCAGGACAGTTAGAGCGCTCGTACAAGAACAAAAGAAATAAGCGGATACGCTTATCTAACAACGTTCGAGGAGCAAAACGAAAGAAAACCGAGAACTCATAAAACCCTAACTTCTTGGGTAAGAGCACTCGTAAATCCGAGTATAAAACGAAAGAAAATGAGAAAGCCTCTGCTCTGTAATGAGAGCGAAAAGAAACTTGCTTTTCTTTCTAAACCCTATCTTTCTAAACCCTTTCTTTTTTAAACTAGCTTTCTACTAATTTCCTATACCTCTTTACCGGCTCGAATGTTAAGTGGAATAACATGGAAGCAACGAGAGAGGCAGGAAGCGGAGTATAAATAGTCAACGGAAATTAATAACAGGTGAACTTACTAATGACGAGACGAAAGCAAAACCCGTGGCGGAACACAGGAAAATCCGATAGATTACCGGTAAACGATAAAAACGAATAAAGCGACGCGGAGATAAGGGAAGGAAGGCAAGATCCATGACAGCACCTGTATATATGCCCTCTTTGAAAACAAAAAACTGCATACCCGTTTTTGCCAAAGCTGCATCATAGCCATCATAGCACGGAGCTTTCAAAACCATAACAAAAAGGGGAAACCCCTTAAAAAAAACAAAATAAAAACCGTAGGCTACACGTAGCCTAGCATATGTCTATGATAACCGTCTTTGGGAATAAACCGGCCACTTTTTAGTGAAAAGTAGGCTAAGCTAAAATTATCCAGTGAGCACAGCTTACACTAGGCTAGGCCTACTAGTTAACTATTTTTAATATTCCCTTTTTCTGTATAAACCGATGTATTTTTTTATTATTATTGTTTATTTTTGCAATTAATTTAGTTCACGCCAAAATATGCCTTCCTGAACTTGCGTGTCTCCACGGCTCACCGAATAGCCTAGGTAGCCTACTCCTGTGATCTTTGCAAACCGCGACGTTGTATGTTCGAATCTGACCTTTTGCCGCATGACTCGCTCCCAATTCCTCTTCTCTACACTTTTTTTGTATTTTAAAAAATTTATTAGATATATGTTTAAAATGTATTTTTAATGGAATATTTTTTTATATTTTATGGATAATTTTACAGTTACTGAGGTCAGAAATGCAATGAGGACAGGAGAAGAAAATGTGGAGAGAGGAAGTGAGGTGAGGAGATAAAAGGGCTATTTCAGAAATACCAAGTGTAGCCTAAATGTTGCTTGCTCAACAAGTTAACGCATAATTCGGATTCACTTTGAGCTGAACAAAAAGATAATTTAAAAAAATAATAATTATACATTGCTGCTCAACATTTACTGCATCTGGGCCCCGTTTCCCAAAAGAATCTTAAAGTTAAGATAATCTTAGGCTATTTTGTTTTTGGTCAATTGTTTTGTTTGTTTATCCCTCTCCCTTCACCTTTTTTCTTTTTTATGTAATGCCAGCTCATTTTAATCAGTTTTAAAATGAACAAAGAACAAAAACAAAATAGCCTAAGATGATCGTAACTCTAAGATTCCTGGTTGGTTGCCTCAAGAGCTGGTTTGACTTCTAGGTTTACAATAGCACTGGCACTCCCCAATGGGAAATGAATGGAATGGAATAGGTGTGGGTGTGGCTTTACAATATTTCATTTAATTTAGTTATTTAAATTTGTATACATTATTTTAATAAGATATATTGATTATTCGTATATCCTTGAATTATTATCGTACATCACGCTCATCGTCATTCATTTTATGCAATTTAATTTTACTATTTTGACAGTTACATAAACTGAAATGATAGTAGCCTACAGTAATCACAATAATAATGCCAATAATAAACCTTACATTTTTATACATGATTTTAATAAGTCACCCTTCTTCTTTGTTGATAGTCAGAAATAAGTTGAAGAAAGGGAAGAAAAAGGAAATAAATGGTTAAAAAGGAAATAAAAAGTCTAAAGTTTGCACCTTTTCTATTTCATTCATTTTTAGGCTAGGCAGGTGATGCAATAATCTCTGGCCCCATCCCAATAATAATAATAATAATAACTTTATTTGTATAGCACTTTTCATACAAAGCATGCACCTCAAAGTGCTTTTACATTCCAGCACAGAATAAAAAATAAAAATCATAATAAAATAGAGAAAAAGAAAATACAGAAAATAAATAAAATCAGCTTGCCGCCTGCTATCTGCTGTGCACTGTACATACAATAAATGCTGCTCTTAAAAAAACAGGTCTTTTGCCGCTCTTAAAACAGTCTTCTGCTGCTCTTAAACCGGTCTTCTCAAGTGCTCAACAGACAACAAGCAACAACTACTGAACATCAGATAAAAACTGTAAAAAAGGAAAGCTTATAAACTAGATTAAAAAGGTATGTTTTCAGTTGCCGTTTAAAAAAGTCCACTGAGCCCACTTCTCTAATACTTTTTGGTACGGTGTTCCACAATTTAGGTGCATAGTAGACAAAAGCAGCTTCCCCAATTTTATTTGGGGGGACTTTTGGAATGTTTAAAAGACCTGCCATAGAGGACCTAAGGGCTCGTGAGGGGACATAAAACAACAGGGAATCAGTGATGTAAGAGGGTGCTACACCATTTAGAGCTTTGTATACAAGTAGAAGGACTTTAAAATCGATTCTAAAAGATACCAGTGCAGCCAGTGCAGTGCAGCTAAAACGGGAGTAATATGTTCTCTCTTTCTTGTCTTTGTTAAAAGTCTAGCAGCAGAATTCTGAATTAGCTGTAGTTTCTCAATTAACTTTTTTGGAAGACCAGTAAAAAGAGCATTACAGTAGTCCAGTCTACTTGAAATAAAGGCATGAATTAACTTCTCAGCATCCGGTTGAGTTAGAAACGGCCGCACTTTAGCAATATTTCTTAAGTGGAAGAATGCTGTTTTGGTCACCTTATTTATGTGGGTTTTAAAACTTAAATCAGAATCTAAAATTACATCTAGACTTGTTACTTCCGTTTTATTCTGATGAGCCAAATTTCCTAACTTATTAGAAAGTGCATCTCTTGGCTTTGGGGCCAACCAAGAGTATTTCTGTCTCACCTTTGTTTAATTTTTAAAAACTATTGCGGACAGACAGGTAGTCAGGGAACATAAGGCATTAACGTCATTCGGTTCCACAGAAATGTATAATTGCGTATCATCAGCATAGCTATTAAAGTTAGAATTGTGTTCTCTGATGATATTATCTAGCGGTAGCATGTACAATGAAAAAAGAAGGGTACCAAGACAGCTTCCTTGTGCAACACCAGAAGATACGTCATATTTCTCTGATACATGGTCTCCAAGGCTGATATAAAATTGTCTCTTTGTAATGTATGTTCGGAACCAGTTAAGAGCACATTCAGAGAGACCGACCCAGTTTTCTAACTGATTGATTAGAATACTGTGGTCAATTGTGTCAAAGCACTCAGATCTAAGAGAATAAGCACTGAGACCTTGTTTGCAGTGACACTGAGTCTAAAGTCATTAACTATTTTAGTTACAGCAGTCTCTGTACTGTGATTAGATTTAAAACCTGACTGGAAATTCTCTAAAATACTGTTTTAATTTAAATAGTTGTTTAGTTGATTAAAAACTACTTTTTCAAGTATCTTGCTCATGAAGGGTAAGTTGGATATAGGCCTGTAATTACTTAGTACACTATGGTCTAAATTTGGTTTCTTCAATAGCGGTTTCACAACAGCAGTTCTAAATGCGTTGGGGAAAATTCCAGTCTGAAGGGATGTGTTAATTATTTTTTAGAACAGATGTAGAGACACTATCAATTTTTTTAAATTTTATTTAGTAGGGACAGGGTCAAGACAGTAAGTTGAAGGTTTACTCTGTCTTACAATCTCACAGAGTTCTGTATCAGAGATGTTACTAAAGTTCCTCATAATTTCCAGCTTGTTTCAGGGCAGATCACAAGGGTTACTAGTGTTTCTGACAATACTAGCTCTAATAGTTGTTATTTTGTTATTAAAAAATTGTGCAAATTCTTCACTTTTTGAAGCAGAAGCCAGACTAAGAATGTCAGAAACTGGTGCAGGATTTAATAATCGGTCAATAGTTGAGAAACGTACCCTAGAGTTGCTGCCATTCTCAGCAATTATCTTTGAAAAGTGGGTTCTCCTGCATATAGCTTTGTTATAAATAGAAATGCGCTCCTTCAAAATTCTACAGTGGATCTCTAGTTTAGTCCAATGCATTACTTAACTTGCTATTTAAGGTGTCGACCATTTCGTTTATCGAACAGTGTGCATAAATGGATCAAAGAAGTTTGCATGTTCGGAAACATAGTAATGATCAGAAACAGTAATGTCAGACACTGAAACATTATCGATACTTATCCCTTGCGATATTACCAAGTATATTACCCAGCTGATGAGTAGCTCCAATAACATGTTGCGTTAATCCTAGGCTGTCTAAGAGATTCATAAATTTGATGGCCTCCGAGTACTATTCTTAATATGAATATTCATGTCTCCAATGAGGATTATTAGGTCATAACTGGTAAGAATAATTGACTTAAGCTCAGAGAATTCAGATAAAAATATTGAGGATTGCTTAGGTGGTCGGAATAGTGTTAAAATAAGCACATCTGATTTAGTTTTGAGCAAAACGGCCAGGTAAAAGATAGAAATTTACTTAAGTCAATCTTAGTACAGCTAAACTGAAGATAGCAGCTACCAACCCCTCTTTTGTCCTATCTTATTGATTTAAATAATTTATAGTTAGGAGGACAAGTCTCGACAAGAGTGCCATCACTCTTAAGCCAGGTTTCCACAAGAAATATAAAATGCAAATTCTTTTCAGAGATAAAATCATTGATTAAAAAACTCCTATTTGTGAGTGATCTTACATTTACAAGTGCCATATTAATATGCATATCGAACTTTGCAAAGGGTTTTTACTAAGATGTTAACTAAATTACTGTAATTGCAACCGGCATTAGGTCTAGGTCTACATTTTCTCTGCACAGTAAGAGTAGAGTGTGCCCTGTTAATTCTGTTTCTAATCAAAACAGGGATAGGAAATATTTCAGGCACATTGGGTCCCAGCTTGTACTGGCAGTAAGTATGAGTATCACCGCTATTATGGCGGGACCCTGGAAATATCAATAAGTGCCTGCTGTATTTTGTGCACTGCGGTTGCTATCTGCAGTGTTGACAGGACATGCTGTACTCTGGACAAGGAGCTGTTGTAGATGTTGATGCTGAATTTGCGAACAAAGTGTTCTGTCAGAGGAAGGATGAGGGGGGCGAGATCGTTTCTCAGGCTTTGGTGGGCAGGGATTTGGTGGTGTGGGGTTTTGATAGCCTTGGATGAATGAGTTATGTTTCTTCTTGTTGGTGCCAGCTAATATGTCATCACGCTCCTGGAACTTTTCTGTAGTCGTTTGTGGCTGTTGTTTTCTTTTCTTTTGCTATTTGCGTTCTGGCTTTCACGATTGTGAATCTATCTGATTTTTTTCTCGTTCCATTTCGTGGTTTGCAGTCTCATTATTGTTTTCACCTGGGCTTCTACGTGCAGGGTATTTAAGTTCCTCACTTCCGCTTTTCCGGTGCTTATTTGTCTCACGACATTGCATTCGAGCCAGGTATGGTCAGGTACTAGCGACCTCCTGATATTAAACTCTGTTTATGTTCAGGGGGGACTTGCTATAGCTACTTAATCGGGTATAGGATTGTTTTCCACCTGGTAGCATTTGGTGCTATCTATTTTGTACTTTGCTGTTCTCTCGGAGACAGTTTTTCTTTGTACTTTCGGCTTTGAGCTACAGTAGCTGAGATTGTTCTTTTGTTTTACTAAGTTTCCCGTTTTTAGCTCATTACGTGAGCTCGGGAGATTTAGTTTGTATTCTACTAGTTTTAGTAGTTCGCCCATTTAGTCGGTTGAATTTTGTTTTGGCTGTTAGCCTTAAGGAATTATTTTCCTGTCTTTTCTTTCTTCCTTTATTATTTTCTCCCCCTAATTATTGGTCCTCACGGTTGTGAGCTGTCTTGTTCTGATCTCCCCACCTTTGCGTTTGAATCTCCGAACTATCAATAAACCCATTACATTTTCCCTCAGGGCTCTAGTTGTAACTCTAAGTGGCAAGAGGGGGGGGCGGGGGGTGGCTGGGGAGATTGAGGAGTTCCTGGGGACCGCTGCTCCCTTAGGCTCATGGATCCGGGGGTGGATGGGTGATGGCTGTAGTAGAGCAGGTTAGCACCGAGCAGCCATGTTCCGGTTCTGTGTCCCTGCGCTCCCAGAACAGATTGAAATTGTCAATAAAATTTATATTATGAGCAGCACATGAAGAGCTAAGCCAGGTGTTTAGGCTCAAAAGCCTGCGGAACCGGTTTATTCCACGTCCAGTTGTGGAAGTAGGACCAGAAATATGCACTTTAACTGATGATTGTCTAAGAGTGCTAAATAAATGGATGAAAAACCGTTTTAATAGTTCAGACTTTGAAATGTCATTTGAGCCAACATGTACAATGATTTTCTGAACCATGGGGTGATTTGAATGAATGAATGAATGAATGAATAAATGAATAAATAAATAAATAAACAAATAAATAAATAAATAAATAAATAAATAAATTTAAAAGTTAAAATAAGTAAAACAATAAAAATGTATCGGCTGTAACCAGATGGACAGAAAGTAAAGTAACGCAAGTAGAGCAAAACAGGAGCAGCAAAGAAAATGCGTCCTCTCTCCTTGAGCGGAGAGAGGACGCATTTTTAAATAACTTCATGTCTCCTCATCCTATCCTTCATGAGCACTGATCTGAAACTAATGAAATAGGTGAAAGGAGACTAGCAGACAATGTTGGTAACATAAATTGCTTTCACCTTTCAATTTTTTTAGATCAGTACAATGCTCATGAAGGAAAGGATGAAAGGAGATTAAGCTATTTAAGAGTATTTGGAAGGTGTGTGTGTGTGTGTAACCTGATGCATACACCTCTGTGACTTAAACAGGTATGTTTTGTGCTATTTTGTATAATAATATATATATATTTTTAATGATCTCTTTATTCATCTGAAAGTGCATCGGAATTATGCGTTAACTTGTTGAAATTTAAAGAATTTCGGGGGAGAATGCCCCCCCACCCCCCTACCAGTGTAGAGTCCCCCCAGTAAAATCGAGCCATTTCCAGCACTGGTTACCGGATTTTTTTTCTGCCTGGGGGTAGTGGGCCTACACGATCTTGTCTGAGCAGCAGCGTTCTCTGGACGTCAGGCCTTTCTCACAACATTACTTTTTTGGAGAGCTTGGCAAAGACACTAATCCACTGGGTCCCTAGGCTGTCGCAGCCCTCTCTGCTGCCCCCAACACTGTGCCATCCAAGCCAGTTGCCCCAGTCATCACGCCCACACCAGTGACTCCGTCCATCGCCACCAACGCATCCAGACCATTGCCCCAAGCCAGCTCAGTAGAACGCTCCAATGCACACATTCGGCGATTCATCTCCACAGTAATATCACAAAATGTTTTGCTTATCAGCCTGTAGCTGCATTGCGTGCTTCATAGCACAGACCTCGGCATGCAACCGCTCCATTCTCCCAAGTAGGCTCGAGACATCCATGTTGGTAAATGTCACCGGCGACAGTTCATTCAAGTAATCAAGGGTCTGACGTATCAAACAAGTCTTAAACCATCACTCTGCTGCCAGATATGCAGTAGATATAGATGAATAACTTGAAGGGTTTCTTCTCCTGACTTATTTTTTCTATAGAGTTCAATCGGAAGAAACAACCCTTAAAGTGATCCATCTACAGGTGCAGCTCAAAAAATTTGAATATCGTGAAAAAGATCTTTATGGGAATTTGGGGTGGGAGTAGATTTAGCTGTAAATTATGCTGGAACAGTATGGAATACATGGTTGGCAAAATGGCTGTAAGTCGTCAAGGGTCTGAGGTATGAAACGAGCCTCAAACCATCACTCTGCTTCCAGATATGCAGTAGATATACAGGTGCAGCTCAAAAAATTAGAATATCGTGAAAAAGTTCAATATTTTTTGTCACTCATTTCAGAAAGTGAAACTCATATATTATATAGATTCATTACACATAGAGTGAAATATTTCAAGCCTTTATTTCTTGTAATTTTTATGATTATGGCATACAGCTAATGAAAACCCAAATTCAGTGTCTCAGAAAATTAGAATATTTTGCTTTAACATATTTTTAACCCTTTGACACGTACGGTCACACCGGTTGTACAGCGCTAGAGTGGTCCCTGAAGCGTACGGTCACACCGGTGTGATTAGAACACAAGATTAGAACGTCTATTAACGAATGACGCAACAATAGGCCTGTGGGCTGACGCAACAATAGGCCTGTGGGCTAACCCTAGTAAACACACAGTTCCACAAAAACATTGTACCAAATAAACATCTTTACAACATTTACATTTATTTGTTTATGCAGACGTTCACACTTTCACAGAAGTAATGTAAGCAGCAAATACCCCCTAGCCTATAATGTTGATTTAGCTACAGTTCGCTAACGTCATTGCTAACTACAGACTGACAGAAAATATAATATACACAAGCGATTGTGATATAGCGATTACACTTTACAATGTTTTACATCACGGGTAAACTCATCCGTGATCAAAATAATTGACGAAATACTCGAAAAACGCATTTTCGAAAAAAATCCTAGCTAAGCTAATATTGTTCTTCCGCATTCAATCAAAGATGATGCATGATGAAAAGATACTCCACTTGCTCCCAACTGTAACCATATCAATTCTCAACCAAGTTAACCTGGAAGTGAGTTATCTTGTCACGTTATCATCTTTGGTTGGACCAGAGATGACGTTGAATGGCTGCGCCCGTGTTATTAGCTTTATCAGAGATCAATAGCATACTCCGGAGCAGAAGGTGGCGGTAATGCACCAATAAGCTGGATGCCAACCGCCGTAAAAAAACACGAAGAAGAATAGCATCTCATAGCATCTCATAGCATATGGTAAGCAGTAACGTACAACCTTCAAAAATGTACTTTACCAACATCATGGGTGTCCATTGCAATGGTTGCTTGAATCGGAACACGCCATTTGTAACAACTATTTAAAAACATGCGAAAAATATTTAAAATAAAAACATTTTCACCACACAATTAGCTGACAGATATTTTTATTGATGCAAATGAAAGACAGTGCAGTTAGCTTCGGAGTCAGATGATGACTGTCCCTTGTCGCCTCACACATACTGAGAGTCATCTAGTGTTGTTATATATATATATAGTGTAGGCTATGTATATGTATGTATGCGTGTGTGCTAATATTAGCGAACTCTCAACCGTGCGAAGGCTACTGCTGTGACGTAACAATAGAATTATAGAACACCTGTTGCACACAGAAAAAAAACAAAAAAAAACTCACGCTTTGGGGCTGTTGAAAATATTTTGGAACTTACGTGCGAAAGGGTTAAAGTATCATATTTAATATTTGGTCGCATATCCTTTGCATGCTGTTACTTTCTGAAGTCTGTGACCAATCAACATCAAAAGACTCTCGATATCTTATTTTCAGGTACTGTTACAAGCGATACTATAACCTCTCTGCATTTGAACTGATCTCTATGAGAATTGTGGGGTAAGACTAGATTCAGCTGTAAATTACGCTGGGACAGTATGGAACACATGACTGGCGAAATGGCTGTACGTCATCAAGGGTCTAAGGTATCAAACGAGCCCCAAACCATCACTCTGCGGCCAGATATGGAGTAGATGTGGATGGATCCTTTTAAGGGTTGTTTCTCCTGACTTTTTTCCCCATAGAGTTCTATAGGAAAATGAGTCAGGAGAAATAACCCTTGCAGTGATCCATCCACATCTACTCCATATCTGGCAACAGAGTGATGGTTTGGGGCTCGTTCGATAGCTCAGACCCTTGATGACTTACAGCCATTTAGCCAGCCATGTGTTCCATACTGTACCAGTGTAATTTACAGCTGAATCTAGTCTCACCCCCAAATTCCCATAGAGATCAGTTCAAATGCAGAGAGGTTATAGTATCGCTTGTAACAGTACCTGAAAATAAGATATCGAGAGTTTTTTGATGTTGATTGGTCACAGACTTCAGGAAGTAACAGCATGCAAAGGATATGCAACCAAATATTAAATATGATACTTTAAAAATATGTTAAAGCAAAATATTCTAATTTTCTGAGACACTGAATTTTGGGTTTCATTAGCTGTAAGCCATAATCATCAAAATTACAAGAAATAAAGGCTTGAAATATTTCACTATGTGTAATGAATCTATATAATATATGAGTTTCACTTTCTGAAATGAGTGACAAAAAATATTGAACTTTTTCACGATATTCTAATTTTTTGAGCTGCACCTGTATATCTACTGCATATCTGGAAGCAGAGTGATGGTTTGAGGCTCGTTTCATACCTCAGACCCTTGACGACTTACAGCCATTTTGCCAACCATGTATTCCATACTGTTCCAGCATAATTTACAGCTAAATCTACTCCCACCCCAAATTCCCATAAAGATCCATTCAAATGCAGAGGTTATAGTATCGCTTGTAGAAGTACCAAAAAATAAGATATCAAGAGTCTTTTGATATTGTTGGGTCACAGACATCAGGCAGTCATGGCATGCAAAGGATATGCCACCAAATATTATATGTGGTTACTTTATTCTACATTATGTTAAACTGTCCAACATTTTTTGATGCCCAGAAATTTCGATGCCCATTCGATATGGATGAAAATACCCTCAAATTAAAGCTGACAGTCTGCACTTCAACCTCATTGTCATTGTATCCTTTCAAACTCAAAATGCTAGAGTACAGAACCAAAATAACAAAAAATTATGGTGCTCACTGCATATATAGCTAGCTTACAGTTTAGCTTTTTTGAATATTCTAGTAAATTATAGTAGCCTATTTTTGGTATATTTTTTATAGTTAACTTGATAGTCCCTTGTTTTTTGGTAGTTCATTTTTCTGTCTAGCTTAGCAAGTAGCTATATAGTTTTTTTTTTTTTTTTTAATATATACTTTATTAAAAAATAAATATATAGTATAAAGCATAGGCTAGCCAGGAGCTGTAGTATATGCATGCTACATGTTTACCTTTGCAACATCCCTACAACAGACATTCTCTCTTGGAGAGAGTTCAGTGCAGTGACCATGTGCATCCGTTGAAATGGAAACCAATATCGTTGATATCTTGCAGATAACGTTAGTGTGATTGCCTACAGCCTGTGTAAAATGAGTAGCCTACATGGCATGGGTAACTATTTGTACAGCGTGTGATTTGTTGTTTGCTGGCTACATCATTATAAGCCCAAATGAGGCTATGCATGCCGGCGCCTACCACTCCAAAACATTGCCCATCCTCTCATTCTCCATCATTGCTTCTGCATCCGGGCTCAGCAGCAGCTGGAGCTAGCGTGTTTGTTTGTGTTTGTATGAGTGAGAGATAGCGAGAGAGAGAGTGGAACAAAGCAGCCGCTGTGAGTGCTGTCAAGAGTAGAAATTAGCTTTTGGCTTATAGTGAAAAAAATAGCTGGGGCGTGGTTTGATACCTGGAGCTCAGCCCCTATATTATCACCTTATCATGCCCAGATTTTGGCATTTTTCAAATTTCAAAAGGGGGCTGGTCAAGCTAAAGCAGTGTGCTTTGTTATCCTTTAAATGTCCTGAATTAGAAGGACACCAAAACAGTTCTCATTATGCTGGTGTGTAAACATAGATTTTGGTCTTGTAGCCCATATATGCTGTCGGGTAAGGATTAGGTAAAAAGTGTATTTTCTGAATCCAGCGGTTCCAACAGTCAAAAAATGTTGGCACTCTGAATACTGAACACAAGCGATATTGCGTGCTAGAACCCCTCACTTAACCAACATTCAAAATAAGTTTTACGTGATTTAATTGAATAATTATTATTAAAAATCATCAATTAAATTGCCAAATTCATTGATAGGTAAGTCGAACAGTAACCTGGTGGATCAACCAACAAGTCAAAACAAAGTCTAAATCAGGTTTTAAGATTAGATAATTTTATTCAATGAAAAACAGTCATTGAATCATACATTCACTACTTAAATCATACATTCACTAATGAATGTAGACTGACGACTTATAATTTACAAAAAGGAAGACATTAAACCAGACGTTAATTAGAAGATACCAGTAAAGAGAGAGAGAGACCGATGAGCCAGAAATTGCCAATATTATTTACCCTCCTCCAGCTGAACAGGAAAAAAAGGAAATGCACAAGGAACAACCAGCACAAAAATAAAAGAGGAACAACTTATTCACAAACTCCAACTGAACTGAAGCTTCTTTCCTTCGGCCCCCATAAATACCTTACTCCACAGGGAGGGCATCCCTGCCCTGATTGGGTTAAGGTGTGGAGGAAGGGGGAAAAGGGGTCATTTATGACAAAGACTGGCTTATCTTTGATGTTTGTGGGGGTGAGTGAGTGAGAGAGAGACAGAAGGAGAGGGGGGAGAGCAAGAGATGGAGGAGCCGGGTAGTTTACCTATATCTAAATATTAGATATCCTACAATGCATACTCACACACACATTACACAGATACCATTTCTACATACAATACTCTATACAGCTATATATTTGCTGAACCAATGCAGGGTAATTACCTTAATCAAGGGTACAATGGAAGCACCCATTGCAATGGAAGCACACTCAAGCCCACAACCTTTCAGTTACAAGTCCAGTTCCCTAACTCATATCCTCATTTATGCTACATTTCTGCCCCACAGTATACACTATGGTTATACCACACTGCTACTCCATATTAATACTTATTAATATGAATTTAATATTTCATGCATATTAAATTGTGGTTCAGCTAAGGATTCACACATGGGCATCTAAATCTCAAGGAGAGAGCAAGGCAAAAAAATAATGAGGCCCTGTCACACTTATGCTTTTCTCTGAAAAGATAAAACTTCTGAGTCCTGGTGTTTCACACAACCTGCTGCAGTAATGACAGCAATAATAGCTTTGAAAATAACAGCAAAGCAGAGAACTAAATGGGCAGCAAAATAGATAAGTACAGGAACATTCCCTTGAATGCATTAAAGCTTTTAAGACCATTACCTCCCTGTTGAAAGTATCAGTGATCTTCAGCCACATAAACTGCTGGAATGTCAAGCGGGAAGTGGAAATTTCTCTACCCCTGGCTGGAAAATTACTTCTTCCTTTGTAATTTGGGGTAAAGGCATTATCAAACATGTGACCCCAATCTTGTTGGCTTCAGAAAAGCACTTTATGCTGCCATAATGCCAGTCACAAATCCTGTGAGGTGGACTTTAACTAGATTGGCCAAAAAGTCAAACCCAAAAGAAAGTTGGAAAAAATGAACTGGGGTATAATCAAGATGTCCAATGAACTATGTTAGCCTTCCTTTCATCACATATCCAATAAACTGTTGCTATGATACTGTAACTTTTGTTGCTTGTGTAACAAACGAGGTTCTGGCAGGGCTCGAATCACTGAACTTCAGGGGGAGAGGCCACGGCGCTAACCACAGCACCAAAGACCAATTCACTTTACGGAGGGGTTAGGCTGCCTCACGAACCTATTGTTTACTTATTATATGTATTTTTCTTTCTCGCTTTTCTCTTTGTCGCTGTCTTTTTTGTCAGTTAGGTTTGATCAGATTTAAAATGAAAAGCAAAGAAAAAAAATATTCAAAGATGATTGTAACTCTACGATGCTTTTGGGAAAGTGGCTGAATGTGTAATGCTTTCTGTGGTGTGAATCGGTGGTGGAAAGTCACCCCAGATTGATATACATGTAGCTGCAATACAAACTTTGAAGCTGACTCAAACCTGAATGACATGGAGGCTACCGAGGTGATTTTAAAATTCAAATTACAGATGCTACTGGTGCTTTAACGGCAGAAAAATCAATACCTACCAAAAATAGCATTGACAGATGTGCTATCAAGGGGTGGCTTGATGTCATCCTTCGCACTGCCTTTGTGGCCAGTTAGAGAGTGAGTACCCATATCCCTGCGGCTGAAAACCACCCCTAGGAGGTCGCAGATCAACTTTGTTGGCTGCTGATGGTTACACCTCTGTAGCTTTAACCGGTTCACCTCCATTCCTTCAGCAATGGGAACCTTGAAATTCAAAAGGAACTTAGCCGACTAGGATTCACTGGTGTCAAACATAATTCAATGTTTCATTTCAGGCTGAAACAGAGCGCATTATAAAATATAAACCTTCATGGCTGTGTGTGTGTGTGTGTGTGTGTGTGTGTGTGTGTGTGTGTGTGTGTGTGTGTGTCATTTCAGATGTCTTGGGGCTGTGTCTGCGAGGAGGAGCAAGGGGAAGCTGAGGTGGTGGAAGCTGGTTCTCTGACCAAGGTGGTGGAAGCTGGTTCTCTCACTTCGATGAGCATATTCTTCATGTCTAAAAGAGAAAATAAACATTAAAATAATTATTTAAGCTTTAAATAACCGGTTTATACATTTGCAATTTATACACCGCTTTGGAATTACAGTCGACTCCAAATACATTAGAGTTAAGCACAATAATTTGCAGTTAAAATGGCCAGTTAGTCTCATTTAAAATGTAGGATGATAAAGGAAATAGAAGGATTAAAAAAAATAATCTTACCTGATATTTCCAATATTTTAGCAGGTTCCCCATCTGACCAGCACCTGGCTCTGTGTCTCCGTTCCAATCTGTTGGGTTGAGGGTTTTAGGCGAAACTCCAGTGCCGCTTAAGTTCACCCGAGTTAAGGGTCCAACAGCCAGCGAACCCTCTTCAAAAAACTCAAACAAACCATACATGGATGGCACTGCCATTTCTCACGTTAGCAGTGGGAGGACAAATTCAGAGGCAACCTGTAATGTTTGCATGCCTGCCGCCTGCTCCAAGTTTCCAACTGGCTAACTGAAAAGATTTTTAATTGATCTGCTTGCGCAACAGAGTGCCACTGCCAACAGAGAAAGCGTGATCACAGGGCATGTAATTAGAGAAGAGAAAAAAGATGTCAGTTTACTAGAAAATATTACATGGTTAAAGTGAATTGTTTAAACAATGACACTAGCCCAGCTCTAATTATTTTTGTATACTGTATATGAATTCACTTTGTGGTTTGCTTATGACCTTTTACTACTATTTACAAGCAATGAAATACAGAATAGACTGTAAATTTGTTAATTCTGAACATTCATACATATTGGGCTACATATTGTACAATGTATAATTTTATATAAAAAATTTGATTAAACTTTTGAGCTTCTGTCCATCATTTTTTTTCTATTTTAACCCTGAGTTATACATAGTAATATCACATCCTATGTATCGATGAATGATCAAAGACCATTGTATTTTGATTATAGTAAGCCGTGATAATAACATGGTAAATAAATAAACGACAACTATGTTTTCTCTCTTAGCCAAAGCAAACCATGGTAGTATCATGGATAAGAGTACAATAAGCATAGTCACAATAAAGTATCATAGATAAACCATGGTATTACCATGGTTAGGTGCATAGTAATCATAGTTACCATAAAGTGCCATAGTAAAGCCATGGTTACTATATAAAAACCAAAGTAAACCATCGTGAATTTCTGTAAGGGATGGTTCTCAAGATACACAGATTTAGTGTGAGACTGATATAATGAGGACCAGAGCTCCAACACAAAGGGGTCGATTTACTAAAGGTTTGCGTGCACAAAAACACGTGTAAAACTGTTACCACCTGCAAAAAATCATCCAAGGTGATCAACTAACGAGGTGTGAAGAGGATTGTGCGTGCTAAAATTGAAAGATATGTTCATTTCTAATTTTTGCGGGTTAGCCTGAATGAATATAAAAAATTGGGCGTCCCTATGTTATTTCCAAAAATACTGGGCGTTGGTCATGCAAATAGATTACTTTAGCATGTGCAAAGTGATTTACTAAACTCGAAATGAAGTTTTTGAAAGGTATTTGCAGGTGCATTTTAGTGCAAATGGAAAGCAGGTATGAAAAAACATGAAATCGATAAGATGACTGCTGTCATTGTAGACACGTATGGGTGTGTTTCGAATAACCATAACTGAACGTTCTGAATGACTGCGTAACAATGGGGGCCAAGTAACTCAAAATACACATGAAGAGAATTTGTGGATAGCCTAGGCTACATAGAACAGAACAAATTTTTTTTTTTAATCGTGAAGCAAATCGTGTTACAGAATACAAGTGTAACTAGTATTTGAATCAAACAAGCAATTCAACGTCTTGATTTAAAAAAAATATATATCTTTCTCACGTTTTTGTTTCCAGTATTATTCAGTTTGTTATTGCATAGGAAACACAACCTTAAATGCTTAACATTAACCCCGGTCCATTCAAAACAATATTTAATATAGCCTATGCAATACGTCACATTTTATGTTCATACAGTTGAACACCTCCAGAAAATAACTACAAAATAGTTGACTCTACATTATTGCGGCACTTGTTTTCAACTGCAACAGCTCAAACATTAACACACAAGCTGCCTTGCGTTTAAAAGCTTTATTTCCCTCATTCTGGTAAGCTATGACTGAGAGATAATGACATCATTTCAATATATTTGTGCATTTGATGCCTTTTACCAAAGCAATTTAGGCTATTACTATTTTGCATCATTTACCATACATATTTAATGTCAGAGACAAAGTGTCCAATAAGATTTGAGCCTATGCAGTGAATAACAAGCAAATCAAAACTTAAAAATAAAACCCTTGATGAAAGTAAATGTGATTTTATGTGACGCTTATGGCGCGAGTAGGCATATGCCATAGACTGTATAAAAATATAGACAAAGACACCCATTGCCTTCCCACGGCCTCGTAAAAACCAAATTGAGTCTCTGGAAGACTTTTTCGCCGCCGGTTTGTACAAACTGCGTCTGCTCCATGGAGCCGAAGAGCACTCAACCTGTCTCTTTGATTTGTCCTGAACAAATTTTAATACCCTGTCCAAACGACACAATATTTAAAAAAATCTGCACATGTAGAGGCATTAGATGAAGGAAAGGCACTTATTGCAATAAAACATTTTGTGGGAAAAATGTATTGACTGAGTATTTTGACTGCTGCCATTGACTTACATGGTGAAAGACCTATACTGGAGCCAACCGCAGTGGCGCTAGTGAGCAATGGCACTCCCAGCAATGGCCACTCCCAGCCCAACCAGGAAGTGAGCTTCAAACCAAAATCCCAGTATTGGCCCCTTGGTTTACGCCCGAAACACACCAGCAGCGTCTCGCGGGATCACGCACACCAGAAGTAAATGCTTGCAGTATTGCAATAGCAGCCATCTGCAGTCTCGCAGACTGGCCTGAGCCGTGATTACAGTAAGTGCGCAAGAGCGCATGCGCTTACAAGAGGAAGGAGAAAAACTAAGAAATATAGCAGCATGGTACCTCCATTAATTAATTGCGAGACCTAACATTCTAACGTCTTGTTGTAGGGGGATCTCTGTGTCAGAGACACAGAGGGAATATTGGAAGTCCAGATGCGATAGCTGTGCAAACTGAAAATGTTCGAAAGAACACCACCGACGGACAATAATCCATAGTGGAATAGAGGAAAATAACAAAACACAAATAACCTCGCGATAAGAACGAGGAACTCGATCTCCGAGCAAAAAAACTAAGAAATAAGCTATACGCTTATCTAACTCCTGTTAGTGGAGCGAAACAAAAAGGAAAACACAGAGAGCTCAACAGAACCCCAAACATTTTGGGTAAGAGCACTCTTAGATAAGAAAGGAAAACCAAAAGAAACGAGAGAGCCTCTGCTCTGAACTGAGAGCGAAAAAAGAGAACTTACTTTCTAAACTTCCTAACCTTTCTTTTTAAACTAGCTTTTTCTAACTAACCTCCTATACCTCTTTTACCGGCTCGAATGTTACGTGGAATAACATGGAAGCAACGAGAGAGGCAGGAAGCGGAGTATAAATAGTCAACGGAAATTAATAACAGGTGAACTTACTAATGACGAGGCGAAAGCAAAACCCCGTCGCAGAACAAAGGAAAATCCGATAGATTACCGGTAACGACAAAAAAGAATAAAGAGGACGCGGAGATAAGAGAAGGAAGGCAAGATCCATGACACTTGTGGCATATTATGTTTTAATAACCACTACGAATTATTAAATAATTTTCTCTGATTGCACATAATATCCGTCACAACAACCATAGCAGCATGCACCGCCGGCGATGGGTAGCTAAATTTGATTTGATTTTGTAAAATGAGCAGCCTTACTAAAGAATTTGCAAAGTTTCAACCGACTCCTCTCCCCACTGTTCACTAGGCTACTCATAAGACAACGCAATAGTGAATGTGATATCCTTGTGAGGTTGTAGCCTAGCGTACAAAGTGGGGGGATAGGCTACGGCAATTTGTGACATAGCCTAACCTAATTCATAATTTGAGAAATTAAAGTTGGATCCATCCAAAACCAGAACGACTGTTGTTGTCCAGAACTTCACAGTAGGCTAGCCTACTAGGAATATGACCTGGGCACGTTTCCTGATAAAGATCAATCTTAGGGTTAAGTGCGATTTCTACGAGCGGATCGATGCTTTTGGGAAGCGCACCCTATAGCCTAATCAAGAAGCTTTGTAAGAAGGGTTTAACGATCGTCTTAGCCTTACGATGCTTTCGGGAAACGCACCCCTGGTGGATATAACAGCACCAATAGATTAAATTAGACAAGAATAACTAAAATGTAGCCTACAGAATACAAAAAATGTCAAATACAAAACATCAATAGGTTACAACATAAACGGTATGTTGTAAATGAACATATAGCCTATAGCCTATAGCCTAGCAGTAACAGCAAGTAGCCTAATAATTATTATGAATTCAATGAAATTTTATTTGTAGCCAATATCACAATAGCTACCCTACATTACATTACATTATAGGCATTTAGCAGACGCTCTTATCCAGAGCGACTTACACAACTTCTTATTACATTTATCCATTCATACAGCTGGATATATACTGAAGCAATTCAGGTTAAGTACCTTGCTCAAGGGTACAACGGCAGTGTCCTACCTGGGAATCGAACCTGCAACCTTTCGGTTACAAGTCCAGCTCCTTAACCATTATACTACACTGCCGCCCCTACAGAGAACTGTCAGACTGTACAGAGAAATAGAAGGGAAATTGCCTGAACCCCCAAAAAGCAAACAAGGTAAAACTCCAGAGTGGGAAAAAAATGGCCTACTCAAATCTCGGGAGGAACCTGGCTAGAGAGGGCCGAGGAGCCCATCTTCCGCTGGCCCGGCCGGTTTAAGGATCCAAAGGAATGGTTGGTAACAAAAGTTATTGAGGGATATAGGCATATCACAGCAAATAATGAAATGGGATGAGCAGTTTAAAGTCTGAGATATTAAATAGCTGGCAAGTAGGCTAGCCTATGCTAGAAAGTCCAATGAAGAGATAGCCTACAATATGCAATTCAGAGGGGTGGAGTGAAACATCTGTGAGGACTCTAGGTTGCGTCAAGGCGTGCGCTTGAGCCAGGGGAGGACTGGAGCGAAGCGATGGACTGACAGTACCCCAACACAGCACTGAACAGTAAACTATGAGCGTTCACATGCAAAAGCGAGGCAACAGCAACGATCATTGTTGCAATAATGACCGAGGAGCCGGGCATTACACAGTTTGAATGCCCAATGCGGAGGTAGTAAATTTGCTGAGGGCAATTTCCCTCCGCAAATTACTATGTAATGCCTGGCCGGCTCCAAGGTCATTATTGCGCTTATACCAACTATGGTTACCAACAATGATTATATATAGTTACATTTATATTTATAGATTTTTATCGACTTAATTAGCTGAAATGAAATATCCTTCCAAGGCCATTTTGGCATGTTTCTTTCCATTGTCATGCAAAACTGCTTGTTGATAAGTTCTATTTGAACAGAAAACATCTCGTTGCTAATTGTATTTCTGGTTACTAGTTCTATTTTGTCCGTAGTTATGCAAAAATTTCTCGTTGGTAGTTCTGAGAACAATTGATTCTATAAGGAATTAAATAGTTCCTTCTCAACTATATACCATACAAATTGGCACCAATTTTGGTTATTTTTGTCATTAGTTACATTATTTAAGAAAACTGCATGAAACTGCAACTGACTTTACCTCCCTCTCCGTCTTGCTTTTTAAAAATGCTTTGGTCACGCAGCCTATTTTAAACAGCCTAGGCTAAGGTAATTGCATTTCAGATTTGCATCATGAGATGGGAACAAATCTGAAAAAATAGCCTACTATAGATACAGACTTTGTTACTGTTAGATGTAATTTGTCATATCTAAAACATTTTGCTGGATAAAATGTTTTTTTAATACACAGATTAACGTGCTTTGTGAAGTAACTTGCTCGCATTCGCAACCAGCGTTGCTCATGATAACGTAACATTAGATAAAGCCCTTGTTACGTTTATATTTCCAAACTGAATTGTCATGGATCGCGCCTTCCTTTCCTTATCTCTGCGTTTTGTATTCCTTTTTTTTTTTATACCTGTAATCTGATTTTTCTGTGTTCCACTACGGGTTTTGCTTTCGCCGCAGTGATTAGTGAGTTCACCTGTCCTGCATTTCCGATCACTATTTATACCCTATAAATAGTATATATTTAAACTATTTATATACTATTTATTTATTCCTCCTTTTCTCATCGCTTCCATGTTATTTCCTATACCTTCTAGCTGGTAAAGGTATAGGAAGTTGTGCTGCTATCGACCGCTTTGCTTCTCAACGCGGGACTTGTTAGGAGTACAATTTAGAAAAAGTAAAGTGCGCTCTTTCACTCTTATTTCAGAGCAGAGGTTTTGGTTTCTTTGTTTTCCACTCAAACCTACGAGTGCTCTCGCCCTAAGGTTTAGGGTTCTTTTATTTTTCTCCTTCCTTTCTTTTTGTTCACTCCACAATGGAAGTTAGATAAGCGTGACTGCTTCTTTCTTTTGTTTTGCTCGGATATCGAGTTTCTCGCTTTTTATCGCAAGGTTATTTGTGTTCTCCTTATTTTCCCCATCCACTACGGATTATTGTCCGTCTTAGTGGTGTTCGTTAGAACACTTTAAGAGTCCTCATCTGTCGCACCTGGATCTCAAATATTTCCTCCGTGTCTCTGGCATAGAGATACCCTACATGAATAAATACTGCACCTCTAACCACAAAACTGCTTTGCTAGATTAAAGTTGTTATAACTAAGATATTTGGCGAAAACAAACTTTTTAAATTAGCGGATTTAGCGTTATTTGCCGGCTTTATTAATCTGCTGTTGGTGTTGCTATGGTTACCATTCATAAAAGGGTCGGCTCAAATAGAGTACTCAAGTGACTACGTCACGCTAGTTTCAGAAGTAAATTCCCCATTCATGTAGAGCATAGACATGAACTAAAGCTTATACTTTTAAACCATTTCTACTGATTATGTCTTACCGTCAATTTCCCGGATTGTTCAGTATAACACCTGTTCGCAAACTGTCGTTTTTCTGGACCAGCTTTCAGTGTGTTTTATGTTTTAGTATTTTTATACATAACATACCAGCGCTGGCACTGTTTAAAAACTCCACGTCCCATAATTCCCTCCGAACGTGCAGCCTTGTCTCCAGACATTGTCATATAACGTTAGCCAGCAGTAGCACACAGCTCCGTTTTTAAACACTTTTTTCTCACGTTAGCAAGCTAGCTTGAAGGACTAAAAGCTAGAATTGCTTTATGTGGTTAACCGTAGCACAGTTTCTGACCTTGTCGGGTGGGCTTCTCCACTTAGCAAGCTAACGTTAGCTCCTCTTCAGTGGTAGTAGCCTACTCCAATCTGCTACAGTCAGACAGACGAGATGATGATATGTTATTGGTCGAGAACCACCCGTGTGTTGCAGTACTGGATATGTAGTCCGTTAAAGTGGACTACAAGTCGAACTACATTCATTAATGCATTTCTTGCATTATATGGAATATGTTCTTGTACCACACATTCTAATCCAGGAATGTTTTGGCTCATTCTATAAATCAGATTTCAAGAAATAGTCGATAGTCTCCGAAGCCTATTCTGTCTTCCATAGAGAATTTACTTCCGAAAACAGACTCTGACACTTGAGTACTCAATGGCGCTGGCAGCAGATAACGTAGATGGCGTACTCATTTAGAACGGTGATGAAAATGTTGCCAGCACTACTTCATAGCTGGGCGGTATACACAAATTGAATGCCCACCCTTCAGCCAACCAGAATCGAGTATTTATCCAAGCCATGGTATAATATGTAAAAATCTAACTTATAATTAAAATGAGTATATATTCATATCAGATTTTATGAAAATCTAATTTACAGTTCTGTCCCACTTAACTTGACAGTGTTAGATAAAGTGGGACAGTGGGTTTCAGGTAAAGTGGGACACCACTTGTAAATAAAAAAACAGCAAAGAGAAAACATTTTGTGACTGAAGATGCAAAAAAATAATACGCTATTAATTTGATACTAAGGTGAATAAATACATAAATATGTACATATATACAGGCCAAATTGTAGCAGCAGCTCCTATAATTAATTACAAAAAAGATTGCACCCACATAGCAAGTTAAGGGAACGAGTAGAGAGGGAAGGGATGGGAATAAACAAAATAAACAGTACAGTCATTTAGCAGACACTTTTATCCAAAGTGACATAAAGTAAGTGCATACAGAAACTTCATCTAAGTAACTACAGAACAGATAAGATACAGCACATTCTTCTTATAAAGTAGCAGCTATCCCTAGTAATGAACATTGAATGCAGTTCACAGTAAACTGGGTAAATCAGCTCTACTACAATTCTATTCTAAAAATATTATAAACTTCAATACAAAGTTCAACAAGAACAAGTACCATCAGGTCCTAGATAAGTATCAGTCCAGGTGGAGTCTGAAAAGGTGTGTTTTCAGGCCACGACGGAACGCAGACAGGGTTGGCATAGAACTTAGGGGAATGGGAAGTTCGTTCCACCACTGGGGAGCTAGGGTGGAAAATCTCCGCAGTCGAGACGAGCGAGCGCCATTGACACAGAGGGGGGGAAGTGCGAGTCGCCCTGCTGTAGATCAGCGAAGTGGTCGAGCAGGAACATAGTTCTGGATCAAGTCCTGCAGGTAGACGGGGCCTGTCCTATTGGCTGCAGTGTAGGCCAGGGTCAGAACTTTGAACCTGATCCTGGCTGCAACTGGCAGCTAGTGGGGTGACCTCAACAGGGGGTTGACATTTGAAAATTTCGGAAGGTTGAACACAAGCCGGCCAGCTGCATTCTGGATCAGTTGAAGAGGCAGGATGGCGCAGGTTGGTTGGCTTGCGAGCAGGGAGTTGCAGTAGTCCAGGCGTGAGGTGACCATAGTCTGGACCAGAAGCTGGGTGGAGTAGGTGGTCAGGTACAGTCGAATCCTCTTGATGTAAAGAAAGGTGAGCAGCACACAGGTAGCAAGGTAGGAAGACTTAATCTGTGGAGGGAGGAAGAAAAAAAAAAGTTTGTTTAAAATAATCATTGGAATTCATCAAACCTTTTTCAGAGAATTGTATTACAGACGCGTAGTAGCTACATGGCATCCAAAAAATAAGCGAGGTGGACTTTTAATTGCAAACTGTTTTGTTGTTGTTGTTTATTGCAAGAGACAACCTCAAAATAAAATGAACTGCGATTCTTGAAAGCCAAATTCTTCCCCAACGTAGACCTAGCCTACGAACAAACATTACAAGGATCCCATCTACTGGCATAAAATGGCATTTTTTATTAGCTGTCACAACAAGTCCAGAACAATCAAAATGCTTGGATTAATTTATTTTGCTTGTTTTTTATTCATATAGGCTAAATAACAATGTAGGCTATGTTTTAAAATAGACTTTGAACGAACAGCAAACATAGCCTCTGTTCTATTACTTTAAATTGTACTTTACAACACCAGCAGTCTAAAATAGATCTGGTCACACCCACTGCCCGCCCCCTTAAGAAAATTTGCATATTATATGAAGCTAGTACAACTATCTGGCCATAAGGGCCAGCTAGTTCAGCTAGTTGGCCATAAGCACCAACTAGTTCAGCTAGTTAGCCATACGGACTAACTAGTTCAGCTAGTTGGCCATAAGGATCAACTAGTTTAGCTAGCTGGCAAAAAAGGACCAACTAGTTTAGCTTGCTGCACGGTAAAATTGAGCTAGCTCAACTAGTGACCCAATAAAGCGTAGCTAGCTTAAATAGTGAGCAAAATAAAACATAGCTAGCTTAACTAGCTGCACTTTTGACTGAGCTAATTATACTAGCTGTGTTTTTGTGGCAACTAGCTGTGCCCTGAGGACAGCTAGCTGGCTTTTTGATGCCGCTAGCTAGGTTTTATAGCCAGCTAGTTGGCACAAACAGCAGCTAGCTATGAAAATGGGCAGCTAGTTAGGACAAATTATTTTAAATTCAAATAAATTATAAAACGGCTTGCCATACAGCGACAGGCAGAGCAGCTAAATCACTACGAGTTATCTTTTCCCTCTACCTCAGCTAACGTTAGCTTTAGTAATCTGTTTTGGGATGTAGATTAAACTACCGTTATGCTACGATTTCCTTTACCTTACGAGACAAATCTGATTGCGCAACTGTGACATCTTGAAATATATTGAGGATTGTGCAGGTTGTATCATATTGAATGTTGAAATCAGTATTATGATATGCAGTATAGAATCAATCTTGATCATTATTAGCTACATTAACTACTTGAATCAATCTTATTTATTATAGTATTACATTAACTACTAGTCACAAATTTCCGTCATTAATACAGTTGTCAGATGAAGAAGACCGCAACCTCTTTCCCTCCTTTAAGGTAAAATTCTGAATGTAGGCGCTTACTACTGTTTATTAATCATGTATATATGTTTGTGATGCATACCGTAAATATGGATGCATGCTTACGATGTTTAAGTGTTACTTTATTGGTCGTAATGCGATCGAGCGTGCAATAAGTCATAATAGTCATAACACGATCAAATTTGTTTCAATTTGTATTCATCAAGTGCACATGTAGGCCAAAGGCATAATCAGTTGAGCTTAATTAAAGAAACAGTTATTGGGATCATCTCTTTGTAGCTCAAAAACAATATTTGCTCTTAAATTAGTGCAAAGTTTTCTTTCTTTTTTTCTACCAAAACTGGAAACAAACCTATGCCCCTGCCTACAAGATCGATATATTTCTCACTTAGCAAACAACCTATCCGCCGTTTCTCTCAATATTTGAGAAATTGACTTATCCATTAATGTAGCCTACCTACTTGCTCACGTAGAAAAACGCCATCTGCAGCTCTGCTGTGAACTGCTCTGATTCAATAGAAAAACACATAGATTGGACCGTCAAACTTAGTGGGCGGACCAACGCAAGTTGATTGACAGATTGTGCTTGGAGGGACATATAGAAATAAATAGGGGAATATACACTGCTCAAAAAAATGTAAGGGAACACTTAATCATCACAGTATAACACCAAGTCAATTAAACCAAACCAGTCATACTGGATGATGTTGCAGGCAGCATAACATTCGCCATGGCGTCTCCAGACTCTTTGGAGTTGCCTGAAGTCCTCGGTCTTCATCTCCACTGCTCTTGCCGTGCCTCCAAAATTATTGTAGCCACATCACTGGGTGTGTACAATGGGGAGACCTTTCCCCGCTTCTCGTTGCTGGCAAAAGAACGGTCACAGGGCAGAAAGGAGTGGCCAGACACCATAAACTTTTGCTGTACGTCCGTGAAGTAGCCCATCTTTACCATCAATGACATCAAATTTAACAATTTCCAATTATTATTTTAGCGACAGCATCAGTCACTATAGATGATAAGCTTGCGTTCTTTTGGCTTGACAAGGGTGGTGAAGGATGACTGAACCCACCTTAGTAGACAGCTTGTTACTTCAACAGATCCTTTGTGGGCAATGCCCTCGTGCCACACACACATTATCGTCATTGGCCTTAGCCCAGTCTGCATCCGCCTTCTCTTCTGGGGGCCTTCTCTGCTTTGTGGTGGTGGAACTCACTTTCGACACTGATTTTCCTCCTCTACTCTCCTCTACTCTGATGTTGCCGCTGTCATTCTTGTGTAAAAGGCATCGCATTTTCCGCAAGTATCATGACATAGCTATCCAAAAGTTAACGGTTGCTGCTTGAAGACTGATTTATAGAGCCAGACCTTCGCTGTTGATGTTGGATGTTTCTCTTTGAGCAGCACACTCAAATCTGGGCTCAGGTACTCCCTTTCGGTATCTCCCCTTATCCGGGAATAGTGGTTCTGCTGCCTGGGGAAGGACAGAATGTGTTCTCGTATCCCCTCTCTCACTGTAGGGTGAATGCAATTTGAATCATGAATCAGATGTAAGGTTGTTTTGAGTGTGTTACAATACATCACATTTCTCTGATATTGATGGGAAAAATATCATGTTGTGATTTATCAACACGCTCTTCTAGAAACGTGCGTATTTTGTGCCCTAAACACAGTTGATAAACTCGGAGTAGGAATATTCTAAATGTTACACGTAGGAACAAATTTAGGATCATTCTACAAACAATAATAAATGAGGCCCCAGGAGGCCGGGCCCACATAAAGTCTTAATCCAGCCTTGCCACAGCGCTCTCCTTACTGTCTATGCTTTGATGTTGTACAATAGTTTTTAAATTGTTTTAACTTATCAATGATCTGCACTGAATTACCTATTGCCATGCTTTCCTCTTAAATCCATAAGAGGAGACCTGGCTTCAGCTGCCTGCTCTTGAGATCCTGCTGGATGATGTTGCAGGCAGCATAACTTTCGCCACGGCGTCTCCAGACTCTTTCACGTCTGTCACATGTGCTCAGTGTGAACCTGCTCTCATCTGTGAAGAGAACGCCAATAGCAAACCTGCCAATTCTGGTGTTCTCTGGCAAATGCCAATCGAGCTGCACGGTGCTGGGCTGTGAGCACAGGTCCAACTACAGGATGTCAGGTCCTCATGCCACCCTCATGGAGTCTGTTTCTGACAGTTTGGTTGCCCTTCTACGGCCCCGTCCAGCTCTACTCATGTAATGGCCCGTCTCCCGGTATCTCCTGCACGCTCTTGAGACTGTGCTGGGAGACACAGCAAACCTTCTTGCGATGGCACATATGGATGTGCCATCCTGGAGGAGCTGGACTACCTGTGCAACCTGAATGGGCTGCAGTTACCGCCTCATGCTACCAGTAGTGACAAGGGCACTAGCAAAACTAGAGAAAAATCAGTCAGGATGGATAAGGAGAGATAAATGTTCTGTGGCCACCACCTTCAAAACCATTTACTTTTTGGGGGTTGTCTTGCTGTTGCCTCTCCTGTCCATCTGTTGTCACTTTCATTTGCACCAAAGCAGGTGGAATTGATTTAAAACGTTTACGCTTCCTAACTGGACAGATCGATATCCCAGAAGTTTAATTGAGTTGGTGTTATACTGTGTTGATTAAGTGTTCCCTTAATTTTTTTAGCAGTGTATTTCTATAGAACACTAATAGGCCTATTTTAAAACTGTATTTCTTTATTTTACTTATGCAAATCTAGTGTTACGATCCGCTCCGCTCCCCGTTCCTTCCTTGATGTTTTCCTCTGTTTTCCCCGAACCTAATTGTATCATGTCTGCGTTCATTGCCTGAGTGTGTCTACATTGCACATTATTACTTGCACCACATCTTAATGACACAACTCACACTTAATTGCCTTCACCGCATTCCTCATGCATTTCCTAATTGTTCAATCAATTCGCTGATCTCGCACGCATTTCCCGCAAGCTGCAGCTTATCAGTTCTAATGACACTAGTTATATAACCGTGCTGTTCCTGTGATTCCTTGTCAAAGTATTACAGTTTGTCACGGTGTGTCTTAGGACACGGTCCTTGTCGCGTTACTTGTCTCTCCATATGCTAGCTTGCTGAAACCAAGTTGGCTACCCTGGTCTGGGATTGCCACGCCTGCTTCCCAGCGTGGATCCCAGCTCTACTTCCGCCTGACTCTGCTTCGCGACCCAGGCTACGACCACTCCTGGCCTCTTCGCTGGATCTCGATCGCCAGCTCTCTACGGGTTCCACAACTTATGATTTGTGTTTAATCCTGATTTCCCGGTGTGGATCCGACCCGGAATTACTAAATAAAAACCTTCTTTTCAAAAGAAAGACTGTCTCGTCGTGCATTTGGGTCCGTCCCTGCCAGCACGTCACATCTAGGCTGTACTAACTATTTAGGCTGTATGTCTTTTTTTCAGCAAGAATGTGTTTGCGTCTAGCCTATTGTGCATGCATGTCTCCATATAGACTTGGTTAAATAATTTACATGCTTCTTCATGATCCATAGCTCAGGTGGTGCTGTTTATTGTATTTTATTAGACATTAAATACAGCTCATCTACAAACACTTTGAATGTAGATGTAAATGGATCACTTTAAAGGTTGTTTCTCCTGGCAAATTTTCCTATTGAAAAATAATTCAGGAGAAGAAACCCTTCAAGTTATTCATCCATATCTACTGTATTTTTGGCAGCAGAGTGATGGTTTAAGGCATACTGATAAGTCAGACCCTTGATGACTTAGAGCCATTTAGCCAACCAGTGTAATTTACAGCTAAATTTAGTCCCACCCCCAATTCCCATAGAGATCCATTGAAATGAGAGGTTATAGTATCGCTTGTAGGAGTACCAGAAAATAAGATATCAAGAGTCTTTTGATATTGTTGGGTCACAGACATCAGGAAGTCATGGCATGCAAAGGATATGCAACCAAATATAAAAAATGATTACTTTATTCTACATTACGTTAAACTGTCCAATATTTTTTGATGCGAAAATGCGGGGACTATGTACTAAAGGTTCTATAATTTATAAACGGCTCATTCGATAAATACCCTCAAATTAAAGCTGACAGTCGGCACTTCAACCTCATTGTCATTACATCCTTTTAAACTGAACGTGCTAGAGTACAGAATCAAAATAACAAAATATGTGTCACTGTCCAATTAATTAATGCTCACTGTATATATACTATAATAAAACTGCTTATAACCCTAGTGTTCAGCGCTGTTGTTTCATGACTATTTTTGGTTAGTCTACTTGTTATTTTCTTGATACTGTAGGCTACATAAAGACTGCCAATATAAATTATTTTTTTCCGTCTACAATTTGCGTTGATAGACCTATGTCAAAAATATCTGTAGAAATGACCTACAATTGTTTCATATTTTCTTCTTTCATAAGAGTGATACCAAAAACATTTGATTTGGGTTTGGTTAAGTTAGAACTCATGGGTTTATTTAGAGCTACTTATGGGTAGGCCAATAGGCTACTGTAAGAAATGTCCGTGAATTCTACGGTAAAAGTAGTAGGCTATAGGCTATAACATAGCAATGGTATGAAATTGCTGAAATATAAATTATTGTAAATAAAAATGGTTTTAACTGTAAATGATACAATTATCTACAATTATTTATATTTCAGCTGTTTATATTATTTTTACAAAGTAGCCTATGGCAATCCAAGCTCAATCTTCAATAGAAATGAAATGAGTCAAAGACCATGGGTAAAACAAAAAGCAATCGATTATGCCCATTCATAAAGGGCCATCGAAACTCGGAGCACCGAGGACAATACTCATGCAACAACAACCATAAGCAGAGGACTATATAGTTGGGCAAAATTTTAACTGGGTTGGGAACATGCTGTGAGCAATGTACTGAACTTTTGTCGGCAAAATGGCACAGAGAAAATACACTGCAGAGGAGGCAACCCAGTCTCATGCCCTGGCTTACAAATAACACAATTTTACACTTTCAAAATGCGTACAATGTATACGACGAATTACATTTTTGCGTGTAAATGATACGCGGAGCGCTCCCACTGACATCGTGCACGCATACAAAAAAAAACGTCTTAGGTGAGGCTCGGATTTTGTTTCCACACCACGTGATTTTACGATTTTCTCAGTAGTGATGGGCAGTTCGGCTCTTTTTTCTGAGTCGGCTCTATTCGTACCATTCAGTTTGAAGAGTCGGAGTCGGAGTTGCAATTTTGGTACTTCCGGTTAATACAGAAGAGCCGTTTGAGCCGCATCTTTTTCTTTCAGCGGCGCGACTCGCGAGCTGGAATTAGAAGCTGTTTCAGACAGCAGACCCTAGCTGGTAACAAAGTAGACAAAATAAGTTTGTAAACTAGCCTTGATATTTTATTCAGACCCAAATCATCTGAATGATACTCATTGCTAATATTCTCAATTTACAGTAGCCTCCTGTCTCAAGCTAGTTTGCAATCGCAGGTTGCGTTTATTAATTTATAATTTTTCTTTTAATCAGATCCCAGAATCCAGTAGTCTAGGTCTACTGAAAATGAGGTGGATTTACTGAAATTGAGTCGAGTTGATTTCGTGCTGATCAGTTGGGTAGTATAGCTACTGTAGCTACGTATCTTTCTTTTAACCATTAGTAGTCATAATAACTTTGGAATGAGCTGGGGCGATTATTAACTTCACAAAAATGTGTGCAATATTGTTAGATCAAATTAAAATGTATTCTTACGTAGGTTCTAATTTAGCAATCAGAAACTGCGCGCCGCGCATTAACCACTGCTGAGTGTCTCGGGAGACGCTGTAGTAGAAAGCAGGCAGAGTCAGAGCCAGAGCCAGAGCCGTGGGTTAGCACGAGTCGTTCAAAAATACCGATTCATTGAACTGCATGTGAACTGCACATCATTATTTCTGATGAATTACAAGACAAAACGGAGATCCACCATTTTTATTTCACGGTGAAATAAAATCAACGAGTAAGCTGCCGGTATTGTACTTATAGTTTATGCTTATAGTTATAGTACATTCATAAAATACTGTGGCGGCCTGGGGATTGTCAGCTGGCCAGCTAGTGAGCCGCTACCTGGTCGATGTGTACATAATTGTAAATAACGTGCTGTGTGTGTTTTAACTGTGTCGTTAGCTTGTTAGCCGCGTCTTGTGTGAACGGTTAAACTTTAAACGTAACTGTCAACTTTAACTGCTGTTATGTGTGGCTGTGATTGGCTAGGAATGTGTAAGTGTGTGCTCCAATCACAGCCGACTAGTTCGGATATAATGCAGTACCTGAAGCGATTTGTTTGGTAGTGAAGAAGTGTTTCCGAGCTGTGAACATTGCTGTGCAGAATTCAAACGGCTCTTTTCAGAGCTGATAAGGTAGCACCAATAAAACGAAGCTCGGCTGGAGCGATTCGGTACTGCAAGCCGCCGTCTCCCTCCCCCATTCTCCGCGCTCGCTACAATACCTTTCTTATTTCGTAATTGCATTTTAATGCAATATGATGTAGCGTACCGGACCCTATTATCGGGCGGAAAACAGAAATCTTTGTGTTCAAAATACGATACTGATATTATTCGGTCACATACCATTGGACATATTATATTTATTCGGTTCACACAACGATAAGCTAACTTTTAAGCCAATAAACATGTAGCTGTGACCAGTAGTTTTTTTGTTTTAACGTCTTTTAGATGAGAAAGTGCTGCAAAAAAAGGGGCGGCTGTTGTAATCCATAAAGAAGATCACGATTTTTGTTGTTTTAAAAATCAATTAATAGTTTATAATCATCAAGATACCGTTAGAATAACCAATATGTTGGCAAAATAGCTGGCTAACTGGATTGTTTACCTGGCAGTACGGAAATTGTAAATCTCATTGGATTAATTTTTTTCACCTACCGCGCCCTCAAGTGGACATATATAAATATGGCACTTATTGATGTTGGCGCTTGCTAGTTCAGGCTAGTTGAGTTGATTACACACATTGCTAATATTGTAAATGTGCTATACACATATCAGTCATATCAATATATATTTTTACTTTATTATTAATATACCTATTGTAAACAATAATCTTATTATCAAATATACTGTATATATGAAAGCACAAACACAGAGCACTTGAATTCTATAAAAAAAGTTATTTTTATTGTTTTTTTTATTTAAGCTGCAGTAGCTGCAGAAATAGTCCTCGTCTTCCCTCAGGTTGTCTACCACCCACTGCACACAGAGTGTGGAACCACTGCCCACAGTGGCTGCACTGCACCTAGGACACCACCTCCCCCGATGTTTCTGGGTTTCTCAGGCCGCAGATGCCATACACCACATTTTCCTCCTCCTCCATTGCCTGCCATTTCCTTTTTACTTTTCTAATGGCAGCATTGGTGGAGGTTGAGGTGATGACTGTGGTGGCAGCAGTCTGGGATCCTGTGAAAAAAACAAGGTAGAAAACATGAGGCATGCATTATGCACATTATGTGTGTCAACAGTATTCAGGGCAAACTAAATTGTTATTGTCATGTCACTGTCATATAACCTACCTGAAGGTGGTGTCTTCGAGGTGGAGGCAGTGGTGGAGACAGAGCCTGAGGTGAAGACGAGGACAGAGGTGGAGGTAGATGCGGAGGTGGAGGCAGAAGAGGAAGCAGCAGGGGTAGAGGACACCATGGAGTATGGCCGCTTTACCGGCCTTCGTTGTACTAAAAAAAAAACATATATATAAAATGGTGATACAAATAGAAAGAAACAAGATAGGTGGCAAAGTAAAAAAAACAAGAATAGGCAACCATTTGTTTATGTATAATGTTAACTACCTCTACGGTTGTTGGGCCGCGTTTCACGTGAGAGGAGGTTGGTGTCGGAAGAGACAGGAGCCGATGTTGTGGCCGTCATGTTGATTTGCCCGGGGGGGATGGTGGTGGAGGCATTAGAGGAGGCCGGTCCTGTGGTGTTGGCTGAGTGTACGGCAGGCTGGAGGCTGGAACCACCGCCGACGGGCTGGAGGAGCTGCTAATGTTCTTGCAGGAGGTTGAAGGATTGGAAGGGTCGGGGGGAGGGGCAGGTGACCTGTTTCTGCTGCTAGGGCCCCCAGGCTGTCACACAGGGAGGGGCTGATGGTGTTGCCACTGTCAGAGGTGGTGGTCCCAACACCGGCGATGACTGCCTCGATAGTCTCTTCGACGGCAACCCTCTCCATCTCTCTGTCTTTTGAGGGCCGCTCGTCTCTGCCGCTCAGCGTTTCCAGCCCTCTCCTTCTCCACTCTCTCCAGGTACTGGTGTTCATACTCACTCGCTGTGATCACCCTTGCAGTCACAGGGAGCCTCCGCACTGGCCTACGCTGGATGGGTGGTAGCAGTCCAGCCAGGTCCCTGGGGATCAGACCCTCTGCCACCAAGGGATGCTCCTCAGGGGTAGGCTGCTGGTGTAGGCTGCAGGTGCAGGTGGTTCTGCTGGTGGTCGAGCTGGTGGATGGCTGTGCAGCTGCAAGGGGAATAGATGTTGTTCTGGAGGAGCCTGGAGAGGTGGTGCTTTTGCCAGGACCCGGTTGCACGTCAGATGGCATCAAGCGTGACTCATCCATTACAGATGGGTTGAAAGGGAAGATGCCCGTGTTCCTAAAGCCTGCCACCGCAATCTTCCTCTCCTTGCAGCTCTTGTATGGGATGTTGAATATTTTGGGAAACTCAGCTTTTGTCACGATATATGAATTTTGATATTGGGAACAAAGCCTGGCCTGAATTGAAAAAGCACTCTTGAGTGGCCCAAAATATCCGACATCCAGAAGCTGAAGGAGGTGGGAAGTGTGCGGTGGCAGGCAAAGGAGAGTGACACCTTCCCTTACAGCCATCCGACGCACTTCCTGGTCGAGGTGGCTCTTATGCCCATCAAAAATGAGGAGAGGTCGCTCAGGAACGCCGTGGCGGATAAAATGCTGGAACCACCTTCTGAACAGCTCCCCGTCAATGTGCCCTGCCTTAGATCTTGAGTACAGGGCATTCCTGGGACCTCCCTGTGTGAATGATGGATCTGCTGGGAAGCCCGACTTGAATATGATATTTGGAAGGATGTCTCCCCCAGCAGCATTGAAACAGGCCAGCACTGACGTGTTCCCTGGTGCCACGGGACTGGCGATAGACATGTTTAGTGCCTCTACGTGCCAGCACTTTCTCCCTACCCCTCTCCATTGCAAACCCAGTCTCATCGCAATTATAGATTTGACTGGGTTTGTCCTTCAACCTCAGGGCCTCCAGGGTCCCGTCCAGCAGGGCGTAAAATTTGTCCACCACCTCTCGCATAGCACAAGCAGCCCGTGCCCTGTCAAGGTTGTCCGGCCTCCTCATGCTCAGGACATCTGTGGGTCAATGACAAATAAGGTTGCCAAAAGTATTTTTTTAAAAATTCTTTTCAAAATGGATATAATACATATTTTTTTATTTGGAACAGTGTGCTTAACCCTTTAATATTCACTCCAAGAAAAAAACAATGTAAACATTTTTTTTTTGTATTTTTTATGTTATTGGGGCACTAATAACAAGAATCCCCCCCCCAAAAGTTTTACAGACCCCCCAGTTTTTTTAATATAGGCCTCTACCAAATGGTTGAGATGCCGCTTGATGGTAAAAGTACCTAATACATAATGATAAATGTATAATAACAATTATATGATAATTTAATACCTACAAATACAAAAAAGAAAGTAGAAAAAGTTAAATTACAGGAAAACAAGTAATGTCAAGTAAATTTTATTAGATCAAAAGCTTCACTCCCATTTTTTACATAAAAATCAATCACTTTGAATGATACATGTATGTTGTCAAAAACGTATGGGGACTTTATTTATTTAGCCCTCTCAAATTCACAAAAAAGGACCCATGGGAACATGTCCAACTTCTCAACTGTGCTGTGTAAAATCTCAAAATAACTTCACTTCTGTTCTTGCATTGAACAAATTCAAAAACTTGTTTTCTCTCAAACGAAATGCACAAACAAAAAAAGGACCCATGGGAACCATGTCCACTTCATTTTTGATGGTATGCTGCAAAGCATTCCCTCTCTCCGATCAAGCACAGGAAAACATTGCACTTCCCACATTTCCATCTTGACACACCCTTTGGGCAGAGGGTGCACCGCCCCCGGTTGTCAGTGTGAAGTGGCCAATGTCCATAGTTGTCGTAGCGCACATCTGGTTGTGGTCGTGGGGGTCTTTGGGGGAGGCGCTTCTTCTCACAGGACATCTGTGGTGGAGAGGCAGAGGATGGTCGGCCAACTCTGGGTGCTGGTTTGTTGATTTGTTTCAAACTGTGGGCCACAGCCAGGCGAAACCTTTTGAGAGGCATTGGTTTTTCATTCAGTAGGCCACAGTCTCTCTTGTAGACCAGCCAGGAATTGGAGACGCACAGGTCAAGGGCGTATCCAAACAGGGGGAAGTACCATCGTCGTGACTTGGCTGGGGTCTTGTACAGGTGAACCAGCATGTCAGAAAGATCAATGCCACCCATATGCTGATTGTAGGCAGGAATGAGTGATGGGCATGGGACGGCAATCTTCGCTTTGTTGTCTTTGCTCCACCGTTGGACACTTGAAAGAGGCATGATCCCACAGGCATTGCTCAGGAGGGTGACACATTTGTTGTCATACCATTTGACTGCAAGTACCCCTTCAGCAGACTTGTAATCAAGAGCTCCACGTCCTCTCACCATCAGCTGTTTGTCTTCTATCAAGCGAGCTCCACCGATGCGGTTTGATCGGACAGTGCCGATGCACTTGATACCCAGATTTGCGTGCAGGCTCAGGACCAGGTCGAAACTAGTGAAGTAGTTGTCACAGAAGACAACTGAAAGCCGTGGCTGTGTTATGGTTTTGCATAACGTTGTCACCACTTTGCTCCCTAGAGGTAGCTCCTGCTCTTCCTCACTTAGATCAACATTGAAGAATGTGGACGGCCCTTGATAGAGCAGTAGGTCATGGATGATGCCAGATGAACTGGCACGGCAGAACGCCTTGAAGCCCCACTTGTCAGGTTTATTGGCAATGTATTGGCGGAGAGTGCCAGCCCTTGTGCCTTTATATGACACCATGACTTCGTCCACGCTGTGCTTGTACGTGGATGGGATGAGGAGACACTGCTTACGAAGCATCTCAAAAAGGGGCCGGATTTTGTAAAATCGGTCAGGGCTGCCATCACACTGCTGATTATCATTGAAGTGAATGTAGCGGCGTAACAACATGAATCTCCTCTTCGGCATGATATCAGCTATCACGTTGAAACGTGATCCGGGGTGCCAGTAGTCCTCCATGGCCGGGAAGTTGAAAACACCCATCAAAAGTAGCATAGCCAGGAAATCTTCAATCTCACCAGGGTTAGTCTTGATTGGATCCCCCAACTCCTGGGCAGAGTACAGATTGGTGTGGTCAGCAATATGTTGAATCATCTCATCAGTGAAGAGCATTTTAAAGTACTGGAAGGGTGTCTTGACAGCATCAGGGGGTACAAAACTTGAGTCAGGAACCTGGAATTCCTCAATATCTACATGCTTCCAGATTCTCCTGGCCTCTTTTTCTTTCTTTTCGGTCATTTTCTTCTTCTTTGAGCCTGGGGGTGACCATGGGTCAGGGGTGTCATCTGACTCTTCCATGTTGACTGTTTTTAGTGTGTTTTTCCCTTTTTTCTTCTTCTTAGCAGATGTGCTTGTTGAGGGCATCTCCTCCTCATCCATAGATTCAAACTCCTTGATCAACTCACGATGGTTTGGCAGATAATCAGGATCCTCTATTGTGTCATCATCATCACTCAGATCAGCCTCAGAGTCTTCAGGATCTTCTGGTACAAGGGCCAGAAAATTCCGTGGCCTTGAACCATAAAATGATTTAATATCCATCTAGTATTTGTAAAACACAGAGACAGAAGGGAAAAAAAGAAATTATCCACCATTATATATAAATGTCAGCATGTTTGTTAGACAATAGACCACTTTCAGAAGTTTATGTCATAATTAAAATGCGTGCGCATACTGGCGGGCAGAAAACAGAACTGGCTAGCTCAGATTGGCTGGCTTGTGTGGTTGGCTAGCTAGCCTAGGTTGGCTAGCTAATGACATTGTCATCAAGTGCATTACGAAAAACACAAACTAATAATTATATTATTGATATGTGCATGAATTCAAACATGTTGACAGTGGTCTTGGTTAGTTAGCTAGCTTTATTCAATCACCAGTGTAACGTTTTGTACTATCGCGAAAATTGCAGTAGCTGTGGCAACAAGAGACTCGACTGCCCACCAGTTTGCGCACGCAAACAATGAAATTGGTCTATACAAACATCACACATATGAAACCATTTCAGTATAATAACACTATAAATGTAACATAACAACAATGCATGAACAGAAGTGTTTTTATTCCATAGAAAATGGTCAATTTTAATGATATTAGCATAACTTCACCAAACTGTTACCAAACGGTTGACTTGTCACTCCATGCCAAGGTTTACCATAAAGCGACAACTCAACCGTTTGGTAAAGCATGTTTTTAAAAAATTATTTGACCCTTGTAAGACGTTTTTGTGTTGCATCAAGTTACATAATTCTGTTAAGTAACGTGTTCGATGATATATGTTGAAAAACTAAGCTTACCATTGAAAATTCAGCCAAAAATAGTCCACATGTCGGGAGTGATTTTCAGTTTCCAACTTCCTGGTAGCAGACTGAGTGAGGCGGCTTACTGTGGCAGCTTAGAGTGACCTCTAGTGGATGTTTTGTGCATGGCATACCTCAACCGAATGGTAGAAATGGCTCAATCAGGCTGAGTTAAGTTCAACTAATTTTTCAATGAGAGATAGTGACTCAAAATGTGCTCTACCAAATGGTTGAGCAGACTATTAAGCAAGTCTCATTTGTTAAACAACATTTTAACATGTTTTTATTCATTTTTTGACTGTATTTTTAACTTCACCTGCCAAAAAATGTCAGGTGGCGCAACCAAATTTCTGTTGAGAATTATATATTTTCCTACTATTTATTCAGTTAAATCTTGGGCACATTTTCTTTAGAGTGTTTAAAGTGCCTACCACATTCATATTTTGAAGTAGTGTTTTGTATTTAGAATAATTTAAGACTACTGCATTCTAATGGCCGGGTATTTAGTATTTTCTGTATCCAATTTTACTTTTAAAGACATAAAAACAATTATACAAATATACAAATGAAGGCATTCCATATATTTACTATTCACACCATACTTTTAAACCATTTGTCCACTTTGACCTATTATTTATTGGTTTAAATTAATATTTTACCTGGTTGCACCACCTGACGATTATCAGTTGTGCCACCTGACAATATTAGTAATGACAGGAAATAGCTGAATAATTGCATTTTAATTTCAAATAGGCAATACAAAAAGTGTTTTATTCAAGTAATAAATTGATCAAAAACAGGATAAACAGATAACATTAAGTATAGCATCTGTAATAGGCAACAGTGCAATAGATGTACACTGATTATGATTGAACAAGCCGTTTTTTAGTTTAATACAGTACACAAAATGTAATATCCAAATCCATCCATATAAATTCCAAGAGTTTAAAACATTCAATTCACGGTAACTTGAATACAATAAATAGCTTAAGAACTGCTAAAAAGGATTGTTATTTAACCACAATGAATTCATCCATAAAAGGTAGGCCTATTCTAAGAGTTTAAAACATTACATTTATGGTGACTGGAATACAACAATAAATAGCTTAACTGCTAAAATGGCTTGTGATTTAATCTCAATGAATTCATCCAGAAAAGGTATTCTATTAGTTAAAAACATTAAATTCATGGTAACTGGAATAAAACAATAAATAGCTTAATAACTGCTAAATATGGACTATGATTTAACCACATTGAAGATTTAACAATCAAATTCCGTCATAAAAATATTCCAAAACATTAAGTTCATAGCAACTGGAATGCAAAAATATATGCTAACATCTACTAAATAAAAACATATTGTGTCAATGAAGATTTAATAACCAAATGCATTCATAAAATGTATTCCAGGATTTTACTAAATTAGACTTAATTCATACTGTAGCAAACTAAACTAAAGCAGTTCCAGTCTGTATCAGTTAGCTGTGTGTGCCGTGAATTAAGTGGCTCTGGCTCCGAGATCACTTTGAGCACATAACTTGTGTAGTAAAAGATGGGTTCTGCGGGAGTGGTATCTAATGACTCAGGTGTGTTATTCAGGATTTCCTCCATAGCCCTTTTCTTTTCCCTGTGCCTTCTCTGGTCTTGCTTCCATTTCTGCCTCACTTTTTCCTTTGCCGTTTTGGATAGCTGGCTGACGGGGGGGTTTCACAATCTTTCCCTCTCTCTTCCTCCTCTGGTAACTATAAAACATTAGAACTCATGAACCTGCATATTTATTTATTCATTTATTAATTTATTTATTAAAAAGGGACAGTGCACATTAATGAACACTTCTGTAAATGTGGCCTTGCCACTACTGTCCTCCTGCTTTATATGAGCTGACTCAAATATGAACGGACTCAAACTTATCAAGACTACATTATAAGTAATCAAGATGTAATCAATTACCTCTCCTTTCTTTTGGCAAGATATGCCTCTCTTGCAGCTGGATCATTTTTAATGCGCTGTGTCTTGCAGCCTTTTCTTTAGTTGATAGTGCCATCTAAAATATATATTTCTTAAATTATAATCATGAAAACGGTTTAAAAAGTGTATATTTAATTTTAAACTAATATACATTTTACAAATGCTGTAACATCATCTTAGAGCTTTAAAAAAACATAATTTATTACACAGAGTGACATTCCTTGCAGTTAAGCTCATATACATATGGTTGCGCCACCTGACTTAGGGGTTGCGCCGCCTGACTTTTGCAACTAATTTCAAATTAAACAGGCTTCTACTTGGACACCTACATTAGCTTTGGCTGTTGTTAGCAAGGTTATACAAATACTTTTTAAACATAATAAGTTGTTTTCTGAAAAAAAATAACTTTTCCGAGTTTTTCATTGGTTGTACCACCTGACATGGAAAGTGTACCAACCTACCTATGACATGAAAGAAGATATTTTCATCAATATTTGAGAGAGATCTGCAAATCTTTTCACTCAGCTCTGAAGGTCAGTTGGGGTCTTCTTGATGATGCACTATCCTGTTCACTGTTACGTAGCTCTCCACTTCAAAATAAAAGTCCTATGTTTACGGTTGTGCCACCCTGACATTGGAAAACACAAATAACTGGACACAAGTTTTTCAATTATCTAAACAGTTTTAAAATGGTTGGTATTTGTGAAATTGTGTTCATCTGAAAGGATTCCAAAACAAAATGATGCCATAGAATTATATTTTGAGTTTATCATCATTAAAATACCATTTTTAACAATCTTCTTAATCTGTTTGTTTGCTCGGACGGTTGCGCCGCCTGACATTTTGGGGGTTTGAGATGCCAAAACACAAAATAATATATATTATGTGAATTTACTGAAAACACACCAAAACTAATCATGTTTCATAGAATAAAATGATACATGACTTGAATTGATTAAATTATTTTAAAAAGAAAATAATGCTTTCGGACACAAAAATATGCATGTCATGTCATTGACCCCTGTGTACCTGGCTCTGAAATTTTTCCACCACGTCTTCCCCAGTTTTGGGATATTCCCCCCGGGTGCCTCTTCCGACATAGCGCCGTTGCAAATGCCGCCAGGATGCGGTGGGTCAAGGGGAAGCCACGGGGCGCGCAGTAGGGGCAATACTGCACTCGAGAATTCTCATCCTCTGGTGACAGCATTGTGGGTCCCCCACTACGGCTCCCGTGGACAACCCGGCCACTGACCCTGTCCTGCAGGGTCTGCCTCAGCACCTGATGGATTTGAATATTATAGGAAATAAAACAACATTTTCATTAACATTTATGCTTGTTATTTGCTTAACGTTTTACAAAGGTGTTTGTAGAATATTGACTCTGGTTGTCATTGTTTCTGCTGTTGGTGATGGTTTACCGATGTGTATTCATTCACAAACTAACCCCAGCAGCCTTACGGACAGGCATCCCCCTCTCACAGTCCTCCATGGCCGCTGTCATGTCCTCTACCTTCCACTGCTTCCTCTTCTCAGGCTATAACATACAACTGATTTAGATACTGCATTGTCTTTATTGATAAAAATTATTGATATATAGTGGGGGCACTCACGTTCATAGTGGGCATGATGTGATTTTTGTCTCTTAGAAAATATCTTGTCTCTATTAGAAAAGAGCAATGCATCATTATTGTGCATGCAAGTTCAGTCATACTCGTAAGGTGTGTATACACTATACAGCAGGGGTGTCAAACTCTGGCCCGCGGGCCAGATTAATTATATTTGGCCCGCGAGATAATATCAAATTTCTATTTGAGTTGGCCCGCCGGTAACGCATGCACCGCTAATACTACAAATCCCAGAATGCTCTGCTAGTGCCTTGGCGCGTCAAGACCCGCAAGCATCCCCTCCTCTGTTTTCATTCATTCGCAACCTCATGCTACCAGTCACCTCGGGCAGATGTAAGACACCCCTCTCAAAAATGGAATTGTTGGATTTTCATTGAAGGAAATTATCCTCATTATTATTATTTTTGTTGTTGTTGGCCTGTGAAAAAATTATTCCATTGAAAATTACAGGCTGAAAAGGCTACAGATGGAGAAAGAGGCATAATATTATTTTTATTTAAGAAATGAATGCCACTGATGTGTCTTTTATTTGAAATTTGATTTCTCAGGTATTTATAGTATTAAGCTTTGCTTGTTCCAGATTCAGTGTTTAAGTAAAACTTAAGTTTGTTCCCATATGAAAAGGTTCATTATTATATCTAGAAAGAAGGGAAAACATGCTTTTTTTCAATAAATATGAAATCTGGCCCGCGACTTTGTCCCAGTTTTTAATTTTGGCCCACTGTGTATTTGAGTTTGACACCCCTGCTATACAGCAATTACGATTTGTAGCTTAAGGTTTAACAGAGTTAATGGGGGAATTAACAGACATATCGCTCAACGCAGCAAGTGCTTATAAACATTATCCGAGATGGGTGAAAAATCCGATAGGAAACATGAACAACATCGGTTCATATTCGTTGTACAGATTGTCTATAATAATCGTATGTTCATATCAGGGTAATATGACATTCTCTCAACACTTGGAAACATCGCTAGCTATCTAGCTAAAGTTTTAGCGACATTTTATTTAATTAAATCCCCCGAAGTAAACATGATTATGCGGCGTAGTACACCAGCGCGGAAGTAGAATCAGATTTCGGACATTTTTTTCACATAGGGGGCATGATAAAAATTCTCATAAAATGTAATTATCGTCAAATATTCATGAAAATGAGCGGATACATACCTTATTTGGTTTGAAGTGGGTGGAAAATAGCAGTTTTCTTTTTTTCCGTTGGCAAATTAGCTTTCGACGAACTTCAAATATGGTCGAACGCGGCCGTGCCCGATAAAGGGCGCCCTGTAGCTATAATTCTCAAGCTTCTTCGTCTTTGTTTTCTGTGTGGGTTGCTATTTATAGGCTATGCGGAGTCTTAGGCCGCAATCACACAGAACGGGCTTTGTAGGTTTCAGCACTACTTGTCTAGATTTTACGAAACCCTACTCTGAAAAAGGTGTTGGAGACGTCTTTTTTGCTAGGCAACCGAACTCCAGTTAGCGAACTAAGTTTACCCAAAAGCTTCGTTATTTGTCTTTAAAAAGCCGTGTATAAGCAAAGTGCCTTGGATCCGCTTATTTTTATCATGGTATTCACGATTAGTGAAATCATATAACTCTGGGTGGGCTGAAACGCCAACTAACGTTACCAATTTCTCCTTAATCGTCTTTGTTTATACACGGAACCGACTGGCAGAATCAAAGCCCGCCTCTACTTTTCTTCTATTCCTCTGTGCGATTGGACAGAGGAGAAAATTGTGACAGTGACGTGGGCGCCTTTTCCTCGGAGTGCTTCAAGATAAGATAATTTCAACTCTGCGCACCAAGTGTTTTTCGAAAACAACGAGGCGCCCGAAATGGATAAACGCGAGGCGCCTGGGGCACAAAAGCAGCGTGGAAAACGCTTCAAACTCATTCAAAACAATAAAAAAAAAGGCCCCCCCAGCTGTTAAAGCGGATCCGGTGTGATCGCGGCCTTAGGCTATTACTTGCATTATACTCGCTGACGTTAGCTAGGTCTGTTCAGATCAGTGCATAGGTTGCAATATGATACAACATGAGAAAACTGAGCAGATCTAAATTAGAAACAATCGCATCTCCCCGTTAACTTCTGCAATGAACTGCGATTCCCATGATTCTGTGCACTGTGTGTATTGCCAGAGACGTGACATTTATTAATTTGCCAGATGCGCTTATAAAGAATGACTTACAAGGCAAAAGGTGCATAGGTTTGCATAAGATTATATATTGAGTATAGTACACAGTAAACTATGGCTAAGACAACAAGACATTATAAACTATAAAATCAACAAAAAATTGAGGAACAGAAAACAAGCAAAAAACAGTACAGGTACTCGATTGGTAAGTCAGTCAAGGTGGAGTCTGAAGAGGTGTGTCTTCAGACCATGACAGAAAGCAGGCAGTGTTTGAGCAGAACGTAGAGGAGTGAGGAGTTTGTTCCACCATTAGGGAGCTAGGGTGGAGAAGCTCCGCAGTCGGGACGAGCAGAGCAAAGTGGTCGAGCTGGAGTGTAGTGTTGTATTATGTCCTGCGGGTAAGACGGGCTTGTCCTTTTGGCTGCAGCGTAGGCCAGGGTCAGAACTTTGAACCTGATCCTGGTGGCGACCGGCAGCCAGTGGACTGACCTCAGCAGAGGGGTGATGTGTGAAAACTTTGGGATGAGTAATTCAGGCGTGAGATAACCATGGTCTGGATGAGAACCTGGGTCGAGTAGATGGTCAGGTATGGTCGAATCCTCCTGATGTTGTACAGGAGGAACCTGCAGGACCGTGCTGTTGCCCTGGTGTGCTCCTTGAAGTCCAACTGGTCATCCAGGAACACCCCCAGGTTCCTTGCAGAGTGGGAGGCAGCCACCATAGTACCGTCTACGGTGAGGGAGAGAGCTTGTAGTGGGGAGGTCCTGTGAGGTATGAATCGCAGTTCCGTATTGTCAAGGTTGAGCTTCAGGTGATGAGTAGCCATCCACATAGAGATGTCAGCCAGGCGGCCGATATCCTCTCCTTAACCTGTTAGGTAGAGGGGGAATGAGAAATAGTGCTATATAAGAGATGTCCAATAAAAAACAATGGTATACTGAAAAAAACCAGAACAAGTCTAAATAATACATTAACCAAAATGTCAGTAACATGGCAAGTGTTGATGTATAAATCATGTCACTCACTTATACCATATCAAGCTTTACTTATAAAATGAGTACGCTTACAATTACTCTATATAATTACTCTATAGAATTACTCACTATACGTTTGCATCTATTACATTCCCTGCATTGCTTCTCAAGCTTCTGGATTTGAGAATTTGTTTCATGTTAATTTTAATAAGTCTTTTGTTTTATTTATCCATTGTTTTTATATATTTTACTTTAACTGTGTAATAGTCTTTTGTTGTAAAAAAAAAAACGTGCTCCAAAATTTGTAAAATAAATATGTGGTAGAGAGCTAGAATATACATTTCATGCTAAAAACATTGAGAGATTGTATAAAAATTGTATAGAAATATATAATATAATAGGCTATTAATCAACATGCTTTTTTATCAAACTTGACTGCAAGTATGATCATATATGATTTTTACAGAGCTTTTGCATATGGGAAACCTCGGTTTTATGAATGAAGTTCAATCATCGAGATATATAAGAAGAACTGGAGTCAACTTCCGCTTACCGGTTCCATGGATTCCTATGGGAACGCTAATAGAGTACTCAAGTGTCTACGTCACGCTGGTTTCGGAAGTAAATTCCCCATTAATTTAGAGCGTAGACATTAACTAAAGCTTACTTTTAAACCATTTCTACTGATTATGTCTTACCGTAAATTTTCCAGATTGTTTAATGTAATGCCCGTTCACAAACTGTCATTTTTCTGGACCAGCTTTGAGTATATTTTATGTTTTAGTTTTTTTTCTGTGAACATACCAGCGCTGGAACTGTTTAAAAACTCTACGTCCCATAATTCCCTCCGAACGTGCAGCCTTGTCTCCAGACGTTGTCATATAACGTTAGCCAGCAGTAGCACACAGCTCAGTTTTTAAACACTTTTTTTCTAACGTTAGCTAGCTAGCTTGAAGGACTAAAATCTAGAATTGCTTTATGCGGTTAACTATAGCATAGTTTCTGACCTCAACTTAGCAAGCTAATGTTAGCTCATCTTCAGCTGCAGTACTCCCATCCGCCCAAGAATGTCCAGACAGACGAGATGATGATATCTTATTGGTTCAAGAACTACCCGTGCATTGCAGTACTGAATATGTATGTGGACTACAAGTCGAACTACAATCATTAATGCATTGCTTTAAAAAAAAAATCATTGGAACATGCGATGTATGGTCTATATTCTTGTTCCTCACAGACTAATCCAGGAAAGTTTTGGCTCATTCTATAAATCAGATTTCAAGAAATAGTCGATAGTCTCCGAAGCCCATTCTATCTTTCATAGGGAGTTTATTTCCAAAACCAGACTCCGCCCATGACTGAAGTACTCACTTGAGTACACTATTCAGAGTTCACCACGTAACGGCTCTGGCAATAGACACAGACAGTGCACAGAATCATGGGAAACGCAGTTCATTACAGAAGTTAGCGAGGAGACGCGGTTGTTTCTATTACAGATCTGCTCGGTTTTCTCATGTTATACGTCTCAAAAGAACCGAAAATGACACGCTCTGATGGCTAGCTCTCAAGCTAAATCCATTAATAATCATATTTCAGCCTATGCACTGATCTGAACAGACCTAGCTAATGGCCCTGTCACACTATTGCGTATGAGAGAAACGTATGAGTTGCGTATGTAAATTCATAAAATAATTTTCATACGCACAAAAAGCCCTTGAAAATAGCGTATGGCCAGCGTATGGCTAGCGTATGCCTAGCGTATGCCTAGCGTATGCTTAGCGTATAAACAATACGCACAAACTTTTTAAGCATGCTTAAAAAACTTTTTGTGCGTCGCCGTATGCCAGCGTATGCCACCGTATGCGACTGTGCTTGAAACGTATACAACCTATGCCTAACGTACCCCTAGCGTATGTCAGCGTATGAGTGATATTTTTCATACGCTGGCATACGCTAGTACGATACGCAATAGTGTGACAGGGCCATAACGTCAGCTAGTATAATGCAAGTAATAGCGTACAAGACACCGCATAGCCTATAAATAGCAACCCACACAGATAAAGCAGAGACGAAGAAGCTCGAGAATTATACGTCATATTGAATTGAAAAGCAATTACGAAATAAGAAAGGTATTCTATGAATGTACTATAACTATAAGCATAAACTATACGTACAATACCGGCAGCTTACCCATTGATTTTATTTCACCGTGAAATAAAAATGGTGGATCTCCATTTTGTCTCGTAATTCATCCATCGGAGAAAATCCTAAAGTCATGTGGTGTGGAATCACAAAATCAGAGCCTCGTCGAAGACGTGACGTTTTTTTGTATGCATGCACGGTGTCAGTGGGAGCGCTCCGCGTATCATTTGCACGCAAAAATAGAATTTGGCGTATACATTGTACGCATTTTGAAAGTGTAGAATAGAGGCCTGTCACATAGAACTAGAACTGTCGTTACCAATGGTTACAGGGACGCGCCGCCATTTTGGAGGACCAACCCTAACAGAGACGCTTAACGTTACCACTGAACTAGTAGTGTTTGCTACTCCATGAAACAAGTTCATGCTAACGCTACTATGATTGCTGTCCTACAATGACGAACTTCTGCACTGCGTACTGATGTGCGAATAAAACTGGGGAAAGGCGAAAATGTCCTTTTACATCATAATCTGAGTACTCACCATAGTAGCTAAACCACCAGGCAGGGTGAACGAACTAAATTTTACGACCGAAAGAAGAGACTGGTGGTTGAAAGCAGTGAGGATTTAGACAGCAACCAGGCTCGGATCGTTACAGCATAGGCTCGGATCATTAATGGTAAATTACGTTTTATGAACAAATTATAAAGTTAGCCAGTTAATATATACATAACTAGCTGGCCTAATGTACATTTATGTCCATTATCTTAATGTTAGAAAGTTAAAAGTAAATTAATCGCTTGGTTTAGCTAACGTTAGTAGCTATATCATTTGTGTGAACGACTGCTACGCCTGCGAAACATTAATGTTAACCTAATGCGATACGTCAAGCATATTGTGAACATCAAAACAGTGTTCATTTGAACTATTATTACATTGCTAGGGGTGCTACGTTGTACGATGTCTCACAAATAGATTGGATAAACTGTAAACATTAGCTACCTGTGCTGGCCAGGCAGGGTTCGAGCAATGAGAGAATCCAGAACAGGGCGAAAATAAAATGTAACGTTACGATATTAAGCACCAAATAACAATGTATTTGAAAGTAATAATGAAAGTAACGGTAAATGTACTTTATGTGTTGAACTGATTTGCCTTTTATGGTGTCTACAACTGAAGTTCCCTATCGGGAAAAAAAGTTATTATATTCTATCCATCGAGCTAAAATGTTTTATTGCTGAAGTAGGCTACTGTAGCCTACCTAACATGTAACGTATCACTTTGCTCCCATATTAACTGAACAAGCACTTTACTTACCAAGGTGGTATACTACAAAGCAGGATTACTGAGTTAGTACTAGCTGGATAACTCAATAAAACCCAGAACAGCTCTTTCTACTTCAGCCCATGCATGTTCCAGATTTGGGAGGGTTCCGGGGTTTACTCTGTAATTAATCTTACTTTGTACGTATACCCCCGCGATACTCCTTATAATATTTGTTTATGTTGGTATTATTAGAATAGAATATAATAACTTTTATTTCCCGCCAGGGAACTTCAGTTGTAGCCCCAGCAACAACAAAAAAGACATAGACAGTGGGACCCACAACACACAAACAAACATATCAAACAAAGACATCCAACAGAATCATTACATCAATCAAGTGAATGAAAGTGCAATACAGCCATGATTAAAAATGGCCCCCGCTGTCCCGAGATGTCCAGTGTCACCAAGCAGTCCAACGCACAAACTCCACATCCACGAATTTCCTCCATACATGCAGTGCCGCCAGTGCCGCGGTCTCTGTACACCGCCAAACTGAGAAATTGTTTCGTTATGTTGTGCACTGTATATTTTGTATATTGCTGAGCTACCTGTAAGCATTGCGCAAAGCAAATTCTGATGATGGAAATTAAGCAACCTCCCGATTAAATGTGATAGCCTATTAGTTTGGTTTGCATAACGTTATGGAACACCGGCATTTGGTCTTCCAGGATGGTGGTTGGCGTAAAAAGTGGGCGTGTCTGGCCAAATTGTGATGTAGGTGACAGGCCTCTATTGTGTTATTTGTACGCCAGGGCATGAGACTGGGTTGGAGTAGAGTCCCTATATAGAGAGAGTAGCGACATAGAGGGTCCGAAAAAATCTAGTCACGTGATTGCGTGGAGCCATTTTGAGTCCATCGCGGACAGGATCAGGATCGGACGCATATCGGTCAGTGTTTTAACTTTCCCGCTGTACGCAGCGTTCTCCTTCGTGTTTTACATCGATTTTACGACAAAATGACAGGTTGTAGCGCCTGTGGGTGCACAAATAGAACGGAGAAGGGATTCAAGATGTATAGATTTCCATCAGATGCTAAAAGACGGAAAATCTGGGAGAACAGAGTCAGTCGTGTTGGATGGAAAGCAACTTCTTCGTCAGTTCTCTGCCAGGTTTTTCTATCTTTCTAATCAAAATTGCAATAAACTATACTCAGAAAGTTTCTTAGGAGAAACATATTATGCAGATTACTCCGTTCATTGGGGTGGAGGTGTAAACATAAAATATAAACATTTAAATATAGTAATGGAAGAGGGGTAATGGAGTATTTCTCTTTTGTAAAAATTAAATGAGGTTTATTTAATATAAATATATATATATTTCTTTTTTTTAAGTACGTGTACATGCTTGTTTAATTTCAAAATGTAATTCTTTGTGTGCACCTGCCAATGTGGAGAGCCTCTCGACAGAATTGATCAATTCTTTTAGGCAATCCCCAGGCATTGGCTGGTGTGTCTTTCTTTTTCATTGTTCTGTAATGTGGTTCTATTTTGTCATACCTTGACATTGTTCTGTATATATTTCTGATTTCATGCCTGGAAATTAAATAAATAAATAAATAACATTGTATTGTACATGTACATGTATAAGCAGGGAGGTGAGAGTTCGAGTCTTGCTCTCGCCTCCCTGAAATTAAAATGAGGCTGAAATAAGCAGCACGTGTACCTGTCTAGTTCATTCCTTCTTTGTCATGGTTCTAAATGTCTGTGACTGTTAAATCACAACCAGCTCTGTGATTTTCTTCTTTATCATATGGCTCTTAGTTGTCATAAATCTTCTATTTTGTCATCTTCACATAATTTGTTCATTATCAACATGGAAAAGACCATTCCCATCTCTCATACATAGAGAACATAATGGAATACACGGTTCAATGCACTAGCGCCATACGGCGGCTCCGCACTGAATGGACTCAAAATGGTGTCAAATCGTGAGTTGTCGCTACTCTCTCTATATAGGGACTCTAGGTTGGAGGAGGCCATGCGCATTGTGCAGCAGATGCAAGATATTAATGACACGGACTCTGATGGAGGAGAAATTAAGGAAATGAAGATGAAACAGTAATTCATTTTCAGAGCCTAAACTAAAGCTACTGTCCCATTCACGCGTCTCATTGATCATTTGTGGAAAAAGGAACCTGTGTGGTGCAGGGTGAATGGAGATCTCCAACTGAACTTTTGGTAGGCCTATGATATTTTCACTTGCTTTCTTGCACTTTTCGGAGTAAATACAACTTTTTTTATTATTATTTGTTTTTACAAGTATTTGCCTATCCGATTGTATTTGAAAAATTAGGAACTATGCACTGACAGGAGAGACACGACTCATTGGCAATATCTTGCATAAATTAAAAATTAAAAACTATTTTACTGTATAGCCTACTTATTGCAGACATAGCCTATATCCTAAGTGAAATAAACATGGATGACATGATAAACTGTGCTTAAAATCTACTGAATATTATTTATTTTCTAAATTTCAACGTCTGACCATTAAGTTCTATGAATAACCATTTAAAAACGTAGGACTATTTGGTTAGTCTTTGGTAAGACTAAGGTAAGAATAATAACATATTTAAATTTTTTAGCTGGTCCACAAATTGTATTTTACTCCCATTTTCTTGTTGAAATTAGAGCAGCGCAGGCTGTCTTTCTAGGTAGTTTGCGAGTCCCGTCTTCGAAGTGTTATTGTTCGAATTGAAGAAGAGGCTGTATCATTCAGAAATTTGCAACTTGCTATAAACTGTCAAACTAGAATGCACATGGTCTTTGATGTCACAATGTGTCAACCATTGCCAATGCCTATAAATTTTAGTTGATAGAGGATGGTATCGTACATCAGCTCAACCCTATAGCTGTATATCCAAGCAATTTAAATAAATATTATTTGCAACAACAATGCCAAATAGTTTATTTAATTTAATGCTGTTCTAAAAACTCATGGGGAACGACCATTTTGTGGCTGCTTTTAAAAAATATTATCCTGGGGGTTCATGCCCCCCAGAACCCCCTAGTAGAGGCTTAGCCCCCCCTAAACATATATCTCTGGTGACACCCCTGCATATAGGCTATATTTGTCTTGCTCCACAAGAAACTGAATGAGCTGATGGTCAGCAAACAGGCATAGGCGGCGATATTGTGGGTGCTCAGGGGCCTTTTAGGCTATTACTATTTTGCCAAATTTAGCCTTCCATACATATTTCATGTCTTAAATACAGCATCCAATAAAACAGTAGGATACATGCCATTTTCTGTGGTAATAGCCTAAAATATTATTTGCTTCGGAAAAATACAGCAAATGCACATAAATAGATTGAAATTACATTATTTCTCAGTTGTAGCCTATAACAGTGAGAGAAAAAAAGGTTTTGAACAAAAGGCAACTTGTGTGTTTATGTTTGAGCTGTTGTAGCCTAGTTGAAAATGTGCCACGATTGTAGAATAAACAATTTTTTACCGGATGCATTCAACTAGGCCTATGAAACGAGACATATTGCAATGCCTACATACGGCAAAATTTAAGAGCATAGTTTTGAAAGTACCGGGGTTAACGATAAGCATTGAAGGTTGTGTTATGCAATAACAAACAAACTGGGGTGCGTTTCCCGATAACGATCAATCTTAGGGTTAAGTGCAATTTCAACGAGCGATTCTACGATGGCTCTTTAAGCTCTCTTTGGGAGACGTGAACCCATGCCCAAAACATGGTCGGTTAGGCATGTCAAATTGCTGCTCCCACAGGGCACCAGCCATGCTCGGATCTGGCAGGACCGGGGCGCGAACCTCAATCCTCAGAGTACAACTGTACCATTGTACTTTTACCATTGTACCACCGCGGTGGCCCACTCTACGAGCGTTTCTAAGAGCGTCTTAAGATGAGTTAAGATGCTTTTGGGAAATGCACCCAAAGTTCAAGAAGCTTCGTACAAAGGGTTTTACGATGTCTTAGCCTTACGATGCTTTTGGGAAACGCACCCCAGAATGATATGGGAAACAAAAATCTGAGAAATATTATTCTTATGCACTTAACTAGGCTACAATGTTTTTTTTTTCTCGCTCTATGTCAGCTGGATGAAGTGTCTGGCCAATGACGTTCAAAAACAATAGTTAACCGCAGTTTTTATTAATAGTGAGTGTTAACATTATTCCAGTGAGTCATATATCATATTCAATAACAACTTTTTGTGGGCACCTGAAAAATATGGCCGTATTACTTTCCCAGACATTAAATACATGACATTAGGACAATATGCTTTATTTGCACAGCATTAGCCTACTTATTAGTACAGTCTTTTTCATATTTGTTAATTACACGTTAATGACAGTAGGCTAACGTTATGAGGCAAGATTTATGTGTGTATGACGATTTCTTATTCAGTACCCCCACACTGTATTAGTGCACTGAGATAGAAGTTAATTTTGGTGCATGCATTATGCCTACATGTATTTTCATCAAAAAGAGTGTTAATCATATTTAGCTAAGGGTGACCATTTTATAAATGTTATAGTGTGTGTGTGTGTGTATGAGAGAGAGAATGAAAAAGGGCACAGGCATGTGTGTGGTGGTGAGGTTTGTTAGTATGGGGGTCCAACAGTGCCACAATTCTGTCTTCTGCAAATGCAACTGTCTAATGGTCCTGTCACACTATTGGTTATGAGAGAAACGTATGAGTTGCGTATCTAAATTCATAAAATAATTTTCATACGCACAAAAAGCCCTTGAAAATAGCGTATGGCCAGCGTATGGCTAGCATATGCCTAGCGTATGCTTAGCATATAAACCATACGTCCGAACACGCACAAAACTTTTAAGCATGCTTAAAAAACTTTTTGTGCCTCTCCGTATGCCAGCGTATGCCACCGTATGCAACCGTGCTTGAAACGTATACAACCTATGCCTAACGTACCCCTAGCGCAGGGGTGTCAAACTCATTTTCACCCCGGGCCACATCAGCATTATGGTTGCCCTCAAAGGGCAATCAAGAATTTTCGCGGACTATCGTAAAAGTAAATCCCCGTTAACCAGCCACGTAGATACACGCGTCAGATAATTTAGTTCTCGCGGGCCACATAAAATGACGTGGTGGGCCGGATTCGGCCCGCGGGCCTTGAGTTTGACACCTATGCCCTAGCGTATGTCAGCGTATATCAGCGTATGAGTGATATTTTTCATACGCTGGCATACGCTAGTATGATACGCAATAGTGTGACAGGGCCATTATACTGCATGCTGTAATTGGTCACAAAATGTTTGTGAGCTGGCATGTAGTCCACCGTGAAATGGTGGGAGGAGGATGAGAGATCAAAAATATTAACTGATACTGATATTAAATTATTGTTCATTGTTCTTGTCTGCTGATGATTGAGTTGCTAATTTTGTTATTTTTGTTATCTTAATTAAATTTGTATTGTATTTGAAACAAGCGCTGTCTACGCTACGTCTTATTGGGATTCCCAAGTGCAGAAAAAACATCCTGGTAACTTGATTGCACATCAGGCATATACAATCTGTGGACCACAGTAGGTCCATCGCCTGCAAACAAGCCCTTTTTGTGGGGACAGTGTGGGTGTAAAATTGGGGACAATAAGGGACTCATATCCTCTGCAAAATGTTGGGGCCCACACCTAGCCCAAAAGCATGGGATTGGTGTGGGTTGCCCGCTAGGGCCCCATATCTGCTGCAAAATGTTGGCCACGTGTGGGCCCCAAGGTATATGGGCCCCTTGTGGGCAGCCCACACCTAGCCAAAAAGGGCTAGGTGTGGGCTGCCCAATAGTGCTCCAAATTTCAGCCCACAGTGGCCCTGCACAGGCCCAGAAACAGGCTTGTTTGCTGGGCTGTTTACATTTTCAAGTCTGCATTTATATATGAATAATTATAAAGCTATAATTATTGCACATTGTTCCACTCCACCAAGGTTATAGAATTATTGCTGGCTTTATTTTTCATGAGAAGTGGATTTTTCAGTGTTTTTCCCTTTTGGTACTTGGCCCTTTAAGAAAGTCACAACGCAAATGTTACCCCGCCTTCAGTCGCACATCAAAATGAAGCTAATTAACATTAGAACTAGTTTAAATTTAGGTATTGATATAAACACTTCCAATTTTAACTCATTGAATGCCAGAGTATTCTGGAACACTACAGTTGAAAAGATGACGACCAAAATATAATTTATTAAACAACAAACATCTAAACTAACATCCTAAAAGCAGTGAATGCTATGAAAGGAATGAGGTAGGTTAGAATTCACAATTATGTCTGTGTGTGTATGTGTGTTCACGCCAACACACTTGGGGCCCTATTTTACACCCGGCGCTAAGCGGCGCTAACCCAAACGCAAGTGTCTTTGCTATCTTACACCCGGCGGAGGGTTCATTATAGGGCCTAGCCTATAAATATTCATTATAAATACCAAGTCATCTTGCGCCCATTGCAAGTGAACTGGGTTGGTCTTAAGATGAGGAGTGGCCAGGATAAATTTTGGCATATTGCTATCTTGAGCCAGGAGAAAGCGCTTGTGCTAAAACCACCACAAACCTGGTCTAAATTCATGTCGCAGTTGTTTACATATTATTTTAACGGCGTATATAAGTGTGTCTACATAGGCGTGTGCACAACGCGCGTACACCCTCCTGTATGTTACACACACAGGGGCGCGCACAAAACATGCATATAAATAACATGAATGTGAAATATTATTACATTATCATGTAGGCTTATTAGAACAATAATAATAATAATACACAAAATAATAAAATAAATACAAGATGTCGCAATAGCCTATTGGTTTTGGAGTTGTAATCGCTGTAATGACGCATACAATTGTCCAATTGTTTCACCAATCATGGCAATACACATCAGTATGTAAACAGATTCATGCCATCTGTCATGAACCAGCAAATGTTTACCATTTGGCGATTTCTCAAACGACGTTTGTGCCACAAGACCACGTAAGTTGAAGAAAACATGTTGAAGCTTTCCGTTGTTAAATATCGGTTCATTTGCTTGTATAATCTCGATTTGCACAGCCATATGGAATACCTGATGGGACAGAGAATTGAGAGACGACGGAGGCAGAGGGTGCATCGGATAAGGACCACATACCTGTTCATCAGTGAAGGAGAATGCCGCCGTAAATTACGGTTATCCCGCCAGGCTGTAAAAAGCATCTGCCATCTCCTGGTAGATGAGCTGGAGACTAATGCCTGCTGTCCTTATTCACTCCCTGTTGCCGTGAGAGTAACAGCAGCACTGCACATTTTTGCCAGTGGGTCTTTCCAACATCCCTTAAGTTCAATTGGAGGCATATCCCAATCTGCCTTAAGTTCGGCCATACATGCAGTTAGCTCAAGCCTAGTCCGACATGCCAATGAATACATCCAATTCCCCATGACACCTGCCAGCCAAGAAAGGGTGAAACAAAAGTTCATGGCGAAGTTCCAATTCCCTGGGGTTCTCGGTGCCATCGATTGCACACACGTGCAATTGCGTGCCCCAGTAGAGAACGCTCAGGTTTATGTGAACCGAAAGGGAGCCTACTCCATCAACATCCAGGTGATTTGCGATGCTACGTGTAAGATTACACATGTATTCGCAAATTATCCTGGATCAAGCCATGACTCCTTTATATTGGCCAACTCTGTCATTCCTGCAGTCTTCCAGGGGGATCCCCCCCTGGAGGGGTGGCTGTTAGGGGACAATGGCTATCCATTAAAGACATAATAATAATAATAATAATAAAACTTTATTTGTATAGCACATTTCATACAAGGATTGTAGCTCAAAGTGCTTTACATCAATAAAATAATGACAGTGAAGGCAAGCAGCAAGTGCAGTTTATATAATGGGAAAGGTATAAAATAATAATCAACATCATATCAGATCCTAATGTTCTAATAGGTTACTTAGTTACCATAATCTCGTTTCAAACAAACATTAACACATTAATCAAACATCATATCAGATCCTAGTGTTCTAATAGGTTACTTGAGTTACCATAATCTCGTTACAACAAAGGATGGAGTATAAATAGTGGCAGTTAAAAAATTTAAAGTTTAAAAATATAAAATGGCTGATGACACCGTTTCTCATGCCTACAACAGTGCGTGAATTGTCATTCAATCGAAAACTCACAATAGCACACATTGTAATAGAGTGCTGAAGTTTGGAGTGCTGAAAATGTGCTTCAGATGTTTGGATAAGTCAGGTGGAACATTACAATATACCCCTCAGAAGGTCGGAACATTCTTTGTGGCGTGTTGTGTTTAGCATAACATTGCCAAAAGCCATGGATGTCTCCCACACATAGAGGAGGACACATTACTGGGCTTCAGTGATGCCGAATTGCATGTGCTGATGCCAGTTAACCCAGATGCACCTGTAGCAGCACGGGCGAGAAGGGATCAGTTGGCGGAAGAGCTGCTTCTATAGCCTGGTAAGCAACCGGAATGTTTTTTTTTAATAGAAAAAAAAGTTAAACACTGTCCCACAAATATTGCATTTATTAGGAAATTGTAAAGCACATTAATTAATTTTTAACAAACAAAAAACAAAACAATATTAAATTGAACTACTAAACACTGCACTCTTAAGGGCCTGCTCTTCTTCCTCCTTGGGTTCGCAGGCGGGTGGAGCCACGACGGGTCCGGCCACGGGAGGGTCCAGGAGCAGCAGGGGGTAGTGTGGGTGTAATGGATTGGGTGGATGGAGGAGATACAGTGGTCGGAGGAGGAGGTGTTGCAGGAACGAGGCGCTCAACTGCGTCAGCGAGCCTTCCCAGATCATCCGCGATGCGTGGGATGGGCTGCAGCAAGACCTGCATGCGGCACAGGCTGGTACTGACGCGCCCAATACTCCGCCTGACCACACCCAATTCCCTCTCCAGCATGTGGAACCCTGCTTGCTGGAGTTCCAGGAATGGGTGGTCCTCCTGCTGGGTGGTGTTCCCGCATTGTGATCTGGGTCGGCTCGTTTCTCCTGTCGACCTCAGAGCTGCTGGTTCCTCCGTTTCTGCTCCCTTCTGTTACGTTTCTGTCATGTTCATGCCACGTTTCATGTTTAGTTTGTCACAGTTTATTTTCTGTTCATGTCATGCTTGTGTTCTGTTTATGTTACGATGCAGTTCATTGTTAGCATACACATTTTCGTGTTTTTTAAATTATAATTAATGAAGAGACTAAGTTCAGCCCATTTGCGCGTTGCGCCGTGCTTAACGCCCAAAATACACGCCGGTAAACTAGCAAAAATTGACTTGGACACACCCTAAATGGACTTTACGCCATGCGCTTAGACCAAGCGCCAAGATCGCCAAGATAGAGCCCCAGGTGTGTTTGTTAATTTTTTTGAGGCAGTGGCATAGCAGTAGTTTGTTATATTTTCCACTTCATTGTGTTACATTTTTTTATGTTCTTTGTCACTGGCACAGAAACGTGTTGGTACAAATTTACCGCGTTATTCTCACGCCCCGATGTTGGTTTAGATGGTCTGTTGTTTTAGATACATTTTAAAACATAGGCTAAATATAACTTTAAATATTCCCATCTACAACCATGTACAAAAAGTAAATCCGGATAAAATGTGCTAAAAGAACGTCAATGTAAATTGGTCATTGTTTCATCTTTCCCGACTCAAATATAGAATTCTTTATCGGTGTAGCAGAGTAAAGACGGCTGTGGTCGACATTAGTCGCCCTCGGCACTTTAGACCGTTTGTATTTTTATCGACTTAAAAATTAACACTGAATGAGTTAACTGGTTCTGAGTAATACTTTTAAAAAAATGTTATTGTTAAAATTGTATCGTTCATATCAATAATTCAAATTATAACTAGTTAAAATGTATTTCTTTATGTCAAGGATTTTAATTATAACTACTTAAATTTGAATTCAAAATGGCAATTAAGGGGTCCAAGCAGCATTGGCCAAATGGTGCTCAGTCTTATGTATCATTTGTCAGGATTTAATGAATGACACAAAACACCTGACTCTAATGAATCTTGGAATGTAAGGATTTTGAATGTAGACCAAGTAGTTGAGGAGTTTGAGTCAAAAATATTTTTAAAATACACGGTTCATCTGATAGTGGAACTATTGAGCAACAAAATATTTTAAAAATGCACTTTGAAAAAGTGAGGACTGCTGTTGGTCACGTCTGCAACATGCTCATTGCTAAGTTTTTTTTAGAGGGGGGAATAGCGCAGCGGTGGCTATCCAAACTATCTATCTAGCTAGCCACCATAGGGCTGTGTTCTGCGCCTAGTTGTTTTGGTTTACATTGTGAAGTCACAGTAATATTGTACACAAGGGCGTGTGCGTATGTTTGTAAAAGGGTAACTAGGTTATTTGGTTTGCCAAAAGAATGGCTATTGGGCATTTTCCAGTGTTTGTCAGCTAGTTCTGTGCTATTGACTTGCTTGACTGCTTAATAAAGAAGAAATGATCCACCTGGTCTCTCAATTAAGTCGAATGCTATAATACGCTTACAGTACTTTAAGGTTTAAGAATTTCACGTACTTTGAGAAACTTCCTGGTTTTAAGCTGTGTTCTATTCTGAGTGAAGGAAAAAACAATTTACCATGTATAATAAATAGTTATTACTAACACAGTATGCCTGCATCCAGGACCACAGTGCTTAACAATTACTGAAATACAGCGAGCACCATAATTAATTGGACAGTGACACATTTTTTATTATTTTGGTTCTGTACTCTAGCACTTTGAGTTTGAAAGTATACAATGACAATGAGGTTGAAGTGCAGACTGTCCACTTTAATTTGAGGGTATTCTATAATTTCTAAACGGTTCATCTGATATGGATGAAAATACCCTCAAATTAAAGCTGTCAGTCTGCACTTCAACCTGATTGTCACTGTATCCTTTCAAAGTGCTAGAGTACAGAACCAAAATAACAAAAAAATGTGTCGCTGTCCAATTAATTATGATGCTCACTGTATGTATTTATGTGAGTGTTTCCTGTCAGTCATACATATGTATTGAGACAAACCCTTTTGACACTACTTTTCACCATTTATTAAAATTTCTAATTACGAGCATTACTATCCGTAAACATACTACTGATCCTACATAAATAGCATGGTATGGGAAATGCACTTCTTGCTTCCTATTTCAATATAAAACAAAGCCTACTTTGTGTGCTTTATGAGGACAACATGCTGAAGACATCTGAGGTGAAATTAAGCATAAAGCTTACAACAAACACTCCATCAGAAAATCATGACAGAGACACTTGTGAAATTGATAGGCTACATATTGATCATGCACATAAAGATATTATCCCTGCTATTATTAAAGTCTTGTATCAATAGGAATGGAACATTGATTGTTAGAACAAAACAAACCTGCTTCATTACATTACAGTACATTCCAGGCATTTAGCAGACGCTCTAATCCAGAGCGATTTACACAACTTTAAAAAAAAAATCACAACACAACATATTATTCATTTATACAGCTGGATATATACTGAAGCAATTCAGGTTAAGTACCTTGCTCAAGGGTACAGTTCTTTTACCATTATACTACACTGCTGCCTGTGTTCTTCCTAGAACACAGCAGTGGACCATGTCTACACTATCTACACTAAAACATTTTATACTTAAGTTACGTTGCTGCTTAATGAAGGACAAAAAACTTGAATTCCACATTAATATAATTATTATTATACCATCCTTCATTACCTTTCACAAGAAACTGTGTCTTTTTTTTTTTATCACTGCAATTTATGAAGAAGAAGAGTACCAAGAATTCCTCTGGGTACTCCGGTTTCCTCCCACAGTCCAAAGACATGCAGGTTAGGCTAATTGGAGACTCTAAATTGCCCATAGGTATGAGTGACTGTGTGAGTGAATGGTGTGTGTGCCCTGCGATAGATTGGCAACCGATCATAAGTGTATTCCAGCCTCTCGCCCAATGCATGCTGGGATAGGCTCCAGCCCCCCGCGACCCTGACCAGGAATAAGCGGGTTAGATGATGGATGGATGGAAGAGTACCAAGAAACTTCAATCTGGTTAATTAACTTGAAACTGAAAACCCCCCTTTTAAATTTTTTATTTTACAATTATTTATTATTCAATAATTTATTTATAATTATTATTTATTTAATACTCCTTGTCGGGCACTATTTAGAATGATACTTTTGTAAATATTTCATGCCATTGTTATTTGTAGAAGGTGTTGTGAATAAACATACTGCTCAATGATAATTGTGTTTGGCCGCAGTTTCATACATAGTTTAAACATAGGCGTTGTTAAATTAAGTAACAGGTTAGCTTTTGTAGCTAAAGTAAACGGATAATACAAAACAAATACGTTTTTCTATTTGTCAATAAAAACTTCATTTAATTGTGAAATTTTGTAGGCTATTTAATTTGTGTGATTGTTTTGCTGACAGTCCCCCATTGTGTCCTATCATGTTTGCCTTAGGATTGTGGCAGTTTACCGGTCCAATCATAGCCGAGAAAACGTAACCTACCTTATAATGGAGGCCTGTCACATAGAACTAGAACTGTCGTTACCAATGGTTACAGGGACGCGCCGCCATGTTGGAGGTCCATCCCTAACAGAGACGCTTAACGTTACCACTGAACTAGTAGTGTTCGCTACTCCATGAAACGAGTTTCATGCTAACGCTACTATGATTGCTGTCCTACAATGACGAACTTCTGCACTGCCTACTGATGTGCGAATAAAACTGGGAAAAGGCGAAAATGTCCTTTTACATGATAATTTGAGGACTCACCATAGTAGCTAAACCACCAGGCAGGGTGAACGAACTCAATTTTACGACCGAAAGAAGAGACTGGTGGTTGAAAGGGTGAGCAGGGTTTAGACAGCATAGGCTCGGATCATTAATGGTAAATTACGTTTTATGAACAAATTATAAAGTTAGCCAGTTAATATATACATAACTAGCTGGCCTAATGTACATCTATGTGCATTATCTTAATGTTAGAAAGTTAAAAGTGAATTAATCGCTTGGTTTAGCTAACGTTAGTAGCTATATCATTTGTGTGAACGACTGCTACGCCTGCGAAACATTAATGTTAACCTAATGCGATACGTCAAGCATATTGTGAACATCAAAACAGTGTTCATTTGAACTATTATTACATTGCTAAGGGTGCTACGTTGTACGATGTCTCACAAATAGACTGGTTAAACTGTAAACATGAGCTACCTGTGCTGGCCAGGCAGGGTTCGAGCAATATGAGAGAATCCAGAAGAGGGCGAAAATAAAATGTAACGTTACGATATTAAGCAATAATGAATAATGAATGATATTGAAAGTAATAATGAAAGTAACGGTAAATGTACTTTATGTGTTGAACTGATTTGCCTTTTATGGTGTCTACAACTGAAGTTCCCTATCGGGAAAAAAAGTTATTATATTCTATCCATCGAGCTAAAATGTTTTATTGCTGAAGTAGGCTACTGTAGCCTACCTAACATGTAACGTATCACTTTGCTCCCATATTAACTGCACAAGCACTTTACTTACCAAGGTGGTATACTACAAAGCAGGATTACTGAGTTAGTACTAGCTGGATAACTCAATAAAACCCATAACAGCTCTTTCTACTTCAGCCCATGCATGTTCCAGATTTGGGAGGGTTCCGGGGTTTACTATAATTAATCTTACTTCGTACGTACACCCCCGCGATACTCCTTATAATATTTGTTTATGTTGGTATTATTAGAATAGAATATAATAACTTTTATTTCCCGGCAGGGAACTTCAGTTGTAGCCCCAGCAACAACAAAAAAGACATAGACAGTGGGACCCACAACACACAAACAAACATATCAAACAAAGATATCCAACAGAATCATGACATCAATCAAGTGAATGAAAGTGCAATACAGCCATGATTAAAAATGGCCCCCGCTGTCCCGAGATGTCCAGTGTCACCAAGCAGTCCAACGCACAAACTCCACATCCACGAATTTCCTCAATGCAGTGCCGCGGTCTCTGTACACCGCCAAACTGAGAAATTGTTTCGTTATGTTGTGCACTGTATATTTTGTATATTGCTGAACTACCTGTAAGCATTGCGCAAAGCAAATTCCGATGATGGCAATCAAGGGAAATTAAGCAACCTCCCGATTAAATGTGATAGCCTATTAGTTTGGTTTGCATAACGTTATGGAACACCGGCATTTGGTCTTCCAGTAAGGCGGTTTGCGTTAAAAGTGGGCGTGTCTGGCCAAATTGTGACGTAGGTGACAGGCCTCCATTGACGAATAATTGAGCAGAGCTGTGCATGTCACGTCCAATAGTTGTACTCAAGGGTGGGGATTAAAGTCAGGGTTTGCTTGAATGTGTGATTACTGCGTGACGCAGAACAGTCCGCCTTGAGCTGAGCAACGGTGAGCAGTGGCGACCGAATCCGACATGAAAGAGGAAGGGGTCGGTGAGGCGAACTGAGATTGGGCGCTTTCTCTCGTCGTACAGGACGAAATTTAGGCGAGCATTTGTTCTGTAGCTACATGTCGCTCTTTGGGATCATCCTCACGCAGGTATAAATAGCGTCAGTTTAGACAGCTTGAGACAGGCAAAGTGGCTGCACAGCTCGTTGGCTAACAGCTAGGGACAGATCTATTTAGCTTGCTGGGGACATAGCTAGCAAACAAGCAAACTGGACACCGCGAGCTAGTGCAAGCTATCAAAGCATCCTTCTTGTTTTGTTTATACACGCTCGTTTTTCTTTTGATTCGCCGTTCGCGGTATGACTAGCGACCTGACAGTTTGATGGGGCTCCTAAGGATTATGATGCCACCCAAGTTTCAGCTTCTGGCGATGTTGGCGTTTGGAGTGACGATGCTCTTCCTAGAAAACCAAATCCAGAAATTGGAGGAGTCTCGGGGAAAGCTAGGTAAGCCTGTGTGTTGAAACTAGCATCTCCGTGTACACTATGTAGCTCGAGCTGGTTAGCTTGCTAGCAATGAGTCGGATGGTAGATCGGACAACTGAACACAGTCGCATGCTGCAGGCAGCCAAACACGATCTGCCCGATAGCAACTCGGTCCAATAAAAGTTGACTAACTATCCGGTAACTGGACAGTTATGTAGCTATGTAGCAAGAGTAAGTTACACTTTTGAAAGAAAAAAATCTAAACCTTTTTTTTTTTTTACCAGAGTAGCCTAATAGTTGCAGTGAGGATTAACGTTAATATAGCTAATTAACTACACGGTTTCCGTTGAGAATAAATCTAATGGTTTGTGTGTTTTGTAGTTAGACCGTGCACAAAACTCATTGACCTCCGTAGTTAGTCAGTGGCATAACTTGACAATTCCAGATACTTTTCCCCCCCTTGACCAGTTTGTAGTCAAGTTCTAGTTTAACCAACGTTAACTTACATGACCAAGGGACATTTCTTTAGCGTTAGTCTGCTATCTACTTTCTTTATCTAGCTATAACCACTAGATAGCTATGTTGACTGGCCAAATCTTTCTGCAAGCGTATTGTTGGCTATTTTTGACATTTGTTCCAAAATGTTTTTTTTGTCATTTTAGTCAACTTGTCCATGACAGCTGTCAATATGCTTCTAATTTCACTTGCAAGCAATCGACTACCCAGTTATTAGCAAATGGAATAATACCATGCACTCATTATTCGAAACGAAGTAGCATTTAATCTACCCGGCCAGTCCTGCACAGGACGGAGCATCCTCATCTTGGAGTCACCACATGCTGTTATTTTGTGTCAGGGATTACTGTGTTTTCGGCTTGGAATTGTTTAAGGGTGAACAAAATCTAAAAAATTAAATGTAACCCAAAGATAGCAGGTTCGTATCCCAGGTAGGGCATGGTCATTGTACCTTTTAAGCAAGGTACTTGACCCGAATTGTATATCAACCAGTTGTGTGAATGGATACTATGTAAAACATTCTAAGCATTATTTAGCATTTATGGAAATGCTAAATAATGCTTTGTAAATTACAAAGAGGCCAGTAGGGATGCATTGCCTGAAACCAGTGAACACTTAATGGAACAGATCGCTGCAAACAGAAGTTTGATTTGTGGTGCTAGAGATCCTTGCTAAACCTAAGACCACAAGCAAAGCGGTCTTCCCACTTAACCCCAAGCCAGTGCTACATGTTTTTTTCCTCATCACTGTTTCTCAGTATTTCACTTTTCCCAGTGCAATATTTTATTTTCCCTGGCTTTGCCCATCCTCAACTTCTTTTTGGTTTTAGGCTAGTTGTGAGAACCCCAGAGGAAGAGAGACACAGGGTACTGTTTAGGCTTCACTTGAATGCACTGTATTTTCTTTGACATTGGAGGCATGGCCCTCTACCAACTTCTGTGATTGAGTGCCTCAGTGATTGATGGACTGTGCTGCTGACTGTGCATTAGAATCATACTGATTTTGCTGCATGCCCAGATGGTATGGTGTAATACTTATAAAGAATTTTAGTTGCTGACTAACATGTTGAGGACCTACTTCAAGTTACAGGTAATTCTCATTTATCTGAGTTGTTACTGTGGCTTTTCATGAAACACACCCTTATGGAGCATATTCGAATGGTACATGATTTGTGGAATAGAATAGTGGGTTATGACCTCAACGTCATTTGAGTTACCTTGTATATTTAATAAAGATATTATTATTTCATATCGACAGGCAGTCTATGCTGAATATAAAATTCACGACATTTATAAATGTATAATTTGTGAGATTTGAGCATTGTTCTTGTAGATCTTTAGCTCTGTTCATGCACAAATGCTCTTGTAAGCTTCAATCTCACAGCAAGCTTTCAGATCGATGAATCAGTCAAAAAGAAAAAAAATTACTCCTTGAAGAAGTTTGACAAAGTCATCCAGACCTCAGTCATTTCCATAAATGTCACACTGTAATTATAGGTGGTTTAGTACTTTCACAGATGACAGTTAGAAATGTGATCATTTAAAATATTTTTTTGTTTCTGACAAAGGTTGCCAATGCTGTTTTTGCTTGATAAATGTGAACATTTGACATACTTTTTATTTCATTTTAACTAGGGCATCCCACTCATTCTGTCTGAAGTATTCACATATAATCTCAATATGCCTAAGCCTGAAAACCCTATAGACCTTTCCAGTCTGGCTAAAAAACATAGGTAAAAAAGCAAACAGATTTAGCAAATACTGTATTATTTCAGTTTTAAAGCTGTATGAATGCAGGTTGCTGAATAAAACACAGAATTGCTAAATAGAGGGGGATTTGTATTGACATGAGAGAAAAAATGTCATTTGTGTGATGTTGGGGGGATAGGCAATCGCAAAACTACCAAGTGAAGTCTTCTCAGATATTTCTCATTCATGTTTTTATAAAGGGTTCCACTTTTTGTCTGCAGTGTTTTATGTTTTCAATACTCCATAATTGTACTGAATTGTTAGAATGAGGATAATCATTTGTTAAATGTCATATCCTGTGGGCTTTTATAGACCAAAGTGTCTTAAGAACAGTCTATGGATTGTTCGGATTTTGTTCGAAAAGCGTTACGTGTATGCTTTTAAAAGGAAAAAGGCTGTACTCTGAAAAAGTCTGTTCCATAACATATGGCAGTTCTAAGCAGGAAATCCAGTTTGAGACATTCTGTAGCTGCACCATTTGAATGGATAGATGTTGAAATATGAATCCTTCCAAATTATGTAATATGATGTATGCTATTCCATTGACTCACAAAACTGAAAGTTGATTTGCTAACTGAAATGACTGAAAAAAGATGACTTAAACAGTTGAAATTTAGTTGAAGTTATTTTCACCCTATGATTTATAATATTTTGTAACTGTTGTTTTCATTGCAAATAAAAATGACTAATTGCAACAAAAATGATAATTTTTTCACCATGCATTTAGGTTTACATTTTACAGCTGCAAACAAGTAAAGCCTATGGATTGAATTGTGGCCCCCCCCATTCCTGTTTGATTAATGCTTGCATTATGGATGAGTTATGAATCTTAAGTCCATTAAGCCGTTGCTAATTTAATTGAATTAAATGGTCATCTCTGGGAGGCCTGCAGTGATGTGTGGTGCTGAAGGCTCTGTGCTCTCCCTTCAGGCCTGGAATGAAATGCCAGTTGCATTTGAAATATGTTAAACTTTCTCAAAGCATAGGCATAATCTTAATTATATTCCATTCACACTCTTTGCTTATTAGCATGCCTTTCCTACATTTGCACCTTCTTGAATGAAACCGAGCCCTATGTCCTCATCTTAATTGATGAATTTACCAGAAGGCCAGAGTTTAATCGAGTAATTCTGTTCGTTGGTAATTTTTATTGGTCAAACATATTTTATTACAACTCTCATATGAAAGCAAGTGTTTTGTGTGTTATTGAATGCTTAAAAAATGTAGATTTTTTGGAGTGCAAAAATAAACGAATCAAAAAAACAAAACTAGGAAAAAAGGTCCATGAATTCTGCTCTGAACAGAGAAAGATATTAAAGTTCACAGCGGTCGGGGACTGAGAACTGCCACTGGAGACAAAAATATGAACACTAAATGCAGAGGTTGCAAAAGTTGCAGTTTCACATTTTATTGACTCAAAACCTGAAGCCATGACACTTTTAAACTGCAATTAATATGTCATATAGTTAATAATTTAACCTACTTCATGTTGTCAAACTAAAAAAATAAGTGCACACACAAACACATGCATTGGAACCCCTAAGATACAAATGCTTTGGAATTGAGGATGCTTGTTATTTATACTGTGTATAATTTATTTTCCATTTTTAACTGTAAACCTGATAATCCTGAACTAAATTATGCCATCAAATTGTCTATTATGTTGGAGAAGGCTTATTTAGCTAAATGTGTTGTGATAGTGTGATGACCCAGTTAAACAAGGCTTTATTTGGGAGCTAATCACCATTTTTTATTATTATTTTCTCATGAATGATTTTGAATGGAACAAGCTGGTTTCTAGTACCTTGCATCACAATTTCAACAAAGATGACCACTTTCAGAAATCCCATTCAGTTTGGCTAAGAAGCACCATGATTCAAATCGGGTTTTACAAACAGAAAATCTGGATTCAGTGTCGGATATATGTAATGCATTTTTCATATCTTACATTAAGTTTATAATTTATCATCCTGAGCCAAAGAACTACCTAAAGCTGAGCATGTTTGGGGGAAAATTATTCAATTTTGGGAAAAAAAGTAAAAATTAAAAGGCTGCTGGCTGGCTCATCCCCTTAAGGCACTGTTCCAATGCATGGATGGGCCCCATGGTCTGGTGTTGAATCTGGACATGGTTGTCTCCACTGTCTTGAATCGATAGTGGAGACTGGCAAAACAACTCAAAATCACCCAAGACTTCTATGATCTGAAAAGTACCAAGAGTGAAATACCACTCTCATTCTTATATGTGCACAGCAAGACTCACCTTTGCTGTTGGTTATACAACATTTTGCAAAGAGGCAAAGTGAAGATAAACCAATAATATTCAGTGGACCAAGAGTCAAACGCTTTTCCTTGATGCCACAAGTTGCCTTTTTCTGTAAAAATCTTTTTAAAAAAAATTCAAAAAGATAGTTGCATTTAATGTGAAAGGTTCAGTTTGTACAAAAGGACATAATTTCTCTCTCACAAAAAAATAAAATAATAATTCTGCTCTAAAGTGGTGTGTCCGGTGCTGCAATATGGCCCATAGTTCAAAATCTAGACTCATCTTGACCATGCCAGTACTGACTGTGGTCAGGAGCCTTGTCCAGAATAATGGGCCACAGAATAAGATGAAGGAAGAATGGAGGGTTTTAGTCACTGGCTTACCTCACCTCAGTGTGGCCCCAGTGGTCTGCTTGTGCCAGTTGAGTTAGCTGTGCAGTCCACAGCTGATGGATTGTAGAGTGAAAAGTAGCAGCAGCTGAATGCATGTGCTTCAGAGGACACGTGTGGCAGTTTACAAATGGGCTAGTTTCAAATAGGCAGTGTGATGCAGGGCTGGGGGGGGGCAGTGATCACGTGGTGAAATCAAAAGAAGTGTTTAAAAAATAAATTTGAACAATAAGCTGAAAACGGCACAAATCCCTTAAATCTCTTTAAAACAAGAAAAAGCCATGTCTGGCAATGAAAACTCAACAAACAAGGGCAGGGAAAAGGTCCACAAAAAACCCTCAAAGAAAATAGGCACCGCCACTCAGCAAAACATCCAGTTGAAGTCCAAAAACCGTTCTCCTCTAGGCCTGATTATTAAGACCTTTTATTAAGCCCAATCATACTTGCCAACCTTGAGCCCTCAGAAATAGGGAGATTTTTTTTTAAATTGTGACGGGGGGAATGGGGGGTGCTATCAAGAATTTTCGCGGACCTCGATTGTAATTGTTGACGGGGGGTTGGGGCGCTATCAAGAATTTTCGCGGACCTCGATTGTAATTGTTGGGGGGGGGGGGGGTTGCAATCATCTTTTTTTTTTTTTTTTAAGACACTCTAACGGTTTATTTAACGTATGTACCGCGGGTGTTTGTCTGCGTTAAAAGTAAATCCCCGTTCCCCGTTAACCATCCACGTAGATACACGCGTCAGATTTTAAAAAAAAATAAAAAAAATAAAAATAAAAAAAAATTTTAAACCCGATATTGTCCGAAATCGGGAGAACTGCGGGAGATTGTTGACTCCGGGAGATTATCGGGAGAGGACATTGAAAATCGGGAGTCTCCCGGGAAAATCGGGAGGGTTGGCAAGTATGAGCCCAATAATACAAAAAACAGCTGAAGTTATTACAATGAATCACATCTGTTGCCATACCTGCAAGTATGTCCTCCAGTTGCCCCCTGGTGGTCATCACTGTAATTGTCTTCGTGGCACCACATATCCTTCTCCTAGCTTTGTGTGAAGCCATGCTGCCCATGGTGGTGCCCTTGTCCCATGGGACAAGGTGTTATTTGGCCCTCTGCAACGCCTCGGGACAAGGTGGGGCTGCGGCCTCTGGATGGGGAGGTGGCCTCCGGCTGGACCTGTGAACAGGGGTGGCGGGCTCTCAAAAAAAAATTTTTTTTTAAATTATTATTATTTTTTTAAAAAAGGTCTTTCCATTAGGGGGAACTATAATGGTAAAAAAAAATGCTATGCCAACATTCTCCACCACTGTGGTGCAGGGCTGGGTGTGGCCACTGATGACGTGGTGAACAGACAGGTCTAAATAAAAAGAAATGTTTTTAATGCCTTTTAATTGAATGATAAACTGAAAACACAAATCCAGCTGGATATCTCGCTAGAATTACTGGATAGGTGGTGTCTCGTTTGGCCATGTTTATAAATTGTTAAAGCCCCCGGGAACAAATATTTGTGATTGCCTTCTAGTTAATTTAGGTCTTGTGGATATACAATATGCATATACTTGTTTTGGAAATAATTTATTTTTGAATTCCAGAGATACTGGATACTTTTACCCTCGCCCTACTTTCAGTAACGTTAAGCGCATCTTGGCTAACGTTGGTTGTGTAGCACTAACGTTAGCTAATAATAGCACATACATACTTGGTCACATGCCATCTCATCGCTACGCTCGCCGGTGCTAGGTACAGCTCAGTTGATTAACAGAACTGAAGCGGAGCTTTAGTTTCCAGGGTAACCAACCAAACAATTCCATGGCATTCAACATGCGAGCTAGCCACAGTTCTTATATACACTGCTCAAAAAAATTAAGGGAACACTTAATCAACACAGTATAACACCAAGTCAATTAAACTTTTGGGATATCGATCTGTCCAGTTAGAAAGCGTAAACAATTGTGATTCAATTTAACCTGCTTTGGTGCAAATGAAAGTGACAACAGATGGACAGGATAGGCAACAGCAAAACAACCCCCAAAAGTAAATGGTTTTGCAGGTGGTGGCCACAGACCATTTATCTCTCCTTAGACTTCCTGACTGATTTTTCTCTAGTTTTGCATTTTGCTAGTGCCTTTGTCACTACTGGTAGCATGAGGTGGTACCTGCTGCTCATTCAGGTTGCACAGGTAGTCCAGCTACGGGCCATTACATGAGGAGAGCTGGACAGGGCCGTAGAAGGGCAACAACCCAGTGGCAGGACCGGTATATGCTCCTTTGTGCGAGAAGGAACAGGAGGAGCACTGCCAGAGCCCTACAAAATGACCTCCAGCGGGCTACTCGTGTGCATGTTTCTGACCAAACTGTCAGAAACAGACTCCATGAGGGTGGCATGAGGGCGGCATGAGGGCCCGACGTCCTGTAGAATACACCGTTTTATGCCCCAAGAGTTTTCGGGGTAGCCTACCATCTCGTTCAATAGTGCTACCAAAAACTGACTGCTGGCAGCCTGGCAAACTAATTTCAAAATAAGAGTTGGGCCCCTGAGCAAATATTCACAAATATCATTCTGTTATTAGGCACGTGAGGATGATATATCATGGCCATCCAATATCGTGTTGCACGATACTATCGTCATATCGCCCAAGCCTAATACAATTATTTTACAATCTCTCAGTGTTTTTTATAGGGAGTACCATTTACAGGGCCCTCCACTATTATTGGCACCCCTGGTAAAGATGAGTAAAAAGGGTTATAAAAAAATTTACCGTTTGGTGAATTAGTTTAATGTCACATTGAAAAAATCCCTCATCAAGAAATAATTATTTTTAACAAAACCGCGTGTGCCACAATTATTGGTACCCCTGCATTTATATATAGAACAAAGTAATAATTTTTTATATTTGGTCGCATATCCTTTGCATGTCATGACTTCCTGATGTCTGTGACCCAAAAACATCAAAAGACTCTCGATATCTTATTTCCAGGTACTGTTACAAGCGATAGTATAACATCTCTGCATTTGAATGAATCTCTATGGGACTTGAGGGGTGGGACTAGATTTAGCTGTAAATTATGCTGGAACAGTATGGAATACATGGTTGGTAAAATGGCTGTAAGTCATCAAGGGTCTGAGGTATCAAACAAGCCTCAAACCATCACTCTGCTGCCAGATATGCAGTAGATGTGGATGCATCACTTTAAGGGTTGTTTCTCCTGACAAATTTTCCTATTGAACTCTATGGAAAAATAAGTCAGAAGAAACCCTTAAAGTTATCCATCCATATCTACTGTTTCTGGCAGCAGAGCCTCAAACAATATTTAAGGCTTGTTTGATACGTCAGACCCTTGATGACTATTTAGCCAACCATGTGTTCTATACTGTTCCAGTGTAATTTACAGCTAAATCTAGTCCCACCCCACAATTCCAATAGAGATCCATTCAAATGCAGAGATGTTATAGTATCGCTTGTGAGAGTACCAGAAAATAAGATATCTGAAAGACATGGTTGCAACTATGCCTTTCTGCAGGGTCTGTGTCATCTTTTGTCTGGGCCACACTGTTTTGGAGCAATGCCAAATGTGACGCCTGTTTTTAAAAGGCAACAAACACATTGTTTTGGGGTGAACTTGCAGTTGATGGTAGTGTTTTCAGTGGTAGGAATGTACAATAATGAAAACTAATTCAGCTGAGAAATACATTGTAATAAGCATTATCTTTCATTTTAGTATTTGTTTTAAAATTGCATCATTTGCAAGACTGTAATATTTCCAGCAGAGACATTCAGTTCACAAGCAGCTTATGTGTAAATAAATGAGAACTGGGACTCCATAGATATTAACCAGGTCTTTTTTTTTGCCTCTGAATGAGCCTCAGTTCTGCAGACCTCTGAGACAATGGCCAATACCCTGTCAGAGCAGAATTATAGTGGTCAAGTTGCTGTTGGTATGTTGGGCTAAATGATGTTGGAGCTAGCACTAAAAGCCTGCTTTATTTAGCCAAGCAAAGCTCTTTATGAACAGTAAATACATATCAAAGCCCAGAATTGATGCTCTGTACATCCTAGATGATTAATGGGCCGAATGCGGATCTCAGCTTTGAAGAAAGCCCAGGATAGGTTGCTGGTAACCATAGTTACAATATTATACATAGCAGGTAACCTGCATCACTAACACAGTGACTCCAAACTATTATGTGTGGGTCAGTGTTGAAATCCTGGATGTAACTGCATTTGCCAGCGCAGCTGCTATCCTTCAGTGCTTTTCTCCCAATATGGCACTGCCACAATGCATCTCTCTTGCCTTTTTGTTTTAATAAAACCATTATCTAAATGAGTACTCCCTCTTTCCAAGGTGGTAGCTAGTGCAAGTGTGTATTGGTATGATAATTGTATAAGTGTATAATTTATATGATAATTAGCTATCATGTACCATGCTTCTTGGGTTTGGCTTTAGTATAGTTACTACATAATCAGGGTGACCACTTTTTCTAGGCAGTCTGTGGCCGTATTAAGACATCATATCACCTTAGGAAGAGAAGGGTTGTCATTTTACAGGAATACAAAGTAGACTGTTAATGTAGGCAAAATATGGCAGGACATTCAAAATGCTAAGTGTATGTGTGCTTACCACATGCTAGCTATGTCTTTAACTACTACAAATACATACTGCACATACGATTTATTTTCAGCTTACATTAAGGCACCTACGCTGCCTACTGTGTCACTTAAGACCATTTCATCAGAGCTCACCTGGTCTCGATGTGAAAAAGAAACAGCTGGTTGTGTCGTGGTGTACCCTGTAAGAGCGCCATCCACATGCTCATTGCGAACTGCGACATCAACTGTTCGAATCTGACCATGTGACCTTTGTCGCCTGTCTCTCTCTCATCTCCCATTCTTCCTGTCTCACTACACTGCTCTGTCCAATAAAGCTTAAAAAGCCCTAAAAATATAACTTGAAAAAGAAGTAAGTGGTGACAGCACGTGTTTCTGATGTCTACACTCTCCCGAATCGGCAGTGCTTGAAAATAATTGGGCAGTCCAAATTAGGGTGGGAATTGGATATGTACAGCCACACGTTGGGCAGAAAAAAAAAACATTTATTAAATAAATAAAAAACACCTGGTTTCCTGCAGAGCTACCCCATGAACTAGTGTTCTTTGCATTTCCTCTCGAATTTTCAGGGGCTAACGACCACAACCAGCTTTGTTATTGTGTATGCTACTGTTTTTGTAATTGGCTAAAATTAAGAAGTTCATAGGATAATGGTAATTTCTTAGGAAAATGTTGAAGAATTGCATTTGAGAGCATTCTTAGGAACTTCCTAGATCCTATGTGTTTTTTTTGTAATATTTTTGTGAATCCAGCCCCTGGACTTCTTCCCTGGAGAATATCAGTGGAGAATGCTTTTGGCTTTAGCACTTCTGTACACTCTTTGTTACCTTTTGCAATCTCATGAGGGTGCAGTTTCGCTAAGTTCAGACGTTCACACACTTCTACCAGCTGCCAAGAAGGGGAAGGAGAGTTCTGGCTGAAATTTGTCCTCTGGCTGAAATTTGTCATTGACTGTTCTCTTCCCCTCCAGTGATTGTTTTGAGAAGCCTTCACAAAGTTATTGGCTATCATTACCAATACCCCGATTATTGGTAGTAGTCCATTTATGCCAGTATTGCGTACACATGGATATACAGTACCAGTCAAAAGTTTTGACACACCTACTAGGGATGCAAATTTGGGCTATTCTTTCTAACCGATATTCGACCCTCATTAATCAGTTATTATCGGTTAATGAGCTTAAATAGGCTATAAACAAATGGACGTAAATCCATGAACCGTTAAAGATACAGCCGCATATTCAAACATAAGGTGTCTACCCTGCCGCGCTAATCCGATAAGACCGCTATAGTTTAGACTAGCCTATTCATGAACATTTAAAAATGGCCTAACAGGGCAACCTGGTCTCACAGCCCATTCGTATCTATTCTACGAAATTTCAGTACCCGAAAATTCGTACATATCCTACGAATCAGCGAGTCCACACCACGTGACTTTGCGATTTTCTCAGATGAATTACGAGGCAAAACGGAGATACACCATTTTTATTTCACGGTGAAATAAAGCGAATGGGTAAGCTGCCGGTATTGTACTTATAGTTATAGTACATTCATAGAATACCTTTCTTATTTCGTAATTGCATTTTAATGCAATATGATGTATAATTATCAAGCTTCTTCGTCTCTGCTTTATCTGTGTGGGTTGCTATTTATAGGCTATGTTTATACTAGCTGACGTTAGCTAGGTCTGTTCTGTTCAGACTGCATAGGCTGCAATATGATTATTAATGGATTTAGCTTGTGAGCTAGCCATCAGAGCGTGTCGTTTTCGGTTCTTTTGAGACGTATAACATAAGAAAACCAAGCAGATCTGTAATGGAAACAACCACGTCTCTCCGTTAACTTCTGTAATGAACTGCGATTCCCATGATTCTGTGCGCTGTCTGTGTGTATTGCCAGGGACGTGACGTGTCAGAATTGGCTTCATGCGCTAATGAGCAACTCCCATAGGAATCCATGGAACCGGTAAGCGGAAGCTGTCTCCAGTTCTTCTTATTTATCTCAATGGTTGAACTTCATTCATAAAACCGAGGTTTCACATATGCAAAAGGTATGTAAAAATCATATATGATCATATTTGCAACATGCTTTATAAAAAGCATGTTGATTAGTAGCCTATTATATTATATATTTCTATACAATTCTTATACAATCTCTCAATGCTTTTTTTAATAAGGAGTACCATGTATTGGGGAACTATTTAATTTTTGCAGTAAATGTATATGCTAGCTCTCTACCACATATTTATTTTAGTTTTGTATATGGCATATGTGATTTTTGTAAGATTTTTACAGACCTTTTGTATATGGGATTACCTTCGTAAGCATTTAGGAATCCTGTTATTTGCAGACTGGCTGACTTTTTTGTTGTTGTTAGTTTAAGCCAACACAATCTCTCAAGCATGGTACACAGCAGATATAGAATGTGGATCTACAAACATTTATAATAATAATAATAATGCAATTTTATTTAAATTACTTTTTTTTACAGCAAAAGACTATTACACAGTTAAAGTAAAATATATAAAAACAATGGATAAATAAAACAAAAGGCTTAGTAAAATGAACATGAAAAAAATTCTCAAATTCAGAAGCTTGAGAAGCAATGCAGGGAATGTAATAGATGCATATGTATAGTGAGTAATTATAGAGTAATTGTAAGTGTAATAATTTTATTAGTAAAGCTTGAATATGGTATAAGTGAGTGACAAAGTGCAACTTTAAGTTGGATTCAAGTGTCATGCTGTAACCCATGTAAACTGTTGTCCTCCCCCTCATCAACCCACCCACATCCCTCTTGCTAACTGCAGATGACTTTGCAATACTCAACTATTTCTCTCTTTCCCACATCTGACACACAGGTCTATTCACACATCTTAGCCTGCCTTGTGGCATTTCATCCGGGATAAACAGCTAACACAGCTTAGTCTGGCCTATAAAGCCCTCTCTGTGATGGGACCTCCATCACCTTGGACAGCACTATAGTGACTGCCACCCAGTCTGCAATCAACTTCAGAGTGACGTTCTTCAACAACCTGACCTTTGCTGAGAACATAGCATTGGTGAGCCAGGCGTGCAGATTCTTCCTCTGCAACATCTGAAGAATCTGCCCATTTCTCACCACCTCGCTGGGCATTTAGTTAATTTAATCTAGAGAGGGTCCATCACAATCCCGAAGTGTATCAATACAGACATTTATTAATTTGGCAGATGCGCTTATACAGAGCGAGTTACAAGGCAAAAAGTGCATAAGTTTGCATAAAATAATAATAATAATAAACTTTATTTACTTACCGCATACCAAAGGTCAATGACATCAGTTCAGATAGAGCTAATTTCTTATCATAACATAGCAGCTATCTATAGTCATGAACATTGAGTATAGTAAACGGTAAACTATGGCTAAGACAACAATATATTCTAAACTATAAAATCAACTAAGAATTAAGGAACAGAAAACAAGCGAAAAACAGTACTGGTACTAGATTGATAAGTCAGTCAAGGTGAAGAGGTTTGTCTTCAGACCACGATGGAAAGCAGGCAGTGTTTGAGCAGAATGTAGAGGAGTGAGGAGTTTGTTCCACCACTGGGGAACTAGGGTGGAGAAGTCTGGACGAGCAGCGCGAAGTGGTCAAGCTAGAGTTTTTTTTTTTTGGGTTACAGCATGACACTTGAATCTTACTTAAAGTTGCACTCTCACCATATGCAAGCTTTACTAATAAAATGAGTACACTATATAATTACTCTATAGAATTACTCACTATACGTATGCATCTATTACATTCCCTGCATTGCTTCTGGATTTGAGAATTTTTTTCATGTTCATTTTAATAAGCCTTTTGTTTTATTTATCCATTGTTTTTATATATTTTACTTTAACTGTGTAATAGTATTTTGCTGTAAAAAAGTGCTTTAAATAAAATTGCATTCTTATTATTATAAATGTTTGTAGAACGACATTCTATATCTGCTGTGTACCATGCTTCAGAGATTGTGTTGGCTTAAACAACAACAAAAAAAAAGTCTGCCAGTCTGAAAATAACAGGATTCCTAAATGCTTACGAAGGTCATGAAGATTTGGTTTAAAGTAATTGAGAAGTCATGAAAAAGTGGTCGAAATGTTTATGTACCCTGGCATAGGCAATGAATGGAAGACCAGCGTAATAATACTAGCCTAATTTAATAATAATAATAATAATGTCCTAATAGTGTTCTACTTATTAGCCTATTTAATAAAATTACTGTAGAATGTTCTTGTCGGCTATTATAGATTTATTATTGCCAGAGTGCTTTGTCCGACAGTGATTGTGTTTTTATTGTAGCCTATCGCGCAGCCTGCACCCGTTATTAATCTGTTACCATAGGCTACTGATCTGCTGTTTTTATAATGATCCTGTTCAATAAATTTGAACTGTCGCAACTACAGAACAAATTAGGCTATACAATGGCGCCCCGCCACTGGATGTATAGCAAACTGCAACTGGTGTGCTTTGATTACCCAGCATACTATTATGAAACAACATTAATATTGCGTTTTTTAAAAATGTGTTTTTATGAGAACGAATATTTGGACATTCGTTCGGCAACACCAACAAGTATTCAAAGCCTATAAAATGACATTTGGGTCAGCCCTAGACGTCTTCTTTATTAGGTCGTTAATCATAAAATAACAATTATTTCTGTGTGTGAAGTGTGAAGTGAGCGACTGCTGGTTAGTGAGCTCAATTTTCAAACTCTACTAGGTCCTCTTCTTGCTGCTGCCCCCAGGGGTTGAACCCTCGCCGGCACTTTCTTTGGCAGGTAGCCCACCATCTGTGCACTGCAGCTTCGGCATCAAACCTCTCCAGTGGGGGGCCTTCCACTGATGGAAACATCAGCCTCTGCAGCTGAAGCGTAGAGATACTTATCCTCCAGTATGTTTTAACCCTCTTCATGGTGGAGTATCTTCTCTCACACACTGCTGTGCTGATTGGCAGGATCAAGTACACCTTCATGAGGGGCACCAAGCTCTTAAACCGCTCTTGCCTTTCCTCTGAAAACACAGAGATGAGAATTTCATTATTAATTTATTCAAAATGGAACCAGAAGAACTAATGAACAATTCGGCAGATTAATCTACAAGTTGAATTACTGCCTCTCAGTCACACTCGGTAAGGTTATTCTGCACACTTGACCTATTCAACAAATCTGACACACATTATAGACTCTTCTACACACCTGACTGCAAGATGCGCTTGAACAGCTCCCTCATCGGTACTGCTTCTCGTCCCTGGGCAAACATCTTGTACTGGTTGTACTCCGATATGACATCATCAACCAGAATGCCAGCTTTGGCCAATAGCTCCTTATAGAAGGTGGCCAGCGCCCTCATCTCATCCAGACCTCTCTGCCTGAACCTCTCCCTGGCAACTGGATCAGTGCAGTCACATACTGGTCAGGATGACGGGTCAAGGACCCTAAATTTGGCAACGGTGCCCCCTTGCTGCAGATCCTGCATCTAAGTTGGTGATGATGGAATCCGTTTGAGCAATCAAGAGTCATGCTTACTTAAAATAAATAAATAAATAACACTCTCCTCGTACTGCAAAGGTTAAATAATCGAATCGACATCACACACACCAATCACCATGGTCCGCTCTGCTTCCAGTGTGGAGGTTGGATTCCAGAACCTAACGCCCTTGTGTTCTCCACTCTCCTGCACAGCCTGGTGGTCCTTGGCTATTTGAGGACCAATTTCTGTCTTTAATGACACGATGTCCCAGAAACATGCCTCCTGGCTTTCCATAGTTTGACACACAGTAAGGTTATCTTTCTGAAAGTTCTTGCTGAGAGTGGCGAGGTGGTTCAGGACATCAGCCATGAAGTGGAGGAAGAGGACATTGTCATAATTCTTCAGGTAGTCAGTTACCTGTTTGGACCAGCTAATCACAGTAGCTGAAAGCTTGGGGTTCCTCTCCGCACTTGCCATGTTCTCAAAATGGGCAAGAAGGCCTGATAGCTGACACACATCTGTAGTAAAGTAATATCATTATAATATAATTACTGCATTGCCCGTGCCATATTTTATAGGTCAAATGGTAATGAACTTAAACTGAACTGATATGCGTTAGGCTTCAAATATATTTTACGAAAGGCCTAACCTTGATTACACGGTGCACATAGGGCACAGTGAAGTGTTTGCTTCAAAGCCTTCTCCTCGAGTGCCTCAGCAATCATGCGAAGCTCTCTGGCTGCCTTGGGGAAGTAGTGGTACTAATCATACAGGTGCATCAGCATCACCTGCATCTGCTCCATCTTGGGTTGGGTTTTGATGGCTCTGACAACCCCAAGCTGTAATCGGCGGACAACACAGTGGATGGAGACGAGATAGTTTACCTCCTGCTGCAGACGCGCTGCCACACAGTTCCTGCATCCCACATTCACAGCTGCCCCATCGCTGCCAAAACCCAGCAAGTGCTCCAGTCACTTAGGCCAGCTTCCTCAAAAGCTGAACAAAAAAAGAAAACAAGAAAAGATTCTCTAGACAATGTTTTATACCTGCATGTATGGCATCAAGGATCCCACCTGCATTGCCTTGCTTGATATCCTGAATGGACAAGTATGCGTTTACTAGCCCCTCCGTTGAAAAAAAGTAAACATAGATAAGCTCATTCTCCAATGTGGCGCTATCTGTCGCCCGTCAATGAAAATGGATAAGTAGCTAGCCTGTTTTATTTTATTCAGCAGCTTTTCTCTCTCCATCTCATAAATGTCAACGATGAACCTGAACAACAGACAAAAGTGCCTATTATAACATGATGTTTATAATCTACTGTTTATTATCATTATTAAGCTGAGAAATATGGGACAATACTTGGGTAAGTTGTAGAGCCTGACCGATATATCGGACGACCGATATATCGAGCCGATATTTGCATTTCTGGACCATAACTTTTGGTCTTCAAGGATGATTTGTGGCCGATATGTGAGACCAATATTGTGAAAAGGCTGCCTCCCCCTTCAGTTTGTTTACTCATGGTAACTTAATCTTACCAATCAGAGTGTTCCTTTAACACTGCAGTTCAGCCACTCGGAGGCTCAGAGCATTCTTAACGGGTTTTCTCAGTTTGCCTGGATGTATGCATGTCAGAGAGACTCACAGCACTAAGTTTCACTTTGTGGTGTTATGTGCGTGTATTCAACTGTAAGTAACGTTCCCGTTTATTCAGTAATTATTGTCAGTGTTTTTATAAGTTGTAGTTAAGTGCAAATATATTAAATTAAATTGGTTATTTATTTTAATTATATAAATAATGTCATAGCTAGTCAGGATAGCTAAGCTGCTAGCTTGAACTCCTCTTACATGTTCGGACCGCGTTCACGTTGTCTGCGATAGGCCTATATACGCATTTCTACTTGCGCTGTTGTTTCGACTTGCTGTATGTGTATATGCAGAATTTGTAACGTTGGCACGTTATTTTGTTATTTTTGTTATCTGTTAAATGTAGACTGTGATATTATGGCTACCAAATGCTAGCAAACTCAACCAAGCTTTGATTTAGCTTTATTTCAGCCAAATAAAGCACTGTCCAGACGGGATTAGTTTCACCAGGGGAGGCCAAGTAATGTACTTTTCACCAGGGTAATTCAGTAATTTTATTCACGTCCGGAACGACCATGTCAGTGATTTTTCCCGGGCACGTGAATAATAATTCTGGCTGAAATTACTGTTTCTCAATGAACTCCAACGTAAATACACAAGTCACAACATGTAAATAAGAACGTTTTGGAGTTGTTGGAAAGTATTTCGTCACTTTTGAGGGAGCTAGGCTAACTGAACTAACCCACTTCCAGTGATTGCGGCTAAGCTAGGCTAATGGTGCGGGTCTATGCTTCCTAATGCATGCGCAAAGAAGAGAAGGGTATCCATCTTCTTGTCTGACTCTGGGGAAGATGGTAAATAAGCCAATTTCCCAAAAAGTTGGCGTGTTCCTTTAATATTGCGTTGTTGCTTTTATGTAAAACAATCTATAAATAACTGTGACAGGCTACATGTTTTCACAAATGTTTTTTTTAAAGACGGTCATTACAGAAAAGCCCACATAGTTCGGTAGGCTACCACTGCACATACACTTACAGTAGGCTACCGGGAAAAACATCCATGCGTAGCGTAGGCCTACCTATGTTGTCATTTTTCTTTATTCATTTGTGACAAAAAAAAAAGTGCACTTCAGCTCTGTTCACTTTATGCTTTTCACACGTAACACAATGTGACCATAAAATTAACTACTACGAAAATTAAGAATTTACCTACACACCCTAACAGGTTTATATACTATCAATTCACCAAAGACATCTGTTTCATGGTTAGTCACAAAGCTTTTTTTTTTACAAAAGCCTCCGAACATGTTAGTCTACTTCTGCAGACAATGTCTATTGCAAACATTAGGCTATATAATAATAATATAACATAAAGCATAATTATTATCTGTGGTAGGCTACCTTCTTTGACAGTACTAATTGTCTTATTTTATCATGCAACGATCTCTGGGAAATAGCTTTGCCAGAGAAATCTGACGTCAGTCAGCTGGTCAGGAAAATTAACCTGTCTGTGTAAAGGAAACTACTACTACGAAGTGAGTCAAAAATATATAATATTCTATGCACAATGGTTTACAGTTTTGAAGAAGAAGCTGTATTCAGAAATTTGTAACAAAATACATTTATTACAGAATAGTCACTAGTAGCTATATACATAATAACCATAACATAAGTAGCTTAATGTATTTAAATATGTAAAAAAAAAAACAACGTGCGTGTGTTTCTACAAAGCGACGTACAATAAGTGCATATTGAAGGTCATTGACACAACCACAAAGCAAATCCGACAAAGCACAACTTTCTCACAACGTAGGAGCTATCCCTAGTAATGAAGAGAATACAGTCAGCTATACATTCTTAACTATAAAATAGCAAAAAACACAAATAGTAGCAAAAAAAAACTAAAGAAACTGGAAGTACATACTGTAGAATTGGCCCTGTAGGTAGTTTAGTCAAGGTGGAGCCTGAAAAAGTGCCTTTTCAGACCACGACGGAAAACAGACAGTGTTTCAGCTGAGCGCAGCGGAGTGGGAAGTTCGTTCCGCCCCTGGAGAGCTAGGGTGGAAAAGCTCCGCAGTCGGGACGAGCGAGAGCCGTTAACACAGAGGGAGGGAAGTGCAAGTCGCCCTGCAACAGAACGAAGTGGTCGAGCAGGAGCGTAGTGCTGGATTAAGTCCTGTAGGTAGGAGGGGCCTGACCTTTTGGCTCCAGTGTAGGCCAGGGTCAGAACTTTGAACCTGATTCTGGCTACGACTGGCAGCCAGTGGTGTGACCTCAGCAGGGGGGTGACATGTGACAACTTCGGGAGATTGAACACAAGCCGCGCAGCCGCGTTCTGGACCAGTTGTAGGGGAAGAATGGTGCAGGCTGGTAGGCTTGCGAGAAGGGAGTTGCAGTAGTCCAGACGTGAGGTGACCATAGTCTGGACAAGAAGCTGGGCGGAGTAGGTGGTCAGGTACGGCCGAATCCTCCTGATGTTGTACAGGAGGAACCTGCAGGACCTTGCCGTTGCCCTGATGTTTTCTTTGAAGTCTAGCTGGTCGTCCAGGACCACCCCAGGTTCCTTGCAGAGCGGGAGGCGGTCACCATGGTTCTGTCAACGGTGATGGACAGGTCTAGAAGCGTCTTGTATGGCATGAAGGTCTTGTATGGCATGAAGGGCAGCTCAGTCTTGTCGAGGTTGAGCTTCAGGTGATGGCTAGACATCCACTCAGAGATGTCAGCCAGGCAAGCAGATATCCTCTCTTTAACCTGTGGGGTTGAGTGTCATCAGCATAACAATGGTAAGAGAAGCCATGTGAATTAATAACCAAACCAAGAGACTTAGTGTAAATAGAGAACAGACCCAGTACAGATCCCTGAGGGACTTCTGTAAAAAGTGGATGAGGTTCAGAGACAGAGCCCTTCCAGGAGACTTGGTATTGATATCTCACCAGAAAATAAGTTTTAAACGTAAAAAAATGTTACTCACACATAGCCTACAAAAGTATTGATATCACAATATTTCCTATTGTAGCTCACATTAAAGGAGAAGTTCGGTATTTAGCATTATAAGCCCTGTTGAAAGGTTATTTACGATCATATACAATGGTCTATATCAACATTTTGACAAACTTTGCAGTGTTGAGATATATTGTTTATTGCTCATGTCACAGCTAACTTACACAATGGATCTGGATGAGCATATAGAAAATCTTTTAAAAAACCTCATAAACTCTCGTTTTCAAAGACGGGAAACTCACGGTCACTGGTGTCTTGTAATTTATGTTTATTTTTAAAACATGTTTTACATGACCATTAATAGATTTTCAGTCTATTTTCAGTCGCTGTACAGCCATACGTTTGTAAACTTCCGGTCAATGGATTTAATAAAATGATAAATAAAACCCGATACGAAGCATACTTTGCGACAATCAGTGACCACTCGGTGAGTTTCCCGTCTTTGAAAACAAGTTTTTTATTTTTATTCTTATAATTTTTTAAAATGCAACTTGGCCCTGTGTTTCATCTTACCATCTACACTCTAAAAAATAATACACTGGCTCAACTTAAAAAATTAAGGTAACAAATTGCATGGATCTTTTTAAGTAATTCCAACTCAAGCCATTATTGAGTAAATCCCATGAGACTTTTATAGTTAGACAAACTCAAATTCTTTAGTACAACCAACATGATTTTGCTTTCCTCTAAAAGCTTAATTAAGTTGAACCAACTTAATTTTAATGAAAATATTTTGGTGATATTAAGTGGTCAAAACGTATTTATTTTACTTCCCTTCTACTCAGAAATGTCCATGCAAATTGTTACCTCAATTTTTTGAGTAATAGTAACTTATTTCACTTCAGTAAGAATAAATTACACAGCCATTCCAGTTTTATGATAAAAATGTTTATTGTTAAAGTTATACTTTGACAAAAAAAAAAAAATGAATCCACACAAGTTTTAACCAAAACGAACTGTTTGGGAGCTCCAAATGAACACAGTTGTATTAAACTGCATTAGTTGTTCAGTATACATTATACATATATACATATATACATAAACATTTCACAATGGAGCCAACCTTCCCATTTACTATTTGAATCAACTTCACAAAATCGAAAGGACAATTTAAACTGTCCTTACTGAGGTTCAAAAGACCAGCCATGTTGGTCTGTGTGTATAGAGGTAGATGTGTGTGTGTGCGTGTACTGCCACCGGCAAAATTGTATTTTTATTTAACCTTTATTTATTTAACCTGTATTTATGGGTGGCACGGTGGCACAGTGGTTAGCACTGCTACCTCACAGCAAGAAGGTCCTGGGTTCGAACCCTGGCGGGGGGACCTTTCTGTGTGGAGTTTTCATGTTCTCCCCGTGTTCATGTGGTGAACACGGGTGCTCCGGTTCACCACGTGTGCTCCACCCACACCAAAAAATACATGCATGTTAGGACCAGGGCACCATCGCAAATGAGACCTTGGTCTCAATGGGTTCCCCTGGATAAATAACAGAAATCCCGGGGAACCCATTGAGACCAAGGTCTCATTTGCGATGGTGCCCTGGTCCTAACATGCATGTATTTTTTGGTGTGGGTGGAGCACACGTGGTGAACCGGAGCACCCGTGGAGAACATGGAAACTCCACACAGAAAGGTCCCCCCCCCGGGGTTCGAACCCAGGACCTTCTTGCTGTGAGGCAGCAGTGCTAACCAATGTGCCACGTGCCACCCAACAGTACGGCTTGATGAACTAAATGAATTAATTTACATACAGCTGTATGTAAAATTAATTTACATAGTTGCACAACAAAACTATAACAGTGCAACATTAAGAACCCCATTAGCAAGGCACAGGCTCTGGGTACATCCAGGTCTTCCAGGACTTCTGTTCCCTCAATCACGATCGTTGCGGTGGCTGGATCAGATGTTGTGGCACCTCTGGTTACGACAATCTTGATCACTTCGTTGGCATCCTCACCATCCTGGCATAAGTAGGTCAGAATCAATGTCAGTGTACGCCTCCTTACAGAATTGTAGTTACAAAACTACAGTAACTATCGTTATCATATTTAAAAACGAGAGTAATACAACGTACAGTATGTCTAGACTTCCAAGTGTCTGATTTACCTACCAGCTGCTCTTTGAAGAGATCCTCCTCCTTTTCTTTGAGATACACCACCAAGCCACGGATAGCAGCCTCTCTCCTCCTTTCCACAGAGTCATCCTGTGAATAAGGAAAAATTAGTGGACACTCCTGTGAAGAAACAAGCGTGAATTTGCAAGAGATGCGACCAATGTGCAGCCAGACCAAATTTTGGGGACAATTTTGTGGACCAACCTACCGACCGCAGCTTTAAAATAGGTTTTTCCTATTTGAAATGAACTACCTTAACATTTATTTACCTCTAGCAGCATGTTCCTTATGCGCTGCATATCCATTTTTGCAGCTCCTCCTCTTGAGTACACCAAGGACATTATTTTTGGGGAGTACTGGTCCAGTTTTGCCAAGAACGTTGTCTCCAGGTCAACAGTGGTGATCCGTTTGAATTCTTGGTTAATCTGTATAAAAATAAGGCACACGTGTAGGAAAATAAGGTACAAATGTAGAAAATTGACTAACATAGCACATACTGTAAACCATTACAAAAAATAAATAATTTAAAATTAAAAATATTTACCTGAGCTGCATCAAAAAGAGCAGGCCATCGGTCTTTGAAGTCATCGACAAGTGGTACTTGATTGACAACTTCCTGCCTGCGAAAAGAAAATGTCTTTGCCATTTTTTCATTGATGATCGGATAGTTGTTCCTCTTCTTTACTTCATCAAGGAGCTTGACTCTTTCACGTTCCAAACTTTCTTCCGTTTCCCCTTGTGGGTGCGGGGGTAAATAGTTCACCTCGGCCTTTCTTGGCTTCTTGATGTTCTTTGCGGGTGCTTTCTCATGTGCTCGCTTCTTTTTAATTGAGTTGACATCAAGCTCAGGGCATCCAAGCCCTCTCAATTTAGATCTATAGTTGCTCATTTTATATTTTAGCCTCTGTTGCCATCCGTAGCATCCATTATATGATCCCGGTTCCTTTAGACAAGGATGCTTCAGAATCAGCGCCTCAGTAACATCAGACAACTGCATATTTGTTGGGTAGGCAACATACTGAAAGATGCTTTCGGCCAGTTTTTCAAGGATGTCTGGAAGGATTGTGGTAAATTTGAGTTGAATTCCATCCTTCTTGAAAGCTTCGTTTCCTGAAAGAAGCACAAGCTCCGTGTCATAGGCAAAGCGAGGTACTGCAAACGCAGTAGGCCAACACTGAAAACGTTGATTCACATGTTCGGGTGATGAAAGAATCACTGTATCCTGCGACCCAGAAGAGCAACTGCTGTCAGAAGGATGGATGGAGGTCACTGAAGTATTGAGAGAAGCTGCTGAGCTATGGATGGAGGTCTCGGATGCACTTTCAATGGAATGGTCCACATCAGTAAGGGTCAGAGTAATTGTGGGAGGTTCAACAATGTGAACCACCTTAACAGTGTCCTTGTCCTTGAGGTCACTTGTTGAGGTAAGAGAAAAATACTCCTCTCCAAAATCGGCATCCTTATAATGCAAAGTAAAGTTCCCCTCAAGCCCAAATACCTCTCTCACAATATACTGAAGTTCACCCACAGTATCAGGGAATCCATGAGGTAAGTCCAGTTTGCGAATGTCATGGTCCTCTAGAATGATTCGAAGTTTGGCTTGACGAGACATTGGAGCATCTGTAAGAGAAACCACATCATGCTATATATATATATATATATATACACATACATATACATATATATACACACACACACACACACACAGTGGGGTCCAAAAGTCCACTACCAAGATCTGTTTTTTTCCCATCATTCATTAAAAACTAACATTTATAAACACTTAAAAAAGTAAAACTACAAAGATGTGGATGCCATTTTTGATGAGATCTTGTAGGTAAAGTCACACAAATGACGGTGTAATTCCCACTTTGCCATCTAGGATACATAAATGTAGCGCTTCTGGGTCACCATACGCTTCCCTGCAACAGTGTATGCTGCCATTGGGAAGATGTCAGACAACTCACTTGGCTCAATCACTTTAACACTTCTTGTGTTTTCAAGCTCATAGCTTCCAAGATGTTCAGTATACCACGCATTCAAACATTTCACAATGAAGCCAACCTTCCCATTTACAACAACTATCTGAGTCAACTCCACAAAATCTGGCAGACCACCTGTTGAACCATGTGCCAAGATCATTCCAGTGGAGTAACTGGTGCCACTGTAACACACTGTATTTGCCATCTGGACAAACGACTCACCAGGGAATTTTGTTTCCAGTGTTTTCTTGATGTCTTCCCTCAGCACAGTCAAATTCACCGTTGACAGCTTTGTTACCTGTAAAGATGGTAGAACAATTTTACTGCCATGTAGATGGTATGCAACCATTAACTGATGCTTCACTGCAAGAGACAACAGAATGTTTCGGAAGCTGTGGGTATGCCTCACTACACGCTTAAAAAAGCTGTGCTTCGCTTCAAAGCGCATAGTCCACAAAGACACAAGTGGACCAAAAGCCTTTATCAGCTGTGGGTAGTGCTCTAGAAAATGATGCTTGGGTATAAGTGTTTCCTCAGGGAAAGCCTCCAGGAACCTGTGCCGATGCTCAGAAATCTTGCTGTCAAGGAAACAAATAGTTAAGTCTGTATGAACAGAAGAAAGGACAAGTTCAACTATATCCTTGAGGTTCAGAAGGATCAGCCATGTTGGTTCACTCTCTGGTATCCTTTCTCCAACTATCAGAGGAAGGAGGCGAAGTAAAGTCCAATTTTCATGGGCATTCCCACCAATGGTTTTTCTTGCAGAAAAAGTCAATGGAACTGGTTGTGGTGCATCTGTTTTATCTGCCCATCTGTATGGGAACTCTTTAATTAATTTATTTAGTTCATCAAGCGTGAAATATTTCTTTTTGATTATGGCTTTTAGGCACAGTGCTAACTCTTTAGGTACAATACCTTCAAAGAGGTCATGTAGCAAATCAGGTGGGTAGCCAGATAAAACATCAAAATGTTTTAGTTTTTCAGTCAGTGGGCACTGTCTCTTTACCCCATAACAATGAGGCAAAGTTTCATCTCCCTCTGCTGTCTGAACATGCACCCTGTGCTCTTCTATTGTCCTAGGACAAAATGCTCCAGTTCTGACTTCACTTACTTGGAACTGGGATCTCTCTCCAAGACAGAATCTGCAGACATGTGTAGCTGAGAAGCTCTCCACAAATCCTCCGATCGAGTGGGCACCAAGGTTATCTGAAACAACACAATACACAGTCCCTTTGACTCGTGTGCCTAATGAAGGAATGTAAAGTCCTTCCTCTTCTAGGCTGGCAAGATCTTTTAGCAGTGGTTCCAACACAGCACTATAGCCAAATGTTTTTATATCATCAGCCTTACAGAGAATGGCAAGGTAGATCGATGTCAGCGAGGATCTGAGCAATGGTGGCACATTAGCTAAAACCCAATACACAGCAGTAATTTTGTGCTTTTTTCTTGACGTGCCAAGTGGATTGCACACTTCAAAATCATCCACATACAGAATGAGAGAGATGGCCGGATTATTTTCTGATAGCAATCTATTGTTTTTAAAATGTATGCCATCATGAAACGACTTGTATTGAGTTTCAGAACTGCCGTCTGCTTCACAACTGTGTGTGAGCAAATCCTGGATCTCTTTCTTCTTCAAAACCTCATGCAAGGACTTCAAAATAGGTACATATTGAAAACTTCTCTGCTCCCTGGCACTGAGCAAATACTCTACAGGTTCTACCACGGAAAATTGCTCCTTGAAATACTCTCTTCTTTTGTAGGATGTAGAAAAAGGACCATTACTCCCTAGAGCTAATGTAATTGGGTTGCACTCACATAGGTCTGTCACCATCTCTGAGATTATCAAATCATCAACCTCACAATTATGCTTTTTTAAGCTTGACTGTAAAATCTCTTTTAAAATAGGACCTGAAGCTGATGAAGAAATAAAGTGCAGTTCTTCCACTAACTCATTAATACAACTTTGCGGTACATTGAATATGCTTTCCAATTTCAGCAGCAAGTGGGCTACATTTTTCTCAATTAAGTTAGGCAATTCTCTAATTTCTTCATCTTCACTCACTGTACCCTCTGTATCCTCCTCAACAACAGGGTTGTCCCCTACATTTAAAGGATTGACATACCTCTTCAAAAGCTCAGGCTTGAAGTCTTCCAATGAGTGAGGATTGTGTTTCCGGCTCCTATGAGAGGCAAATGTTCCATGAATGTTTGTTTTGAAAGGACAATTTTCAAAAACACAAGACACAGTTTCCCTTTTTTTTAAATGACGGCCAATGTGTTCAAAGTATTCTCTTTCTGTGGAGATGGTGTTTACAGAGCAACATGGGCATTTAAAAGACAGGACTTCTGTGTGTGTCACTTTCTCACGGGTAGAATGGCATCTTGACAGATGGGTTCGCAGGCTGCCCCATGTTTTATATGAGCAATAACACTCCCAATAAAGACAAGGGAAAAATTCTCCAGGGCCATGTCTAAGTCTATAATGCTTTAAGAGATCTTTCTTTCTTGGAGTTTGAAATTTACAAATTTTACAAATCCAGTTCATTTTAAAAACAAAGCCAAGTTGTGTTACTTAAAAAGTGTAGGTTACTCAGAGCTGTAGTGCTTAGAGCTTTTGCAGCAGTCTTACAGTAATCTATAACGTTAGCTGTAGCCTAACTTAAATGTTGCCTGATGATGCTGCGTTTTGAAGATAAATGTGCCAGCTGCCTAATGTTATAACACACTATACAGCAGACTGTTAAATAGACAAAACGTTTCTCATAAATGTTCTAATTCCAAATCCAAAAAAATATAATCTCAGATGGTTAAATTGTGCAAATTTAAGTATCAGCAGATAACAAAATGGTGGGCGAGCGGCAAGCTTAACTCGTATCAGCAGAAAACAAAATGGTGGGCGGGCGAGCGAGCGCGCAATGGCTGGCACAGTGGTTTAGCCAGAATTATTTAACGTTGGCTGTGACTCAATTGACCAACTTTAACCTCACACAAAAATAACTCTAGGGCTTAAACACGGCTATATTTGAGTCGTGGACAAGTGCATGTGAAGCTTGCTAATTGGCTTGGAATCGTCGCTTGTGTCTGTATTTCGCTTTGCAGAGAAAGCTGCACGTGCACAGTGCACTATAAGCAAAGAACACGTGCTCGGACTTGTTTGTGCCTGCCACAAGAGCAAGTAACGAGAGAAACAGTTTTGTGACTTACTGCTCACTTGTGTTCTCTCCCGGCTTCAGCGTTTAGCTACTCCCGCTCTGCGTTTTATCCATCAGAGCTGCAGGCTGACACGGCACATGGAACAAGTTTGCCCTAAGGACTTTCTGCCAGAAAGCCGGAAATCCAACCCCTTTCCTCCAGCAGCCAATAGCATCAAACACGTTTTCAGCCAATGAATGCAAACTCAGGTCCAGCTCCACCCCTTACCTAGTTGCAACGTGATCTGATAACCATTCGTAGGAAATCTTATGTAAAGTAATTTCACAGCACCCATACCAACCCCGTACATGTCTTTACGTACTGATACGTACATTATTTACGTATGCAGCAGTGGAGGCTCGTCCATAGAGGATAGGGAGGATGGTCCTCCCCAATAATTTGAAGGAAAAAAAGAAAAAGAAAAGATTCTATTAAAAAAAATATTTAAAAAAATCTCTTTCAAATCCATTTCAAAGCATTAGCTTACAGTGCACAAAACCCTATTGCCAATGTTAAAGTCTCAACCTGCATAAAAACAAAGAGTAGGGAGGAAATATTTCTCCGTCCTCCCTACAGCTCAATAAACTTCCATTCAAATGCAACCTAACCCGGTGTTTTTATCCTCTCCTATATTTTCCATGTTAAAACTAACTTGCTAGGGAGGACGTCCTCCCTAAGCCAAAAATGGTCAGAACAAAAGAATGATGTCCTGTTCATCCAATAGAAAATGAGAAGAGGCGGGTCATTGCAGACAGAGCATGACGCTCGCTGTGCGCACAGAGGACTCTCTAAACAGTAAAACCATGGAGGTATTAAAAAACAGGTAAAAAGAGTAAAACCCTACAGCTCTGGCTAGGAAACTCCGATTCACTCACTTTAAAAACTGGGGATGGTCAGGGATACGTGCTCTACGGAATGCTCATATCAGATTTTAATTTCCGATCATGGTTATTTTGATGAGCAAAAGATCGCGAATCTAAAAATATATACCATGATCGGAAATGAAAATCTGAGATGAGCATTCCGTAGAGCACGTATCCCTGATCATCCCCAGTTTTTAAAGTGAGTGAATCGGAGTTTCCTAGCCAGAGCTGTAGGGTTTTACTGTTGAGAGTGCTTTATATTCCCTGGAGAGTCCCTACACAACAGGGTTGCATTATTTGTAGATTTCATACACAATTTGGCTGGTTGCATTGTAGATTGAAAAAATGGCTTTGTGTGGGTTGAATATGTATCATTATATTATAGAATATAATATTTTGCCTGTTTTTTATCAATTAGTGCAGCTTTTAACCACTTACTGCTGTTGGTCTGGAAACATACAAATTATCTGGCAACCATGGTACCTGGCCCTGGCTGGCTCACATCGAGTTGAGCTTGACATTGAGACATTGAGAGAGACAGTTGAATGTAATAGATAGCCTCGTGTAAAATAGTTGTTCAAATTTAGTATTTTTTTTTTCAAATTGAGAGTAGTAGGTGGTGGATCACTCAGGTGGTGGAAATAGCTTTTCAAATTTAGTTTTTTTTCAAATTGAGGATAGAAGGTCTCTCCCGTCCTCCCCAATTTTAGAACTCACCAGCCGCCACTGGTATGCAGTCATTGTAACATAAATATGTTTACGTATCTACAGATTGCAAAACATACGAATGCTTACTAATCTCATCTCGGCAGCTAGAGAACCTACGCTATAATGTGTGGCCACGAGATAATAATGCTTGTGCGCACACAGACACACACAAGCACGGACAAACGCGCGCTCGTGTGTGTGTGTGTGTGCTGATGTGTCTGATAATGCTGTATCCAATGTGTACATAATATACTGTATATATAAATATATATTCGTATGTGTATGACTCCATACGTAAATAATGTAGGCCTACGTATCAATACGTAAAGATATGTACGGGTGCTGATGGCATCCCTTTGGTCATATCAGATGTTTATCTATCAGCGAATCTGATCAATTTGGAATCTGAGAAAGATCAGCGCGATGGAGCGTGTTTGGAAACTTACTTTATGACTCCATTGCTTGCATGGCTTCCGGCATGCCGCTTTTATCGAGAACCGCTAGATATTAAGTAGCACTAACTTAATATTTTTATAATGTTAAGTGAAGGCAAAAATGTTTCTTCAAAAACTATATATATTTATGTTAAGACAGTTTTAATTATTTTAATTTTGACCAACTTCTTAAAATAAGTTATCAACTGTCTAAAACATGTACATGTAACAAACTCAATTATTTGTGTTGAAAAAGCTCTTAATTTTAAGCTTTACTTACTAACCCCATTAATCATTTTTTAGAGTGAAACAGAATGTGATCAATTAAACGATATGTGCCACATCAAACTGTGAAAGGACAATAATTTGTGGAAATAATCTGAGATTCACGTGTTGCAATTACTACACTACAGGGTATGTTTGAACAGTTGTCTGCATCCAGTGCTTTGGGTCTATGAAAAGCACAGCATGAATACAATGTATTATTATTATTATGTATTTATTTATTTGGAATATTTGGATTTCTATAGAAACCTGTGTGGTCCTACAGAGCCAAGATATTCTTGTGTTCACAAAATTCTGCTCACAAATAACATAACTATTATTATGTTAACAAATTAGTACGATTACTTATTTGGCATCATCTGACCCACAAACATACAGTAGGCTACATTGACAGGGCGAACATGTCTGCATAGGTTTGTAAAAATGCTATATGTAGGCTATTTTCAACGTCATCATATTTCTCATTTTTATCTGCATTTATTTATTCATCCCGCCTTTCTCTATTGTCTGTCTATTGTAGAGAAATTTGTAGTGGTAGCGAACATTTTAAGACCTGTAAATTTTCTAAAGTAAACTTGACAACAAAGTATAAACATATACTTTCTGGAGTGCAATTATTTGTCAACTGTTTAAACCATTAATTTAAATGATATGTTGTTCCATAAGGCCATTTTTGTTATTTTACATTTAAAGTTTGAATGACCACAATCTCTTCTAAGATGAAAAAACACAAGCCAAGTTGCATTAAATAATTTTATAGCATTGCTTTGGAATAGAGCTAGTTTAATTAGTGTGAGCTACGATAGACTTACAAACAGTGCTTTGTAGGCTATACGTGAGTAACTCTGCATTTTTTTATCATCAGAGCAATGTTGGTAGAGTTTCATGGGTTTTTATGGTCAATAGTCACTGACACAACCGAACCCGTTCCTTTGATCCCAATTGGTAGATGGTTATAGGGCACCCATGCATTGATTGGCTCATTTTCTTGGAACCACCAATAAAACACAGATGGATCAGCCATTTCCAATTACCTCAGGGTGTGCGTGTGTGTGTTAAATTGGGGAACCCCCTTCTCCTTCTCTAAAGAGGGTCCGGGGGGTGTTCCTGCACAACCTGGTGCCTGATCGATGAAGCAGTCTGTGTTAACCAGTCCCATGATCACAAAGCCATAGTCCCAATATGTCCCTGTGTATAATTAGCTACAGCATAACGTTGGTAATCTTGAGGTGCAGGGCCTGATCTATCCTCTGTATCCCTTCGATGACTAGAGGAACGGGCACTTCAGGACCATTGGCTTTTGCAGCTATCATGCCATGTTGATGTCGTTTGCTGATGTCATGAGCCTCGATAATATTGTGTCTAAATGACGATGTTACTGTGTACAAGGAGGATCTGCTGAAATAAGAACATCAATATGGGGATTAATAAATAATTAATCTCTCCAGAATTATATAAGAACACTGAAAATGACAACACTATACACACAGCGTAACTAGTTAGCTAACTAAATGCGTAACTTCAGCCATAATGTTATCTGAAGCCCATGATTCACTGGCAATTTTTTAGGCAATATTGCCAGCAACATTTTCTCTGATTGCTCCATAAATTGAACAGCAGGCAGCAAGAGAATCAATTTATTATTTATCATCCGACATTACAATTAATTTACTCCAACTCAGGTGCTGGTGTTTCTTTGTCATCGGCTAACAACTTACGTGCCATTGCAAGTTGCTTTGCCTGCCATTGGGCCAGTTTTAGGTGGCTGGAGGAACATAACGTTACCTGTAATTCAGGCAAAAACTAAAAGACCTCGCTCATCTGACTCGCAATGTTGTAATGTTACTTGCGCCTGAGGTAAACGGACACTTAGGGCCGAAACATACCTCACGCAAATACAGGAACGTGGACACTTCGAGCTATGCAAACAGTTTTTTTTTGCCATGACATTTGTGAAAGACAAAACTGAGCGTTGCAGGGAGGGACGCTATAGCAGGCAACAACAGTGAACAACTTTCTTGTTCGATCTTTGCTTTCCTCTGGTTTGTCTAATTTACAGCTTAATCTATTAGAGTACCTGGTTTCAGGCTCGTTTGATACCTCAGACCCTTGATGACTTACAGCCATTTCGTATTCCATAATAAGTATAATTTACAGCTAAATCGAGTCCCACCCCCCAATTCCCGTAGAGATCCATTCAAATGCAGAGAAGTTATAGTATCGCTTGTTAGAGTACCTGAAAATAAGATATCAAGAGTATTTTGATGTTGTTGGGCCACAGACATCAAGAAGTGATGGCATGCAAAGGATGTGCGACCAAATATTTAAAATGATTACTTTATTCTACATTATGTTAAACTTTTCCAATATTTTTTAATGCCCGAAAAATACATTGTCATTGTATCCTTTCAAACTCAAAGTGCTAGAGTACAGAACCAAAATAACAAAAAATGTGTCACTGTCCAGTGAATTATGGTGCTCACTGTAGATGATAATATAGATGATTTCATTTGACAACCCTTACATTTAGTGAAGTGGTTAGTCATATTGAATCATTCTAAGCTGATACCCTGCAGCTTCAACAGATTAAAACCTACTCTCTACAGGTGCCTTGATAATCCTCCCTTTCTGCGCCATCCTGTTTATAAACAATTCCATTGCTAAGCATTCAATATTTAAAAATAAAGTCCAGTCCTCTTTTCCATGCCTTTTGCAGTTCATTCCTATCGTATCTGAACTGTTATAGAGGAAATATTTTGGGGGGAGCTGCAGTGGCTCCAGGACTACCAGCCAACTTTGGAAATGAGTAAAAGATCATGTGCGTGTCCCCTCTGTTTTCTAAATCTGCAAGAAGCTCCTCTTTGGCAGTGGCAGTGAATGGAGTGTCAATGCAATGCCCAATGTTCCAAATCAATCCCCTTCAAATCCTCCATGATTAATAGGATTAATCGGCTTTTTGAGTTTGCGAAGCACGTTTCCATGCATGCAACTGATTCATCCCTTATGGCTCTCGTAGTTGTGCTCAATTTGCTATGGAAGTGAACCCTCTGAGAATGTTTGGTGGCTAATATCCCACTTTCTGCCACAGACAACAGAATACTTCTGAATGCTTTAGCTTTCTCCCGTTCTCCAATGTTGTTTTATTTCAATATGTTTCCAAGTAACATTTGAACTCAGCCTCTTGCTACAGAAACACCAACTGAACAGAACAAAAGTGAAGTCCAGAAAATCACTTGCCTTAGCTTGAAAATTCAATTGATGCAGTAAATAAGGTGGACAAGGTACGTATACCAAGGCCTTGTCCCAAGAAGCTCAGCATCCTAAAATCATGGAGAATGCTATTGATAATTTTAATTTTAGTGTTATTAAATCCTGTTCTTTAATGTCTCAAGCAACTGGTTTTGGTGCAGTCCTCTCTCTGCTGCAGCTTTGCATGTAGTCCTGTCAGATAAAGGATGTTGAGATTCGGTTTATTTTATAGGTGAGCATGAAAACATTCATGGAAATGAATAATTTATACAGGTGTGCTTTAGAATGCATAGACAGAAGTCTTATTATGTACTGCCAGTACTCCTTTGGCAAACTATCACTCCTCCCTCTTCTTTGAGAAGTTTTTTTTTGTTTTTTGTTGAAGTGGGTGTTCATACTGACTGCCTAGCGACTGAACAAAACTACAGGGAGAGTCATGTGGAGGCAGCTCAATGGATTTTTCTCTTTATTTTTTTTCTTTTCTCCCTGACTTTTCAAAGTAGCTGGCTGCTTTTTTTCTCTTTTTTTCTGGTGCACTCTTGACGATGGGTGGCTCTCGCCAGTAAAGCCAGTATCACAGAGGGAGGTGGAGGGGTGATTGACAGGCACCCCTCACAGCTGTGAGCTTTGTTCTCTGGAAGTGTTCAGTCTTATCTCAAAGACACCAGCTACGGAGGGGAACCTGCTGGAGCTTTTACGAAAGAAGGAAATTATAGCTAAACACCCTTATTTCTTTTTTATGATGGATATGTTGGTTTTGTGCATATAGTTCTCTTCTTGCTCTCCACTGTCTGCACAAGTACATATTTGCAGGTTGGCCATTTTTGTGGGTGTAGTTTAATTTACTGGGACTCTGTCAATTAAGCTACAACAGCACAGACAGATTATTCCAAAATCCATTTATTTCTGGCACCATGCGAAGGCAGGTGCTACTTTGTTGTGAGGCAAACCATTTAGGCTGAACCTCTGCAAAGCTATATGGATAATGTATTTTAAAGCAATCAAAATGTATATTTTTTAGTGATGGGTACTTTTTGAATGTTGAGCTTTCTTCTAAGTGTTTAAATTGTGGTTTAAAAAGTTATTTGTATATTCAGAAATGTTTCACGTTCATAAAATAAGGCTGCTGATACAAGTGATGGTTAACTTGTAACGCTAAAAACCAGTTCATGCTTCATGTCTTGTCTTGATTTTAGAAGATAAACGTTTTGATAATCAATTTTGATATATAAATATTGAAATTACCAGTAACATGAACTTGAAATCAAGCTTGTGGATTGCACAACCATTAGACGGAAGTTGAGTGTAATTAAATACTGCCGTTTCCTCCACAATCTTTGGTGAGCAACTGATTAAGCCTAATACACATGTACTCGCTGCCCAGCCTACAGACTATGGGCACAAGATGTCAATTCTACTGTTTTGTGATTTACTTTAAGAGGCTACCCACGTCTGCTGGTTTATTATACATCTTTACATTATTTAAGGCAATTCATGATGGTATGACATTCAGATTTTATTTAAGGGATAAAGTACTAATTTACCAATTATCTGGTAAATGGGTGGATATTATTTTTAATTCCTTTAGATGGATGTATTTGTTCTCAATTTTTTGCCCTAACAAACTAGGCTTATTAACCTTGCTTACTTGTAGTTTGGGTATCTATTTCCCCCCTCCTGTAAGTTCAGCATTCAGAGACTTCTAATCCATTTGGAGTCTTATAGAGGTGTTCTTATGTATATTCTAATGTATTATTTTATGTTTGTTTTTGTATCATGTTTTGATTAAATTAATTTAGGGGAAAAAGATTTTAAACAAAATAGCAACTGCTCATACAGCTTTATCTTCTTGGTTAGGGGAATGATGAATATTTTCCTTCTAGTTGTGATTTATGTGGTCCTGCTGAATTGTCCTCCCTCAATGTTTCTCTATTAATCTTTCCCAGGAGGCTGCCTTTTGTATTAATCATCCCGCACTGTGATGAACGATCTGGACATACTGCAATTGTAGTAGCAAGGTTGTCAGGCCACAAGCTGCACAGTGTTCATGAAAGGTTAAAGGGCTGCAGGACCTTCCATCAGGGATTCCACTGTATCACTGCATCAAGCTGAATATTCTCTGAATCCATGGACCTTGTGATTGTTATTTTGCTGTAGAACATACTCTCTGAGCACTCCGTTCTCTGAACTCCTAACGGCAAGGCAGTGTTACTTATAAAATGGCACAATTAGGCTGAAGGGACAGGTTGATCCCATTAAATTTTTCCATACTGTAATGTAATTACTTTTATTTACTTTAATGCTGTTTTTATGTCAGTGTGACAAAGTGGCAATAGAGCCATGTCAATTATTTTGGAAAAGGAAGCTGTCTTTCTATACATTCAACTTCACACCAAAATCTTAAAGGGATAGTTCACTCATTTTGAAAATAGTATGTAAGGCTGTGGTGATGCTGTCCAGGTCTCAGTGTTGTAGCTAACATTGGCTAATTGGCTATTTTCTAAATGGGTGAACTATCCCTTTAAGTCCGAACACATGAGTCATGGCAAATTCTGAAATGAGAAGGCCCCTTTGAGATCACAATTGCTACTTTATTCATGTTGTATCCCCCTAATCCCCCAAGCCACAGGCATGCCAATACTGCTCATTCATATCTTCCCATTGCAAAATGAATGGTATATCAAACTGAAGGTATCATAAATCCTTTTATCTATAATCGTTAAAATAGACTAAAATAGACTGTTTAATGACTGGCTGATATGAGTAATTTTTTATATATCAAAAGTTCACTTACTTAGGGATTTGTGTGACTGATAAATTCAGTAATCTGTTCATGAATAACTTCAACCCTCAGCTGAGCCGTCTAACCCGGGACTTTCAACAGTGGTCACTTCTCCCCCTGTTTTTGGCTGGGCGGATTAATTGTATTGAAATGAATGTGCTTCCCAGGTTTTTGTATCTTTTTCAATGCATCCCCATTTTTATTCCAAAATCATTCTTTCGTAAATTGGATGGCATGATTTCGCAATTCATTTGGGACCATTAGAAGCGAAGAATCAGAAAACAGGTTTTGCAGAGACCTACATTTTTGTGCGGAATAGCACTACCTAATTTCCAACTTTATTATTGGGCTGCAAATCTGTGCTCTATTCTACATTGGCAGAATATTGACATATTGATCCAATACCTGTGTGGCTCTGCATCGAGTTTGCTTATTGTGCTCCAGCCTCTTTGGCAGCTCTATTGTGCTCCCCTTCCCTACCGATACCACCCAAATTTACAAATAATGTAATTGTGAAGTAGAAATTTGGAGTCAATTTACATGCCATTATGGGTGTATCCTCCGTTATCATCCCCCTTGCACTCCAACCCTGTATTCCCTCCCTCGGTGTTGGATAATTGATATGCCCTGTGGCACAGTTAGGGTATTTCCACCATTACTAGGCTGTATGCAGATGGGACATTTGCTTCCTTTGAAGATCTTGTCAATACTTATGATCTTCCACAAGCCCACTTTTTTTTAGATACTTGCAAGTTCGTAATTATTTTTCCTGGTTTTCCTATAATTCCCCCAGCCTGTTCCATTGATTCCATGCATTAAAGGTGTCATTACAGGTTTGTATAATAAATTATCCACATTGCTATCCCCAGTTAATATGACATTACGAACAACTTGGTCACAGGATTTGGGAGAAGGTTTGAGTGATCAGACTTGGGATGCTATCCTCACCAGAGTCCACCGATCCTTCATATGCGCTAGGCACGGGGTGTTGCATTGTCTGGTCCATAAGGTGACCTAGGTGCAATGGTGCAATGGACTGACACTTATGATAGATTTATGACAAAGATCGATTTACAGATGGCCTCATCACTCACCCGTTCTCATCATACATTCATCTCGCCAATTGCGGCAGCTGGTACCATGCAAGGTGCTACCCTGCTCATTGGGACCCTCGCAATTTGGGGTTCAGTGTCTTGCTGGCCAAGGACACCTCTGACATGCTGGACAGGATTGGAGCCATCGAATTCCCCTCCAGTGACTCTGCTGGATTAGTGGAGCAGATTTCTGTGCGTCCCCTCTCCATTTGACCTCAATGTGACCGCTGACCCGACTACATTTTCTCACTCTCCATTTGGTTCTTTAAATTTTCTCGATCTTCTTTTTATTTTCTCTCCATAACTTGACCTTTAAGTATAACAATTAATTTATTGTCCCTTTTTTATTTATTTATTTATTCTTTCTAACATATAATTTCTACTTCGATTGAGTCTTCTCTACTTAATTTTTTTTTAAATTTTTTTTTTTTTTTACTGTGCATTGTTCCCTGTTATTGCTATTGTATAGCATCTTGCAAGCTATATGGCTTGACTTTTGCGTATAATGGTAATGGGTAATTGGAACCAGCCACTCGCCGGTTCTTCAATAAACTAATTTGGCCACATAACGTTATAAAGATTTTTTGATATAGTAATTTGGCCGCATAAATAGCACAGTATAAGCAAAACGCGATATTCTCGATGTTGCTTAATTTTGTATCCCCTACAAAATTATATCGCATATAATATTCGAGGTGTCGCCCAGCCCTAACTGCGACATCAGATAAGATTGGACATTGCTGGTGTAGATGCTTTGCATTTTTGATTTTGTGTTTTTGCTTGTGTGTGAAAAAAGACATGGGCGTACAAACATTGAAATATGTAAATCGTGTGCTAATTGGATTTAGAACCTTTAAAACATTCTGTTTTAAAAACACCCACGTTGCTTTGAATATTTTATGAGTGTCTTGTACTGTGATGGTGTCTCGTCTTGATTATTATTTTTTTCTTTTTTATCTGGATTCTGGGGTTTCTTGCACTGAGCCTCTGTGTTAATCATGACAGTGACTAGTGTGCATCCTTTAATTTTCAGGTTTGATCTTCAAATGGAATAAATACGGTTGGATTAATCCCATAGGGAAGGATTTGTACAGGATGAAGAGACTGGTTTAGTGGTTCATCTTATTGCACCATCTTAATGCAAGACACAATAGACTAAATGGTCTTGTTCAGTTCATGGTTCAATTTTTTCTCACTGTCTATATAAATCAGTGCAAGTTTTATTCTGTACCTCTTATCGTAAAGTTGACTTTTTATTGTATATTTTACTGTCATTTTATTGTTCCTGAGGTAAGGTAAGGAAGTGGGTATAGCCTTTATGTCAGCATAGGTTCCATCACAGATGACAAACCATGCATATATTTTACAGCATAAATGTATATTCAGACTGTACACACTGTACACTTTATAGAGCTTCTCTTTATAGCTCTAAATTTCAGAAGGGCACAGACATCACTATTGGCTAAAAGGTAGCTGGTTACTTGCATGTCAGTATAACATTGTCACTTTGTAGCCTTTTTTAGTCCCCCCAGGATTCCGCGAAAATAAATCCTAAAATCTGCAGCAGACTGTAAAATCTGTGATCTGAAAATTGGATTTTCTACAATATTCCACGGACTGAAAAAAGTGGCCTAATGTGACCATTATTTGACAAAATAATGGTCATATAATAATTAAGTTACAGTTGTCATTGTTAAGTTGTACAGTTGTCATTGTTAAAATTGCAGACTTGGGTTAACACTTAGAGCAGGAGTCACTCAGACAATTTACACTTTTATTGTGTTAACGTGGTGGGAAGACAGTGTTATTAATAAAGTAGGCTACTTTGTTGCACACTGTACAAAACAGCTTTCCTCCATCCTCGAGTAACATAGGATCTTGCCCTTTCAGCAGCGGATATACGTTTCCCAATTTTGATGTATTGGCAATTGGACGGATAAATTGCTCCATAATGACAAAATGCTAGCTGTCAAGTCTGCATAGGCGGCCTTTGCCATGCATTTGGAGGCCCGTTTCAAAAACCAATTGGAGACCCCCGCCAACGACCACGTGCCGAACCATGTTTTAAATAACACAACAAACAACGGTTGTAACTGAAATTTTCCTACTCACTTTAATATTACGGTTTCTCATTTAGATTTACAACCTTTAGCTTTCAAAAATAATAATCATTGGACTATAACTACAACAAATGCTGCATCAAGCGCAATGCGCTCTTTCGAGCACGCAGGTTATTAGCCCTATCTACGGTGCTAGCCTAGTCGTCAATGTCCCAATTATAGTAGTCAACTTCAAACTCTCAAAATTCCAATGCGAGATTCCTACAGTGTCGCCGCTTGTGCATACAAAACCCATTTACAACCATCTTGCCACAGTCAGACAATAACATGCATAAAATGTAGGCCTACTGTTTCTACATTCAACAAAAATATTTGTTTCGATATAGGAACAATAATAGGCTAGCCTATAGACTGTTATTAAAAAGTTGAAACTGTTACAAAACATTCGGTGTCTTTTCCTTTGTGTAGCTACTGTATGTAGGCTATGCCTACCCAATGTAGCCTACTTTTGGTATAACGTTGAAATTTTTTTTCTACAAATCTCTAAACAGATTAAGGAACCAAATATCCTACCTCGTAACGATTCTACAACTGGTTTCTGTTGAATGTTGAAGAGATTCTTATTCCATTTTGCCACTGCCCAGCAACGTTGATGTTTCCACAGCACTACATCGCACTCGCGGCTGTAATACGGTGCCATTATTTAAAAACACGTAGCCTACTTTTTATGGTAGCCTATATAAATACATTAGGCTACGTATCTTATGCGAATTATGCACAGAACTGTTATGTGGTATTATGAATCTACTGTTTGTGATTATTCTGACATCGTAGCTAGCAGCAAGTGTTTTGATGTGGGTCAAAAATGGTCAGATCCATAGACTAGCCTATAGAAAAATAAGGAGAAGCAAGGCATCACTGAAATAGCTTAAGTTAGGAACAGCGCATACAGTGGCTGAATGGGAAAGCTACTGAGTCGGCGGTTCTTTTATTCACTGTGATTTTTATTTTTTAAATTATATAAATACTTTTTTCAGCTTATGAAACATAGCAAAGGCCGCCTATGACAGTCTGCCTGAGCTAGCTGCTGCAAACCCATACAGCAGACAGTGGCATCTAGCGGTGGTGATTGGTACTACATTTTCTGCATGATTCTGCGGCTTGTCTACTTTTCTGCGGCTTAATCTAAAACAATGTAGTCAAAGTGTGTGGTTCACTTAGTGGAAAGACTGTGAGTAGCAGAATTAAATTGAGCTTCATCTAACCTGCGTGGATCAGCAGGAGATAAAGGACTGAGAAACAGCTGTTTCTCTCTCTTCAGTCTTCTGTAAAAGCCTATTTTGAGCTTAATTATTCTTACTTCTGTCTTGGTTGTTTTGCATATTCCCATGGGCTATATATAGAAGCATACTTTTAAAGCAAGTTTGAAAATGAATCTTTCATTGTTACTCTACCCCTATACTCTTCTGGTTACATGCAGAATCTAAACAGCTGTCAGTTAAATATTAACCCATTAAGTGCCACGAGCGACACAAGTCGACAAAAATACCAACGCTCTAAAGTTCCAAGGGTGACTTACGTCAACCAAAACGCGAAAACTAACTTCTAACGTTACGTTGACGAGTTTAAAACGCAAGGTACAAACACAATGACTTGCCTAAATTCTGCAGGTAGTCCAAGACAACCTGTGGGCTGACTATTAATGCTGAGTTATGTCTGAATTAACATTATATGAACTTGACAGATCACTATAGCTCTGATTTGTTTGAATAAAGAAAAAACTGTTTGGTGACAGTCAAGATTAAAATTTAAAACTCCTCTTTTAAAGTATAAAACAAAATCTGTTTCTGGTTCAAACTGACTCAAATGATGGAGCAGGTCACATTTGTTCAGTTTGTTGTTTATCCATCTACTCAAGTAATACAAAGCACTTGTGTGTCAAAACAGGTACTGTCCAGCTGTGTCCTATGTAAAATCTCTCCAGCAAGAGCTGGTTTTGATGGAAAACCGTTTTCATTATTACACATCACCAATGATTAAAGTAATTCTGTTCAATAGGTAAAATCATGTTTTTTTGAGGTTTGAACATTGACGGGATCAATCGAAAAAAAAATTATGTTGGCAGCCGTATTGGCTTAGCACTACAGGGATTCTAGTGTTCTGGAACATTGAATGAGTTAACGTTGCACTAATTTTGTAAACTAACTGTATGGATGCTCAAGGTGTTTTGTGTTGTTTGGATGCTCAATTGCTGTAGTGTGTTTTCACTACTAAAAAATTCCAGTGACCTCCACCATGGCTGATATCTGAAGACGATGCAGCTATTAAAGTTGTTTCATATGATAAACTTTTTTTTCTTTATGGAGAACATTTGATGCAGTTCATAAGTGTTAAACCTACATCTGTAAATCTAGTTTCTTATGGAAGATGCAGATATATTTGTCTGCAGCCGGCTACAGGGCCCCTCTTTTGCCCAGACGCAGCTCGTGCGGGCCTAAACTTTTGAATGTGGGTAACTGATTGGTTGGCTGGCTGACTGCCAGATTCCCCCCATGTTGAAAGTGCATGCGTAAATTTCTAGTAATTACGTTAAAAAGGGGTCTAACTCCCCGTCTCCTTTTACTAGTACAAGTTGTAGCACCCAAAAATCATGAATGAACAACTGTGGATATGTTTAAAGATACAGGTCAATTGGCTGAAATGTATAATCTTTCTCGTAGTCGTTATCACCCAGTCAATATCGTTTCACCAGCGGGAGGGGGACTTCATTGGTATTTAAATTTTACTCACAACCTTATCTTCAGGGAAGTTAGGCTAGATAGCTACACTCTCCTGAGGAAGACATTGCCCATGTTTTAAACTCAATCAACAACCATCCATATCTACTGCATATCTGGCAGCAGAGTGATGGTTTGAGGCTTGTTTCATACCTCAGACCCTTGATGACTTACAGCCATTTTACCAACCATGTATTCCATACTGTTCCAGCATAATTTACAGCTAAATCTAGTCCCACACCCCAATTTCCATAGAGATCCACTCAAATGCAGAGACATTATAGTATTGCTTGTAACAGTACCTGAAAATAAGATATCAAGAGTCTTTTGATGGTGTTATGTCACAGATTTCAGGAAGTAACAGCATGCAAAGGATATGCGACCAAATATGAAACATCATTACATTACATTACATTATAGGCATTTAGCAGACGCTCTTATCCAGAGCGACTTACACAGCATTTCTTTTGCATTTATACATTGTGCATATATAATATATCTTGTGTGTTGTGTGTGTTTTTTTTTTTTTTTTTTTTTTTTTTTTTTTTTTTTTTTTTTTTATTTTCTTGTTGTTTTTTTTTTTTGAATGTGTGTGTCTCTGTCTTCACCGTAGGATAGTGAGGAACGTAATTTCGATTCCTTTGTATGTCTGGTACATGTGAAGAATTGACAATAAAACTGACTTTGACTTTGACATAGTATCCATTAATACAGCTGGATATATACTGAAGCAATGCAGGTGAAGTACCTTGCTCAAGGGTACAACGGCAGCGTCCGACCTGGGAATCGAACCTGCAACCTTTCGGTTACAAACCCAGTTCCTTAACCATTATACCACACTGCCGCCCTACTATGTATGATATGATACTTCTGCTTGTTTGCTCATTCTCTATAAATTCACTCCTCGTGAAGTCTGTCTCCGAGTCCTGCGTTTGGGTCCATTCCAGTTTGGGGGAACGTAACACAGTCCCCTCTATGGAACAATTATTTTCCCTGTACTGGCTCCAAACCCTTTAACTCCATCTCATGGACCAGCAGAAATAATGAAGTTTCCAATTCTTGGAACTATTATGTGTTTACTACGACTATTTCTACATATTATCTAGGCTATTAAATGCTGTTATTTAATTGTAGAAATGTTGGTCCGTTAGTTGCCTATTCTTATGCCATATTATGAGGACTGAATCGCAGAATTTTTGGGCGGTAACGCAAAAGTACTGTATCGCGTTACCTTGTCTGTAAAGTATCAAGTATTGTATCTCCGTTACTATTTCAAGCGTATTATAATACTTTTTTTGAGTAACGTGCCCAACACTGCTGAAATATCACATTTACATAAGTATGCTTTCACAAAGCAAAGTATAATTTTTCAAGTATCATGTTTAATATTTGGTCGCATATCCTTTGCATGCTGTTACTTCCTGAAATCTGTGACCCATCAACATCAAAATACTATCAATTTCTTATTTTCAGGTACTGTTACAAGCGATACTATAACCTTTCTGCATGTGAATGGATCTCTATGGGAATTGGGGGGTGAGACTAGATTCAGCTGTAAATTACACTGGTCCAGAATAGAATGCATGACTGGCTAGATGGCTATTCTCATTCTCTGAAGCCACTGAGCCAGGTAGTTCTGTGGTTTATTTCGGGATTGAACCAGGCTTTCAAAATAGTTTTCTTTGCTGCAGTGGAGGCAGCCATAAGGAGGGCTCTTTTGTGTTTACTCAAGGGGAGTGCAGAGACGTCACCCAGCAGAAAGATGGCTGGACACCTAGGTATGGGCACTTCCAACAGATCCGTCTTGACAATCGAGACATCCTCCCAGAGCCGCAAGATGACCAGGCACTCCCAAAACATGTGTAAATGTGTTCCAGTAGTTCCCGTATCACATTCAGTACAGGTGTCGACTTCTACCAAACTGGAACTTCTAATAGTGCTCATCACTCTAATTAAATTATGTCCGCTTTCCTTCATCGTTCGCTCCCGCTCACATACTCTGACACATACCTTTGAGAATCAGATGCACTCCGTCGCCCCGGTATGCAGGCCAACCTGCATGCTCCAGAACAATATTCACAGTGCCTTTTCAAATGTTCCCCACTGGCTGCATACAAGCTTCCGGGCTGAGCTAGGCTTGCCTAGTCTTGTTTAAAATTAGCATTGAAATTATATTACATGATTTTGGTTAATATTCCTCTTTATGATTACATTTTTTTTTTTATTCGTCTGGCTTGTCTGATTTCCAGTTTTTGCCTCCATGAGATTGCCTTATGTAGTACGGAAGACTTTGCTTGAGAAAGAAGAGGCATATAAGGCATTTTGTAGTCTTTATTAGCATGCACAACCTCACCTCACCCCATCTGTAATGATCTATGAAGACTGAGAGTAAGGGTGGAACCACTTTGTCATTATCTTGATCACTTGCTATTTCATCAGTCATTTGAGCCTAGTGAAAGCAAGTACAAGACAACCATTTGCTTTTTCATAAAATAATGAATAAGATATCCTTTTAAATGCAACCCAAGGTATTGCAGCCTCTGGGGAAGAGTTAGCCCAGAGAAGATTCCAAGTCACTGGTAATGAATTGTTTTGATATTTGGGTTACAATCTCAATAAAGAACCTGAAAAGGATGTGAGCCTGCGAGAACTATAGATGTGTTCTTTTCTGATGAAATTAAGACGCCCCTTGGGAACTTCACACAATAGCAATCACCCAGTATCTGATGTGCGGTCCTGATTTAGACCATTGCGCTGGGATCAAATCACTGGCATCCAAGCTCCAGTCCTTGCAGTGACAGGGCCACTTGAAAAACAACCCTCCTCACGACGGGCAACTACAAATAGTGTGCACAACATATGGCCCAGGAAAGCAGTATTGATCCATCTGATTCAGTGCAAACAACAGGGAACAGATTCCAGAGATAAGAGCACAAATAGGAGATTTCAAATATAAGGTCTCATCACCTCTCTTTCTGTCAGTGAGGGACAGATTATTCCCTTAATATGTCTTTGGTGGCCTGAACCAGTGTAGCTTTTCTAATGGTTGAGCGGGAGAGGGGTTGTTCTTCAGGTTCAGGTGAGGTGCCGGCAAAAAGCAAATTACATAGACCCTATCATCTGTATCCCCAAGCCGTCTTAGAAACACTCATGGTTATTTCAGTAGCTGGGTGAATTGCAACGGACCACAGAATTGAACAGTGCACTATTACCTAAAATATTTAACTCTTCGCGCAGATGCGAAATTTTGTCAATTCTCACCTATTTAGGGGTGTTCTATTTACAGCTTTATAACTCCAGGTGTGAGCATCACAAAAACGAACTTGGAAAATGGCCTAAATGAAGCAAGATGGATGTACACAGGGGCGTAGCGGGCGCGGGGTATGTGGGGGACATATCCCTCACACTTCCAGTACCTCTGTCCCCTGAACATTATTCCACAATCCAAGGCAAATTTTGTGACAATACATGTTGTTACAGTTCACGTTAGTCCTGTTGAACTTGTCTGAAATTGAAATTGCACCAAAAAAAAAAAAGGTCGCTGTTTACTTTTAGTTTGAAAGGCATGCTGTGAGAGCACAGTCAACTCGTTATCATCCATGAGAGCAGAGCAACCAATTACAACGCTTGGAATGCTACGTCAGGGTTCTCTGCCCATAGATTGTACAGGAGAGTTCTGGTCATTTGTACAACCTCCCTTTGCCAATAAAACAGCAGTCTTCTCCCGTAACATCTAATAAGGTTGGAGAATACAGAGCAAGGAATCTGAGACCATTCCTCTTTACAGAATCTCTCCAGTCCAGATCATCCAGAATCCTAAGTCCTCTCTTGTGCACTCTCCTCTTCAGCTCAGCCTACAGGTTTTCAATGGGGTTTAGGTCAGGGGACTGAGATGGCCATGGCAGAAGCTTGATTTTGTGTTCAGTTAACCATTTTTGTGTTGATTTGGACGTATGTTTTGGATCATTTTCCTGCTGGAAGATCCAATGATGACCCAGTTTTCGTTTTCTGGCAGAGGCAGCCAGATTCAGAGTTCAAATTTTCTGGTATTTCATGGAGGAAAAACAGCCCCACAACATCACAGATACCAAAATTATGACTTCGATACCGATACCTGCCTAAGTATCTCGATATCGATACTGAAACGATACCACGGCAAAAACCTAAAACATCAGGAGAAGTAATGGAATAATATAGTAGATGACAGCACATGGAACTTAAAATTCCTTATGTATTTTTTATTAATAAAAAAAATACTGAAAATATTTTGACACTGTTTAAACTTCAATAATCAAAATAAATAAAAATATATATTTGTCTGTCACAGCTGAGCTATAAAGCTATTGAACATGTTTTAACAAAAAAATAAATTATTCTGTTACAGCTGCTGAGCTATATAGCTATGTTTAAAAAATAAATATTGGTTCACAATAGAAAGATTTTGTCACAGAACGTGGACATAATTAAATTACAATAAATTACACTCATCAATACTTTAATATTTGCAGCTCGCAAGTTGTGCTAAAGTTAACGTTACCAGTGTGAAAGTTGCGTTTGCATATTGAGATGTTTGCCACGTCGATAAGTTAGCAAGCTAGCTTGCTAGCTAACGTTAGCTAGCTAAACAAAACAGTTAGCATTGCCCTTAATTGCCTCGTCAAACTCAGATGGTGAAAAAAAGTTTGCTTGTCACAAAATAAATCTCACTTGTTTTGACTTATATTTGAGGGCATGTAGTTAGGTTATCTATCACATTCGCTAACCTGTCGTTCTTTGAATTCTTTGAACAAGTCTGTCGGCGAGATGCTTTGCCAAGTTTGACGTGTTGGCTCCCTTGGTCTGCGTGGGTTTAAAACATCTTTTACAGATGGGTTTTGTGGTGTCTGTGGGCTTGCCCTGACTCTCAGCTATGTAAGCGAAATAATGCCATATTAATGCCGTGCATCTGTTTTGTCAACAGGCCGTGGACGGTCGGCAAGAGCACTTGTACTTGCAGCCACGCTTCTCGTTCTGTCACCATGAAAGCCGCGGCGTGCGTGTGAGAAAAATAAATTACGGTTGGCACGCCCACTACGCATGCAGGGAGTGGAGGCAAAGTGCTGCACACACACACACACACACGCTGCCCGCGGTTGCGCATCCACACAACTCATAGGAAATGCAGCTCTTATTAAAACACTGTTATTCTTAAAGTATTGGTACTAATACCATGGAGTATTGTATCGTTTTAAAAGGCTGAGTATTGCGATACCTTTCTAGTATCGATATACCGTGCAACACTAATTCCAATTTACTGTTTGCTGATATGTGCAAGATGAATGTTAAATTTTCTTGGAGTCATTATTTTTTTAAAAATAATAATAAAAATAAAAACTACAGATAAATGTGATCCCTGCTAGGGCATAAAATAATCATATATTCATATATCATATATATACTACAAATCAACTGTTTTGACTCATGAAAATCACTTTTGCATAATTTTCCAGTGGGAATTACTATCTTTTCATTAGTATATGGGGATAGATATCTATGGGTCCAAAAACCTATTCTATAGAATGAAGAAAATTATTTTTGTCCATTATATCACATATACATTTGCCCTTTATGATGGATTAAAATTAAAACATTGATATCACACTGGTACACACATAAATATGTAGCCTAATCATTCACTCTTGTACTTCAATAAAACATCTCTTTTTTCTGTACTCTACTGTATGTTTAACTTTTGCTGCAGGCCCTGTGACAATACTTCTCTGTATTTTTTTCAAAAATGTTGCCATTCATAATCACTCCAAGGCAAATTTGACATTCATCTAGCACAAAAACTAACGTCCATATTTTAAATATTACAAGCAGTAATGAAAATCTCCTTCATGTTCGTCAGCATATTCTATGATAGAATAAATACTATGGTATCTTCTTCTTACCCACTCCAAAAAGTGTGGTTTTCCATGTGGGGTTTTCAGAAGGTGTACTTGCATTATCAAGGGGTGTGTATTTCTCAAATGGATTGTCCAAGACAATAAATAACCACTGAATCTTGAAAGGGACATCTCTATGTGTAAAACCAATGGTAGGATTGTATATTTGTTTCATATTTAGTAGCAGATATTGATAGTAGAATGACATGGTATAATTACACAATTGAGTGAACAGGGCTTTTCACAGTTGTATTGGCATATGTTCTGGCTATTGTTGGCTTTATTGTGTTGCTATGATAGAATACAAAATTTTGGTGGTGAAAAAATATTTTCATGAACTCAGATAGACAATATTGTCCACTGTGTCACGCATGGGTAGGTATAGTTGCTGGTGAGACTGGGTGGGGGGTTGGACTAGCTACATGACAATAGTGGCACGTAGGAACTCCATATTCGGTATAGTTATCACAAATTGTATACTAATGAAGCTAAAACACTGAACTTCTTCCACTTATAGTTTGGTTGCTGGAGCAATGAATGTCTCAGTTGAGCAATATCATGGCACTGGCGGCATGGCCACGAGGGGGTCTGCGTGAAGGGGTTAAGGGGAGTCAATGGATGATTATTATTATTATTATTATTAAGTTTATTTGAATAGGGACAGTGCACATTATTCAACAGAAATGAGACAAAGTACCACCACTGTAAATATGCCAGTGTTAGCTGGGTAGCTAGTTTTCAACTGCAGTCCCTGGGCAAGATGTTAAATGCCAGGTAAAAACAGAATAGAAAGAAACATTTTAGACATGATCATGACTTGACATTGAGTCATTCCCTCTCAGCGCCTCAGCATTTTATGAAATTGTGGATAATGGTTTATGACTAATCTTTCCCTCTATCTCACCCTCCAATATTTCCGCCATACAATACATGCTCTGTAATGGCAAATTTACTTTTCCTCCCTCCCATGCACGCCCAAACAACTGTGTAAATGGCGCCTTGTCACTTGCTCAAGTAAAGAATGCCAATGATTGTCTCTATGGCTATGGCTATTGATACTCTTTCAATTTGTGATGAATTGTTTTTTGTGAATGATCTGAGTTGGAGAAAGAGGGGGGGAGGCAGGGAGTTAAAGAGACTGTGAGAGGAGATTAGGGCCTGAAATCATGCTCTCAGCCATGCCCAGAACTTGAACTGTGAACTTCTGATTGGGATGACAGGCAAGCTATCCACTAAGTTACGGGTTGGGGGCACGTGCTTTATGCCTACTGTATACTGGACTGAGAGGCACCTTTCAGGGTTTCCTACAGAAATAACTGCTATGGTCACAGATCCGCCCTAAAATTAACTTCTGTGCCCTCCAGCCTTATGCAAATAACGAATTCAGGAACAGCCTCACACAGCCAATGAAGCCCTTGCCTTGGCCTGTTTCATGTTTTTTCCTCATCTTCTTCCTCGACTTCACTTCACAAAAATGCTCCCAATTAGATATGTACTTTAATCAATACAACTACTGTTCATAGTAGCAAAACTGCAAGACACACAGGTTAAACTATATATACAGTGCCCTCCATAATGTTTGGGACAGACACATATTTTTTCTTCATTTACTCCACAATTTTAGATCCCCTATCATCTATATACCTGTTGCTGGCTGAATTGGAACAGACCACAGAATTGAACAGTGCACCATTGCCTAAAGTATTTACAGAAATTTGGTCAATTCTCATCTATTTAGGGGGTGTTCTATTTAAGGCTTTATAGACCAATATCATAGTTTACAAACAGTGCCACATGCACAATAAGTGGTGGCAGAAAGCCGGCAGAGTAGTTGTGAAGTTCGATCTGTCAGACAAGCTAGCTAACGTTAATGTTAGTTAGCCGAGCAGTTAGCGTTACCATGAGTGAAAAAGAAAAGTGGTCGGAATATTTCTATGTTTTGTCTCATAGAGACAGACTTTCTTATTCAGGTAAATTACCTCTGTCAGATGGAACAACATTGCCTCATCTTCTTTCCCTTCCATCCTGTCAGTGGGTGTGTGACCCAACCAAATGGCCGAAAATTGAATGGCCAAATATATACTCGTACCTCATCGAGACACCTAGCGTGTACACAAAAGAAAAATTGAAGGCGTATAAATCACTTGATGCGTACAACTACGTGATTTGTGGACATGTTCAAGACGTATTATACTATGATTTGTGCGGCGATTTCTGTGTCTTGCGATTGGAGGTGCTGCCAAGTCAGTGTCAGGGGCACAAGACAACGATGGTCTTTTCTTCTGTTTTGTAGTGATAACAGACAGCGATATTCTGGAGCTGAGACACCTTGCACCTGAAGTTGGCATACTCACTAGTATGGACTTGAGCGACATTGACACAGCAAAGAGCCTGAATCTGAATCTAGCTGAACCACTTAGTGCACTTTACTCAAGTGTGCTACGGGACCTTCCACCAAGTGAGTTGCAGAAGAGAAGTGAGGATATGTTGGACGTGCTGAGACGAAATCTAACTGTCACACAGTGTGCACACAGAATTGGCAAAATTACAGGTACTACCTTTCACCGTGTCTGCACTGCACATCCTCATTCCAAAAACACCAGTTTGATCAGTAGTACCATGCATTATAATGACAGGTATTTGAGTCCCGGCTGTGCTCTGGAGAAGAGACATGGAAGAAACAGCTAGAAGTTGAACCATGTGGTCTTGTCGTTAGACCTGATTATCCACATCTCAGGGCAACACCAGATGGTCTGGTATGCTGTACCTGTTGTGGAAAGGGAAGACAGGAGATCAAATGTCCATACAAGTACCGTGACGGCTTGAGCGGATGCAATGCTGACTCAAACTTCTGCTTGGATACATCAATGCAGCTGAAGAGGAACCACCAATACCACTACCAGATTCAGCTGCAAATGTTTGTCTGTGATGTCCAGTACGGAGATTTTGTAGTTTGAACAAAAGATGTATTCATCATCAATCGTATTCAAAGAGATGTGGAAATGCTGCAGCTTCTTTTGCCTAAAGCAGAACTCTTCTTTCGAGAGAGTGTGTTGCCTGAGCTGTTCACCAGGAGCCGGGACCCTCGTCTCAGTAACCCTACTCTGTGCCCCCAGTCTGAACACCCCTTTCACTTTCTCCACGTTTTATTACATTACAGAGATATTCTACAATAGATTGAGTTCATTTTTTGTCTCAAAATTCTACACAAAATAGCCCATAATGACAAAGTGAAAACATTTTTTTTTTAATTTTTGCAAATGTATTAAAAATCGAAAACTGAAATTTCTCATTTACATAAGTATTCATACCCTTTGCTTTAACATATTTTTAAAGTATAATATTTAATATTTGGTCGCATATCCTTTGCATGCTGTTACTTCCTGAAGTCTGTGACCAATCAACATCAAAAGACTCTCGATATCTTATTTCCAGGTACTGTTACAAGCGATACTATAACCTCTCTGCATTTGAACTGATCTCTATGAGAATTGGGGGGTGAGACTAGATTCAGCTGTAAATTACGCTGGTACAGTATGGAACACATGACTGGTGAAATGGCTGTACATCATCAAGGGTCTAAGGTATCAAACGAGCCCCAAACCATCACTCTGTTGCCAGATATGGAGTAGATGTGGATGGATCCCTTTAAGGATTGTTTCTCCTGACTTTTTTCCCTATAGAGTTCTACAACAGGATGGAAACAAATTTGATCAACACATAACGTAGCCTACAGCTAACATTATGCTATGGGATGGGAGTAATTATTCATGACAACAAACTAACAATGTACTGTGGGCGAATAGTAATACTGCTTGCTTGTGTTTTCATACTTACTTGATGGCAAAGATATCCTAAGTTAATCGTTATTTTTTCCAATGACCACCACCACCGTTAGCAGGCAAGGTTACTTTGTTTGTTGTCTTCTAGACTGTGCCCGTGTTCGTGTTTGTGAGACTTGCCAGATGCCTGAATCAATTCCTCCCCCAAACAATTCAGAAAATCCCCCATTGTCAATTGAGTCTCTCCCCTATGAAATTTTTGAAACTTTTACATTTAGGGGGATATCCCCCAAGCTGGCGAAAGTAGCTTGTTTCGAGTTTGAGGTGAGATGACAGGAGGAGCGCAACAAAAAGGGGGGCACATATAGCCTATGGAGAGGGCAGCTAGTGTGACATAATTATAAATGAATAGATAATAGAATTATATCATCATACCTTCAAACGGCATTGTTTGGTCGGATTTGTATTTCAAGCAAAAAATGTACTATTCAGAGGGAATTAAGAAGTGGGTATACGGTGTATACATGTGTATACCCTCCACTACACTACTGGTTATAACCTGTTGGTCTGGGGACGGTGTTCACGGGTATGTTGTGATGTCTCAGAGGTGAACAGCTCTAACTAAGTATGTGTCATTAAGTAAACGAGAAGTGAATGAGCCCTTTTACTCGGACGCTAAACTACATGATACACACTAAACTTGCCACCACCTCCGCTTGTGACGTAGGCTGTGACGCTGACAAATTATTGTCCTCTAACTTCAGGTGTGAGCATCACAAAAACTTGGAAAATGGCTTAAATGAAGCAAGACAGTTGTACCATTCACAATATTAATTTAGCTTTGTTTATTTTCATATTTTACGTCAAAATGAAGTGCCAAAAACGGGCCGCCACGGTGGTGCAGCGGTAAAAGCAGTTGCACACTGAGGATCGGGGGTTCGCGATAGGGTACAATTGGCTACCAAATTGGGAGAAAATGGGAAAAAATCTGACGCAAAATTAAAAAATAAAGTGCCAAAATCAAGGTTTTCTGGATTTACTCCACAGGGTTAGATTTGTAATCAAACAATTCAATCCAAATGTGGTTAAAATTGAGACTCTCAACTTTTATTATTATTATTTTTATACATTTTGTTTTCACCATGTAGAAATGACAGCAGTTTTTATACATAACCCTCCATTTCAGTGCACCATAGATTTTGGGACAAATTACTTCACATGTGTTTCTGATTAAAAACACTTTATTGCCTCAGTAATACAGGTATAAGAGAGCTTTCCTATCTTGTCTTGATTCTAGGCTTTTGATTGCATTTGGAGTCTGCTATTTGCATTAGTCAACATGAGGACCAGGGATATGTCAATGAAAGTCAATGAAGCCATTATGAGGCTGAGAAATTAGAAAAAAAACAGCCAGTGACATAGGCCAAACCTTAGGCTTACCAAAATCAACTGTTTGGAACATCATTAAGAAGAAAGGGATTACTGGTGAGCTCAGTAATCGCAAAGGGCCTGGTAGACCATGGAAGACCTACAGTTGATGACTTACGAACTCTCACCATAATGAAGAAAAATCCCCAAACACCTGTCTGACAGATTAGAAATGCTCTTCAGGAGGCAGGCGTGGATGTGTTGGTGACTACTGTCCACAGAAGACTTCAGGAAGAGAACTACAGATGCGACACTGCAATATGAGCACTAATTTGCCGCAAAAACAGGATAGCCAGGATACAGTTTGCTAAGAAGTACCTAAAAGAGCCTACAGAGTTCTATGAAAAGGTCTTGTGGACAGATGAGACCAAGATTCAGTTGTATCAGAGTGAAGTTTGGAGGCCACAAGGAACTGCCTAAGATCCAAGCATACCACCTCATCTGTGAAACATGGTGGTGGGGGTGTTATGGTTCAGGCATGTATGGCTGCCGGTACATGTACTGGCTCACTTGTCTTCATTGACGGCTGAACGTGTATAAAAAGTACTGTAGTTCCTACTTGGTGAATCCAAAATGTATAAATATACCAATTAATAAAAGCAGATAATATCCACATGTGCATTGTTTGATTACAAATCTAAAATTGTGGATTACAGAGTCAAATTAATAAAAAAACATAACTGTTCTGAGCATGGAGGGTACTATTTATGAATATGAACCTTAATTTGTGGGTATATAAATCCATATTGGGTGAACCATGTAGAAATTTCAGCCCTTTTTATACGTAGTCAACCCACTTTGGGGGGCCAAAAGTAACTGGACAATTGGCTGCTCAACTGTTTCTTGACCAGCTGTGTGTTCTTGCATAATTATTTTGTGCAGAAGAAAGTGCACAAAAGGTCTCAAGTTGATTATAGGTGTGGCCATATTTCTTGCCCGATGCAGACACCTACTGCTGTGTCTATCTGAAAATACAATTTGTACGACTTGTGTTTTGTGTCTGAGGGCTTGCCCTGACTTGCTTCATAACTTTTGGTCCTGAATAAAACTGTGGTTTCAGAAGATACTGATATGTTGGCTGACTTGTTCAATCTACATATCAGTGGTCTCTGGGTCAGAATTGCTGTGTCTGAGGGGGTGGGTTTAGCAAAGCACAACGCTGCTTGATGAATTGCTGTGGATACAAACTGCTTGGGTAATGTCATAACATAGCTTGCATAATGGAAACTCTTCAATCAGCGCATTCTGGAAGAAAGGGCCTGTGTTTCTGAGTAGCTTCTTTCAGGAATTATGTTATCGCAATGGTCCATCTACCATGAATGCTGTTGTTAGTGGGGAGAGTAGAGTACAATCTCTGCCTTTACACTCTTTAGTTATTCAGCTGAATGTTGTGTGTGACTTACACTACATTTGAGAGTTTTCTATATTTGAGTGCTTCCTGGTGACTAAGGGGGTGTGAAATTAGCGATATGCGTGTGAACAGTAAATGCAGCCACCACGGCTAGCAGAAAGATGATACTATGAAAGGCTCTTCTCTCTGATGGTGGAAACACTTTGGGAAGTTGATACACAGGTGTCTGGTTTTTCTAGAGAGGCGTTTAGACATTCGGCAGGGAGGATCTGTAGATGTGTTGGGCCTAGTGGCAATGTGGCCAGGACTAAACATTTGTTTTCTTTAGACACATCAATCCTAACTCTGGAGGTGAAAGGATTTAGTTTTAAATGTTTTCCGCAGTTATATTTTCAGTTGCAACCAGTATTGTCCCATCAAACAGTACACTTGTTTATCTGCAAGTTGTCTTTTTAATATGCCTTTATACTAAACCGAGAACAAAAAATAGATTTTTATTACATTATATTCACACGTCCAGATTCAGAGTTGAGATAAACACGCACAGATGGGACTTACTCCAGAAATTCCGTGTAGCTTAAGCCATTTGTGATTCAGACATTTGACTTTTGACTCCAGTATATATGCCGCATTGCGTGCACGGGGTGGAGATTTAATGAAAATGAGGTGTGTCTCTCAAGATACGCGTATTCAGAGTTTTCACTTAATCATTTGTGTTCGCACAACTTTGCTTGGGGAAAAAAGGTGGTTTATATCTAGCGCCACCATTGGATGATTATGAAAAATACAGTATCTTTTGCATAAATGGATATTAGAATGAGTGCATGTTCTTTGAAAATAATATTGGTCTTATTTTCCTTTGCGTATCCTATTTACAATTATCAAAGAGCTGTCATAAAAAGAAAAATATGTAAAAGTAGGCTATGATTGACCGTTTGGTATAAAATACCAGACCAATATTCGATGGATTAATTGATTAAATCTCTCTCATTCCTGGCCACATCCTTCCAGCATGTGACAGATGCACTCAAAAAAATTTAAATTATAATAAATAAAAAATCTTTGGACAATGGTTGCAAGTAATGGGCTATTATTAAGTATATGTGACTTCAGCTGGTTAAGTTGAAGACGTTGCATATAGGCTATTATGTTCAACTACATAACAGGTAAATTGTAAGAAAAATGCAACCACTGTCCAGCGATTATTTATTTGATTGTGTGATGGGTATAACCCAGTCGTCAATAAGAGCTATGATCATTTTATTAATGCGATGTATTAATACGTTCAATGCCTACCCCGACATGCAAAAGCAACTACGATGCTCAAAAGCCGGATTTTACAAAGGCGAATGAGGTTATTAAAGGCACTGTCACTGACACGTTGAAAATTTATACCCCCACAAACATTTTTTTTTAGTAGAAAGCTGGCAACCCCAGGCGCAGGTACAAGAAACAGGTCATTACAATATAATGCCCTGTGCCACCCACATTTTGAGAAACGCGCCGGCGTAGCGTAGGTTATAATACGGCGTATCTCAGTCTGCATTAAATCTGCACAGGAGAGGCACTTAAGCGCATGACTTAAGTCATCTCTGAATCTGGCCCTAAATGCCAGCTAACCTAGCTAAGTGTTAAATTTGCGTAAGAAATTACAAAAAGGCAATTTTTTAAATGTATTTTTTTAAATTAATTATTTTAAATTAATTTTTTTAAATTAATTTTTTTAAATTAATTTTTAAAAATGAATTTTTAAAAATTTAATTGTTTAATTGTTTTGGATTTTTTTCCCGTTATTCTCCCAATATGGTAGCCAATTGTACCCTATGTTATTCAGTTCTCCCCATGTAGCAACTGCTTGAGAATTTGCCGCTAAACAACCCCGTCAACTGGTAGTAGGAAGGAGGGTGCCACATCCTCTACAGGGCGCGACTCCTCAAGCTCCTGACCACGATTCCAACTCGCCCAGGTGCAACTTGTGCATGACGATTCTCGCAGATCAAAGAAAGCCTTTATACTAATTCAGTAATAATCAGTTCCAATCGAAGTTCAGCACTGCTGTTATGGTCAGATGAGACCAAAGTTGTGCTTTATGGCTATGCACACCAGTTGTGGGTTTGGCGTCAGAAGAAGGATGCTTATGTTCAAAAGGATATCACACAGGGCATGAAATTTACTTTTTTTACCCACTAGCCGGATGTGGCTTGTGGATTCTAAAAATCACCAGCCATTTGCAACATTTTACCTGCCACATTACCTTTTACAATATAACACAACCTGGTTATTCATCTGCCCAAGTGGCTGCTAGAATAGAAAATCTTACCAGCCACAATCAAAATTTCACCAGCTGGTGGCAGGTGTTAATTTCATACAAATAAATATATTGGATCTTGTATCAGAATGTTCAGTACAGTGTTTAGGAAAAGTCACAAAGAGGAGCCATAGGGATTTCCTGATGGCAGATTCATTGACTTTCTCAAAGTGACAACGACCTCTGCGTTTCTTATGTTTACTAACATTACATTAACTAAGCTATAGTAGCTACCTTGCAGATGGCAAGTTTTTTAGTTGAATAATAATAATAATAGAATAAGGTTGAATAATACGTGCTTGCTGTTTTTGTCCTGATCTTAATCTCATGCTGGTACCGTTTTATTCATATAATAAATAAGGTGCTTGTTATTCCAATGATAGCCAATAATGACGCCGCACAGTCTACCGACTACATTAGAAACCTTCAGTTTTTACAATGTTATGGCATGCATTTTTACATTTTTTCAATTGAGATAGTGACACCAGAAAACCATATTTTTCAGGGTAATATTTCATTTTTATAGATTTTTTATATTCGTCCCAATAAGTAGGCTAGTGCATTTCACATTCTCTGTTGAGAGTGAACCCCAAGATGATGCCATCACATACAGACTTCATGACAAATTTATTGATTTTCTCAAAGCGACAATGACCGCTGTGTTTCTGCTGTTACTTTAGCTAGGCTACTGTACCTACCTTGCAAACACCAAGTTTATAGCTATATTATCTACCGACCTACAAGCCATTATTAGCTACGTCTACCGTGTATACAATCCTTTAAAATGCATACCATCATCCATTTGTATGTGAACATGCTGCTTCCTCAGTGCCGAAGAAATATTAATATATTGTGCTGGACATCTGCGTTATGTTCATTTTACTGTAATTGGTATTTACCGCCCTCCTTCTGCAACAAATGTGGCCTTGTAGGAAATATCTTACACCTCTTCTGAGTTAATTGTTTTGGGTGACCTGACTTTGGATTGGTTATCTGGGAACTCTTCTAGGCTAAAAGAATTGTGCCTTGAGTTAAATCTATCTGATTTCCTATCCCACAAGGCCAGATACAAAAAATTCTGTCTAAATCCACTTGAATTAATTTTATATTAACACACAGACCGATTAAATGCCCATCCAGTGGAGTTTTTGCACAAGACATTAGTGACCACTATCCAATTGCATGTATCAGAACCACCAGAGGCCATAAATACAAAGCGAGTGTTATCAGGAAACGGAATTTTAAAGATTTTGTAGAACAGGGTTTTTTTTACATGAGTTGTATCATGCTAATTTAGAGAGAATCTGCACAATTCCTGATTCCGACCTAGCTTTTGATCAATTTTCTCACTTTTTTTTTTTTTGTTGAGAAACATGCCCCCTGTAAGAATTTTAGAATAAAAAAATTGTTCCAACCCCTGCTCTTCATGTTAGAGATAAAGCTTGGTCGAAAGCCAAATCTAATGATAGTTCGACAGACTGGTTGCATTTCAGGCAATTGTGGAATAGGTGCATTAGCATGATCAGAAAAGCTAAATCTGATTATTACTTGTCCTCTTTTGCAAGCTCCCATGGTGATGCAACCAGCTTTTGGAAAGTCATGAAAGCTCTAAAAAACAAGCCCACCACCTCTCTCCCTTCTCAGATAGATAGAGAAAATAATTTAATTTTGAATAAGACAGACATATGCAAAGCTTTTAACTGTCACTTTATATCCTCTGGCCATTTATTTGATAGACTATCTGCTGATGCGGTTCCAGTAAACTATACTCCTAATTTTGTAACAGAGATTTCATCTAATTTCTTCCACTCTGGTGGCAACAGATTTTAATTTAGACCTGTAAACAGTGAAGTTTATAATGCACTTATAGGCTCAAACACAAATAAATCAAAGGGTGAGGATGACCTTGACGCCTCCTGTGTTTAAGTGCTCATATAATTGCCGCACCACTTGCTCACATTTTCAATCTAAAATTTATCTCTGGTAAAATCCCAAATGTGTGGAAAGCTGCACAGGTTATTCCTTTACATAAAGGTTGTGGTTCCAGTGATTTAAATAAGTATCATCCAATATCAAAATTATGCTGCTTAGCCAAAATTCTAGAGTCATTAGTTAATTCACAGTTACAGGCCTTCATGGAGGCATTCAACCACAGCAATCAGGGTTTAGACCAGGACATAGTACAGTTACAGCAGCAACACTTGTAATAAATAATATTGTTAATTATCTTGATAACCGTCAGCATTGTGCTGCACTATTCATTGATTTATCTAAAGCATTTGACACTGTAGACCATAATATTTTACTAAATAAGCTATCTTCCATGGGATTGGATGAGCTCTCTGTTAACTGGTTTTATGATTATCTTTCTGGGAGAACTTAAGCTGTTGTTGCTGATGGTATCAAATCAAGTTCTCTTGAAATAAGTAAAGGCGTCCCACAGGGGTCTATTCTGGGTCCAGTTTTATTTACATTATATATAAATAATATGAGATTCTTGTCTCTGAATTGTGATGTACATCTTTATGCAGATGATACAATCTTGTATGCCACCGGCTGCACTCTTGAACTGGCCGCTACAAATCTGCTACAGTCTGTTTTTGATGCTTTTCAGGTGTCTCTTATTAACCACAAGCTTGTGGGTCTTGTGTGAACAATACTCCTAATATTAGTATTCGTACACTTCAGGGTTCTCAAATTGAAATTGTAGAATCTTATAAATATTTAGGAATGTGGTTAGATAATAGGCTTTTTTTCACACCCATGTAGAACACCTTTCTAAAAAGTTGAAGGTAAAAATTGGTTTCTTGTACAGAAACAAATCGTGCTTTTCTACTGCCAGTCAGAAGACCATTGTACAATCAACAATTATGTCTGTATTTGATTATGGTGACATTCTGTACATGCATGCCTCTTCTTCCACTTTAAAACCCCTTCATGCTGTGTATCATAGCGCACTGCATTTTATCACTGGAGATACATTTCTCACTCACCATTGTATTTAATATGAAAAAGTGGGATGGCCTTATTTAACTAAGAGAAGGAACATGCATTGCATTTTATTTATCTATAAGGCTCTGCTTATGAAACTTCCCTATTATCTCTGCTCTTTGATTGCCTTTAAATACAGAACATATGGTACTAGGTCACAGGATTACTTAGCTTTAGATACACCAAATGTTAAAACTGAGCTCAGCAAAACTGGTACAAACATAGCAAACATAGTACAAAAATAAATTATGTCTCAACAAAAAACGTTTTCAACGTACAAAAATGCCAAGTTACTCACGCATAGCCAACAAAGCACTGTCTGCAAATAATTCATTAAAATTTGCAAAAACTAGGCCTGCCATTAAAAGTATTGATATCAAAGTGAGGCCAGGTTACAACAAACAATATTGCCTATTGTAGCTCACACTAATTAAACTAGCTCTATTCCACATCAATGCTACCCAGTCTTTTGTAAATTATTTAATGTAACTTAACCCTGTGTTTTTTCATCTTACCATCTGAAGCGAATGTGGTCATTCAAACTTTATGTGCCACATCGAAGTGCCAAATACCTGTCATTTATAGTGGAACTAATGGAGATGTGTTACACTTAGAAATGTTAAAAAAAAAACTTTGAAGAATTGTCTTCATACAGTGGGTTTATGAAAAGCACAGCATTAAAGGTGTAATAAACACTAAATCACATATTTTGAGTCATAAAGCCGAGTATCTTGTCTCCATTTCATAAATCACAAATATCCTATTGTTAAAAAAAACAAAAATGTAATTGAGTCGTGCCACCGCATTTTGTGTCAAAAAAGTGGCATTTGCTGAAATCTAAAGTGAAACATTTAGTTTGAGCCACGCCCCTATCCGTGACCTGGAAAAAATGTAAAAACATTTTTTTCCACATAAGCAAGTCAACGCCCCATCTCCCACTCTTCTTGATTGATGGGTATTCAAACTGCACAAATGAACGTTGGCCCTTTAATTAGAAACGGTTTTCCTTGCTGGCTCCGCCTACATGCCTATGACTGTTACCGAATGGATCTAATGTATGTAACTCCTCCCTCCTCCCCCATCCCGTCTGTGCTCTCACTCAAACCCAATTCCAGTCTTTTGTGAAACTGTGAAACTTTTGTGAAATTGTGAAGTGGGCCTCTTTAATAAATTTTACCCCATGAAGATTTTAAAATTTTACTATAAATAATAGTACTACCCCTTTAATAAAATTAATAATAATAATAATAATAACGCAATACATTTTAATAAAATGTAATAAACTGATTGTGTCAATATTTTAATTAAATATCCTTAAGATACAACCATTCTTTCTGGGAAAGTGGTTATTGGGAATATTTGTATTTGAATAGAAGCCGGTGTGGTCCGACAGAGCCTAGACATTTTTTGTTCACAAAATTGCATTCACAAATAACAATTTGTTATTATTTGACATGTTAAAAGAATTGGTACTATTTTACTCAGTTGGCTTCATCTGACCCACAGTAATTTTTTGTCAAGTGTTTAAAAGATTAATTGGAATGATGAGTTATTTCATGAGGAAATTGTTGTTATTTGAAATTTAATGTTTGTATGACTACATTCTCTTCAGATGGTAAAATGAAAAAACACAGGGCCAAGTTACGTTAACCTCTTCCTACCAAATGCCCCCTAGCAGTAGCACAAGCGTTATGGAAGTTATTGATTTAACGTATTGATTTAATCAATTTAATAAAAGGTAATAAACTGATCATGTTAATATTTTTATTAAATATCCTTAAGATACAACTATTCTGTCTGGGAAAGTGGTTGTTAATGACATTTGAAACTCCTATCTAATTTCCAAACATTCATTGCAGCTTGCTGTCACACCATAAAGAGTCTGCAGTTCCTCATGATTTTATTTCACAAAAGTCTGGTTTGAAAAATCTTTATGCCTTTAGGCTTTACAAAAAACCACTTAAAAAAATTTCTATATGGCTGTATATAATTTTTTGAAGTTACGAAAACGGACTTACAAGCACAATCTCCTAGCAGCTAGCCAGATATCCATTTATGTCTGATATGATGTGTTCAATACTAGATAGATGAACAAACTTTTGCAAGCAAATATTGCTGTTAGCTAGTTAGTATGCTATATTTGGCATACTACCGTATCTTTTTTTCCGAAAACATTACTCTGTAATCCGAAGTTATTCCGATCTAGCTACTGGAGTGCATACCTGATCGATCATGGTGATTGAGCAGCATAAATTCAAAATAAGTAGTAATAGGATAAGTACCTTTCCGGTGGCAACTGAAGGATCATAAATTACTTCCTCGCAAAATTTCAGTTTCACTCAAGTTGAGTCCTGAGCTTGCATGAAAGGGTAGCTATGTGAAAATGTTTGATTCTTTTCTGATATACCAAACATTTTTTTACAATGGCACGTGGAAATTTTTGTTTAGTAGAGTCATTGTTCTGTATGCAGTACAGAAGGCTGTGCAGGTAAATAAATGAGCAATTATGCATAACATAGGGGAGAGACTGTTGTTTTTGTTGATTGTTGTTGGATAAAGAAAAGGCCACGCAGGCAAGGTACTGGCCAATGGACTGTCCCACCGGGCTCTGAATAACAAAATAAAGTACAGGACTGGCAAGCAGTACTGTGTAGGGAACTTTGATACCATACCCATTGTACATTTGAAGAGCTGTTTGCATATACCTGGATTCATTTCTGGCTAATGGGGCTCTGGTGATATACAGGGGTGATACAGGTTATAAAATATCGGAAACACCTTCAAAGCATCTAAACCACAATCTAACCAGCAGCACTTTGCTAAGTAAGTCTCCAATAGTCAGGGAGCTTAATCTCAAAAACCACCCTGATTGTTCAAATCGTTCCACAAGCACCATTTTTGGACCAGAGGGAGATATAACCATAAGCTACCAATTTCTCGAGGGAGCCTTTGTGGCGGCCATATTGGACAAATCCAATATGGCCGCCATTGAAAGTAAGGCGTTGCAATAACTTGAGAACCAAAAGTAGTAGAACCATTTTGTAGGGGGTTTTGAGTATGAGGAATCCATTTCTGGTGTTTTTTTGTCGATTCAAGATGAAGATCATATGATAAAGTCACAGTTAAGGTAAATTTTGGACCAAAATGATGGTATTTTGAACCAGCAAATTATTGCCAGGAATTTGCGGTATTGATCACTTAAGGCTAGGTAATGTTTGGTGAAGCATATGTAAAAATGTGTATTTGTTATCCTGCCAATTATTTAAATTATTTTACTATTAGTATTAGAATGTTTGGAATCAATACTAAAAAACAAAGGAACGAATGAACTTCTCATTTGGTACAACTGAGAATGTAATCCAATTCAGATGCACAAACAAAACTTTATTCAAGAAACAGCAATGACAATATGTGTATATCAAATGCAAAAAAATGATATTAACCATTGTTTTGAAACTAAATCTGCAATAAGAAGAATATAATGGTATTTTTTATTTATTCACTTGTGTGATCAAACAATGTCATCCAGCATTACCAGCACTTGTCTATCAGTATCCATCCACTCATTCACTGGTTTGTATCTATATGTCATTGTTTATGCTTGTTTATGCTTGACATCCCTCCCTTGAGCGAACTCCGCCCACTCAGGAAGATGATTGAGCATATGATGATTGATATCAGACTAAGCCATTCAAATGTATCATGCTGCACACAAAATCTTTTCATGAGCATGTTATGCCTAATAGATTTCTAAGTGCCAATTCTGTTCTCAGAGCCTTATATTTTTACTAGACTAGTTTAAATTTTTAGTTTAAACGTCAGTGAAGTCGAAAAGCACATCCCTAGTTATGGTAATATCTCCCTCTGGTCCAAAAATGGTGCTTGTGGAACGATTTGAACAATTATATGATTATGACTACAGAGCAAGATGAGGATACTAACAGAGCTCCAAAGGGGCCAAATAGTCGGTGCCTGAATTGCAGGTGCGTCGGTCACAAAAATGGCAAAATTATTTAAGGTGGCAAGGGGAACAGTGTCCAATATTATGACATCTGCCCAACACCAAAAAACAGCATCAGCAAAAAAGAAATGTGGCCGCAAGTTAAAGCTTTCCGACAGGGACAGACGGACACTAGGTAGAATAGTTGCTAATAACCACATAACTACAGCTCTAAAATTCACCATAGAATTAAATCAATCTATATCTGAACCAGTCTCAACAAAAACAGTACGTTGTGAGCTTCAGAAAGCTGGTATTTATGGCAGGGCCGCCATTCGGAAACCATTTGTATCCATGGCTAATGCACAAAAAATGTATAACATCGTGTAAGGAACGAACACAAAACCTGGATCGTGATATCATATAAAGTGATATCATCTGATGAGTCATCTTTTACTCTTTTTAATACGGACGGGTTTAAGTTTAGATAAAGCCTAAGGATGTCTGTTCTGCAATGTTTGTTGCCAACTGTTCATTTTGGTGGTGGTTCTGTAATGGTGTGGGCAGCCTTTTCGTGGGACTCATTGGGCCCAATGATTGCTCTTTATGGATGTGTAACGGGCAAATGTTATGAAACCATTTTACAAGACCAGGTGCACCCTATGGTGCAAACACTTTTCCCTCATGATGTCCCCATATTCCAACGTAACACCCCCATACACATTTCTAAAAACATTAAAGAATGGTTCGAAAAACACAAGGATTACATCAAATGCCTTCCATGGCCTGCACAATCACCAGATCTAAACGTAATTTAACCTTAATGGGAAGTTCCACCTCCTTCATCCCTCAAAGAACTGGAGACTGTCATTCTTGGACAATGGGCAATATCCCACTACACACAGTTCAGAAATTGTATGACAGCATTCCTAGAAGTATTGGAACTGTCTTGAAGGCAAAGGGTGAGCCTGCTCATTATTAGTTACTAGATATTTAGTGTTTCCGATATTTTGTGTCCCCTGTATGTTTATTCAAGATTCACTGTGATGCAACATGGTTTTAGAGAGCTTTTTGGGGACTTTGGATGTTTTGTAATGTGAAATGTCAAAAACACATCTAAAAATGTACTTCTATTGCTAATATTGACAAAATATATCATTGTATTGTAAAAACCTTAAGAATAAATCATATTGAGACTTCTCTGGAACTTTGCCAATTCTGGCACATTTGGGCACATTTTGGTTACCAAAAGGGGCTCATCTGGAAAAAAACACTGTAGAATTTGAATGGTTTGAGATATTGACACAATTTTTTTTACCACAGGTAGTCAGCATAGTGAGGAATCACACAGTGAGGTTATAAAAACCTAAATGTTGATACACGTACATAAATAGTAATTAGGTATCAGACACTATATTTATGTGAATTCTGACTGCATAGTCAAAATGGTACAGTTCTGTGCTTTAGAAAATCATGTGACCAGTGCTGGAAATGACATCAATCTGAAATACTCGCATATCGAGGTGAAAATCTTCGCCTCACAGAGCGAATGCACATTGCACGTACAGTGTATTGTAATTAATTGCGCAAAGCTGTAGTGACAAAACAAAACTTTGTTGCGCTCCTCATCAAATGAGACGCATAAAACACTGTTGGGAAGCTTATAATGTATTCTATTGGATAAAGGAGTTCTCAAAGGAGTTCTCAATGTATTGCCATAAGTTCAAGCTATTGTTGGCTTTATCTTGTTGCTATGACGGAATACAATGTATTGTGTACTAATATAGGTAGAACACAGAGTTTGTTGTCAACGAATGTCTGAGTTCAGTAATCACGCCGGTGGCATGGCCACGAGGGTGTGTGCTTGAATAGGTTAAACACAATACGTAACAGGGGGATTAAGGCAAAATAAGGTTTTCAAATGATTTTGCAAAAACTCACAGATCATCAGATCTCTTTTTCTACAAGATGCCATGTGGCATTCTAAATTGAATGCATTTACATGACTGCATTTAATCATTTGTGTTGTTGGTGTGGGTTAAGAACCCATCTAACAATGATGGATTACATCCATTTTTCTTGTGTTTATATGAGCTCTTTCATTTCAGGGTTAACCTTACTATATTTGTCTTTACCTCTGCTTGCCAAGCTAACATTAGCTACAGTAACATTACTGTTGGCATCTGTCACTTTGTGTCAGGTATGGCATCATTGTGTGTCCTTGCAGCAACAGTGTTCTAATTCTGTTTGACAAGCAGCAGACATAACGGATCACAGCTCCCCTATTCAGTCACTAGTCATTTTTCTTTCTGTTCCCATTTACAAAAAAAAAATACCATCTTCATTATAATGGTTACGGACTAATAGGCTACTGCTCTTTTGCCTTGAAAATTGATTGTCAATTAGAATTTTCAATTCTTCAGTAAGTCTCTCTTGATGTAAGTGCATGAATTATTTACTCCTGTCTCATGTACTAGGGAGCAAGAGTATCCATTAGACAAAACATAGCCATTGTAGAACATAAATGGAGAATGGTCTCTCTAAGGAAGTTTGGCTAAATGTTTGTTAATGTTGCTTTTTTCTGTCTATATTAAAATGACAGTAATTCAATACTGTACTGAATATTATGGTTTAACTTCTAGGAGAAATCCTCTTTTTGAGGAATTTTGAGGTAATATTGTGAATTTATACTGTTAAAAATATTTTTAATAAGTTGTAAGTATGTCTTTGGTTTTTTATGTATTGGGCATATTTAAAGGGTCACTACAAATACTTTGCATACATTGTTAGGGAGAAAACCGTGGGTTTTAAGAAATATCAACAAATATGACATTGGTTTACCACAATGTGAGCCAATTTATTTGTATGTTTTTCAAATGCTGTTTGTTTAACAAAAATATTATATGAGGAAACATAACTGCAAATATATACTTTAAGTAATTTCCTTTCATCTAAGACGGCAAATTAGATACGCCTATGTATTAGGAATAACTTAATCTTTTGACTAAAATAAGGTTTAACTAAATATTTTAACTTGACTTGCTTCAAGGAATGTACGGTGCATGCTGTGAATGTGATTCATAGAAAACATGTATATATGGAGTTAAAAACAGGTTATTTCACTTTGAATTCACTATATCACAATTCCAATGGGTCAGAAGTTTACATACACTAAACTTGACTGTGCTTTTAAATTTTTAATATTTGGTCGCATATTCTTTGGCTTTGCATGCCATGACTTCTTGTTGTCTGTGACCCAACAACAAAAGACTCTTGACATCTTATTTTCTGGTAAAAGCGATACTATAACCTCTCTGCATTTGAATGGATCTCTATGGGAATTGGGGGGTGGGACTAGATTTAGCTGTAAATTATGCTGGAACCGTATGGAATATATGATTTGTAATATGGCTGTAAGTCATGAAGGGTCTGAGGTATCAAAGGACCCTCAAACTATCACTCTGCTGCCAGATATACAGTAGATATGGATGGATCACTTTAAGGGTTGTTTCTCCTGACAAATTTTCCAATTGAACTCTATGGAAAAATAAGTCAGGAGAAGAAACCCTTCATGTTATTCCTACTGTATTTCTGGCACCAGAGTGATGGTTTAGGGCGTGTTTGATACGTCAGACCCTTGATGATTTACAGCCATTTAGCCAACCATGTATTCCATACTGTTCCAGTGTAATTTACAGCTAAATTGTCCCACCCCCCAATTTCCATAGAGATCCATTCAAATGCAGAGACGTTACCAGAAAAGCATGCAATGGATATGCGACCAAATATAAAAAAAATTAAGGCACAGTCAAATTTCTGACCCACTGGAATTGTGATATAGTGAATTAAAAGTGAAATAATCTGTCTGTAAACAATTGTTGAAAAAGTTACTTGTGTCATGCACAAATTAGATGTCCTAACTGACTTGCCAACACTATAGTTTGCTAACACGTAATCTGTGGAGTGGTTAAAAATTTGTTTTAATGACTTCAACCTTAGTGTATGTAAACTTTTGACCACAACTGTATATGAACATCAGTAATAATTACTCTTCCTATACCAACAACTTTTCCCCTTTTTTCCATTGAATCACTGCAATGTTAGAAGTCTTCTCAGGTCAAAGATATCATACCAGTGAATGAATGGCTCTGCACTGTTACCGGCATAGTTTGTCACCATCACCATTCATGTTAATCAAAATAACACTGAAGGTATACATTTTTTCAGTCATGATCAATACAGCCAGTTCAGTACTCTGTCTGATAATGTATTCTCGCTGATGGCACTTAATGCTCTTTTGTGATTGGTTGATTGCTGTGTGCACAAGCTACTTTCATGAGCAAGTGAGTGTGGGTGTCACAGAGTATTCAGGAATTTCAGGTCTCTCGGGTATGAATTAGGTCCACTCACAAATTGCCAATCAATAGGACCCATATTTAACCTCGCATGGAGTTGGCGAGTATGGAGCCCAGTTATAAACTTTCCTGATAAAGCCCGTTCACAAATATCGAAATAGGCTTCCCTGACACTGCGTGACTGTGGAGTGTCATCTTAGACATCTGAATTTTTCACCAGGGAGAAGGTATAATGGCGATGTAATATGAGACCACATTTTAGCTTCTAAAAGTAATTTGAATAATGCAGGATATTTTAAAGTTTTTATTTTTAAGGAATTAATTCATTGCAATCAAGTAATCAATAAAAAAGATCAACAACATATTCTTGACATTCATGTGCCACTGACCTCACCACTAATGGTATTGTGTGTGTTATGCTCCCTGGCATGTTTAGCTAGCTGCTTTGGTTGTGTTATATCATTGTGAAGACATAATAAACATTTTAAAAAGTCAAATATTGAGACTTAATGTAGGCCTAATACAGCATCCCATTTGTGACATAGTCCAAATATATTATTAATATAAGTTTCATGGTTTCACACAGTTCAGCTACACATGTTTTATGGCATTAACTAGCTGGCTAGCTACCTTGCCAATGTCAGCCAACCAGGCTGCTACATTAGCTATTCTATGAGTTCTGTAATGCTAGCTTGTTTTTGTTTGTTAACCCCTTAAATAGCAAAGTGGTGTAGTTTATTTGCATTTATTGCTTTTTTTTTTTTTTGGATTGAAATGTTTTAATAATCTGGTCACAAAATATACCGTTTGAAAGTTTTAAACACAATTCTATCTCTATAAACTATTTTATGATCCCAATGGTATAGCGACATAGGTTTTTTATTTTGTAACATGACACAAAATTGGCTCAATCAAAATGACGACTCAAAAAGGTGGTGCTAGAGAAGGTGTAAACATAATATAGCCTATTAATCAAGGCTGAAACAATGCAGTATTAATCATACTAACAAACTTTATGCATGCATTTATGTAAGTTGCACTGGATAAGAGTGTCTGCTAAATGCCTAAATGAAAATATTTTTGTTTAAATTTGTTTGTTGTTACATCCCAAAATCCACCTGCATTGCAATCACCAGGTGTACAGTAATGGACTTAAAGCCCCAGGGAACAAATATTTGTGATTGCCTTCTAATTAGGTTCATTTGGGTCTTGTGGACATACAATATGCATATACTTGTTTTGGAAATTATTACTTTCAGAAATTATCCTGGCCACACCTCAAGACCAACCCGCCCAGTTCACTTGCTATGGGCGCAAGTTTACTTGGTATTTAAACGACATGAGCACTGGGAGCTTAAATGATACCCGCGCCGGTCTGAAAATAGCAAAGACACATTTGGGTTATAGCCGCTTGGCGCCGGGTGTAGGATAGGGCCCTAAGCCACTTAAACACGAACCACAACCTCAAAGGAAAACCCAGTCAAACGCAAAGTGCTATAAAAGGTGAAAGGTTTAATAACATAAACACTTATGGTAGTTTCTATTCTCTAAACTCATATGACAGTTCGACAATATTTACAGGAACGCAGGCTGTAAGCTCTCACTACCGAAGTTAGCTGGTTAACTCAACAGTAATCTCAGAAGCTAGGCAGTGTTGTGAAAGTAGTGGTTGCTAGCATCAGATTGGTCAAACTTCCTTCCATATATTGTCTCGCATGATTCAACCCCGCTGCTCCGTGACAGTCCTTGGTGTTCCCAGTTACGGGTATCCTCTCAATTCGGTGGCTAAGTTACACTGCGCCGTCCACGTCTGCCGAAGATGGTTGCCAGGCAACAGTGTGCGTCTTCCCTCCAGTGCAGCTCCCAAGATCTCCGTAAAGGTCTTTGACATCAGCGTCTCCACCTGTATGGGAGCCCAAAGCAAAACAAAACGCAAAGCAGGGGAGACAGAAAAGAGGAATGTAACATTTGTCATGGCTTTTCTTATACTGCATCCATTGTTCTTAGCTGACTAGCTTGCCAATGCTGGATAAGTATGCTTGCAGCAAAAATCCTGGCTTTTTATATGGCTAAATTATTAGCCAGCTAGTTTTTTTGCGTTTGATTATCTGATTAACATAAGAATTGCTAAAAACAACAAAAAGTTCAGTTAAAATTCTGGACCTGGAAAAGAAATACGAATGCCACAACATGGGCTAATTAGGGGTGGGACATGCATCGATCTGAATGTGTAAATACAACTGCATCGATCTGTAAGATTAGAATTGATAAGCATCGATTAATATCGCATTGTAAATGAATGTGCACTTTTTTTATTCAAAAAAAATATTTATTTCATTATTTAAAATATATATTTCTGAGACACTACTTTTAAAACTGTTTTGACTAGCTTTAATCCATGTTTCTGCTCCAACCCCCACGTAAGCGTGAGTTGAAAGCAGCGACAGGCGGGAATCAAGCGACAATGAGACGGACAGATCTGAGCGAAATGGCTAGCTGCTCGAGTGCGACAAAAGAGACAGAAATGGACAGAATGTGCGATGTTCCGAACAGAAAATCAGTGGTATGGAAGCATTTCGGGTTTAGAAAGAAGGAGGGTGTACTTGACAAAACCGCTGCAATATGCAAGATATGCCAAGTTGAAATCGGATACACAGGCAACACCACAAACATGATAAACCATTTGGGCCGACGACACACCATTGACGTGAAGGATAGCAAGCGAGTTAGCAAGTCAAGATTTTCCTGGAGAAATGGCCAAACGGTTCTTTTGTTTTTATTAGTTTTTATACACATACCGTGTCCAGACAGTTTAACAAAAAACAAAAATAGTAAGACTATTTCCAATGTCTTACGTTCAATTAATTATTACTACGCTAACTGTCCGATTCCAAACCCCCCCCCCCCCCCCCCCTACATATCACACAGACAAAAAATAAAATAAAATAAAAAAAACAGTTCTAAACGGGCAAAAGAGGTGACATCTGCTATAGACACGTTCATCTGCAAAGACCTTAGACCATACAGTGCGGTAGAAGAAGAGGGATTTAGTCACTTAATGAATGTCGTGGAACCTAGATACACCATACAGAAAACATTTTAGTGAATAAAGGAAAGGTAACTTTAGAAAATACACTGTTAGTCATGTTTATTGCTGCATTATTTGCTGCAGACAGCTGCAAAATGTATGGCATGCCTTAACAATAAATATAATTCTGTGAACTGCAGTTCTAATTGAATATTTAATTACTGCTGACTGTATTGGTATCAAATCACATTAGCATACCTATTACATTTTTTAAAAGTATCAAAATTAATCAAACCGAATTGTATCGAATCGAATCGTGGTCAAATGTAAGATGTTATGATGCATCGAACCTTTGCCTAAAGAATCGTAACCGAATCGAATCGTTATGGGATTGAATCATCCCACCCCTAGGGCTAATTGAATGTGGTTTCCCGAGCATAGCAACTGATAAGGAACCAGGTGAAAGGGGAACTTAGTGCCTTCTTTAAAGTGGACAGAAAAGAAAGACTGCAAATGTGGTAAACAAACACAGTTTAGCTGTTAAAATAAAAATAACAAAGAATCATACAAAAAACTGGCAACAGTTGTAGAATATAAGTTTAAAGAAGCCATGTACAAACATTTTACAATCAGTAAAATTACTTATTAATGGGTACTTACTGTATGGAACTTTTCAGATAGCTTACATTATTCCATATTTGTGGAGTGTTTATGTGTGCTCATTGTGCATCAATGTGCCCAAATGTAATTATTGTGTTTGACAAAAAACACCAAAAATAGTCTGGATTTATCCAAAGAGTTGGGAAAAATGAAAGGCCAAGCTGACAGGGGAAGGAGGGATCCTTTACATAAACAAAATAAATAAATAAAAAATCTCCGAGCTTTTCCCTGGATAGAACTGTTTAAAATCACAAGTAGCCAAATAAGTAGGCCTACATGGAAAAAGTGGATAAAATGTTATTCGGTTAAAATAAAAAATAAAAAGGGCATCATTGAAAGGGGGATGAACAACGGGCAAGATGGAAAAATGCCATTGTCCACCAATGTCCTACACTAAGCCCAGATAATGGAGTTGTCAGTTGACTCTTCATGCATCCTTTGTTCCCCAGTGGTATTTGAAAGGATGTGCAGTGACAGCGCGGTGGACCGATGACGGGGGCATGTGGCTGTTCTGATCAGAGGGGAGTATGTCATCAGTCAACGTGTCTACAGATGGTGAAGAGGAATTGGAGGGGGTGAAACCTTTCAGGAAAACATCCTGCTCCCAGCTCGCTGATCTGTGCTCCTGTCCAAAGCTGAGAAATGGCAAATTCATCAAACCCCTTCACCAAGAACTAGCAAAGGCCGGGAACGGTGCACGGCGGCAGTGGCGGTGCTTCTGTCCTGGCAGATAAGCGGTATTTTGAGCACGTGCCCAGTCGCTCACTCCCCTATACCTGCGCTCGAGCCCACAGAGCAGCTGTTACTGCCGCATGTGTGCGGAAAGAGACCGCTGAACAACAGCGCGGCAAAAAGAGTGTGCGCTGGTGGAAAATCTGCGTCGCTTGCAGGTTTTACTAAATCTGCTCAGCGTCGGTACATTGTGTGCCTTCTCAAGGTGCCTTTGTCCGAATATCGCTTCTGTTCTGCCTTTCTAGCACAGACAGAATTAAAAATTTCTCCCCAATTTATTTATTTGCTGTTTTTTGCTCGGTTTGTTTGATCTGTTGCCTTTGTGGAACACACAAAGGAATCATCTGTTGAAAAAGGTATTTTGCAATTTCTGGAAAAAATTTCAGGATGCTAAAATTAATGTTTGATGGAGGATTATGATCCAGAGTCAATATTTCTCTTTTCGTGAAAACAAATTACATTTTTGATCAGGATTGATATCCTGACTGTACAGTGAGTGAACACCAATGTGTTTGTGGATTTCTCTTTTTACATTATGTTAGATTACATTACAATCCCTTAGCAGACACTCTTATGCAAGCAACGTACAGAAGTGGGAGCATCGGTGTTACTCAGAAATACAGGAAGAGGTGAGTCTTCGGTTTTTTGATTTGTCTCTCTATAGAGCTTTCCAAGTTGTGCCTGGGCAGTCTTGTACAACTGCAGTTTTGCAAGAATTAAGTGCATGCAGGTAATGCTTGTTGAGGCCTAGCAGTTTGGAGCCCACAGCCAGAGGAAAACAGAGGTCCTCTACCACATAGTAGCAATATCTCATAATGGGCATTGACAATTATTATTTACAAATGTCACCTTTGTCGAATGCTTGGGTAAACTTGCAATTTTCATTAGAGATATTCAATAATCTAGCTGAATTGCCTCTTATATGATTACATTTTGGTCTCCTTAAAAAGTCTGAAACAACAAATCATTTGATAATAATGTTATGATACTTGGCCCATTTTCAAAACCTAATGGTTATTTTTAATAATAGTAGTTTTTATCAGACCTCAGAAAAGCCAGTATTTGCCATAGATGAGCTTTAACCCCCCTTCTGTGTTGTGACTCAGCATCTCATAATCAGGGCCAGCACTCTCAATCCCTGCTGGGTGAAGAAGCACTTATATACTGCAGTGCTAAGGGGAAAGTTTGTTGAGTTGAGTTTGAGTCTTGGTGAAGAGAAGAAGGGTTTTTTATCTTTAGTTTTTTGGTGGTTCCTTGGTTGGGTGTTTGTTGCATCTTAGCTTTCTAATCCGTTTTTTTGTTGTTGTTCCTATCATGTTTACAGTGGATGTGGGTAATACAGTGGCAGGGTCTGGCTTACTCTCTTGGCTGGTAATTTCAAGTTATAAGTTATGTAGTTTTATTTTGAGATAATTATAAGTAGTGAGCCTAAATTCATTAGTGAGTGTATTTCTATTCTTCTTTTTTTAAAAACAATCATATAGAGTTAAAGATGTGGAGCTCGATCTTGACGATCTTAGCGCATGGTCTAAAAAAAGTGGCGCAAGTGCATTTAGGGGGTGTTCAACTCCACTTTTGCTAGTTGTGACCCACTGTACGAAAATGAGTGATGTGGGAAAAAAATAAAAAAAATAATTCAGATTATGAATTTCTGAATGAATTCTTTCCTGAGAATTAAATAAATAAAAATCCCGCATCAGACTAATTTTTGTAGAGCGGGTCACAGTTACAGGGCGGATATTTTGAGTGCAACGTAAGGCGCAAGGTTCAAATGGGCTGAACTTTGGGCCTCTTCATTAATTATAGGTGTCTTAATTATACGTCTTGGACGTAATATGCAATAAACCAATCAGTGTCTCCCATTCCCTTTAAAAGCTACCTGCGTTTGCACCTTGCCGGTTTGCTAATATGATGCCAGATAGTAAGACTGAAAACAGCGATTTACAGCTGGTGAAACAGACATGCTTGTGCGCATAGTTAAAGGAATAGGCTACATGGAGCAATATTATGATCAATAGTATTCGGTCTAACCATTATGACATGTTTTGATATACACAATAATAATCTTTCACATTAGGGTTTAACACCGGCACGGGTTTCCAGTAATTCCAACTATTTCCCAGAAATATAATAACGGGTTAAACAGGAAAATGTTTTCCATTAGCTTACAATTAATTAATTAATTAGCTTAGTGATGATATTTTACAAAATATGTGCGGTTTAATTTCATTATAACATCTGGAACAGCTGAGCATAAGCTACCAGAACTGCTTAGAAAACACCAAATTAGACTGCATGTTTAACAAATTTTGTTTGATTATACAATGAAGCATTGTCAAACGTCAGTTCCATGAGGCTGTTCTCACAGCAGACAGATCACAGGAAATTAATTTCAGCTTGTGAAGTTCAATCTTCATCCAAAGTTCATATTACGTGCATTCTAATACTGATTAATAACATATATAGCGTTCTTTTGTCTTAAAGGGTAACTACAGATCATGTTTTTTTTTTGCTGTAAACGTGTTTGTATGCCTACCTTATAATTAAACTTATTCATCCATTCAGTTATTTTAACAATTCTGAAATAAATTATATCGTATATAATATCATAGATCACAATACATTGGTAGAAAAGCGTCTTGGTGCTGTCCTCTAACGTTTGAATTGTTTTTTTTTCTCTTCCCCACGCTGCCCCCACCCCAATCGTGATGTCAGAGTACCTCTTTGGACAAGCAGTTTGTAGCAATTAAGTATTAAATTAAGTTTTGTTCAGTAATACTCATTTGAGCATCTCAAGGGCAATACAAAAGGACCGTCTGTGTGTTTTTTGTTTTATTTTTTCCTCACGATACATCGTTGAGCTCACTGAAAGTCAGCTATTTTTCCATAGTAATACATTGAGCAGCCGAGACCAACCAACCTAGTGACATCACGACCACAGTTGGTCCAAAATGGCTGCACCCTAGTGGAAAAAAATTATTTTTCCATCAAATACTATTTGAAATTTGAACGTCATATCTAATTTATGGTAAAAAGCTAACGAACCAGAGCCACTTTGCCGAGTGTTTCATGTCCCTTTTAAGGCTTTATAACCCCAGGTGTGAGCATCACAGAAACTTGGTAAATGGCTTAAATGAAACAATATAGTTATAATACTAACTTAGATTAGTTTATTTTCATAATTTAGGTCAAAATAAAGTGCCACAAATGCAAAGAAACTTTGGAAATGTGCAACACACACACACACACACACACACACACACACACACACACACGTCTATCTTACTAACTAATACTAACTAATCACTCTATACCTGCCAAGAGGGGACCATAGTTTCTAGACATTGTCTTTAAAAAAAAAGAGACATGAAAAAAACATTTCACACAGTTTAGTTTGCAATGAAATACTGAGAGCTACACATGTGATACAGGTAAAACTATACATTTCCAAAAATTTTGCGACTCTCTTACTGGACATCTAAAATGTGAAACAACATCATATACAATAATTTGAGCGAACATATCGTCCTTGTGCATGTAATCATATGTGCATTTTCGTTTCCAACAACAATACTTGTAAAACTGTTGTTAAACCTTATTTGAGTGGGTTTAGGCGGTTATTTAAAGCAAGTTAGCCTGGGGGGAATTCAATGGCAAGATGCTAATTGTTAGCATTGCTCCAGTTCAGGATTTACAATAATTTTTGCTACAACGAGACCAGGACAGCATAACTGCAGGTTAACATAATATTTTGGGGGTAAGTAAAACAACATCAAATTATTCAAACTGGGTGAACTATCCCATTATATCCCACTATAAGATATGTGGTCGTGATGCAATTTTCTTATCAAATGACTTGTGTTGTAAGTCATATAGACTGCATTTCTTTCCCCCTTATTAACAGCAAAGAGCTCAATTAATCAAACTTCTATGTTTGGTCCTTAATTTGACATACTCATTAAATGAAGACATTAATTTAAATGACAGAGTTGAAATTACAAAGTAAAAATCAAGCAATAGAAGATGATAATAAAAAGATGATAATATACCCTGATAACTTTCAAATCGAGCAAACGATTGTTTTTTTCCTCCATCTATTATCTAACCTGCTTATTCCTGTTCAGGGTCACAGGGGGGATGGAGCCTATCCCAGCATGCATTGGGCGAGAGGCAGACTGTCAATCCATCACACACACACTCATACCTACGGGCAATTTAGAGTCTCCAATCAGCCTAACCTGTAACCTTGCTGTGAGGCGACGGTGCTATCCACTGGTTATTTTAATTAATGTAAATTGTATGTTATTTCTTGAATCATAGCTCACTGTAATGTTCTGTTTTTATTTGACATTTTGGCGGTTTAGAAGAGCAGCTCTTAGCACGCTACAGATTATCCTGCCTCCGGCCTCCACCATTTCGCTTGTCTTGTGGAGGTGGGCCAGTGATGGATGCTTCTTTTCTTCCCACTAAATCCCAGACCTGCTGCAGAGTCTTGGACAAGGTCACTGCATTTTATTGTGGACCTATGAGGTTAAGCAAGCTGTTTTAACCTTTGGGCTCTCAATGCCCATGACACAGGAGTGCTTCATTTTGGCCTGCTTATCAGTCAGACGGGCCTTAAATCAGGGGTCCTTCCACTGTAGTTTGTTATGAGTCATTAGTTTCTGCCATACTGTGTTCTGATACACAGAAGGCTGCACAGGCCCAGCTTTACATTACACTTTGAGGGTTCAAAGATTGGTCGGTTGCAATATTTGATCTGATTTCGAAGGCAAATCAGATCTGTGGGTCTCAAATGGCAATTACTCAGGTGAGGAGGGAAATGTATGGTAGTATGCAATTTATATATTAGTCAAATTTCTCTGTTTCAGTGATTAATGGTCTTTGCTCTTCTTAACTATTTACATCTTTATTTTTGATTCTCAGCTGTTTTATTTATGTATCACTGTCCCTTACTTTTTTTTTTGGATAACTGCAGTTTTTTTACATTCCTTTGCAACATCTAAAATGCCAAAGGATTCTGGAAAGGTCACTGGTAGACTGCAGTGTCTTCTGGTGTATTTTTGGCCTGCTAATGAATTAGTCATATTGGGAACACCACAGAAAACAAGGGCTTCATTCAAGGGGCATGGCCTTATCATTATTTTGTAATATTTGTATAACCGCGTCTGTGGTCTCTCCACTGTGTCTATAAGTGAAGCACCAACAGATGGTACACTACATTGCATTTTGTATTGCATTAATCAGATCCAATGGTTCCATGTACACTTAAAATGGATTTTAAATTAAATCAATTAATTTAATTTAATAAAAGCGGTTTTACATTTTCAACATTGGATCATCACGTGGAATGAATTTGAAAATAACTAGGCCAATGTGAAGCTAGTAATTCAACCAGTTTTTGCTTGCAGCTCCTTCTGTTCATCCACTTCATCCATGGCTATTGAAGTATTGATGTTACTCGTGTATACAGCAGGCTAATGATCGCATTATAAATTATACTACACATTACCTTGCCCTTTATTTTTGCCTTATTTTCTTCTGGAAATGAAACGGGTACGCATTTTGCCTCGGCAGTGCAATGAACCATTGCCTTGTAACACAAGAACTTTGTAGTACAAAGGGGAGGTGTGTGGGTGGGGTTAAAAATAAGTAATGTAGAAATGACATGACTTAATTTTCTTCCATTTGCAAGCTTGAACTAAATTTATGGTGTTTTCTTTGTCAATGTGCCTCCTGTCTATGACTGAATGACAGTTTTTCCACTTTCCAGCCATTGCCCATGGAGAGAAGTGGTTTTACTGTATTGTACAGCATTTCTCCATTCAGTCATGTCATTTGTACTGTTTTGAGTGGCACAATTACACTGCTTGGCCAAAAATAAAGTCGCTGTTGCACCCGTCATGCATAGTGCCCACTGTACAAGCCTCTGGAAGCAGTGTTATGATCTGGGGTTGCTTCAATTGGTCAGGTCTAGGCTCAGCAACGTTATGTAGCAATACAATTAAGTCAACTGAGTACCTGAATGTACTGAATGACTAGGTTATCCCATCAATGGGCATATTTGAACCTGATCTTGGCTTATTTGAATGATTCCTGACCCATTGAAAGTCTTTGGGATATGCTGGAGAAGACTTTACGGAGTGGTTAGACTCTCCTGTCGTCAATACAAGATCTCGGCCAAAAATGTATGCAACTCTGGACGGAAATAAATGTTGTGACTTTGCATAAGGTTGTCAAAACAATGCCACGACGAATGCGCGCCGTAATCAATGCTAAAGGCGGTCCAACGAAATATTAGAGTGTGTAACCTTTTTTTTGGCCAGGCAGTGTATTAGGCAATGTACATAATCTGACAGCATGAAAGTGGCGCCAACGCCTCATGGGCCACCTGCCACATGGGATGTATGCCCCTGTGCCTTGGCTCAGGAGAGGAGTGCAGAGAATGAAAAAGTGAACAATGAAGGGACAAGGAAAGACTGAAAGATAGAGATTGAATGAATGACAGGAAGGCGTTGATTGAATTAGAGAACTACCGACTTTAAGGTAGGTCTTTCCTGCAGAAGATACCTGTAACATGTTCAGCTACCTCTATGTATGCATTAATTTACAGTATTCATTGACTTGCTTCTTTTCATCAAAATTCCACCTGTGGCCTGGTACTATTGCAAAGTGCTCAACACCATTGATCAATGACATGATGCAGTTTATTCAATCTTTTTGTGCAGGAAGGAGTGAAACTTTCTAGTCCAAATTTACTTTGCATGCTAAAATGCGGCTTTCTTCAGTTAAACAAATTTATTCAAAAGATTGTGATGGTAGGCAAGTTTTCTTTTATTGTTGGATTTTTAAAAGATTCACTTGATAGTAACAGGAGAACTGAAATTGTATGAGAGATACTGAAAGAAAGAAAAAACATCAAAGTTGTCTTCTAACTGATAACAATAAAAGGAAAAACAGATGGACTAGGCTGAGATATTTTAAATAACTTCAGAAAGTTTCTGTCACCTGCTTTGATATTCTGGCTGTCGAGCCAAGGAGACTGAGATCTGAGGAGCTGACGAGAGCAAGCCAAAAAGAAAACCATGCATGAAACCTCAGGGGTGGACAAATCTAATTTTCTGTGGTAATTTCAAAATCTGGTAGCCTACCACAAATTTTGGTAGCCCAGATAAAGGATTAAAACGTGTAAGTATGTCCCTGAGGCGAGGGAGCGAGCGAGAGAAACCCTTGGACTATAAAAATTACAAATTCATTCCTGTAGTCTACCTTTATTTTACATTTCATTCAAATCTAACGGTCTGTATCAAAATGTTTTTCATCACTAAAATTCTAATGTGAAGTTAAAATAATTGTATAATAAACTAACCTCATGAATAAAGTATCACATCATAACATTTACTTTTTTAAATAAAGCAGTTTCGCCACAGTCAAGTTACAGACGTGCTCAAATTTGTTGGTACCCCTGGTAAAGATGAGTAAAAAGGGTCGTAAAAAATTCACCGTTTGGTGAATTAGCTTAATCTCACACTGAAAAATGAGAAAAATCCATCCTTTAATTGACATTCATTTATTATGATTTTAAAAAAAATCCTTCATCAAGAAATAATTATTTTTAACAAAACCACGTTGGCCACAATTATTGGCACCCCTGCATTTATATATAGAATAAAGTATTAATTTTTAATATTTGGTCACATATCCTTTGCATGCCATGACTTTCTGATGTAATTTTTGAATACGAAAAAATAATACTTAAGAATCTTCTTCACATGAAGCATAAGTCTTATGAAGATGCCTTTTGGAAAAAGAACACTTTGTTGGAAACTAACTACATTGGGAACGAAAAGTTTATTTGCAAAAAAGTTTGCAAAAAAGTTTATCTCTCTACAACTGTGTTGTGCTGGGAGGATTTACATCTCTGCAAAAAATATTATTCAGCTAGACATTTGTCAATTTTAAAGACGAACGAATGTAACGTTAACATTACCTGTCCTGCATTGCTTCGGGTAGACATCCTGCCTTGCCTTATCTATCTGGAATGGTTATGTCATGTGTGAATTGTCCTGCTTTCCGTATAGTAGACTGATGTGTGAATGGGGGAAACCACTACCTAACCCAGATAATTGAACCCGGCAGTCCTACGGTTTTCATGTGTGAAAGGGGCTTTTAATGATCATTACACAATAATAATGTTTTGTCCAAAAGACGGCATCTCCTACAACACTTAATTTTTTTTTTTTTGCATCAAGGTATTTTTTCACTGTTCTCTTTCAAGCAAAGACTTACTTTCAAAGAGGTGTCAGGCTAGCCCACTGACACCTGTTCCTGCACCGACCTGGTTTTCCCAAGTCACCCATCAAAGTACTAACCAAGGCCATTCCTGCTTTGCTTTTGTCAAGAGAAAGAAACAGGTTCTATGGATTCTGACAGCTTTAAAGAATAGAAGCTTGAAACATGTTTAAATAAGCAAGCTATAAACATTCTCAGTTACCTGTTCCCTGGAAACCTGTAAAGTGCCATTACTGTTGTTAGATTAAGCATAATATTCACTTTCATTTTCATTTAATAAATACACCCCAGCCCCTACCCTCTGAACATTTAATTAATCTCCACACTACAATGGCACAGACCAGGTTGTATATTACAATCATAGTTGTGATGTCATAAAATTTCAGCTTGTTAGATACTGTGAGGTAGTTTCAGGTAAATGTTATCCATTTGTTTCAGAAATATTTTTTTTGGTGTTGAGATTGTTGGGGGATTTCTTTTCTGCTGTGACAATGGTAGTTAACTGCTTATCATATTTTTAAAAATACTAATAATTAAAATCACCTAACAATTGAAATGCTTTATTCCACAATACTTTCTTAAAGAACTGTGTGTAGTTTATAGTAAGTATAATATATATATAAGTGGTTATAACCCAGCTTTATGAATGTCACTTACCAGGTATGTGCTTGGCATTCCCCATGATATAATGTAATATAATTAATATGAATAATGAATATAATTTTACACTTTCCCTAGATTATTTTGAAATACTCATTGAGGCATTGCTGAACAATTCAAAATAATTTTGGTTTGGTTTATAAAGTTGAAACAGCCCTAGCTGCTCATAAAATTTATTTTGTAAGATGTCACAATATATTATACCCAAAAGTTTTATGTATTTTAAAGCATCAGAAGAATTTTCTTTTCTTTTTCTTTGTGACTGAAATTGTTGCTGTCAGACGATAACTTTACATTTGAGTAATGAGTCAAAGCAAATGGCTTATTATTATTATACCATTGCATGCACATTTCTTCACCAAAATTATAATGTATAATTATATAATAATATAATAACTGGTATAAGTATCATGAAAACACATGATATGCTTCCTTCTTTTATGCATTTGAATGGGTGTCACCTTGGATAAAGGTAACTGCTGGCTGAAGAGATGGCAATAGCTGCTATATTGAGCAGTGACCTGGGTAATCCATCCTTACTGAAACTAGGGAAGAACAGTGCATCCTCCATATTTTCTTTGGTTGTCTTCTACGCCTTTCACTTCTGGCTGGATCGACCTGGGATCCAAGCGGATTCTTTTCTACCCTACTTTATCCTGCCATTCGTTTGTTGCTAGCCGATTGCCTTTCAGCGGGAGATTTCCATTTTAGCCGGAGCTTGCTGTGGGTTTGTCACCCCACTGTGGTTTGTATCACACGGCATGCTCTCATTGCTCAGTGAATGCCTTTATTATATGAAGCGACTGTGAGTAAAGTGAGCAGCCGCTCTTCAAAGGTCACCGACTGTGTAACTCGCAAAGGCACCCACTGCAACTTTAACCCCAAAAACCCCTCTAGCAACCCACGTTGTGATTTTGTTTACTGTGTCCTGTGATGGCATTATCCGTGTTCGTTATTGGAGTTTTTCCGAGGCAAGGTTTTCATCCACATATTCTCTTGCATACTATGACTTTTCTTTATTATACCTTTCATCTTCCATACATTTGTTTCCTGGTCTGTTAGCCATCATTCAGGATTCAAGTGTGACTGCTGTGTTCGGGAGTATGAACTGGCTTCTTGACCGTCTTTTTTCAGTTTTGCCATTTGATTTCATTAATGCGTCTTTCATTAGCCTATTTCTGCTATGGACGTCATTTCCATTACATATAGGCTTGCTCAGGGCAATATCTAAAGTCATTCTCAAAGAATCATTGGTTTAACCCTCATATTATGTTGACTAGGGGTGGGACAATGCTGCATCGATCTGAATGTGTAAATACAACTACATCGATCTGTAAGCTTAGAATTGATAAGCATCGATTAATATCGCATTGTAAATGAATGTGTAAGGGGTAGCGTGGGAACGAGGAACCAGACGCGACAGTAGGGGGTCAGAAAGTGCTCGACTGAACACCACAGAGCGGGAGGGAAACCCCGCAAACGGAATAACAATACTACAATCAAATAATAACGCTACAACTCAAAGCGACCTGAAGCGGGCGAAAAACTCAACTAGATATTAAAGCAAACAACAACGAAAAACCCTATAGCTCACAACAAGGGAGCCGAAACACATAAACAAGAGGTAATAGAGACGGAGAAGACAATCTGTCAAAGACAGAAGACAGGGGTGAAAAAAAGAGACAGGATAGAAACGACTAGCCTATTCTAAGTTTCTAACAAACTCTTGAACACATGCACCCTTGTCCCGTGGAACCACAACACGTTGAGGTGATACGGTCGACGCTTAATGTCCGCAATAACCCGTAAATTACCGGCTTTCCTTGTCAAAAGATTGGCAATATGGAAGCGTCTACCACAGGTGACGCGAGGTTTAAATAATGACAGGAACTACAGAACAGGTGAATACACTGAGTAGCAAACCCAAAAACATGAAACGGACAAAGAAACAAAGAGAAGAGACGCAACATGAGCGCTCCCCAGGGAAGTGGTCAAACAGAGAACAGCAGGCTGAGAAACCATGACAGAATGTATTTATTTATTTTAAAAAAAATAAATTAATTTCATTATTTAAAAAATATATTTCTGAGACATGACTATTTTTAAAACGGTTTTGACTAGCTTTAATCCATGTTTCTGCTCCAACCCCCACGTAAGCGTGAGTTGAAAGCAGCTACAGGCGGGAATCAAACGACAATGAGATGGACAGATCTGAGCGAAATGGCTAGCTGCTCGAGTGCGACAAGAGACAGAAATTGACAGAATGTGCGATGTTCCGAACAGAAAATCAGTGGTATGGAAGCATTTCGGGTTTAGAAAGAAGGAGGGTGTACTTGACAAAACCGCTGCAATATGCAAGATATGCCGAGTTGAAATCAGATACACAGGCAACACCACAAACATGATAAACCATTTGAGCCGACGACACACCATTGACGTGAAGGACAGCAAGCGGGTTAGCAAGCTGAACTCGGGAATCAGGATTTTCCTGGATAAATGGCCAAACAGTTCTTTTATTTGTTTTTATTAGTTTTTATACACATACCGTGTCCAGACAGTTAATTGTAAAGTGCTTTCTGATATTTTAATTTAAACCATTTTCTATTCAAAATCAAGTAGACGTTAGAGACAAAAAACAAAAATAGTAAGACTATTTCCAATGTCTTACGTTCAATTAATTATTGCTACGTTAACTTAATGTTATGATGTATCGAACCTTTGCCTAAAGTATCGTAACCGAATCTAATCGTTATGGGATTGAATCGTCCCACCCCTAATGTTGACATTTTATGATGCCTTTTATCTTGGGGTCAAATTGACCCCAAAAGTTTAAACCAACACAAAATGAATGTAATTTTTGACACTTTATGTGTAACCTTTTGTGTGTCTCCCAATTGACTGTTAGGAAAATATTCACAAGTCCTGCCCTGCTTAGTGACTGTTGCCATGTACGACAAAAGGAGATGGTGTCAGCTGGTAGCATCTGCTTGAGTGAATTTCCACAAGAAATCACAGATGGGCCGTGACTGAATTTGATCCCTGTCCCCTGACCCCTGTCCACTCAGACCCCTGTTTACTATGTGCCCTGTCCCCTCACTTTGCAAGCAATGTGTAAAAGAAATCCTGCGAAACCTTTTAGTAGTTCTTAATTATAACCTTTTTATATATATATTTTATTTTTTGAGAATATCAATCAGTTTACATATGGTTACAAAGTGTAGATTATGAATGAAGAAGGAATTAACAAAAATAAAAAGTTTGTAATATGTCCTGCTCTTGTACTACAAGTTGTAGCTTTTACTTCCTGAAATTAACGGATGAGTGTGCTCCTGAATCACCTCAACAAAACCCCGGAAATAAGGGTTTTCATCCTCGGATTGTAAGTGCCCCCATTTGTGAGGAAAAGTCGCCCACTCAAAAGCTTTTTTGATACGCACCCTCAAAGGGGTGAAGGGATCATATTCGGTCACAGCCATAGTTTTTGGAAGCCAGATATCTTAAGTTGAGTTTTCCGCGGAGGGTTACATATACAACGTTAAACTAAATGGGTCACTTATAACTGCAAAAGCATATCGCTCGCAGATAAAACATGAAAAACCACGCCTGTTGTGCATCGAAATGGAAGGCACAAATATCGTGGATCAAAACTTCTAACGTTAATGTATTCATTGCAATAAAGTGCTCGTTACTGGAAAAGATTATCATCCATTATATCATGGTCTGGGTGAATACTCGATTCGGATTGGCTGGGAGGTGGTAATTTTTTTTCTATGAACTACCTGCTATGAAGTAGCGCTGGTAACATTTTTAATCACTGTTCTAAATTAATGCGCATCAACGATTTGCAATGGCCAGCTACATAACCTGTGATTGGGGAACTTAACTATTAATAACATAACCGGCGAGTCCAAAACGTTTAAGAAAATAAGTGGAATAAATACATTTAATTAATAAAGTAAAAGAAGCAAGAATGTAGCTACTTTCTTTCTCTCAGTGACTACTGGATGGTAGCCTACGCTGCCTTGTAGGCTGAAAATAACGTTAATAGGCTAACGTTAACGTTACCTTACTGCAACTGGGCTACAATTAAGTTCAATTTTGTCATTGTTTTATTGCAAATGCAATAGGCCTACTAGGTAACTATATAGGCCTAGTTTTGTGTTTATATGTGCAATGTTTATTTTTTTAATGGATGAAGTCATCAAGGGTTTGAGGTATCAAACAAGCCTCAAACCATCACTCTGCTGCCAGATATGCAGTAGATATGGATGGATCACTTGAAGGGTTGTTTCTCCTGACCCTTTTTTTTATTGAACTCTATGGAAAAATAAGTCAGGAGAAACAACCCTTCAAGTGATCCATCCATATCTACTGCATATCTGGCAACAGAGTGATGGTTTGAGGCTTGTTTGATACCGCAGACCCTTGATGACTTACAGCCATTTCGCCAACCATGTGTTCAATACTAATTACCGTGTAATTTACAGCTTAATCTAGTTCCACCCCCCAATTCCCAGAGATCCATTCAAGTGCAGAGAGGTTATAGTATCGCTTGTAAGAGTACCTGAAAATAAGGTATCAAGAGTATTTTGATATCCTTTTATATCCAGTCATGAAAGTATCACCTGTTTACCTGTGGAATGTTCCAATCTTCCCAGTTTAACTTCCCAGTCTTTTTTCTTCTTTTTTTTTTGCGCCCTTGTCCCAACTTTTTTGGAACGTGTTGCAGGCATCAAATTCGGAATTAGTGTATATTTACAAAAATCAATAAAGTTGATAAGGTAAAACATTACATTTCTTTGTACTGTTCAATTAAATATATGTAAAACAGAATTTACAAATCACTGCTTTCTGCTTTTATGTGCATTTTATATACTGTCCCAACTTTTTTTGGAATTGGGGTTTGTACTTCTTATTCAAGAATACATGATTTAAAATAATAAGTAAAAAAGTATGTAGGTAATTACAATGTAGCTAAGAGTTGCAACATTAACGGGTAGAATGGTAGATTCATTCAGTTAATAAATGTTTTAGTTGTTTATAGCCCACATATTTGTATATTGAGCTTTTAGGAACACACATTTGTTAATATTTGAATGGAATAAAACGTGTGACAACAAATGGAGAAACACTTATCTTATGATTGATGAACCAGATATTCGCATAGCTTCCCATTTCATATAGGCATTTCAGAAATGTGTTATGTGTTGGTTTGTAACTGTTCTCAATAATCTGTTCTTGAAAAAGAAGTGTAAGTGGAGTATCATAATTGCACTATTTCTTGATAAATAATGAAAACAACGAGGACTTGGTAGTGTCCTCAGACTTTTAGCCCCCACTGTATATTTTCAAGCTTTTAGGCAGTAGGGTATCAACTCTCACTATCTATAATTCAGTAATTCCTGCTGTGTAAAGGCAGGTTATAGATAGCCTTTGTAGATTGCAGTCAAAAGTCTATATTGTTATTTTAGTTGTATTGTGATTTGTCCAAAGACCAGTACATGGAGATTTCCTTTCCTTCACCTATTGAAGGCCTATTCTGAGGGGGGATATTCCCTCCGCTGAGCTCCCATATGGTATCCAGAGCAGTATTGATTGCAGTATTTCTTCTTTATGCTGCTGCACCGTGCAATATTATTTTTCCATCGAACCCGAGTGTTGGTTAGGAGTCACTGCCATTAGATTATGTGATATATGCGTGGCTATAATTTACTTTGCTTCTACTCCCCGAGAACTGCTTCCTCAGAGGCTCCGTTGAATGGGATGGACTTAACCCAGCAGGGTGTAATGGAAAACCTGAAAGAATTGCGCCCACAAACATCGACAGCAAACTGCGAAGCCCATGAACACTGATCGAAAAAGGTGCTTGCACTTTTTTTTTTAACTGAACATTTAACTGTCAACGGTGTCAAACTGTTTCAGGTATGGTGTCCAGCAGCTGAGCTTTGTGGAAAAATTGCATTTTCTTCACTTCTAAGAAGTGACAGGAAACTTGTCAGTTGCAAAGTTTTTTCAGCCAAGCACTGCGGTCATTGCTGTCTAATACAACCATATTATTTTAAGAAAATAAAATCCTGGGGACCCCAGTGACACTTAAGCCATTCTCTGACTTCCTGAAGGTTTAGCTAATGAAAACAGGGGAGACAGCGAAGCGAAACGGTGAGATAGAAAATGACTTTGCCAGCTCATGCCCTGCCTTCACAAAAAGGGTACACCCACTTTCTGTAATGCTTAGGCGTCTGCTTGTGGGAAATGCTTTTTATTTAAAGCAGGACAGTGAATGTTGCTCGTTTCATATTTGGTTTTCCGTACTACTCACTACTACTGAATTTGTATTTTTGCCACAAAGGTTCTCATATTCCCTCAAGCTATTTTGAAATACTGTAGACTTAAAATATATATATATATATATATATATATATATATACAGATGAACCTCGATCCAACGGACACCGATGCAACGGATTCCGGATCCAACGGACGCGAGATAATATCAAATTTCAATTTGAGTCGGCCCGCCGGTAACGCATGCACCGCTAATACTACAAATCCCAGAATGCTCTGCTAGTGCCTTGGTGCGTCAAGACCCGCAAGCATCACCTCCTCTTAAGTATCTGACGCGTGTATCGACGTGGCTGGTTAACGGGTATGTACTTTCACGATATAACAGACAAACGCAGAAGCGGACGCACACCCGCGGTACATACGTGAAATAAAACGTAAAACAAAGTTTGTATAAAAATAAAAGGCGATTGCACCCCCCCCCCCCGTCAACAATTACAATCGAGGTTCGCGATTACCTGGTTGTTGTGCGCTACATATCTCTTGTTATAGTAATATTTTGCAGTGTCGCATTATTCACTGCAACGGACAAACGGCTTTAACGGACAACTGCTCCCCCCTATTAGTCCGTTGGATCGAGGTTCAACTGTATATATAAACAATATCCCAGCATGTTGCGGGACCTCAATCTTATTTCCAGGGTTGACAGAGTGGTTGCGAAGAGTAGATAAGACTGGTGTGTTTTGTCATGCAGTTTTTACCCATCACCAAAAGGCACTATCAAGGATTTTGAAGTGATGAAATCCCATGCTGCCTGCCTTGCTGATCTCAGGGGAGTGTCTGGTACGCATCAAATATGCTTTTCATCAGAGCCTGACTTCCCTGCATAAGATTGGATGCAGTGAATCATCGTGAAAAAAAGTTTGTCAGATTGTTTCTGTATGCTCTCTGCAAGGATTAGAGTGAGATAACACTGATTGCACCAATAACAGCAGATGCTGACATTCTGAATTTCACAGTACAGAAATGGGGGGATGTAAGGGCTTTAAAATTGTTAAATGTTAAAATTCACATGTGTCTGGTGCCCCATTGGTGTGACAGTTGATGGCTCGCATTTGGTCTATTGCATGGATAAGTTGCAGGGCTGAAAAATGTATTTTTGCTTGGGATAAAGAGCAAAGGAACTGATTAAATTAATTGCATTTGTATTCTGCTTGCCTGACTTATAGCGTAACCCGCAACTTCTTAAACTATTTTAGAAACGTGAATTTAAGACAATTTATGGAGAGGTCAGCATTGTGCTACATTGTTTAGATTTAATATGGATTTTATAGGAAGCCTCATCTGGCATAACAAAGGTTTGAAAACAACAAGCTGAAATGGTTTCTAGTTGTAATATTTGACTTGAATTGTGCCACTATCTTTAAGGACAATATTCAAACCACGGACCAGGGGGAAAATCAAGCACAATGTGCGCCGGCTGCAAGAGCCTGGCATGGATCTTCAGAGGATCAGCCATAAATTATGCATTCATCAGATGCTTCACTTGACTGACTGTTTAGGAAGACGCATACAGGGCTGTCCTGTGTCCGATGGTGTCTATTACAGCTGAGAGGTATTCATTGGAGATAATGGACCTACATAATGGTCCATAAGTATTTGGACAGTAACATCATTCTTTGTTTTGTTTTGGCTCTGTACTCCAGCATATTGGATTTGAAATGGAACAGTGACTATGAGGTTAAAGTGCAGACTTTCAGCTTTAGTTTGAGGGTTTTTATATCGGGTGAATGGTGTGGCAATTGTAGCCATTTTTATGTAGTCCCCCCCATTTTATGGGACCAAAAGTAATTGGACAAATGAACATAAACTTTAATAAAGTTATTGTTATGTATTTTGGTCTATGCTGCTTGCCGTAGCTGAACGTGTAAAGCATGATGGGAAACCCGGATGTTGTTGTTGTATTGAAGTGCCGGCTGGAATAAAGAGACGCTATACTGAAGCTCCGTGCCCCGACTACTTAATGGTTTTATTGCCGTCTAAGACCGTTTCAGTACATAACAGTTATCATAATTAATATTTAGTTGCGTATCCTTTGCATGTCATGACTTTCTGATGTCTGTGACCCAAAAACATCAAAAGACTCTTGATATCTTATTTTCAGGTACTCTTACAAGCGATACTATAATCTTGCTGCATTTGAATGGATCTCTATGGGAATTGGGGGGTGGGACTAGATTTAGCTGTAAATTTCACGGGAATAGTATGGAACACATGGTTGGCTAAAGTCTGGACTTTAACCATGGCGGCTGTGGCTCAGGAGGTAGAGCGGGTCGTCCGCTGATCGCAGGGTTGGCGGTTCGATTCCCGGCTCCTCCTGTCCACATGTCGAAGTGCCCTTGGGCAAGACACTGAACCCCAAATTGCTCCCAATGAGCAGGCTAGCACCTTGCATGGCAGATGCTGCCATTGGTGTGTGAATGGGTGAGTGAGAGGCCATTGTAAAGCGCTTTGGATAAAGGCGCTATATAAGTGCAGTCCATTTAACCTGTTACATTTCAAATCAAATGTGCTGGAGTACAGAGCCAAAACAACAAAAATTGTGTCACTGTCCTTATGGTACCTGACTGTATATGTATATGTGCATATGTGTGGGTGTCTATAATGTGTATGTATGTATGCGTGTGTTTGTGTGTGGGTGGGTGGGGGAGGAGGTTTCGGATGGTCATGTATATCGACTTCAGGGGGTCACATTTGTATCGTGAAGGGGTCATCTGTGCCATTGGATTTCTTCAGCTTGAGTGGCTTTCATCCTTGGCTGGGCTGGGGCTTACGGTGCTAATTTTTACAGCCTTTGGCAAGCAGATATCACCTATTTTATGTACCTCTGTGGCAGTCCACACATAAATAAATCAGTCCAACTCGGGGAGTCTAAGCTGGACGTTCACAGGTGAACCCTTGGTCTGCATGTAGCAACCGCCGGCTTTCAGCTTTCAGGGAAGGCTGATAGGGAGGAGGGGTGCCCCTAGTTGCTGAGGAGTGAGTTGGAGGAGAGTTCACTGAGCTCACGCAGAGAAGGGAGCTCCAGTGGAGACCAGAACCCTGCTGCGGCCCCAGAGCTGTCAGCGTTGTGTCAGGTCAGCTTCTTGCTGGATTTAAACTCCTGTCAATCAGAGAGCACTGATTCATGAGGCAGTGGAGTGGAGGTTTTCTTTTCTTTTTCTTTTGCATCTTATTTTTTTCTGTGGGTTTGCACAGCGGCCTTGGTGTTATGATTAGTAGTCTTCCTGTTTTTTTTATTATTATATAGCTGTAAGTGTGGTTGTGGTGGTATTCCAGTGTTTCCCCTCAGGGGGCGGGTGCGGCCATTTGCATTTTATTTTATTTTCCCCTCAGATGGATTTTGCCTAGCACCGGCACTGAGACACACAACCTGTACCTTGATGGTAAAAAAAAAAAAAATTTTAAGGTCACTCCAGGAAATGTAATTCATGCTGAAAAAATTTAGGGGGGTTTTCACTGCTGTTAAACTCAGAAAAGGGTCATTTTGGCCTGAGGGCAACATGAGGGTTAATCAGTGAGTTGTGGAAGACATTCTTCAGGGTTTATTTCGTAGTTGCTGTAAATTGATGTCTGAACAGTGTATTAGAATTAGCATTTCAACAGCTGTTTTAAAAAAAAAAACTACTTTCAGCTGCGAATAGTGAGTGATTATCAACCGTTACATGTGAGGAAGGTATCATTCTGACAGTCTGTTCCATTACTATGTCTAAACATCACAGTTTGCAATGCTCTTGGCTCTACGAGGACCTTTAGAAACAAAACAAAATGGCCTTTGGTGGTTTTATTTGCCCTCACACTGGCTGATTCCATGTAATTTACCTCACCGTAAGACGTCAGGGTATAAGCATAGGAACCCATGGATTCTGTAACATTTTCTTCTCAGTAGGTAAAATTCCAAGCAGAGTATTCCACCCAAATGGCCCCTCATTTTGAGCGCCACGGGGGGAATGGAGAGAGGGTAGTGTCTGTGACCATTTCAATATCCCCATTTATTACTGAAAATAGCTCTATTGTACAGGAATGAGGAAAGCTGTCAATCTGATATTAATTCCTGTGGATATCCCTTCTGAAAAACTTGGTTATAAGCCAGGGTCTGTGATCAGAATGATTGCACCACTAAAAGCTACCCCCACTGCTGCACAGGGTGCCCGTTTCAAAAACGGACTCAAAGGAAGGTTTAATCTTGACATTTTTTAATCGCATTGCCGATTGTACCCTGTCAAAAATGCTGGAAAACCGCCTAGACTACAATCAGTTCTTTATGGTAAAGTTGTCTCTATTGATTTTATTACTAGAGTTCATTACTCATCTTTTCAACGCAAAGGTCTGAAGGCAAGGAGTTTGAAATCCTGCAGTAGATCAAATTGGCAGTAAAAGGAGCTCCTACATTTAAGATATTAATAATTGTACATATCCCTTTGTGTCTACTCATTCTGAAGCTGTAGTTTTCTGTTCATCGCGGCCAGTCTTGAACTTCAAATAAAACTGTCTAGAGAGGAGAACGTGGTAAACAAACATTGGAAATCGCCTTCGGTGTCAGTCGAGGGAGAAATTGAGTGTCATGCCTCTAATTAGGCCCTCTGGACTATGCTGGCCCGCTGAAGCGAAGAGGATGTTTAGATTGCCAGAATTGTCAATATCTCTGCTCTTTTATCCTCCATTGATTCCTCAATCCAGAGTTACTGAACTAGAGTCCAGGATCACATCTCCTCTCAAACCCATGATGATCAAGAACATAGGCTACTTTTCTTGCCTGGACTCATTTTCAGCCTGCTCCGTAGATGCTATGCCGTGTTGACAGGCTTTGTGTAAAACAAATTGCAATGCTCTTGTTATGTTGATACCCACAAAAATTGTGCTATTCATTTGAGTTTTTTAAATAAATGGTAAATGGTAAATGGACTGCACTTATATAGCGCCTTTATCCAAAGCGCTTTACAATGGCCTCTCACTCACCCGTTCACGCACACATTCACACACCAATGGCGGCAGCTGCCATGCAAGGTGCTAGCCTGCTCATTGGGAGCTATTTTGGGGTTCAGTGTCTTGCCCAAGGACACTTCGACATGTGGACAGGAGGAGCCGGGGATTGAACTGCCAACCCTGCGATCAGCGGACGCCCCGCTCTACCTCCTGAGCCACAGCCGGCCAAAATAGCCTAAATAGCTTGTTACTTTTGCAATAATTTACTTTGAGACATCAACACAAAAGACAAGAAATCATCTCTTGACCCCTAAAGAGTGACACCGAACCCCCAGAAGGAAACGCCCATTTAATTTGTCCCAGAGAAACTCTGCCTCGTTTGCTCGACCTTGGCAGTTTCTATTTGCCTCTCTCCCCTCTCTCTTTGGTGGCTCATGGGATCCACAGAGAAAGAGGCTTAATATTTAGCAAGCAATTGTCAGGTCGTCAATCAACAACCTTGATTCAAGTCTCAATAGAGCCTGCTTGCTTTGTTTTGTACTGCCAACATTATTTTATTATTTTGTCAATGGCTGTTTTGTCAAAATCGCATCCATTGCTATAATTCTAAATTTGTGGTGTTTTTTCCCCCAATTTATTACAAATCTAAATAATTTTCACAATTTTAAGAAGGTAAAATTACTTTGTTTTACAGGCAATTGTGAATGATGGCCTATGTACCCACTGCTATGTATGTTCTGCTAAGTTATGTAATGTGATCTGTGTGATTGTCGCCCTTTGTGATTTGGACCTTAAGCCTGGCATTGGGCCAACCCTTGTGCCTGTATTAAGTGCTGTGAGCAATGGGTTCTCTCTGAACCGGAAATAGTCTTGTCAATATCTCTGCCTTCCTAAATGGTTTGTTCCAGCTGCAGACGATTTCTATTTCTTGAAAAGGACTAGCAGTTTACAGTTTTCCATTTTTATATTCATGAGTGTACTAAAATCCTTGTTGAATTTCCATACGCACAGAAATGTAAACATTCAATTAAGATCATATACTGTGTCAGATGGCGACAGGGCATAATAATTGTATTAGCGAGTGATCTTGGCAAGTAAATGAAACTGTCGGGCACTTCTAACTGCCAATGGAAATATTTTACTTGAATAACACTAACGTGACAATAAGGAATAGCGGATTTCTTTCCAGTGTAAATTTTTCTTGTGGAACAACAAGAAGCAGTACGGTGATATAATAATGACCCACAAAAGAACAAGCCTTGGAATAATGGCTATACAACACAGTATAGAGGTGCCAATAATTGTGGCACACATGGTTTTGTTAAAAAATCATAATTTCTTGATGAGGGATTTTTTTTTCTCATAATAAATTGACTTTAATTAAAGGTTGGATTTTTCTCATTTTTTTCAATGTGAGATTAAGCTAATTCACCAAACGGTGAATTTTTTACAACCCTTTTTACTCATCTTTGCCAGGGGTGCCAATAATAGTGGAGGGCACTGTAAGTATGATGTTTAGTGTCACTTTCTTCTTTTTTTTTTCTTTCATAAATAAGTTTAACTATTACATGGATGATAACCCAGGAGCACTCGAATGGAAAAGAGGAGAAATCCACTGGTCAGTGATCACAAAGCACACTCGGGTACAGAGCAGATGTAGCCTGAGGAATATGTCATGCAGTGTCAAAAAAAATCAGTTTAGCCTTTTTCTGTGTTGACATCTTGCATAAGCATCCTTCATTTGAGCGTTTGGCCAACTGTCATGAGTATCACACAACACTCACTTGTTTTATGTGTGCACAATCATGCATTAAGCTATATGCTCGTCCCTCCCTGTGTGTCCAGACAGTTGACCAGCAACAAAAATTATAATAAGAAATCACAACCTATTATTATAATCATCAACTAATCTATTATTATTTTATGTTCCTACACCACTGATAAATACAGGACACCTATAAACACATACATACATAGGATTTACCCTGGGAAATAGCCAATATCATTACAATAAAAATTGAAATGGCAAATACTAAACTGCTAGGTGCTCTAGATGATATTTTACAAAAGGTGACATCACCCACTTGAGCCAAGAGTTTGAATAGTTCCTTTGGAAATTTGGTAAATTCTCACCTCTTTAGGGGGTGCTCCATTTAAGGCTTTATAACTCCAGGTGTGAGCATCACAGAAACCTGTACAATGGCTTAAATGAAGCAAGACAGTTGTACCATTTACAGTACCTTTACAGTTTATTTAAAAGATTTAGGTCAAAATAAAGTGCCACAAATGCAAAGAAATTATGGCAAAAATGCTATTAAAAAAAGTTTTTCTTTAGTTTGCAATGCTGAGAGCTACATATGTGAAACGGGTAAATCTATTTCCTGGATCATAATCTCGGTGTCTGCAAGTGTGCAAAATCTGAGGATGATATGCAGAACTACTAAAGACCTATGATGCAAAATATAGGCAGTGTACCCTGTTGTCCATTAGTGTCTCCAAATCTATCCAAATGGCTAAATTGTGCACTGATCTAAATCATAAAATAATGATTTTTACAGTGAAAAATCCCATTTGTTAACCGAAGTTAGCTCAAAACTCAGTATGCAGGAAGTGTTGTGAAAGTTGTGTTGATCGCTAGCATCAGGTTGCTTGAAGTCCCGTGATGCAGACGGAGACAGGGTATATATATTCTCAGGGTATCTTTCAACCCCGCTGCTCCGCGACGGTCCTCGGCGTCCCCAGCTACGGGCATCTTTTTAAATCCTGCGGCTAGGCGTCCCCGTCTCCACGCATCTCCCGAAGAAGGTTGCCGTCCTTCCACCAGCACAGCTCCCAGGATCTCCATGCAGGACCATGACGTCAGCAGCTCCACCTATTGGGGAAACACAGACAAACCCAGCAGCCCAAAGCCAAACAAACACAAAACAGAAGGACATAACACTCACATTATCATTATCCTGCTCTTTTCTTTTTGTTCATTATTTTTCGTGCAGCATATTTTTGTTGTGAGGCCATAGTTTGGGTAATCTGTGAGGATAATGGGAATGTTTGACAGCTACTTGGAAGACCATATCGTACACATGCAACCCCCCACCCCCCAATGGCAGCCCAGCGCCTAAGTGAACAAATAAGACAACATTTGTCTGGGACTAAAAATGTCTGTCTTACATGGCTAAGTAGATTCCATTGACCATCCTGAAGATTTACAGAGCATATTCTAGTTTAAAAGTGCAGCACATGTATTTATATTTATTATTTACTTTCCATTTCAACCAAAAAGGAGGAACTTGTAACATTTATTAATTTGAGTTCATAAAGCCTTCTTAAGAAACTTCCATAGTTGGTGAAGAATAATGTGAATGAATAGACTGCATCATTTGAAAATGGAACATCTATAATTATTTTTACAAATCCCTGTCATACCTCAGCCAATATACTGTATGTTAAGAAAAAAAGCGTTTCAAAGAAGACTTCCACAGGATACATTTTAAGGAATCTACAGCTGGCTTAATACATTTTTAAAAATATATAATAATAATAAATGTGGGTATACTCAGAGATCATACTGTGCTATACTAGGGCATCAAGTTCTTCTGTCTTGGTCTCAAAAGGACCTTGGCAAGGCTGGTTAATGGAATTATATTTAGATGGCTCTTGGATTTGGGTAGCATATTGAGATAAGCCTCTATCATTAATACTTAAAGGCGCCAGTCCAAATCTAGTTTCCTCCTCCGTGCTGACTATTTTCATCATGTGGCAGTTGTGCTAAGAGTGGTGATTCAGTGTCACAGCTGATGCAGGACTTTGCTTTAACATGAAATATCAAGTGACACATGCCTATTGGTTATTGATGTTATCATTTTATAAATGTCTATACAGTGCCTTTAAGGTAGCTATATAATTCTAATGCAGGAGTTGTATCTCTTATGAGGGACCATTCATAGACAGCGCTACCGAAAGAAGAATTGTCCTGTGTCAGCAAACATCACAGCAAACCACTTAAGGAGGGCAACTATTACAGTAGCAAGAACATTGGCAGAGCAGGTGATGGAAGTGAATGGTATAGAAATAACTGAGCCTGTCAAAATTAAGAATTTGGTTTTCCTTCAGCTGGAAAAGTGAAACAGTTGAAACTGAATTATCCTTCAGCGGTCTGATTTGTTGATTCTGTCTGCTTTGCAGACATTGTGGTGCCAAATTGCATTAGAAAAAAGTTTCCAAAATTGGAAAGTTGTTTAAATTAATTCACAATGTTATGCATGAGCTTACAAACATAAGTCTAAGCTTAACTTAATTTGAAGTTAAGAACTTAAGTGCCTGTCTATGATTTACAGTTAGCCATTTAAGATCACACTGTCAGACATGCTATTATGCGAAGAGCTTAGTGGTGAAGAAGAAGTGCTACAAAATGGACACGTCAATAACTCTTACTTTTTGTCACAAAATGACCTTCTTGACCCCTTCAATTCTGGCTACAGGACTGGTCACTCCACTGAGACTGCCTTTTTCTCTATTACTGAAGCACTAAAGTCACCCAAAAATAGTTTCTTTATCTTCTCTTTGAATATTCTTTGACCATTCTGCAGCTTTTGACACCATATACTACACTCTCTTCCTCTCCACCCTGACTCTGCTCTGAAGTGGATTGTGTCCTCTGGACATCTCTTGACATCCATTTAAGGCTTCCTAGGATGTTGGCTTGTCTTGTGACCAGAACCTGGCTCGACAAATGTCCCCAAAATCTCTGTACTTTTATTCTCTTTCCCTCCATGTGATATCCAAGTCTCACTTCGGATCTCAGGACAACTCATGCTGGACAGCAGACCATCATCTTAAGCTCAACCTGTCTAGGACTCAGGTGCTGTACATTCCCTCCTAATCCTCACCAGTGCTAGGCCTCTTCTTTAATATAGTTGCTACAGGAGAACTCTCTTAGAGCTCTGCTACTGCAAGATGCCTAGGGGTAACCTAGAAGACTAACTCTCGTTCTCTCTCCATGTAGCGGGAGTGATTCTTCCTATACAACATCCAAAGAATACAACACAAACTCACCACCTACTCTACACAGTCCTAGTTCAGGGCCTGATACTTTCACACCTGGATTATTGCTATCCATTCTGCAACCTCAAGGCAACTGGCTCTCTCTTCTCCACATCGTCACTTCTCCCAGTCACAAAGCCTGTTCTGTTCTGGCCCCACAGGGGCAGAACAAACTTTACAAAGTGGCCCGGACAGCAGAATCATCTAACAAGGAGAGCAAAATAATCCAGTCAAGAAAGAGAGAACTCATCCCTACCTCGTGGTGTAGGAATGAGTTATCTCTGGCCATCTTCTGACACAGACTGAAGACCCATTTCTTCACACTGCATTTTGTTTCTTATCCCGTTCCCAACCAATAGCACTCCCATCTTTGTACTAATTGAGGTTATGTTATTCTTAGGGTTTTAAGTTATATTTTAATGGCTATTATGTTTCTCTTCTTATGGCTTTTTATGCAATGGCAATTTGTACTTTGGTTTTTGATTAACTTGTTGTGCTTTAGTAATATAAAACATATTTACTTGCCTGCAAATGCTGTTACCCAGGTCTGATTGCTCATATTAATCAGTTGAATGCACTTGATGCTGCATGAGATCAACAGACACCACCATACCAAACCACTAGTCTGGGGGTGCGTCCCAATACTCGAAAAATGCATCATCCTTTCCTCCACTACCAGCTTGTCTTTCCTCCACAATGTCCTCCCTGCACAGATCTCCCAGATTTAGATTTACAGTTGATTCGTTCTATGCTAACCAAACCTGAAAGTGTTTTTGTCTGATCCTCTCAGATTCACCCGGGGGTTTTCAGATGTGCTTAGTTAAAAAATGCTCTATATTATTTTTTATTTCCCCTTTGACATCTGACCAGTCAAAAGTCAACCTAAAGCTTTAAGAACTCTTCCAGTGTGCAAATAGTCTGGTATGAAATGCAGATCGTGGCCGACAAACAAATTGGTGGTCTCAATACACAAACTATGACTAAATAAAGCCCCGGGGAATACCCATAATTTTGGCCATGGATAAATGTAATTAGAAGAAAAACAAATCTGATTAGCTGAGTTTATTAGTCATTTCTGGAGTGTGAAGGTTTCCTTGATTGGTAGGTTGGATTTCCTTATTTGGCAAACTACCAAACAGTATCCTTGCTGAAGCACTATAGCGGTATGATCATTTCTCAATTAACTGCAGTAGACAACACAATGACGGTCATTAAAATATTATCAGAGACTTGCAATTGTTTGAATGGCCTTTATGTGTGATAACAGTGGTTTATATCATTTAAGAGAAATTAATACCTTTCTCTGGTATTTCATAAAAGTAGTGAATTTTATCCATCAGGACTAAGGAGCTTTTAAAATGACTTGGAGATAAATTTATAGAAAGGCAAAACAAGGGGAAGGGTGTAACAAGTAGTGCTCACACTACTGTATATGCACATGTTTGAGGATTTCAGCTTAAAAGAATCTGAAAATAATTAAAGAAACATGCATTAGCAATAGCAATAAATTAAGGAGAATATTCAGCAGGCTTGGCTGTTTCACAGAATTTCCCTCCAAATGGCACACGCTATTCAGTCTAAAGAAAATTGTGTCTGTTACTCATTTTGTCTTTTTTCCAAATCGTTCAGCTGCTGTGTGATAACTCTGAAATCTTGCCACATATTTTTTTCAATGTGCCACACAAGCAGAGCATTTGGCCAGCCCTCTGTCAGTGTCCTGGCGATGTTCTCAGCCTTAGGTGCATCCTGACTCAGCACCTCCTATCTGGAGCAGGATTGGGGGAAAAAAGCAGGCAATTATCCAGAACAACTGTGCGCACTGGGCTATTTCACCATGATGTGAGAGACGGATCTTTGTCTTTGCAAAAATGGCAGCATCTCCAAATATAATTTTAACAAAGAATTTCCCTTGACCCTTCAAATTTTGTTCCAATTTTAGGAAATGATTGGGACCCTTGAGAAATGGACAGAATTTTTTTTTTGTTGCACTAGGCCACTTAATTAGTGAGATAGAGAAAGGAATTTTGAGAAAATTAGCAATACCTCACAAATTAAAACACCCATATCTCAGAAAGTAATGCACCTAGAGAGCTGGTTCAGGTGCCATATTGAAGCTTATCAGTAGCCCTATGGATTGGTATATGAAAACCTATCTCCTAAAATTAACCAGAAAAAATTGATCACAGATTATAAAGTTAAAAGATGAATAAAGAAAATATTTATATTTTTCCTCTAAGTCATCTCAGAGGTACTTTGTGATGTAAACATGCTTCCCTGTAAATTTGGTGATGGGCACTCTAACAGTTTCTGAGTAATTATGTATTGCAAGTCTATTCAAAAATCTAAATTCAAAATTAAAATAAATAATACCATCATAAACTGGCAAAACCACCAGGGTCCTTAAGCCTTGATTTTCTTGTTCAATGCAGAATGGGCAGCCATTGTTTCTTTCTTTGAGATCATATATGTTCTTCCTGTCACTGTGGTTGGTTGAGGGTCATTCTGTGTCACTTCAATGCAATTTTGTGCCCGATCCTCACAGATTGAAATTATATTTGGTGTGATGATTTGCCTATATGAGAAACCCCCAGAACTAAATTTTTTTGTAATTGTAGCTATGACATTTCCACAAAATATATATATTTTTTAAGTTATGTAAATTCACAACATTTCTGCACATACAAAACTCTTTATACGACTTATTTTATCTAAAATGAAGGATCACTATTAAGACCCCCATTTTGGCCCCGGAGATTTTCCTTGGCGTCTTTTCATAAACACATGTCAAGTCCTCTTAATATCCATCCCATCATGCACATCAGACATTGCCATCTGTTAGGAATTAGATGTAATTTGCATTGAGCAGACACCAAGGGACTGTCCAGATCAGAAATTCATTCATTTAGGACGGGATTCCAAGTGCAGGTCACTGTTAGCTGTGCTCGGAGAGTGCAGCCATCTCTCCTCAGTGAATGATGCTCCCCTTCCAAGGGGGGACATTAAAAACGAGCCGCTCTGATATTATAAAGTGTCACGATAAATTGAGTGTGGCGAATTTCAATTATACCGCCAAGCCTCACTGTTGCTTGTGTTTGAGATGTGGCGAGACACTTGGGAATCGATGCTTTGATCGACTCGGCCTGACGTCATTATTTGAAATAAACCTAATTGTAAAAAATTACATTAAATAAAAAATTTGGATAAGTCCTCCTTCGCACCAAGCACCTGCCACAGGAATAATGGGATCTTGGACTCTCTAGAGGCTCTAGAGTTTTGCAGGTGCAATGGTAATCCCTAATCCTCCATCTCCGAACCCTGTTCATAAACATTATTTATGGACTCAGCAGGCACCCTTTTCCAGTTGTATTATTCTGTATATGTCTTTCACATTTTGGCATCCATTTATACAGCTGGAACTTCCCAGGGACTTATGCAGCATAACAGCAGGGCTGTACCTGAGATTCAACGCATTCCTAAAGTTCATCCTTACCCTAAATTTTTTTTTTAAAGCTTTTTATTGGACAGCACAGTGTAGAGTGACATAAAGAATGGGGGCGAGATAGAGAGAGACAGGCGACAGAGGTTGCGCGGCCGGATTTGTGCTGTCAACGTGCGGCTCACAATGAGCATGTGGGCTACAGGCTACGCCACCAAGGCACCCCCATTCATCTTTAACTGTGACATGCAATTAAACTTGAGTCCTTTTTTTCTTCACAAACCCTAGGCAAGTTTGGCAAGTTCAATAATGACCCAAAATGAACTCTGAAGGAGGGAACAAATTGCTGAGTCAAAGTTAAGGGCAAATCTTGAACACATTTTCTTATCTAAATTGCAAAAAATTTGAAATATAATAGGAAAAGTGGCATCAGCAATAAAGCCCCCCCATTTTCCACTGGTGTTAAAAAAAGCTGATTTGTTGTATCGACAGCAGTGAATGGGAAATTAGCGCAGTGATTGTCGAGTCGTCTAGGAAGCTATTACTATTCTCACCCTTTCCTCTATTAACTATCGAAGTTGAAGGGTTTTTGATTCTTGTTCCAAGGGCAACATTTTCCTTTTCCTCGAGTGCTGAGTCTCCATTCAGGCTGTCGGCTACTGTCCAAGTTACTTTGTTGGACTTCCGCAGAGCGATAGAGGGACATGGCACCCCCTACCTGACCTGCAGGTCCAGGCAGTGTGTTAGCCACAGGATTTGGCCGAGCGGTGACAGCTCGAGGTTGGCCTAAGTGACAGTGACATTACAGAGAAGGGGTGCACAGCCCTTTCTGGTCACTGTTTCTAATGTACAGGAATCCTGCAGGAGGAGAAGAAACTGCTAAACAAGACTGATACAGCCGCAGCATAGATTACCCCTGCAACCTATAATCAGGGTCTTCTGTTGTGAGCTGATACAGCCGCAGCATAGATTACCCCTGCAACCTATAATCAGGGTCTTCTGTTGTGAGCCAAATGTTGTAGCAGCAATAATATCGTATACAGTATAACAGGGATCAGACTAATGTGTCAAGTAGAATGCGTCATGGAAAAGGCACAATCCTGTTTCCCACAGTCATGCGATCCTTCTGCAGTCGGAGCCATGTATGTGATTTTCAGTTGAACACTAATCTTTGCTGCTGGGTAGCTCACTGGGTAAAGTGCTGCTTGCGGCGTATGAGTGAGCAACGCGGTCTTGGACTGAATCCGGCCTGTGCCAGTGCAGACTGTGGCCAGCAGCCCTGCTGGGGGGGGGGCGCACAGTTAGCTTCCTATCACATGAAGGGATATATGGGAGGGATATATGGGAGGGATTCATTCAGCGGGGATAGCAGTGTTCATTGCTTGAGCAACTCCTGTTAGCCAACCGGGCACCCGTGGCTTGCTCATGCGCACGCATATGATTCGGTCTCCTCCGCGGCTTGTGACTGCGGTGTGAAAAGAAGCAGCTGGCTGGCACCACGTGTTTTTGAGGAGAACCGTGAGTTTTCTTCACTCTCCCTGCCTGGCAGCAGGGGGCATACAGTCAAAAATTTGTGTTTACTTGTGTTTTTCAGAAGAAGATGAGAAGAAGATTTTTTTTTTTTAAGCACTCCACTGCTCGGACTAACTAAATAAAAAAAAAAATTGTTTTGTTGTGTAAAAAAATGGAAAAAACAGGAATTACCAACTAAAAAAAAAATGTATATATATCGAAAAAAAAAAAAAAAAAAAAAAAAAAAAAAAAAAAAAAACAAATTGCACTCGAATCTAAAATGGATAATTGTGAATGATTTTGTTTTGAGCTTGTAAATTGTTTGTATTTTTTGTTTTTTTTTTTTTTTTTTATTTTTTTTTTTTTTTTGTTTGTTTGTTTTTGTTATAATCAAAGTGTTTGTGTGTTGGTTATGAAAAAATCAACTATGTGATGTTCTTCTCTTTTTCTTTTTTTTTTTTTATTGTTCAAGGGGGGCAGACAAAAATATAAGAAATTTTCTTCTTGCTGCTCCTTTCCAATCATGGAGGTGTTGATTTGAAAAATGTGTGTGTGTTTTTTTTAAAAAAAAAATTTGTCCACTTTCATGAAAGGAACAAATAAATAAATAAATAAATAAATAAATAAGCTGGAAAGTCTGCCCACCCCTTTCACCTTCTCCACGTTTTATTACATTACAGACATATTCTACAATAGATTGAGTTTATTTTTTGTCGCAAAATTCTACACAAAATAGCCCATAATGACAAAGTGAAAACATGTTTTTAGACATTTTTGCAAATGTATTAAAAATCGAAAACTGAAATCTCTCATTTTCATAAGTATTCATACCCTTTGCTTTAACATATTTTTAAAGTATCATATTTAATATTTGGTCGCATATCCTTTGCATGCTGTTACTTCCTGAAGTCTGTGACCAATCAACATCAAAAGACTCTCGATATCTTATTTTCAGGTACAAGCGATACTATAACCTCTCTGCATTTGAACTGATCTCTATGAGAATTGGGGGGTGAGACTAGATTCAGCTGTAAATTACGCTGGTACAGTATGGAACACATGACTGGCGAAATGGCTGTAAGTCATCAAGGGTCTAAGGTATCAAACGAGCCCCAAACCATCACTCTGTTGCCAGATATGGAGTAGATGTGGATGGATCCCTTTAAGGGTTGTTTCTCCTGACTTTTTTCCCCGTAGAGTTCTATAGGAAAATGATAACGTTAACGTAACAAAATCAAAGTTGTCTAGAGTCGGTGTGTCGACACATAGCTAGCTAGATCTAACATTATCCCGCTCAAACTACATCTTAGCCGTCCTGCTAACGTTATCTGCTTTTGGTAACGTTAACCCTTCTGCGCTATGGCAGTACCATGCACAGCGTACTCGATTTGACCATACTCTAACCTTACTTTATCGAACATACCCTTCCCTGGCATTAAACTGTGCTGTAAGGTTTCCGAAGTGATAAGTTAATGTCAGCTAGCTGAACCAATCCTTCCCAGCAATCCTAACCCTAACCCTAACCTTCCCAGCATGCTATCGATAGCGTGGCTGACTGCAGTGCATCGTTGTGCTTTTATTGTATTTTTTTCGAAATTCCGTTAATTCGGGGATATGGCCTGGTAGGTAGCGTGTACCTTAACAATGATTGGAGGTTAAAAGCTGATGTGATGTCTCACATTGCTTATATTAAGTACTTAACTAACACCTATACATTTCCTAGTAAATCCAGTCTCGAGGTAACTATGGTAACTATCTGACTGGCAGTTCTCATTGATACGGCTACAAAACGAGGTGAACTTTTAGAATGGGAAATTTGGCCATATAAAAAGGAGTTTTATAGTACTTAAAAATGACTGAATAACAACATTGATGGACACATTCACTTTGATGTTACCTAAAGATAACTGGCATGTGTCACATTCAACCACCATGTTACTCCTTTAAGGTGTGTCTTTTACCCCTCTTAAATAGAATAGAGTCGCACTTTCTATTTTGGGATAGCACACTGGAGAGGACCCGTTATGGTCCGTGCATCAAGTCACCGGAGTGGAGAAAGCAGAGTTGCCCTCAGGGCCGAATGCACTGTGGGGCCACTTAGATCAGTTTCCATCAAAGCGTGAGCTTTTTAATTGGGGAACAAGGATTTATTCGAGTTTGTGTTAAGCTAGACTAGAGTCAAAATTCCTTTAAAGACTGCTCAAGGTGTCAGCCCGGGGCGTTCTAATTATGCCCACGATGAAATGCAGGAATTTCAGTCCTCATTCATGGGTGATGTCTGGCATTGCCTTGGCAAGACAGTTATTCCAATCAGCTGCCTGACATTTTCAAAGGCATCTGGAAAACTGCAGTGGTAATGGGTAAGGAAGAGAGGGAAGGAAATGGCAGACAAATCTCCACACAAACGGAATGCCACATGTACTGAATTGGCCAAACCTTTTTTCTCTGAGAAAATGTCAGATTTCGCACATTTCACTTTCAAGTGATGGGAGTTTTACAGGTTTTTCCATTTTAATTTCTAAATTAGTGTGGATGCCGAGGCACAATCAAAATTGATACAGCCTTCCGACAATGAATATGCCCTGTGGTTTGTTAGGGTTGGATGGTTGTAGATTAGAACCATTCTAATAATAACGCCCAGGTAGGCCTTATTATGATTGAGACAGAACAAAGAACAGAAACCCATGACTCATCAGCTAAACCCCTGATTATGCAAATCTGCTCTATTTGCTTTCAGGAGACATTACTACATTATTAACTGTTGGGAAATTGGTTTTTATAAAAGGATACATTCTGTTGATGAGACAACTCATTGAGGTTGGTGCTCGCCTGAGTCCAATTTTCTGTTTACTGTTGCTGTTGACTAGCCAGCTAACATATTCAGGATATCTAACTGACAACAGATTTTTTTTTTAGGCGGATCATCTTAGAACACAGATGGATTCGTCAAGTACCTTCAGCTAGCTATCTTGACCCTCATTCTGAGAGATGCAGCATATTCCCTTGCTAAAAGTAACTGGATTGCTGGTTATAATGAGGGATTTCTTGTCTTTTATAGTTTCTACTCCACACTCTTGAGTAGAGCTCTGCCCGGGACTGAAATTACGCCCCCAGCCCGGCCCAAGCCTGTGGCATTCAGGCCCTACCCTAGCCCGACACCTTACGCATTATTTCGGCCCAAGCCTGAATTAAGCCCAAAGCCAATATTATGATGTCATGAGCATAAATAAGGTATTCCATGCAGTGGTTAAAACTAAGGAACATTTTGACATTTTGACTCATCCACAGTGTCATTCTCAGAAACCCCAGCCCTGTCTGCTCTATAGCTGGCTATCCAGCGTATAGCATCTTGCTGGATCTCATCTCTCAGCAGCACTGAACATCCACAGCTGGTTTAATTTAGGTCCCAGGAATATTTTGTGAAGTGGAAGAATCTGGATCTTCTTATTTATCCACGCCAGGTGGTGCAGGCAGATAGTGGCCTGTTACGGAATCACAGTGCTTGCCAGCTGGCAATGACAGTTTAGCCTTCTGTGCACAACAAGATTCAAGGATAGTGATAACTGGTCTTGTTCCACCAAACAGGACCAGTTCTGCTCTGATGCAGCTGATGTTGGGGGAATCTGGGGAATAATTGAAGCATCGCTTCATACTTATATGAATGTATGTCTCTGTCTTTTATTCTAATTGAGTGTCATGCTCCTTTTGTCTGCCTTGGATTCCCCTTTTGGCTTTTTTCCCTGATAGATATTACGTTTGTTTTTGTGTTTTTTTTGTGTGACATGCCATTTACCCCCAATTTTGTATTTTGGTTTTTACTTAATTGTATTTATCTTTAGGATAAGGTGTCAGATCTGTAGACCTCCAATCACTTTTAATGTGTTTCATAATGTTAACTCATTTAGTGCAGCCGGCGACATAAGTCGTCAAAAATACGAACTGTCTAAAGTGCCGTTACTATCACTGCTATACTGGTAAAGAATTCCGGATTTGAGTCGAAGAACAGTGACAAATTTACACTGATGTTCTTTTACCCAAATTTGTTCTTTTTTTCTTTTTTTACATGGTTCTAGACTGCAATATTTTAAGTTATATTTAGCCTATGTTTTAAAATGAATCTAGAATAACAGACCAAATAAACCGACATGAAATAGAGGTATGGGAATAACGGTCGATTTGTAGGCTACCAACACGTGTCTGCGCCATGTTACCTTTTGCCTCATAATAACGGCTTTGTTGAACAGTTGAACTCACCCTGACAGCTTTGCATGTCTTTTTTAAAATTTGTTTCCGATTTTTTCCCAATTTTGTAGCCAATTGAACCCCTATTCTAATTCAATTCCCCCCGTGTAGCAACCGCTAGAGAATCACCGCTTGCACAACCCTATCAGCCGGTAGTAGGAAGGAGGGCGCCACGTCCTCTACAGGGCATTTTGCATTTGAGTGACCAGGGCTTTTCACAGCATTTTTGGCATACGATCAGGCTATTGTTGGGTTTATCTTGTTGCTATGACGTAATTCTAATTTTATATGATGAATAAATATGAACTCGCACATAGATGCTATTGTCCACTATGTCATGCATGGGTAGGTATAGATTGGGTGGGTGGGTGCTTGTTAAATGGACTTTCTGCAGGAAAATAGTGACACTTAGAAACTCTCTATTCAGTTATCACGAATCGTCTACCAATAAAGTCAAAACACAGAGGTTGGGATTTCCACTAATAGTTTGGCTGCAGGAAAAACGAATGTCTCAGTTGAGCAAAATGGTGGCGCCGGCGTCATTATCACTAGGCATCTGCGCACAAGGGGTTAATGCCCGTCCACACCAAGAAAAATAACTATAACAATAACGATGTGAGCATCCACACTGATGAACGATAACGTTCTGTAAACAGTGGCACATAAGTTGGGAGCTTATCAATGAACGATGATGCCCTGTACATTTTGATGGATTTTGATTGGCTGTCAAGTGTTTTTATCGTTCATCATATCGCTCTGAAAGGTACTATAAGTGGGAATGGTGACGTCACTAATCCCAAACCAATCACAAGGCTGATGTCGCTTGTCCCTCCCACCAGCATTTGTCAAAATGAATGTCCATTCCCGCCTTAATGCCTTATTCAAACCACCGAACTATATAGAAACACGGCCAGTGTGTTAGCTAGCCCTGTGGATTTAGCTACTACTTTCAGTAGCGTTACGCGTATCTTGGCTAACGTTGGGCGTGTAGCACTAACATTAGATAATAATGTCACATATGCCTTCTCGTCGCTGCGCTCGCCGGTGCTGGGTACAGCGCAGTTGATTTTGTTTATGCACAGAACTGAAGAGGAGCTTTAGTTCACAGGGTAACCAACCAAACAATTCCATGGCATTCAACATGTGAGCTACCCAACTTCAACTAGCTAGCTAACTAGCAGCAATACCCATGTGTTTATTGGAAGAAACAAATGTTATAACAAAGTTAAGAAGTGTGGTTTATTATTACATGGAAACTTAGTATGTTGAAACCCACCATTCCGTCACCACCTGTGAAGCCAGAGAACGCGGGTTATCTGGTTGTGGAATTTCTACACTCTCAAATTCAGTGTCGGTAGGTTCGTACATATGGTTGTACAACCCCGATTCTCTCCGCTATTTTGTATTTTTGTTGTGTGTGATGCTGAGTGTCTTCTTGGACAGAAATCAAGCGTGCTCATTAGAATATTACGACCACGCCCCGACCGTCCTAATACAGGTCTGATCAGCTGTTTTTGAGCAGTGTTTTATCATATTTATATATATATATTTTTTTATTCAAACTTTGGTGGATGCTTAATAACACACTGAAGTTTGATATCATACATACATTTTAACCATTATAGGCTTTGTTCCCTGGGGCTTTAAATATATCTTTTTAAAATGTATTTAGAGCAGTGCACAATTTAGCCATTTGGATATATTTGGAGACACAAACAGGGTACACTGCCTATATTTTGCATCATAGATCTTTACTAGTTCTGCATATCATCCTCAGATTTTGCACACTTGTGGACATGGAGTTTATGAAATGTCTGTTTCACTCACACAGCTCTCAGTATTTTGTTGCAAACTAAAGAAAAACAATTTTTTTGTGCATTTGTGGCACTTTATTTAAATTATGAAAATAAACAAATCTAAGTTTGTATTGTAAATGGTACACCTGTCTTGTTTGTGATGCTCATTCCTGGAGTTAGAAAACCTTAAACAGAGCACCCACTAAATCGGTGAGATTTGCCGTCTGCGCAAGGGGGTTAATATGCTGCTATAGCTCAGATTTGATTCATAAATGGTTACGTGTTGTTTTTGTCCCATTAGTCACTGAGAAAAGCAAAGATTGCTTTCTAAATTAAATTCATTTCCCACTCCTGTGTTTTTTGGATGTACAGGTGTGTGTGTGTGTGTGAGAGAGAAAGAGATTTTTTTAACTTTTGATTTTCCTTTATTGAAACACAAAACAAAAGTACCATAAAACATAGCCCCTCTCCCCTATTTGCCACCCCAAACCCCCCCCCCCCAAATAAAGAGAAAAAAAAACTCAATCATGAACAACCCCCACCTCACCTCTCTCTCTCTCTCTCTGAGCTGTGCTGAGAGTACATGTGCAGCTCAAAAAATTAGAATATTGTGAAAAAGTTCAATATTTTTTGTCACTCATTTCAGAAAGTGAAACTCATATATTATATAGATTCATTACACATAGTGAAATATTTCAAGCCTTTATTTCTTGTAATTTTGATGATTATGGCTTACAGCTAATGAAAACCCAAATTCAGTGTCTCAGAAAATTAGAATATTGTGAAAAAGTTCAATATTGGAAACTCATGGTGTCACACTCTAATCAGCTAATTAACTCAAAACACCTGCAAAGGTTTCCTGAGCCTTTAAATGGTCTCACAGTCTGGTTCAGTACGCTACACAATCATGGGGAAGACTGCTGACTTGACAGATGTCCAGTAGACAGTCATTGACACCCTCCACAAGGAGGGTAAGCCACAAAAGGTCATTGCTAAAGAAGCTGGTTGTTCACAGAGTGCTGTATCCAAGCATATTCATAGAAAGTTGAGTGGAAGGAAAAAGTGTGGTCGGAAAAGGTGCACAAGCAACAGGGATAACCGCAGCCTTGAGAGGATTGTCAAGCAAAATCCATTCAAGAATTTGGGGGAGCTTCACAAGAGTGGACTGAGGCTGGAGTCAGTGCATCAAGAGCCACCACGCATAGACGAATCCAGGACATGGGCTACAAATGTCGCATTCATCGTGTCAAGCCACTCCTGAACCAGAGACAACGTCAGAAGCGTCTTACCTGAGCTAAGGAGAAAAGAAACCGGACTGTTGCTCCAAAGTCCTCTTTTCAGATGAAAGTAAATTTTGCATTTCATTTGGAAATCAAGGTCCCAGAGTCTGGAGGAAGAGTGGAGAGGCACAGAATCCACGTTGCTTGAAGTCCAGTGTGAAGTTTCCACAGTCAGTGATGATTTGGGGTGCCATGTCATCTGCTGGTGTTGGTCCACTGTGTTTTCTGAAGTCCACAGTCAACGCAGCCATCTACCAGGAAATTTTAGAGCACTTCATGCTTCCTTCTGCTGACAAGCTTTATAGAGATGCTGATTTCATTTTCCAGCAGGACTTGGCACCTGCCCACACTGCCAAAAGTACCAAAAGCTGGTTCAATGACCATGGTATTACTGTGCTTGATTGGCCAGCAAACTCGCCTGACCTGAACCCCATAGAGAATCTATGGGGTATTGTCAAGAGGAAGATGAGACACCAGACCCAACAATGCAGACGACCTGAAGGCCGCTATCAAAGCAACCTGGGCTTCCATTACACCTCAGCAGTGCCACAGACTGATTCTTCTCTTTGTTTTTCCACAGTGGGCTGATATATTTATTGATATATTGATTAAACTGGTGGTGGGGTTTGGGGTTTCAGGGGTGTTTGCCATGGTGGAGACGTAGGTGCATGCCAGGATGACCTCTCAATCAGACGGGGAAGTGCAGTCTCTCCGCCATGGGTTCAGGTGCGTGCCGGACAGCACTGCATCGGTAGAGGACGGGTTGTGAGCACAAAAGATCTTCTAGGATGAATAAGGCAGTGGATAGTTACTATGTGGGTTAAGGGACTTTTTGTGCCGATAACCCCGCTTTCAGCAACGGCGATCAAAGTAGTCGTTTCTAACGTGCCCCCGTCTATGAAAAACAAAGTGATTGTGAGAGAATTGGAGAGGTTTGGGAAATTCACCAGCTCAATAAAAATTATTCTATTGAAGAGCAGATTTCTCTAAGACAACAGGTGAAGCAGTACTTCACCAAAAAAATTAACATGCATATCACACAATCACACACGAATAGACTTTCTTTAATATTGAATCATCACAACAACGACTTTCCCTTGTGAAGCTTGTGAAGCTAAAAAAAAGCACAAAAAAAAACATTTTTAAATGATGCCGTCGATGAGACGAATAATGGTGGAGGCGAACAGGCGGCGGAGAAACTATGCGTCCCAATGCATCCTCTTTTCCTCCACTACCACCTCCTCTCCTCCGTGCCACGGAAACCAATCTTTGTGTTTTAATCTAACGTTGCTGATTACATATTAATGGCTACGTAGTAACATCTTGTTGCAAACCGCAATGTCAGGTACATTATATACTATACATGCAAACACTTGTACTCTAAACATACAGGCTGGTTTGCATACTTCCAGGTAGGAGACAAGTGGAGGAAAGGAGGTGAGGAGTGAAGAATATTGGGACACACCCAAGGTGTCATCAGGGGTGAGTAAGTAGCTGGGAGAAAAGGACGCTCTGGAAGCAATTGTAGCATCTGCAAAGGTCAGTGAAGAGAAACACACAAAAGCGATGCAAACACGTTAAGAAATAATGTTCAGAGGAAGGAGATTTTGGTTTTGGAAGGGGGAAACGGGTAGAATTAGACATTGAGAAGCAGACAGAACGGGGGAGTGTATTTTCAGCCGCCCCGGAGGGAGGGGCTGAGGTCAGGGAAATGGAGACAGGTGGGGTAGGGCGGGAGGAGGGGGAGATGGAAGATGACAATGGCATTTCTGATTCTTCCTCAATATCTGAAATGACAGCGAGTCAAACGGGTTCTCTGTATACGGCTAAGGACATAGTTACATTTCTAGTGGAAACCAAAGGAAAGTAAGTTGTTCTCTCAGATAATTTTCTGGTTGGGAATAAGTTTTTAAGATCGGGAACGTTCTTGTCTAAAATAGCAGATTTATATACTCTGTCTTCTAAATAGAGGTAAAGACTTAGGAAGAGGGCGACAGTATTGCGGAAGACAACGTCTTAGAAAAATGGGTAGGCCTAGCGTAATACACTTTTTTCTTATGCTTTTTTCACGGGTTTCTGGCTGTGTTTACCTTTCTAATTCTGATGGAGTTACTACAAATCGGCTCGCTTAACACCCCAGACATAATTTGAAAACGGGTCTGCTGTCAGAGCAGTGCAGCGGAAGGAAGTTTATATTTTATTTCTTCAAGAGACTCACTCTGGTATGGTGGAAGAGGGTACATGTGTTGAGCCATGGTACAAATTTTAGTCCAGAGGTGGCAAGTGCAACAAAATAAGTGTGCCGTGGCTGTCTGTTGATTGTGCAGGCGTGTGTGCAGCAACAAACATTTGTATTAATAAATGTGTATGCACAAATTATGGTAATTTGGAGAGAGAGAGAGACACCTCTCACAGAGCACGAGGTGGTGATGAAAATAGCAGCTCACCTCCCAGTCCCCCCCCTGCTTGCTTCCCATATAATGACCTTTCTCAGTCATTTACTGTGCATGTGGAGTGCCTGGGAGGCAGTTGGCCCACTACAAACACTGAAGAATTGCAGGAAATGTAATTGCCTCTCAGACTGGGATGTGCAAGTTATAGGCGGCATTTATTGCATTGATGGAAGCCATCAGGCATAAAAAAAGCTATAGATAGATGACTGTTTAATTTGTCTCAGCTCGTTGAACTCACCTTAGGTCACCATCTTGCCGTTTCACCACTGTGTGACTGAAAAGATAAACTGAAGGCCCTCATCATGTTTCCCTCATTGCACAATTTTTTTTTTTTTATCTGTGCAGCATTATGAATATTTCACAGCTGAAAGTCGCCAGTCTTTTCTTTCTTGACTGTCGTGGTTTGATCACAAGAGCCTGCTTGAGATGCTTTCACAATTTAGAAATGTTTCCCCCCACAGTTTAAAGACACAATTTTAAAAGAACCTTTTTAATTTACAGAAATTTTTATTATGTCAAGCCATGTTCAGATGACTATACAGATAATGTGTAGCCTTGCATATGTCTGCATTGATTGTTGTTTATAAAATTGAAGCCAAGACCAAACTAGAAAATAGGCGTTGACATTTGAATGCAGATCTGTAGCTATTGCTGGTAACATTTAGGCTTTTCGCAAAAATAAGTAAGCGATTAAGACTGAATCCGTTTAAAAACAAAGCAATTAAAAATCAGTTTAGTTAAAAACAGGTCTTTCCTTTTATTTTCAGTAGTCTGATGACTACGACTCAGGACCTATGAGTGTAGGTGGCCCTTACTACTCATGTAAAACTTATTTGGGCCAGTTTGACTGAGAATAAAGATGCTCGTTGCTCCCTGTATCCTTTCCAATAATTGTATTTCTCTGGAGGGTATGGTGGGATTTCAAAGTTTGATGTATTGAGGCCTGCTTTCAGATCATTCAACAAAACACAGGGGATCTGAAAGAAGCCATTTCTCCTAGATACGAGGCTATTCCCGTGCTGCCTGCCGTCACGGATCAAGGGCGCTACTTTACCGTTCAAAAAAAAAAAAGACTTTCAGTGCTGTATTTATGGACACTAATCCTGTCTCATGGAACAGTCAAAAACAAACAACTGCAGCCCAGATATTTCACAACCTTCTGTGGACAGAGTAAGAGGTGCTCTGATAAATCTTCCCCTAACATGCAGGGATTAGTCAATAGTTCTTCATGCAGCACCCTCGCCCGCAGATGTGTTTTGTTGCAGGTGAAAGATGGGAGTTTTCACAGTAAGCAGTTCCTCTGTTCATCTTCATCACATCGTTGTAGTGTCCCATCTTCTCCACCACCCCATCCTGGTACAGAATGTTTCACGATCCCCGTAAATCATCCTGGCTCTGCCAGGCGTGCAAGCTTATTTAGTCAAGCATTTATAGTACCCCTCTACCCCAGTTTCTTTGTGCAGTTTTCAAAGTGACCTAATCACTGCTCGGGCATTCGATTTCCTGACCAAGAGCACTTTTGACATTGTGTCCTTGAGTCTGGTGACATGAGTCCCTGATCTCTGTGGAGAGATGCAAGACAACTGGACAAAGGCTTGTATTAAACTTGGTGGTGAATGAGGAGGAATTTGATGGGGGCAGGTATTGCCTACAGGTCGAGCTAAAGGAAACTTTAATTTTAATCTATTTTCAAGCTGTTTGATGCATTTGTAAAGTCCATGAGCTCTGCATGGCTTTGGGGATACACCCCAGTTCTCAGTCCACTGGTGCCAGAACTGCTCATCTTTCTCTACTGGTGACCAATTGTAACCCATCAGGCTCAGAACTCATAATGGCATCTAGGGTTGTGTCGATAGCCGATGACATCGGACATTGACGATGTGCTGTGCCAACGACGATGTGACTTTTACATTAGGTCAATATGGCCAAAATTATAGTTTTTTTGTTCGTTTATTTCGCAGCTTGTGCAGACTCCCCAAAACAACTTTCTGCATTTTCCAGCTTATAGCCTACTGCTTTGGAAATAGAACCATAATAATACTTTGCGTGCGGTGCCTGGGGCGGCTCGTTGATGTTTTCCGTCTTGTGAAATGAGTATCATGCCATTCCTAGGCTAGGCTACATCTAGCATAGGCACCTGGTTTATTTAGATTTTTTTTTTTTTTACCAGGGGGTGCTCTAAAAATGCAGCCACAAGCAAAAAACATTTTAAAAAAACGTTAGTTAAGCTCATAAGCATAATATTTCTGATGTTTTTGTTTCCCATTATCATTCAGTTTGTTATTGCATAGGAAACACAACCTTACAGAGTAACTAACCCCACTGTTTCAGCCTGTCTCCGCCCACAAAACAATTTTGAAAAATACTTTGTGGGGTGAGCGAGGGAGAGGGGTGGGGGCGGAGGAACTGCGTCCATCGTCATTTGCATAAATGAACGTACATTGTACAAATGATTTTGTATAACGCGGATCAAACTGTCAAATTGGTTGCACATCAAATATGAATCAAGATTCAGCAACTGCATGGCTATTTCTCACCTCAAAATATTTTCAGAAACATATTTTATATATACAGGTGCAGCTCAAAAAATTAGAATATCGTGAAAAAGTTCAATATTTTTTGTCACTCATTTCAGAAAGTGAAACTCATATATTATATAGATTCATTACACATAGAGTGAAATATTTCAAGCCTTTATTTCTTGTAATTTTGATGATTATGGCTTACATCTAATGAAAACCCAAATTCAGTGTCTCAGAAAATTGGAATATTTTGCTTTAACGTATTTTTAAAGTATCATATTTAATATTTGGTCGCATATCCTTTGCATGCTGTTACTTCCTGAAGTCTGTGACCAATCAACATCAAAATACTTTCGATATCTTATTTTCAGGTACTGTTACAAGCGATACTATAACCTCTCTGCATTTGAACTGATCTCTATGAGAATTGGGGGGTAAGACTAGATTCAGCTGTAAATTACGCTGGTACAGTATGGAACACATGACTGGCGAAATGGCTGTACGTCATCAAGGGTCTAAGGTATCAAACGAGCCCCTAACCATCACTCTGCGGCCAGATATGGAGTAGATGTGGATGGATCCCTTTAAGGGTTGTTTCTCCTGACTTTTTCCCCCATAGAGTTCTATAGGAAAATGAGTCAGGAGAAATAACCCTTGCAAAAATGCACCCCCTTGCAAGCAGCCGATGACATCGGACATCAGCGATGTTTGATTGGCCGATGTGACGATGTAAAATTTGTTGACATCGAACAACCCTAATGGCATCTGAACCGCAGCTTCTGGATGTACATAGATAATGGACATCTAATACTATGTCCCTTCTGTCATTCATGTAAGTCCCCGCTTTTTTTACCCACTTTAGTGGCTGTTGTACAACAGTATGAAAGGGAGAAGCATTTTGAAGTATTCTCTTGGATGGCTTGTCCTTGTGCTCCTGGGAATTTTTCGAATGGCTCTTCACGAGAGCCTGGCAAGTGCTTCCTATAAGCATTTTACAGCCACACAACTCAAAAAGGCTTTTAGCTGCCCTGCATTTCCCTGGAGGGAGAGTGAGACAGAATCCTTCAGTTTGCAGAAGAGGCTGGCAACCAGAGTAATTAGATTTTATGTTTGTTCATTTTTCCCGTAGTGTCTAAATAACACTTACAAAATGAGTCGCACAGCATATATTTTTATGCCTCCACGCCGGCAACAGCCGTGGCCGGAGGCATTATGTTTTTGAGCTGTCCGTCCGTCCGTCCCATTCTTGTGAACGCCATATCTCAGGAACGACTTGAGGGAATTTCTTCACATTTGGTGTAAACGTCCACTTGGACTCAAGGATGAACTGATTAGATTTTGGTGGTCAAAGGTCAAGGTCACTGTGACCTCACAAAAGACATTTTTGGCCATAACTCAAGAATTCCTATGCTAATTATGACAAACTTTCACACAAATGTCTAATAGGATAAAATGATGAAGTGATGACATTTTATATCCAAAAGTTCAAAGTTCACATGGATGTAAACTGCTACTTGACCTGTTTGCAGAGGCATACAATCGCAAGGCGGTTATTTCTAGTTAAAAAGAAGGACAATAATAACCTCTCATACACACAGACCTGGCAGAACATCTTAAACTTCATAAATTGTACACACCGACTGTATTTAAATTAACTTTGAAAGATTCCGTATTCCGCAGTTTACTTCGAAATAAGGACTGATGGTGTTGTATGAAGTCATGTGCATTGTTTAAAGTTGTGCCGAACGTCTCTTCATTTCTTGTTAATTGTAAAGCTTTCCAGGCGGCTAATGAGGTAAATCTCCCATGAAGCGGAGTGTCAGTCATGTGCTTCATTGACTATTTTATCATTTCAGAAATGTGCTGTAATGGTCTATTTAATACTATATATAGGCCCTTGTGATTTGTTTAATTTAATCTACAGAATGTTAATAAATGTGCCATATTTTTGTTTTCCCTTATCAGATCTGTCTTCATTGGGACCGCCTCCCCAGGCAGCTTTTAAAACATACACACACTTCCTGCGGTATGCAAATTAAAGTGCATTTATTAGGTTTTTGTTCTCTTTTTTTTTTTTGCTTAATGCAGCAAAGTGGTGACAATGGGATGGGACATTTGACTTTAAAGCATAGCTGAACTACCACTCTTGAGTTCTTTTCTAAGACATCTCTAGTTTGAAAGAAAACATTGTGAATCTTCAATCCTGGAGAAAAAATTTACCAATGTATCCAGGCGGCATGAATAGAGAAGTAAATTGAAGATAGGATAGGAGATGTGCTTTCTTTGCGTGGAATTATATTTGAGTTTAAGCTGCTCATGCAACTTACTCAGTGCAGCAGAAAATGAATTTCATGCAGAACGAAAGTTTAATATCTCACAGAAGGCTACTGAAGCGCACACAGACATTTAAACACTGGATACCTGCTTTTTAAAACCTTTTTAGAGAGAATATTTTAGGTTGGTATCCCCAGTGAATTAAAATGTTGGAAAATTATGTAGCAATAGAATTGAAAAAATAAAGAATACACGTAGAATTACACCTATGCTTAATTTTGTAATGCAAATAGCCAGTGCACCTCAAATCCTAATAATATGTGGAATTTGAATGGTGACGTAACATATGGGAGAGCGAACAGAGCGAGAGTTGCAGTGAATAGTGAAGTAAGCAACATTAGCAGCAAAATGGATGGCAAGATCCACATCATCGAGACCGATGATGTAGACCCACGTAGCGCGCCTCCCCATCCTTGGAGGTCTCGGCTGCCTTTGTCGTTGTAGTGCAGGTGTGCCAATAGGAGCCTGAAATTTTTTTTAAACATGGATTGCTTCAATATGGATTGCTTACATGGCAATAAGTAAGAGTGACTGTTCTCCTGCTGTCTCCTGCTCCAAACTGTATAATTGACGGGCAATAGCGCTGGTTTGATGCAAAGCTATATTTGGCAAAAGTCAACATTAACATTTTTGCTAGCTGTCTATGCATAATCACCAAATCAATACTCCCATGACATTACTTGAAAATAACGGTCACAAATTCTAAAAACATTCGTAATTATAAAGTCTCACCATAGCTAGCTACCTAACTAGTTTACAATATCTTGACTTCTGGCTAACGTTGCCGTGCTTCCCCTAACTTGACTAATCTGTGGCACACCGCCACAGCACGGTCACAAAAAGCCGTCACTAAGGGGATTTATTTATCAGAGGCTTGTTTGGAGACGCACTGTCATGACAGATGAATGACCACATCAACAAGGCAAAAAGCAAACTTTCTTTATCTCAAGGCTCTAACCTTAGCTAATTATAAAGAAAAAGGTTTTATCTCCCCATCCTCGGTCCACCAGGAGCCACTGTGCTCATAATGTCCTGTGGTGAACGGTAACCCTTGAAAAAAAACATTGTGAAACCTTGCGGAACGAGTAGCGAATCACGTAGCACCTCCCCATCCTTGGTGGTAGCTCTCGGATGCCGTAGTGGTTGTAGTGCAGTGCTGCCAAGAGGAGCCTGCAGAAAAAGTTAAATATGCAGATCACCAATATTGCTTATATGGCAATAAATATAGTGGATGCTCTGTCTCTTGTTCCAAACTGTGTAATGGAGTCCTATAGAGGGGCATTGGCGCTAGTTTCATGCAAAGCTATATTTGGCAAAAATAAGGTGTCAATATTGACATTTTTGATAACTTTCTCTGCCTTGAATCTGTGCACAACCATGGGCTGACAAACCCTTCTATTGAACCTAATGGCTCCCCTAATGGCTCTTAAACTGGTGCATTTTGCCCTCTGATGCAAATAAATATTTTTGTATTGAAATAATTCACCAAATCAATACTCCCATTCCTTCACTGTCACAGTTGTTTGACTGAAGTTACCTGCTGTACATGTCCTAAAAACATTTGTAATTATAAGGTCACACCATAGCTAGCTAGCTTATAATATCTTGACTTCTGGTTAACATTATATTGATGCAGTGTCTCCCCTACATTGACTCATCTGTGGCGTACCACCACAATATCAGCACGGCCACAAAATAAAAAGTCAGTCAATAACAGGATTTATCTAGGACAGGCTTGTTTGGAGATGCGCTGTCATGGCAAATGAACAACCGCACAAATCTGGGACATAACAGGCAACGAAGGGTAACTTTTTCTTTATATCTAATGATAATCTCCCCGGTCCACGATTGCAATCTCTCTCACACCCACCCTCTGGTCGCATTACACTGTCAACGAAGTGTAATTGCTGCCATTACCCCAGCTGCCTATAAGCTATATACAACACGTATATACAACCACCAGACAGCCTCCAAACACTGCTTGATACTACCAGTTAACTAGCTAACGTTAGATATGATGCCTTATCGATTGGTCGGTTTAGCTACATTCACTAAACAGTATTCCATTATTTGGTAGTTAGTTGCAATGACTTACCCTACACATTTCCACTTTTGTATCAAGCTGAATTGGTGCTGGCTCTGTGTGAAATCTTCCCGCTGGCGCCAGTGGCAGAGGCTGCTGATGTCGATGGAACTGAAGAAGGAGTCGAGTGAATTGATGGGACCGCACCTGGTATAAGTTTTACACGGTCCTGGCTACCATCCTGAATTCCAGCATATCCCCGGGGACATAATCCTTCTCCCAAAATGTGCACCAAACACGACCGTGTTTTTCAACACAAATGCAGCAGTGAAGTCCCCTCACCTGCACAAACCACACCCACGCCAAGAAAACATGAGGGAAATAGTCTGATATCTGTGCCCTGTCAGGCTAGAGTTTGTGCAGCCTGTATAGTTCACCATCCTAAATCTCTGTGAAACTTCAACTAAAACTGAAACTAACGAGCTAGCTAAAGGACTAACAAACAACTGAATTCACTAACTACCAACCTACACTGCACTCTGGCAGGGTTAGGCAAAGGCTATATACAGTACATCTTGTTATGTCACTGGCCGATCTGTAAAAAAGGTCATTTTTAGAGGGTGTGGCTCATAATGCCAACTTATTTCTGTATTATACATATATGTGTTTTTTTCTCTCAAATTATCCTCTTCATGAGCCAAAAATTGTATATCCATTAAGAAATTTTACTTGCACATTGCTCTTTAAAATAGTTTTTCTGTTGTGTTCAAGAGTAGGGCGGCAGTGTAGTACAGTGGTTAAGGAACTGGGTTTGTAACCGAAAGGTCGCAGGTTCGAGTCCCACGTAGGACACTGCCGTTGTACCCCTGAGCAAGGTACTTCACCTGAATTGCTTCAGTATATATCCAGCTGTAAATGGATACTATGTATAAATGCAAAAATGCTGTGTAAGTCGCTCTGGATAAGAGCGTCTGCTAAATGCCTATAATGTAATGTAATGTAAAGAGTAAAGAACAGTTATTTAATGATGAAAGTTTAATATACTGCAGCAGTAGAATAAATGGGAAGTCATTTTGCTTCGGAAATTTATTTTTCCAATTAATTTCATTCTCTCCCTCTTGCGCAGCAATGGGAGTGCATCCTAATAAAATAATCACAGTTCGAGGCAAGATGTTTACAAGTTACTGAGTGGCTCAAACAGGCAGCATTAGGGTAATTTATTCCTTGCACCCCTCACGTCCCCTTGGAGAGCTCCTCTCTTATGCCGCTGCTGCTGGAGCCCGGGTCGAGCCACAGAGGGCTCCTGGCGCCATATCTCCGCTTGCACCGTGGCAGCCCTGTCTTGATAACGACCCGAAGTTCAGCCGGGTCCTTGCATGATTTAACTCGCGCGCGCAGCCTGGCACTCTTTCATTTCCTCACGTTGGTATCAAGCTCTGCCTTTTAAAAAAAATTATTATTCAAAAGGGAAGAGAATTGTCCACAACATCGGATGTCGGCGGGCAGGGAAAGCAGACTCCATTAGAAAGCTTGCCGGGGCTGTTTATTATTTGTACCATGCAGAGGTCAGCTGATAGGGGCCTTGTCCCTTTGAACAGATGATTGCGTATCATTTAATTAATCTGCTAAAGGATTCTCATTACTTCTTATTCAAACGAAGGCAGTGCCTGTCCGCACTCACCTGCACCTGACCTTCTTTACAGTGCCGTGACTTTGATGCTGTGAAAGTGAGTACCCTGCAGAAGGGATTGTTGCATTCGTTTTGGTTGAATGGGCCAAAATTAGCAGAGAGCATCCACAGAATCTGCTAATCTTTGCTTCCATAAACCCTGCTGCAGATGAGATGCGCTTGCCTGCTGAGCTAATTTCCATAAGAAATTTTTATCTTTTGTTAACTAGGCCTGGTACACACTAGCGGTTTTAGTTATGAAACATTTTGGAAACGTTTCAGTGGAGAGGTTTTTGCTACCTTGACTTGTTCGTACACATTACTTCAATGCATTCTGTGGTTTTCGAAGACAAGAATGTGCTCCACGCGACACATTTTTAATTCCCTGGCAACCATAGTGTAATTTACAGTTGAAAACAAAAACCAAATAAACAACATGGATCGATTTACGCTTTCCAGGTGTTAACGGAGATGCAACACTTATCTTACTCCGTCAAAGCCGATCGGCAGCCATAACATAGAGATAAATATGATAATGACAAAATGGTCAACTGTCAAATTAACTGTGAAGATGTTTGAAATTCCAGAGGAACTTGCGAGCACCACCAGTGGAATACTACATGTATCTATGACACAAGGAAAATCATGCTACAGGTAGGTTTCGGCAACCGATCCTGTACACATTCATAGCAAAAACCAAAAAAAGGTTTTTTGAAACGTTTTCGTTTCCGGAATTTCCAATTTAATCGTGTGGATTTGACTGTTTTAATGAGTTGAAACTGTTTATGAAACGGGCTTAGTGCTAGTGTGTACAAGGCTTCAGACTACCTGCTCTGCATCAGGCTCCAGGTCTCTGAGAAGGGTTGCTGTGAGAGTCTCGGAGGGAAATATCAACTTTCGAGCTTCATGGTTCTGCCTGCACTTGCTCCCCTGCTTTTGCTCTATTGTCGTTTTTGATCAATTTACCAAAATGCGGGCCAATAATAAAAAATAAAAAAATGGGCCTAACTGGCTGGCTTCACTTTCAATCGAATCGACTTGGAGGCAGAGGGAGGGGAAGTAGGAAAAAAACACTCCGGGTGTTGGCGCACAACGGAATATATTTTCCATTTAATCAGAAGGATGGCGAGCAACCTGTCAGCGATATTGTCCTGTCAGATAGAACGGTCTCCTCTCTGCCAGGTACTGTGAGATAATGTACTGCTCCGTGGACCATCCCTCCTGCCTCCAACCTGCGAGCCATCATGGACAGGTGATAAATCTACCCTCATCCAATTAAATCAACAAACCTTATTAGGACCGATCAATCTGTTACCACCAACTCCCCCTCACATTCTCAGACTAAGGGAGAACGGTATCACCCAGAGCTCTTTCTGCTCAATTATTTCATGGTTCACTCTCTTCTGTCATACGTACTTTGGGCCTGAATGAACAAACAGGTTCATAGCGTTTTAACCGTTGACACGTGGCTCCCACTCGCAGGGACAGCTAAAGTAACCTTGCCTCAACACCCAAAATCAAACCGAGACTGCCCGGGCTCATTGTGACTGGGAATCCCTTTGGGTGACTCATAAGTAGCCCAGTGGTGCCATCATTTGTCCAGGATATATTGCCCTTGGCGTTGGTAATGATTGGTTGGTAAGTTTTCGGTTGCTAGGGCCGTTCCCCACCTCACTGTGTAATAGTGACCCTTCTGGTTGTTTGGTCTTTTCCTGCACCAGCTACATCTATGGTACATTTCAGCTTGTGGATTGTAACTTGGGGATTTTGGCAAGATGCTAAAATGAAATCTTGTAACACACAAGTTAACCATGAAGGAGAAACTACAAATGTCATTTGTCATCGCTGGAGCGGTCTGGATTCGACACGTGACAGTGGGGCACATCCACGCGATAGAAAGGTGCATTAACAGGATGAGGCACCCAGCAGCTGCCTAGTTGTCCTGATTTATTAGGTGTGGTTGTGAAACCACACCTTTTGTTATTCACCATACTTATTATTATTCCGCCACTTTTTGATCTCCTCCTACACCATTCACACCATCGACACCATTCATAACTCATATTATACCTTTATACACCCTCCAGGTTGCTATTACTTTTTGCTGGGCACCAGGCCTGGCCTAGAAGACCGAAAGTAGCTAACTGACTGATGTCTACCTTGTTGAAAGTCACGTGAGAAGTGGCGTAAATAGGCAGTAAAATGGTGGTAGTATCCTGATCTTGCGGTGTTTGTGCGTAAGCACGGTTACCTAACAACCGACGCCACTTTTTTCATATTGTGCACAGCTGATCGTTTGGGTAAATAGACTGGTTTTTCAGCAACGTCACAGTAGATGTGCTCATGCCATGCAGGGGCAAAATATTAAATATTTCAAAAGAAATCCAACATCAACATGTCATTGCAGAAGCTAAAATGGATGATGAAGGACACTTGTTTAACTTTGGATATCTTAGTTACATCAACACTGAGCTTGCTAAGCAGTTTGGTGTAAATATGTGTAATATATTTTTCAATTTAGCAAGTGTTCAGGAAGTATTTATGCTGGCTCCCATCCCATCTCATCATAAGCTAGGGTATAGCGCCCATTATCGGCACGTCCGCGTTCAACTATATTTGAACTTCCTTGAGAGCTGATTTGCTAACAGTTAAAAAAGCAGTATTTGCCGTCTATAGCACATTCACAATATTAGCAAAATGTGTGTTTTTTTATTTTTTTAACTGTAGTTCATTGTAATCAACTCAACTAGCAAGAATTGCCATTTTTTATATGTCCACTCCAGGGCACGATAACATTAGGTGAAGAAATAAATCCAATGAGATGGACAACTGGACTTCCATGTAACGTTAAACAATCCAGTTAGCCAGCCATCTTACCAACATATTGGGGATTCAAAAGATATATATATTTTTGATTAAATTAACTATTTATTGATTATTAAAACAACAAAAATCATGAGCTTTTTTGGCAGTAGCTACTGTCTCATCTAAAAGACGTTAACATAAAAAATCTACCGGTCACGTCTACATGTTTATTGGCTTAAAAGTTAGCTTATTGTTTTGTGAATCTAATAAATATTATATGTTCAGTAGTATGTACCCGAATAATATCGTACATTGATCACAAAATCACAAAAGTTTTTCGCCTGATAACGGTTCGGTAACGTTAAGAAGGCACGCAATTGAATGAAGACAGCTTTGACCGTACCTATAACGTTCGCTGCAGTTTTGAAGCAAATGGGGATGGGGTAGGTGGCTATCTAGCTATCCATGACAGAAAACATAGCTACTGTGAGCCTATTTTGGACGCTTACAATTTTAGCGAGCTAACCATGACATCTAAAAGTAAAACGTCTTGCTGCATGGTATGTTCATGTCGTAAAGACACAGGTTGATATTGCTCACTGAGCTGCTGTTACTGTTAGTTACCTGTAGATATCTTGGGCCGGTACCAACAAGCACTACGTGATATTTCCACACAAGCACTTCCCAGGCAAGAACCGTCCTCACACTCAGAACCACTAACAGAATTATTGCACTAGGATGAGAAAGCCCGGCATGCACTAGGTTGACCTAGTCTTGTTACCTTTATACCATATACACTTTTTCAGATAATTTACTTTTTACTGTCAAAAAAAATGATGGGAGTCAATGGGCACATTTTGAAAACCGATGCAATAGAATGTGGATGCTGTAACATATTACACTGCTTATGACATCATAATGCCTTTCTCTACAACACTGTTATGACCTAACAATACTATCCCAGATGATTTGACATTGGTATCGTTCTGCTCTATGTGAGCGTTGAGCAACTGTCAACAACCATCTTGAGTTTGGAAAAATGGCAATGAGACTTCCGTCTCTGATACAAATCCATAAGTGCTCAGCAACGCTTTGAGCGGCTTAGAGTGATCGAAACTGACAACCCGCTAAGTGCGTTCTTCGCTCTGAGCGAAGCTGAGCCGCTCACTTTGCCTACTTAACACCTTACCTTTTTGTGCTTTCATCACAATTAATTACTTTTTTGTATCACTTCCAAGTTTTTTTGACTTACCACATAATAGGCTACAGCACCATATTTGAACACTTTCACCTTCACTAGATCCCTTTATGCCACATTACCAGTTCATACCATTTCCACCTTTTCTTTTCCACCTCACACTATACCATATTACCATCTTTCTATGCCATTTCCAGCAATTGATAACACTGAAGAAACCACACCTACATTTTCTTTAGGAATTGTTAATGTAGTTTATATTACATTTCAAGCTAGCCCATGTATCAGTTTAATTATTTCTAGCCTGGTATATACTCCAAGTGCGACTCTCAGCAGTAAAAACTGGCAGCACAATATGCATAGCATAGATATGAATTGCATAGATTGCAATATAAAGATGAAATTTAGAGGAAAAAAGTATTACTTTTCTATTGATTTCTTTATTACTTTTTCATGTTTTTAAAAAAAAATTCCCAGTAATGCCAGGCCTTGTATTCTTTAGACTCTTGAATGTAACAGACTCGTGTTGGCTCACTTCTGTATTATCAGAATGGCGCCCAATGTCCCCATTCTCCACGATCTCACATTTACATGGAAGGTGGCAAGCTCCTCTTATTAGCTGAAGATGACATTACCATCAGCTAGAGTTAGTTATTGGCTTTCCTGATGTAACATGACCTATACAAATCCATTCTTCTGCGTGTGGCCAAGCAGCCAACCGTAGTGAGATTATTGCAAAACACTAATTTCATTACTTGGAGTTACTAACCGAAGAGAGTCCACAAACTCCGAATCTATTGAATTGTTTATTATTTTGGAAGACGTGTCACAAAATGGTGCGCTTATGCAAACAAATTTTCTATTTATTTTTAAATGATAGTAAATTGTTTAGACGGGGTGGCAAGCTCCGTAGGCAAGGATTTATGTATTCTGACATTTATTGTCAGATATAATATTAATTTATATTTGTTTTATTGAAAGGATGCAATACTTCTATTGAAGTCATCCGCTAGCAGTTAGTATAAAAACACACTTTTTTAAACAAATGTTGTGCCTACGTGTTCAGTAGATAATGCATTGTGAATACAGTTGTACCTTCAGGCACTCTATGGCCTTCTCCCATCAGAAGTTCAACGGATTCCTCCTATCCCCATGACTTGCTCATTTTGCAGGGATTTTTCCAGCTGTTTAAACTGTCTATCAGTGTTAATATTCTTTCCTTAGCTGGACCACCACCTCTGTCTTTTACCCGCATTGTGTTGTAGGAAAGTTTTTCCAAAAATCTTTACATTCTCTACTGTTCATTAATTAATTTTGTAGGCTATGTGATGTGTCACTCCAAAATGTTCTCCTCTCCGTTGGTGTTGTATTCCTATGCTGTAATACGGCATAGGGTGTTTCCTAACGCAAAATTGTGAATGAGGGCGTTTAGTTTTTTTGATTGCATGGACCAGTCATGGTAATTTGGTCATTAATGTGTTGGTAACTGCGACCGCAACAGAGCCGCAATATAGCTAATGTATTGCGCTGTATTGGTTTCCTTAGTAAATCCAGCCCTGTGTTCCTTGCTGTGAAGATATTAAAATGTGAAAGCGATTCTGTATGAGCCTGTATGAGGCACTGTAGAATTAGTCTAATTTTCCAGTTTTATTTTGAGAAATATAATGAATTACTAAAAACAAAAGTAACATAAACTTTGGTGTAGTGCAGTGGATAAATGCAAATATAAGTGCAGGACATGAAAATATGCATGAACAAATCGGTATGTTTGGTTTTCTAGCTGATTATTTTTATAGCTCATGCTGCTTGCCTAGTTATAAGCATCCAGCTTCTGGCGCCACAGAGCTTGTAAGTTAGTGGTGATTGCATCATCTCAAGTCTGTGGGAGCAGTTGATAGATGTCATTTTGTGAGGCTTTCTGTTCCGACATAATGAACCCTTCTCTTGTTTCAGAGGCATCTTATCCAAAATTGCTTCTCCATTGATTGTCGCTGCTCACCCCTCCCCCTTCCCACCACTAAAAAAAACTGCTAAATCCAAATGGAGTCTGGAAATCAAGGTTATAATTAGATTTGTCTTTTCTTTTTTTAAAGAAAAGCTGCCAGTTCACCCTGCTTTAATTTTACACTTTATTCAGACATGGGTAAAGCAGAAATGGTAACAGATAGAGAAGGGATCACATCACACAAAGTACCATGGTGGAGAATTGACCTTCAACCATGCAGTGGGATTCGTATATGGTTGAGAGCCAGCCACCCTAGGGACTGCAACACATTTCTCGGAGTTCTCTTTTTATACAAATACAGTAGCAATCCACATTCATTTTTGATTTTAATAATTTCTACCCTATGGGAATCAAACTCTTTCCTAACATTGGACAATAGAATAATTTTAAGATAGAAGTAGATGGTTTTTGGTCTTCGTGGATTTTTCCTGGTGTAAAGAAAGTGCAACCAAATGTTACAGAAATGTTATCGACCTGAGAGAGTAAATTGAGGCCTTCTATCTGTCTGTATGAGGCAGTCTGGCACAGATATATCAGTGCAGCTTGTTAGCCATGCCAAAATTGTGCAGATATTTCGTAAAACAAAAAACTTTTTCAACCTTACAGGTCAGAATGAGAAGGATGAGGCTGCTACAAGCTAGCTTAACTAAGAAGTGTACCTAGCAAATTGGCTAATACAAAGCTTGTGTCTCAGCTAGCCAAGTTTTTCCAAGAAAGGGGAAAGATATCCAGAGCAAGCGAGTCCAGACGTATATTTCACACGTCCACCCAGAGGTGAAAATATGTTCGGTTTCTCCTTCCATCATAATATATCAGTAATTCATTAATATTGTTTTTCAGTTGTTAGCCAAAATTAGCATGGCATTGCTGCTCAGGTAAAATACTGTAAACATGGAAGCCAGCACATTTTAGCAGACTAATGGTGCAACATCAGCTCTCCACAGATACAATATAATGCCATAAAATGGGCTGGAAGAACTGTAGATGAAAGTTCCAATGGCTGCTCTTAAAGTCTCAGTCTCACACACTTTGACACAAATGCCTTGGAGATGGATGCTTTTCATCTCTGTCATGCCTGAATGAAGTGACCTAAAACGCTGAAAATGCTGAAAGCACAAGCTTACACAACACCTCCACAGGCCACTTTCCACAGGCCCCCCCCCACCTCCACAGGCCACTTTCTGTAATGTTCAAGCACCACGCACAATCTAACACCCTTGTACCCTCTTTGCTACGCATCAGCTACATGGCCATTATTCTCCAAAACACACTTTGCCACCTGAGGATGAGACTCGCAGTCGCCCAGCCGCGAGTCCCAGACTCTGCTCTCCCCGCCGCACAGCTGCTACCCCAGCCTGCCCCAACCCTCGCCCGTGAAACCAGACACGCACTCTCTTCACCTTAATAGAGCAAAAGGATTTCCAGAAAACAGACATACAACACTTCCACCCCCAGAAGGGCCCCGCGTACGCACGCATATTGGCCCGAGCGAGTACAAGGGCTCATTAGTCTTCTGTTACCAGACCAGCTATGAAAGAGCCTGATGTGCTAGGGGGCAGCCTCTCGAATGCAGTGATTTTTGTTCCTATTTGGATAAACAGTATAGAATTTATTTGTTGCATCGCTCTCATTGCATTGGTGTTTCACCTGCTTTGAGTGAAGGTGGAATGTTTTTAAGTGCAGAGTAATGTCTTGCATGCCTTTGAGGACATTTCTTTTATCTTCTTGTTTCTTAGTGATGAACACATTTTGCTGTGCAGCATATAATCTTTGAATGACTTATTGATGACAAAATCTATATTTCTCGCAGTCTTGATACTGAGATATCTGGTATTTTGAAGTCCTCATAAGAAAGGACAAAATGATCAGAGAAACAGAACACCTTTTGTACTTTTTGATCCCCCAAATGAGAAAATATTTCTGATGGACCCATTTGAGCGCCATTCCATCCATCCACCCATACATCGACTAACCCGCTTATTCCTGGTCAGGGTCGCGGCGGGGGGCTGGAGTCTATCCCAGCCCCCCGGCAAGTGGGCGAGAGGCAGAAATACACCCTGGACAGGTCGCCAATCCATTGCAGAGCACACACGCCATTCAGTCACACACTCATACCTATGGGCAATTTAGAGTCTCCAATTAGTCTAACCTGCATGTCTTTGGACTGTGGGAGGAAACCGGAGTACCCGGAGGAAACCCACACGGACACGAGGATGGGGAGAACATGCAAACTCCACACAGAAAGGCCCTCGGCCGGGATTCAAATTTGGTATCTTCTTGCTGTGAGGCGACAGTGCTATAACCACTGCACCACCGTGCGCCCTGAGAGCCATTCCAAAACCTGTCCTATTTGCTTATCTCCATCCTTTTTGCAGGCGATATTGCCCAAACTTATGTTATCACAGGTTCAGCAATATGTATTACATTTTGTCTTTTTTTCTGAGTATGTAGGCCTATGTCACTTGTATGACACTTATGTCAAATGTAGGTTTTGTCAGATGATTCAATTATCAAATAATACGTTTTGATTCAATTATCAGTTGCAGTGCATGCGTTCTTCCCCATATAGCACATTGAAACATGAAATAAAATTGTATTGGTTGTTTTCTGGTGTAGGCTATTTACTCATGTAAAATTAATAAAAATCAATGGCAATGCACATAGGCTACGACACTTATTAAATATAGCCGATAGTTTTCAAAGTGATATACATACTCGGGGGTGGGGGGAAGACACTTATAATCTAATATACGTCTGGCTGTATTTATTATAGTAGGGAGTGCAAAATTGAGCATGAGAACATAGACAGGAATGTGTGCATGTGAGCTTATACATTTCTCACAGAAAATGTTGTTTGTTGACTTCTTTAACTACACTGCAGTAATGATCAAACTAGTGTGTTGTTAGCCTTTATTGATCACAATCTTATGAGGCCGTATGATGTAGCTTGCACAAACCAATAGCACTAACCCATAAAAACATTTTAAAATCATGTTCGATTATGGGCAGCGGCACCTAAAATTTCTGTCACACCCTCAATAAACGGCAAAAGTCCCAGGAGGAGATGGAATCTTTAAAGGTTATTTATTTTCTTAATCGTCATCGATTTAGCTTCGCCACTGTCGATGAGGCACAGTGATGATCTGAGCAATTGCTATGTAAATTTTGTCAGAAGAATTAAAGAAGCATTGTTACAAAGAAGTAGAAACATTGTTATTTTCTACCCAAATTTTGCAGCACGCTCATCATCTTGAATATAGCCTGAAATGTCAATCTTCAGAATTCATTTAAACCATTAACATTATAAGGCGGGATTTATCCAGTGTCCAGACTCCAGTGAAATAAATACATGGACCATTTCAAATGGTTTTTACCGCAGTTTTTTGCACAATTTCTCCGAGGCGGCTTAAGTCGCTTGAAAAAACACTTAGGAGGCCCGCCTAAGACATTTCAATGCAGGAAAAAGCCTGATTTCAGCACGAACAGATGAAGTGTCTGATATGAATGTACAAAGCATGACTTGCAAAAGTAACACTTTTAAAATATGTTTTAAAATAAAAGTGAGCTAGAAGGAACGTGGGAACAAAAAATTCTTAACCACTGCCAGTAGGGACAAGAGGCCAGTAGAGGTGAAAGGGTAGGCCGTGGGGGGAGAGGGATGGCTAGGTGTCAGTGAACTTGACAGTGACAGGCAGGAGGAGCATAGGCATTTCAGCAATGGACCTGTAAAGTGAATTTCTAGAGGAGACCCTCATCTTAAATACCCGCACATAAATCAGCGTGTGCGTTTGGCCAATTTGGTCAATTCTCACCTATTTAGGTGGTGTTCTATTTAAGGCTTTATAACTCCAGGTGTGAACATCACAGAAACATGGCAAATGGCTTAAATGAAACAAGACAGAGATTTGACAGACAAAACTTAGATTTGTTTATTTTTATAATTATGGTCAAAATAAAGTTCCACAAATGCAAAGAAACAAAAAAAAATAGAACTAGTTTGCAATTAAATATTGAGAGCGACATACAGTGCCCTCCACTATTATTGGCACCCCTGGTAAAGATGAGTAAAAAGGGTTATAAAAAATTCACCGTTTGGTGAATTAGCTTAATCTCACACTTTAATTGAAGTAAATTTATTATTGAAAAAAATATCCCTCATTAAGAAATTATTATTTTTAACAAAACCACGTGTGCCACAATTATTGGCACCCCTGCATTTATATATAGAATAAAGTAATCATTTTTTATATCTGGTCGCATGACTTCCTTCCCATCAAAAGACTCCTGATATTTTATTTTCTGGTACTCTTACAAGCGATACTATAATGTCTCTGCATTTGAATGGATCTCTATGGGAATTGGGGGGTGGGACTAGATTTAGCTGTAAATTACACTGGAACAGTACGGAACACATGGTTGGCTAAATGGTTCTAAGTCATCAAGAGTGACGTTTCAAAGAAGCCTTAAACCATCCCTCTGCTGCCAGAAATACAGCAGATATGGATGGATAACTTGAAGGGTTTCTTCTCATGACTTATTCAATAGGAAAACGTGTCAGGAGAAACAACCCTTAAAGTGATCCATCCATATCTACTGCATATCTGGCAGCAGTGATGGTTTGAGGCTCGTTTGATACCTCAGACCCTTGATGACCATTTTACCAACTATGTATTCCATACTGTTCCAGTGTAATTTACAGCGAAGTCTAGTCCCACTCCCCAATTCCCATAGAGATCCTTTCAAATGCAGAGACATTATAGTATCGCTTATAGAAAATAAGTACCAGAAAATAAGATATCAAGAGTCTTTTGATGTTGTTGGGTCACAGACATCAGGAAGTCAAGGCATGCAAAGGATATGCCACCAAATATTAAAAATTGTACTTCATTCTATATATAAATACAGGAATGTATTATGTACTATGATAGAATACTCATTTTTGGTGGTGGAAAAATATTTTTATGGACTCACAGATGTGATGTTATTGTCCACTGTGTCACGCGTGGGTAGGTACAGTTGCAAGTGAGACTGGGTGGGGGGTTTTAAATGCACTAGCTATGCGACAACAGTGGCATTTAGAAACTCTGTATTCGGTATTGTGACGAATCGTGTACTAATAAAGCTAGAACACAAAGTTTTTTGTGTCCACTCATAGTTTGCTTGCAGGATCAATTAATGTCTCAGCTGAGCAATTTCACGACGCCGGCGTCTTGGCCATTAAAGGGTTATGAAACCCTCGGTTACATTCTCCCTCCGCCCACGCCAGAAATGAGAAAAATGCAATTAAATGGGCGTGGAAAGCAGCAGTGGGGGGGAGGGGCGAGAGCGAGGAGAGAGGCTATCACCACCTGAAGACACGCCCACGAGGAAAAGATGGAGAGTGATACGTAGTCTGTATCAATCGCTGAGTTCTGTGGTATCAATAAATGGCTCTTTCGAGGTGGAGGACTTGGATCCTCTGGACTTTTCACCGACCAGGAGTATGAAGGTGGAAATGGTCCAGAGCCCTATTAGTTTGAGCCGTTGGGAGAAGTCTCTGAGTGGTAGTCTAGCTAATTATCTTTTGTCCCACTTGTAAACTCAACTATCTCCTTCTGCTTAATTCGATATTATGCCCAGTATTGTCAGCACATATAAAGTCTGACCTACCCGTACACAAACTACTTAATGAATAAAATCAATAAATGAACAATGAATAACTAAAATACGTAATTAATGCTAAGTGAAAATAAACGGCTGTTAAGTTATTCTGTAAATACGAAGCATCATCCTGTCACACTATCACTCATTGTCAAACTAATGAGCTTTTTTAGCCATCTATAACGTTACAGCTAACGTAGGCTACCTGTACACAAACATGACATAACAAAATATTTAATCAATGCCAAGTGAACTAAATGGCTTTTAGCTGAAGGCTAGGCTACGGGAGACTTCACGATCTGCTCAAATCGATGTTCTGCCAAGTAAGTTTTAACGTTTGTCAGCAAATATTCAGTCTGACCTAACGTTACCTGTAGCCTACACAAAAATAAAAAATACAACATGTAGGCTAATGAATGTCAAGTGAAACGGAATGGCTTTTGGGTTGTTTTACTAGCTAGCTCAAATAACTTAACTAAGACGTTAACATAATCACAGCATGGGGCTTGTATCACTCTGTACCTTGTACCATTTTTATTTTTTATCAGTAAGTTACATGTTCCAGACTTGGGGGGGTTCCAGATAGTGCCGTTAACTGTTATCCAACAAACGTAATGTCATGGATCTTGCCTTTCTTCCCTTATCTCCGCGTTCTCGTATTCTTTTTTGTCGCTTACCGTAGCTAGTTAGCTTACAGGTAATTTTCCTGTGTCCCGCTACGGGTTTTGCTTTCGCCTCATCATTAGTGAGTTCACCTGTCATTTATTTCCGCTCACTATTTATACCCCGCTTCCTGCCTCTCTCGTTGCTTCCATGTTTTTCCACTTAACATTCGAGCCGGTAAAAAGGTATAGGAAATTAGTTAGAAAGCTAGTTTAAAAAGAAAGGGTTTCGAAAGAAAGCAAGTTTCTTTTCGCTCTCATTTCAGAGCAGAGGCTTTCTTGTTTCTTTCGTTTTACACTCTGATTACGAGTGCTCTTACCCAAAAAGTTAGGGTCTTTTGAGTTCTCTGTTTCCTTTCGTTTCGCTCCACAAACGGGAGTAAGATAAGCGTGTCTGCTTATTTCCTTTGTTTTACCACTCTTACCTACGAGCGCTCTAACTGCTCTGACTCCAGTTAAAGGGGTCTTATAGTTTTTATTTTCTTTGTTCGTTCGCTCCACAAACGGAGTTAGATAAGCGTGTCCGCTTATTTCCTTTGTTCTTCCACGAGCGCTCTAACTGCTCTGGTCCCAGTTAAAGAGATCTTATAGTTTTTATTTTCTTTGTTCGTTCGCTCCACAAACGGAGTTAGATAAGCGTGTCCGCTTATTTCCTTTGTTCTTCCACGAGCGCTCTAACTGCTCTGGTCCCAGTTAAAGGGATCTTATAGTTTTTATTTTCTTTGTTCGTTCGCTCCACATACGGAGTTCGATAAGCGTGTCTGCTTATTTCGGTTGTTTTGCTCGCATATCGAGTTCCTTGCCTTTTTCGTGAGGTTATTGGTGTTCTCATTATTCTCCCTTTCCACTATGGATTATTGTCCGTTTCTGTGGTGTTCATTAGAACACTTTAAGACTCCTTATCTGTCGCATCTGGACCTCCAAACATTCTCCTCCGTGTTTCTGGTACAGAGAACCACTACACGTAATTTAACTCCTGCTTCCTGATGCAGACCCCAGGCCAGTAAGATTGACAACGCAGTATCAAATCTAACGTTATAGCTTATACGTGAAAGGCAGTGAAATATCACCGGCCAGTTAACGATACGGAAACAACTCAAGTAAATATCTTTGAGGCTACAAGACAACCATCATGTTAGCGAGCCAACGTTAGTAAGGTGACGCCGTACACATAACTTACCACATTTGGAGGGACAGAAATATGAGTAGGGCTTGGTAACGTTACCGCATCTTCCTTCAGTCGAAGGTGACGTTGGCTAGTATACCCCAATTCAACCTGGGCATAGTTCTAATGTAATGCGACTTACATTAGTTGTCTAACTAGACCTAGCCCTAGCCTTGTAGCTAGTTAGCTAGCTAGCTGTGCACCGTCTATGGAGACGTTTAATTTGTTTGATAATTGCTTCAGAAAGTGTGTAAAATATGGTATAAAGATTGATGTAACCATATATTTTGGAGTGTTTGCTGTATTGCAATGTACATTTATGTTTGACTGTCTCACACTACACATTGAGGTAAATTTGATAAATCAACTCAAACTGATTAAATGTATGCTCAAACTGGTTCATGGTCGCAAGCTTACCCAAAGTGTTAAAAAACACCATATCGAACACAGTTTTGCCATCTCTTTGAAACACATGCAGGAACATGGTGTTCATTTAGAACAGTTCTTGATTAAAGTCAAAGTCAAAGTGTTTTATTTATCAAGTGCACAGTATAACACAAGGTCATTCTGAACAATGAAATTCTTAGGACATGGCAAGCAACAACTATGTAGTAGGCATTAAAAACAAACAAAAATAAAAATTATATATATATATTAAATTGTTAAAAAGAGTCAAATAAGGGCAAGAATAACATAAATATAAATATACATAGCAGTAAAACACTAGCAGCAGTTCCAGATATGGACAGTAGGAGTAGGAGTATTAAATATAAAGTGTGGAGGTGCCGATAGACATGTACAATAAATTAAATTAAGGTGATGTACAAGAAGTGCCTAGAGCATACAATGAGGTGAGATGAATGAGATTAATGTTGCTGGTTGAGAAGCCTGATGGCCTGGGGGAAAAAACTGTTTGTGAGTCTGGTAGTCCGTGCCCGAATGCTCCGGTAACGTCTACCAGACGGCAGCAGCGAGAACAGTCCATAGCCTGGGTGGCTGTAGTCTTTTATGATTTTCTGTGCTTTCTTAAGGCATCGTGTGTGGTAGATGCCTTGCACAGAGGGGAGGTGGCAGCCAATGATGCGCTCCGCTGTCTTCACCACCCTCTGAAGGGCCTTGCGATCAGCAGCGGAGCAGCTGCCGTACCAGGTAGTAATGCAGCCAGTGAGAATGCTCTCAATGGTGCACCTGTAGAAGTTGGTGAGAGTTTTGGCAGACATGCCAAACTTCTTGAGTCTCCTCAGGAAGTATAGGCGCTTATGGGAGATTCCTAGTATATTGAAAGAAGGCTTGGTGTATGTGCTGTTCTTCTTATCAATCTTCTTCAAACCTCGGCTGTTCTCTATGTATCATTATGTAATTTCCCTCAGCTCATCATGCTAAAGCTGAAGAACCTACTGTTTCACACCTGTCCAATGTTCCAGGCACTGTCAGTTACATCCTAGTGATGGGCAACATATCCTTCCCATTTTTGGACAGGTTGCCACTGCGGCACCCGTCCTCAAGACCCACTGATGAGATGCCTTTCTGGAGCTTGTCACTGAACAGCAGCATGGCGACGTGCAGACTGGACTCTGCTGTGCTGGGGAGGGGTGCACCGGTGGGCTCCCGTGGCGCTCTGAGACAGTGATTAGCTCCCGTCAGACCGCTGCGCGAAAAACGCCACTTGTAATTACACCTCAGCGGCTCGATATCATCATCAAAGGCTTAATCACTTGGAAATCTGTTTATGCCTCGCGAAGGAGCGGGTTGTTTAGATAATTAAGGTATGTTAATGCCCGTTGTCGCTGCCGTCCGTGCGCGGACGAGAGTGGATTTATTCTCCTGCCGCGGAATGAGGAGGAATCTGAGTGCACCTATGAATATGCAAACGAGCCGAGGGCGAAGGATGGCAGCCACCCCCCACCTTGCCGCACCCCCAAGCTACCATGTGTCTCTCCCCGGCTCCTAGGAGAGAAAAACATGGGTGTTTGGGAGCCAGGAGAGAGGGAGGGAAACTGCAACCTCAAACACAGCGAGTTCCCCTGGCCTTTCTGTTTCCACATGCCTGTGGCTGTTAGTCCCACATGGGTCAGTGCAGTGTTAGAGACAGATGACCTGTTCAGCTGTAGACCATATCAGTGCATGAGGAGCGTGACACACTAGCGTAAACCTGTAAGATGGTAGGTAATATATGGTGGCTTATTAAGCTATGGTCAATATTTAAAGATGGTTATTTTATGCACTGGCGGGCCTCTGCTTCAGAATGATGAATTGGCCAATTAACAAGCTGATATTTATGTAATTGCAGTATTAAGAGCGTGCAGAAGTTAACAAGCGTCCTCACGGTGTAAACACAGAAAACGTGCGCACCCTTTAAGAGCGTGCAGAAGTTAACGAACGTCCTCACGGTGTAAACGCAGAAAACGTACGCACCCTTTACTCCCACCTTCTACATGTCTTACCTGCCTCTGTCATCCGTCTGTTTGCAGAGGATCTCGTCTCCACGTGAACATTGATTGCGTATCTTTCTACCTCTGTCTCATTCATTTTCTATTTTTAGATTGAAAGTTTGTCAATCTAGGGTTTAGCCTACTACAATCACTGCAGCCAAGTGCAAGCAGTCCTTTCCTATGTGGTTGCTTCATTCAGTCACCAAATTATGATTGCCTTTGGGATAATATGAAAACTATTTATTGTTCCTTGCAAGAGCTCACCATAATATTGCCAAGGCCTCAAGTTGCGGGTTATTTGAAGGAGGAAAGGTGTGTTTATATTCGCCTGTCATAAAAGGCGAGAGAAAAAGCTGGCAGTTAAATAAAGATGCTCAGAGGGTCTTAAAACTTCTGAAGATTGGAAAAGAAAAGAAAATTATTTGTCTCACACCTGACAGAAAAGAGACAGCTGTCTGGCTAGATGAAAAAGAAAAAAATAAAGATACACATGTAAACACCCTAAGGCCAAAGTGGCACAGTTCTGTGGTGTGATTGGGTGTCACATTTTAGAACTTTCCAATCTTGTTTATGATACATCTTCATCATGATGGAATTTGGCCAGACTTAATATCACTCACCCTCAAATAATTACGTTTTCTCTGATTCCGTTTTTAAAGTTGATTTCATGAAAATGTATACAATAGACACAGCGCAAATTAATACGCAATCACATATTTCTCCTAAATGGCACAAGCATGTTCTGGATAAACCAAAAATATATTTAAACTTTTCCCTCCATATTTGAAATGCATAGTCATATTTGTTGGCCTGTCCCATTGCAGCGTCATCTGAATTTGAGAGAGCATAGACTAGCGTGCATGCTGCTGGGGACAGCTTCCCTTTTAACACCACAGTCCGCTAGCTGAGCTGCGCAGCCGTTGTGCTGGAGGAATACGCTTGCACAGCTGCGTAAACTATGCTTGTCTGATCGGTCGTTCGCTCAGAGGAGTTGCTCATGCACGATGAGAACAGTGTTCATTTTGGCAGTGTTTTAAACGTTTAAACGTTGAAACGTGTTTTAAAATACTTTTTTGTTTTAGTCAAGTGACGAAAGTGCAAATTAGTTTTAATCACATTTAGTCAATTTTATCTTTCATAGTTTTTGTTTATTTTAGTTGACAAAAACTATCTGGACATTTTAATCTCCTTTTAGTCATCAATAACTATGGACATTGGGTCTAGTTTTAGACTACAAAAATTATGTGGACATTTTAGTCTAGTTTTAGTCAACAACAACAATGGACATGTTCTAATTTTAGTCAACAAAAACTAATTTTCATCAGATATAAAAGCAGGCTGTTCAAATCCCAGCTCAGGCATTATGATTCCTCTGAAATGAGCTGATTATTGTAGCCAATGTGATCTCACTGTAAATGGTGTACATGTATTTCCATTAGGGTGTCACATAAGACTATTCCTCTTACTTTCAAGGGAGGGTGTGGGGAGAATGGTGAAATGTTCAACGAGGTGGAGATTCAATGCATAGGACATTTCTTTTTTTATTTATTTTTGTTTCTGATTTTTCCCAATTTAGTAGCCAATTGAACCCGTATTCTAATTCAATTCCCCCCGTGTAGCAACCGCTAGAGAATCACCGCTGCACAACCCCGTCAGCCGGCAGTAGAGCGGAGGTCACCACGCTCTTTTTCAGAGCGCGACTCCTCCAAGCCTGACCGTGATTCCAACCCACCCGGGGCTGCTATATGCGCAGCGATTCTCTCCGAGCCCCTCCCCCCACCCGGAAGCAGCCGCCAATTGCTGCTCCCACAGGGCACTGGCCATGCTCGGAATTGGCAGGTCCGGGGCGCGAACCCCGATCCTCGGAGTACAACTACGCTGACTGAAAGTCAGCGCTCTTACCGTTGTACTACCGCAGCGCGCGCATAGGACATTTCTAAGAAATATTAGAAACATAGGCTACTAAACCAAAATAACTAGACAGTGGGTTAGAGACGCACCACGATCGATCGATTTTTTTGGGATTCGAACATCAGCCTTCATGAAAAAAACTTGGGCCTGCTCTATAGTCTGCGCCACATTGCAAGTTAAATTTACATGGATTCGGAGCAGGGTCGATTTCATCATGCTTGTAAACGGCTGCTGCATGTACTCTGCCTCCAATCAACTCACTATCATATCTCAAAATTCATTTCTAATGTGATGAGTGAAACAGCAGGTGGTTACTGTGCAAAAATAAAGTTCAAACTCAAATTTAAAATGTAGGCCTATTGAACATGTTAGTGATGTCAACTCAACAATAAACAATGAGGCACAAAGCAATTAATAAACACGCCTAGTATAAGACTTAGTACCTGGCCCTAAATTTTGGCCATTGGCTTGGGGAATCAGGCTAAAAGCAGTAACTCCATCCTTGTGAGTAACACAGCTGAACTCCTGTTTTGCTTGCGACTCCAGACTCAACTTAACTTATATAGCGCATTTCTCAACTAGTTGTCACAATACGCTTCACAGAAAAACCCAGCCTAAGAGTAGTAGATCGTTATTTAACAAAACAAAACCAAACGTTGGTTTTATATGCCCCTATTCCTTATTCCGATACAAATCCAATCATTTGCGCTATGCTACAGTCTAAAGCCGGCGTCACTATATAAACATTAAACATTCAAATATTGCATGACTGGCAGATATTTAGACAATGACGCGCCACAGTTAGGCCCAATAGAAATAAATCTTGGGTCGCGCCTACCGTGTGTGTGTGTGTGTGCGTGTGCGGTGCGGAATATTCTGCTTTGGCTGGGGCCAGTGCTGACCCCAGTAGCTAGCCAATAGGAATGATGACATTATGACAGTTTCCTCAAGTCCCCCCCCCCACGATCGGATTTGGTATTGGCAATCCCTGATGATGACGATAGGACAATCTGAAAATAGATTCCATTGCCCAACCCTAGCGTATTACAGTCCATTTAAATATCAATATATTTTGTATGTGTGAGTATTTCAGGTATTTGTGGGCATTTTAGATATCTTTTTTAAATGGTGTAGAACCCTGTGTTTTACAGAGCGGTTTTGAAATAATTATGAGCATATACCATATAGCATGATTTATCGCAAAATAATTTTGAATGTTGGGTTTTCTCAATACTAATTTCAGTATTGTTTGAAGCCGTAGTTGTGATAGCAGAAGTTCACATTATTAACAAAGAAGAGCGCTGAGGTGCAGTGATAATAATGAAATATATGTGTCAATATTAGTTCAGCGATAATGATGCTGTTGTGGCACTTAAGCTGGGATCAGGTGGACCGCAGTTGAGCTCGTTGCTGCCTGGCAACAGCAAGCTCTTAGTGGCGAAGTCCTGTCACTTGGTGTGAAGGACGCAGTCCCTGGTGTGCCGTTCCACGGCGGGCAGAGCATCTTTCCTTTTTGACACAGATATCGAACCGGCCTACTTGAAAGGGAACACAGGATCCGGATCGGCAGCAACTCAAAACTTTCCCGGGGAGCCCGCCACATTGATCCAGTTTCACCTCCTTGCTTTAGGTGTCCAGTCCACAAAGAAGACATGACAGAAAGATCCCTGACAATGTTTTTCCTCACACAAAAAAACCAAACAAAAAACTATTCTATTTTCTCCAGTCACACCTCAGAAAGAAAAAGGCAAAGGTAGGGTGGTACTGGCATCTAGCACCGCAATGGCCTCTAGTAAAGGCTGTTTAATTTACCTGGGTACCCCATTACTCTAGCTTTTTACTGAGCTAGAACTCAGAATGCAGTTTCACTAAATCAACTGACCATGGGGCAGGGTGAAGCCTTTAGTGTAAGTCCAGCCATTTAAGATTTATGCCTCCTTCGATTGGAAGTGCACTCTTGCGAGGGATTTGTATCATAGTTTTTTTTGTTTGTTTTTTTCCAGGGCAAGGCACGGCCAAAGTTCTTAATTTCCCAGAGTTTCGACGGTTGTATTGTCAAAAGGCTGCGTGCCACGAGTGGCGCCTTTTCATTGCAGCCAGAGGTAAGGAGAAACAGGTCCAAATGGATCAATGTGAGGAGAGACAGTGACTGACAAGACTGCTGAAAAAGGCACAGTTAAAAGGATGTTATCACAGTAACCAAAGGGACTCTGGACCATAGAATGCATAATTTATGTTCTGAAAAATCAGTTTGGCCTGTTTTTGAAGCAAAGTTCTCTGCTGTTCAGGAAGATAGGGACTAGTTCAGAACCAGAGGTTTGCTCTCTTTGCATATCGGGATGATCCTGTGATATGTTACTGTAGGTGTTAAAGCTCAAGGTCTACAGAGTGAAAGTGACTATTAAGGAATAGTAATGTTCCTGTGGACACACTGAAATTTCCACTCAGAGTGACTTACATACTGACCTATGATAGATTTATAAAGCTTGATATTTCCTGAAGCAGTCCATGTTGAATGGCCTGCTCAAAGGTAAAACAGGATTTTCCCACCCAGAATTGGAACCTGACACCCATTATTCACCATATCACAGCTGTCACAGATGGATTATTTTTTCTTTTAGTTTTCTAGAAACACCCATGGAGTATTCAGCTGCTCAATGGGATGTAGTCAAAAAGCGTGTGCAGTGCACCAGTGTTATAAGAAAATAGGAGTGTCCTTTTGTATTTAGCCATGTGGTGGTTTTCAACACTAATAATAAACTTTTTTGTTTCATTTCAAACGGTTGCTGCTGTTTTTTGTCAGAATTTACTTGTTATATTTTCTTCAAATAGGCCTATGCCCTATGTACAGGTGCAGCTCAAAAAATTTGAATATCGTGAAAAAGTTCAATATTTTTTGTCACTCATTTCAGAAAGTGAAACTCATATATTATATAGATTCATTACACATAGAGTGAAATATTTCAAGCCTTTATTTCTTGTAATTTTGATGATTATGGCTTACAGCTAATGAAAACCCAAATTCAGTGTCTCAGAAAATTAGAATATTTTGCTTTAACATATTTTTAAAGTATCATATTTAATATTTGGTCGCATATCCTTTGCATGCTGTTACTTCCTGAAGTCTGTGACCAATCAACATCAAAAGACTCTCGATATCTTATTTTCAGGTACTGTTACAAGCGATACTATAACCTCACTGCATTTGAAATTATCTCTATGAGAATTGGGGGGTAAGACTAGATTCAACTGTAAATTACGCTGGTACAGTATGGAACACATGACTGGTGAAATGGCTGTACGTCATCAAGGGTCTAAGGTATCAAACGAGCCCCAAACCATCACTCTGCGGCCAGATATGAAGTAGATGTGGATGGATCCCTTTAAGGGTTGTTTCTCCTGACTTTTTTCCCCATAGAGTTCTATAGGAAAATGAGTCAGGAGAAATAACCCTTGCAGTGATCCATCTAATCCCAGATCCACCCTATTGGTATATTGGATTTTTGCCATTCTTTCAAGAAGCGGTTCCACAAACACCCTTTACCGCATATTATTTCAGTTATGAACATCAATGCATGAAATATTTTGTATTGACTTGATGGACACAAATGGCAACTGGCAAGCGGGTCACTTTTGTATCGTACTGTCCTTTTTTCTCTTTTCACCATTGTTAAGCCGTGGAAACCACTATCAAGACTCGGGGTGGGGGGGGTGGGGGGGGGGGGGGGTGCTTACCCAAGCCAATATTACCCTAAACCATTTACTAGATCAAGCTCATCTAGGGTCAGTGCAAAACTTTCTACCCGTACCCTAAGATAAATATCTTTTAATTGTAGCACTAATGTAATTATATAAAACAATAAAATATGGCTAAACCGGGTGCACATTTGGATATATCACATCCAAATGTAATATTCAGGTATAGGCTACGTATGCAGCGAGTCTTTAATTGAATATGAAAATAAGATGTACAGTAAGTGTCCCAACTCTCATTTGCTTGCTATCAATCATCGCATGCCTCCGGGTTTGACTGAAATTAGAACCCAGATACTCGAGGCTGTGTGGAAATGAGCACCACAGTGATACTATCGCAGACGTGGAAAGGACAGAGTGCAGCTCGATCGCTAAAAGCACAGAGGTGTGCGTTTATCGTGCGTCAGCGAGAGATGGCATTTCCTTTACCCAACCCTTCCTCTCCTCCTCTAATCAGATGCATGTGACCTTTTGACTTTCGAAGAAAAAAAAATCGTGATCTTCTTATCGCTGTCTCCCTGTAGGAATTGTAGGAATTTTCTATTTATATTTATATTCTAATTCTTCCACGCAAATCTGTACCCGGTGTTAATTCTTGTCTCAGAAACAGGCAGTATCTTTGTATTTTCAGCAGGACTCTTTTGTAATTTCTCAGTCAAGGGAGAATAATTTCCACTGTGCTTTTTGAGTCCCTGTTGTCCGGTCATTTTGCCAAGCTAATTTCTTCAGTCTCCCTACATGTAATGGGAGTGGAGACTGGGTTGGATGATAGTTTACTCAGTCTTAAGCTCTGTTTGTATTGTAAAAAAATTTATATTAATACAATGCTTGTTCTGTAGCAGTGGAAGAGATAAAAATAATTTAAAAATGGGGCCTGGTTTTAATATTCTCATTCTGTGCTAACACCAGCAAAGCAAGGGCACCAGATGCAATTATGCAGGTGTAGATGGAGCTGCCTGACTTAAGAAGCTGTGATCTCATAGCCCTGTGTACTCCATGCAACCTGCTGTTATGGCATCCTACAGTTTGCGTCTCCAACAGCTGAATCAAGTGGGAGAGTTGAGCTTACAGTCGCCTTATCCCAACCACTCTTGTGTTGCCATACTGATCTCAAGTCTTTATTTGTATAGCACGTTTCATACACAGAGCATCACAATCACTTTGCTTTATATAGCAAAGGGGTAAAAACATGAAATCAAGAAGCTGAGTATAATAAATAGAAATTGAAGGCACATCTAATAAATGTTTTAGTTTATTTTGTTCAGACAATGAGATAATAGATTGTATTTACCTAAATAAATAAGAAGACAAAATTAACTTGATTGAGCTAATATGAAGGCACATCTATCCTCCGACTATCATATACACACACACTACTCACAAACAGCATTTGTGATTCCTCCTGTTCCAATTCCTCTGTGGAAGTTTGGTTTCTCCTTATTCGCATATAATGGCCTTAATGGATCCTTCCAGGTTTCACTCCTAGCTGCGGCGCCGAATATCTCAATGCCTCTACATGTCCGGATAACGACCCTCTTCTCATATCACCCCTGCAGAGCGTGCCATCGCAAGGCATGAGGTACGGGAGATCGAGGAGAGGCACACCATGGACAGCAGCAGGAGCCTGCAGCTGGACGAGAGCGACGACGTGGTCATCATCTACAACCGCGTACCCAAAACGGCCAGCACTTCCTTCACAAACATTGCCTACGACCTGTGCGGCAAGAACAAGTACCACGTACTGCACATCAACACCACCAAGAACAATCCCGTCATGTCCCTGCAGGACCAGGTGAGAGCACTGCCCCCTCATTCTGCATACTCCCCTTGCGCAGCCAGGTGAAAGCTTAGCCCCTCCCACCAGAGTTGTCGGACTAAAGCTTAGCCTCCCAGAGTATCATGGGATGCCCACACGCCTTTTGAGCACCTCGATCCGCAGCTGTCTTCCAGCATCAGTCAGACCTGGGGGGTATTTCACGAAGCGGGATTTTTGAAGTAACCCAATTATTAACAAAAGTTAGCCGGCTAACTCTGAAATCCCGCTTTGTGAAATAACCCTGTCCAGTGGAGCGTGATATCCCAATGTTTCATTTTGTCAAGCTGCTGTCAGGTATAAGGAAGAACAGGTGCTTGGAGTGCTTCCTTTTCTGGGTTGCGTCGGTGTAATTGTGCCCATCAGCGGGAACCCACGCCCCGTTTTCGCTTTGGTCCCCATCACTTCTCGGACCGCGGCAGATGGCACGGGCGGATTCGGCACCGCGCTTCTCTAACAAGCTGTCTCTCCGGATCAAAGCAAGATTTGCTTGGCAGTTGTCTCAGAGATGTCATACATAATTTATGTATTGTAATCGACGTGAGTGACAGCATTTTTGGCTCGCTGAATTTGGTAAAGGAAAGAGATATGTTTATATTACATTTGGAAGAAATGGAGGGAGGCTTTGATTAAAAACAAAAAGCAGCTGGCATTTTCCAAATCGGTTAAGTCTACTGTGCAAAACGCTGGCTCAATAGATTCTAAACTGTGTGTGGCTTTGAAACTGAAAGGGTTTATTTAATAGAGAGTTTGTGTGCTGCTGAATTTCTCTGCAGTTCCCAGCGGAATCCAAAAAACACTGCTCTGTGTATTTTTGCCTGGATGAAGCGGTAAAGAATTTCACAAGAGGCCTTTGTCTTTCCAAAGCATTCAGAAACAGAATTCATACTGATTAGATGTGTCTAATTGCAGACAGGCATTCATAATCTGCACATCATGCTACCCACATTACTGAAGTTATGGAATAATCTTTTTCAGCAGCCGACAGCTGAAATATACTGGTGGAACATTGTGCATTTCACAACCTCAGCCGATCTGGCCTTCTCAAACAGGAATGCATGTACCAGTCCACTTCAGAAAGTCCTTTTTTGGTTTCAGCGGCATAAATTCCTGCATTGGTATTCACGTCACCGAGACTCAGGACGGAGAATGTATGCCCTCGAGGTGGGAAAGTATTATTCTTTCTGCCTGTGCCAAGGTAATATCCTGTCTGTGTTTTCACAACAGATTGTCCTGTGTAGACAATATATCGCCGCTCCCAGCAATGAAATGAACACGCCGGGGTGCACTGATTCTGCAGAAAGAGACGTACGCTCAGTCATTCGTGTCCGCCTCCGCCCACCGAGCTGCTGGGAGAGGAGCGGCACATATGTTCGGTGTCTGCAGCGCCCCTGACGAACGGTTGTCTCGCTAGGTGCGGTTCGTGAGGAACGTCACGTCCTGGAGGGAGATGAAGCCCGGGTTCTACCACGGTCACGTAGCCTTCCTGGACTTCACAAAGTGAGTGCGGTGAGCCGGGCACCTTGCCGGTCGGTGGGTCTGTTCCATCTCTTTTCTTCTTGACGGGGAGGAGAGCAGGCCGGCTTATTTTGAGCAATCCAAAAATGGGGCACCTTGCAGATGGAGTTAAGGGAAGGCGTGAGCGATTGCACCGCAGCTTTTAAAAACAACTAAATTATAGTTCCTTCAGTATTCCCCTTTCTTATGCCCATCACTCAGTCAAATTACAATAGGCAGTTTGAAGGCATTAGCACTCTGTTGGGTAAGCATGTATGTATGTGTATGCCTTTGTAAGAATGTAAGCCTTACTATGTAGTTACTGAAGTAGAACATGTTATTGCTGTTTATGTAATTACTAATATCCACAGCTCTGTACTCCATCTCCAACTGTTTCTCTAACCTTAGATAAATTCCTTTATGTGACCTCAAACTCAACCCTGATGTTTTCTTGTTTTTTTTAATTGGCACGTTTTGTAATGTCGTTCCTTATACAGAACGTAGCATTTGATTGCATTTAGATGGGCCATTGTTATTTTAATGAAACACAAATGGACTACATACATAATATCCAAGATGACCAATTATATTTTATAATTCAACGGAACCTCTGTGTTCTGGTAATGGAAAATTGAGACGCAACCATGTTCTCTAAATATTTGTGTTGCTGCTACCACCTAGTGGTGAAGTGATGAAATGGCTCACTTGTTTGTCAAACACTTCCACAATACTAAAGACATTTGAGATGATGTTTCTGCCCTAATTTTTTCCATTTGTATTTAAGGCCCCTTAAAATTATTCTCCAATCCAAACCCACATTAAACACTCTTCTTAGCAAGAACTGCTTATAAGAATCATGTCATGTGTGAAAACATGCTTTTCAATGGAAATTGACATTAATCTTTGTAGAATACTAGAAATCCAATAGTGCATCTTAGTTTGCATAATTGATGTTTTAATAGAACAGGTTTATTAAAGATATATGTTCCCAAGCGCTTATTTAAATTACTTTTACACTATATATTGTATTCTGTCTTATGGCCCAGTTCATCAAAAACCTGTCAATAGTGTAGTAGGTACTCTCTAGTTTAGAATAGTTAAATACTACTTAATAAAACTTTGTGCTCTCGTTGTCCGATTTACTGACCCCTCCATCTATACAGGTTTGGGGTGAAGAGAAAGCCTATCTACATTAACGTTATCCGTGACCCAATTGAGCGCCTCGTGTCCTACTACTACTTCCTGCGTTTTGGTGACGACTACAGACCCGGGTTGAGGAGGAGGAAGCAGGGAGACAAGAAGGTTATTTCTTCATTATATTGTTGGTGTTGTGTCATTCAGAGGAGGTTGTGCAGCTTGCAGTCCGCTCATGCGTCTTGCATTTCAGACCTTTGACGAGTGCGTGGCAGCGGGAGGCTCAGACTGCGCAGCCGAGAAGCTCTGGCTCCAGATCCCTTTTTTCTGCGGTCACTACTCCGAATGCTGGTGAGCACAAAAGCTCTCCCCAGAGTCATATAATCACACGTATACCAAAATATGCAATACATTATCCTCACATATATAGTCTCTAAGGAGCATTATTTCCATTGGATATATTGGATCTCATTTTTTATTTATTTAACCTTTATTTAACCAGGTAAAGTCTCATTGAGATGAAAATATATTTTACAAGAGAGAACTGGCCAAGAGGGCAGCATAAAACAAATAAACATCAATAAACATTTATAAAAATACAAAAAATTTAACACAAATTATCCAGTTAAAAGTCAGTTTCAGGATTACATAATGTCACAGTTAAGCACAAAGACAATGTCCAATACTGCCACATTCTAAGTCCTTTAAGACTGAAGCAAATTCACCACCCAAGATCAATTTAGCCAAGTCTTTCTGTAGGGTGTTCCAAGCAGAGGGGGCAGCGTACTTAAAAGTTTTTTTGCCCAGCTCAGTGCAAACACGTGGAACAGACAACTGCAAGACGTCTTGAGAGTGCAAGCTATAGCGGCCTTGGATTCTGGAAAGATATATACATAAGTAAGTGGGAACCAGTCCAAGGAGAGTTTTGTAAATTAAGCTCAACCAGTGGGTATGCCTGCGTATATACAGACATGGCCATTAGTTTAGTTTAGTTTTGTCAGTGTTTAATACCAACTTAAGTTGCCTCAGGCGGGACTGAACAACATCAAATGCAGACTGCAGGAGGCCGAGAGCATGTACAACAGAAAACGAAGAGAAATAAATAATAGTGTCAGCTTAAAAATTATACATAGCATTTGACAAGTGTTCGCATAGGTTATTTACATAAATAGAGAACAGTATAGGTCCTAACACAGAACCTTGGGGCACTGATGGAAAAGCTTGGTGCTGCCCTCTAATGGTTGAAATTTACTTTCTGCTCCCTACACTTACCCCACCACAATCGTGATGTCAGAGTACCTCTTCGGATAATTGTTGCTGCCCACAACGAAAATAGTCGGCACCTGATTGGTTACACTACAGAACGCACGTTTGGATCAAGGGGCCAGCCTTCGGCTCTCAACCTCCGCACCAGATATAATGTCGCCCTCTGCTGATATCTATATTTGCACTCAAAAAGCCAGTTTCCCCATTGGGCTCCATTCATTTTTGACAGCAAATTAAAAATACTTCCACTCATATATGGATGTTAACTGCATCAAAAATTATTTAAAAATTTCTTATAATTTTTTCATGGTCAAATATTTATTTCATACCACTCAGACAAAGATATACATTTGTTTCTTATTATTTATTCTGGCCTACGTCTACGTATTCTGGCTAGTCTGCAAGCAATTACATGCTTGTCTCCACGTCACTTTCTGCTCCATCCTCGTTGTACATGGGTGCGACCCAATATTCTTCACTCCCCACCTCATTTACTCCACTCCTCTCCTACCCGGAAATATGCTAAACTGTCTGTACGTTTCAAGTGCAAGTTATTGCATGTACAGCATACAATATACCTCACATTGCGGTTGGCGTTGAGACATTATTTAATATTCAAAAATGAATATGTAATTAATATGTAATCAGCAACATTAGATTAAAACACAAAGATCCATTTCTGGGACACGGAGGAGAGGAGGTGGTAGTGGAGGAAAGGAGAGTGCATTTTTCGAGTATTGGGACACACCCCTTGTGACTCCAAGGACACAACTGTGCATGTGGCATGAGTGCAAAATGAAAAATTCCTGTTTCGGATGCAGTCCCCATAGGTTTCTATTGGCCTCGCTGAAGTATTGTATGGGTTTGCATGGTCAAAAGCAGCCGTTACTGAAACAAGTTTCCCATGTGAAGTTCCACAATTTGTGGTAGCAATGTGTGGGTTAGGCTACCAGCAAACCATGCATGTCAGTCAAAATTGCACTTAACGTAGGCTGTGAGGAGATTTCATGCATAATTGATCAATCTGTCTACACGATCATTTTAGTCAAATAGCCTACCCTTTTCTCCAAGGGCATTTCCATCACGATTTCTACCATTACGTGCAGCAGCGGGTCCACAGAAAGCCTGAGACAAGCGATCGATGTTTTGTATGATGTAAAATTCAATAAGAATATGATTTTAATACATTGTGTAGATGATTGTTTTAATCTGTATGTTAGTGTTGTTATTAAACTTTGTCCATTCCCAACAATCAAAGGGACACCTAGTGGCATAATTAGGGACTGCATTAAATGTGGAAACTGGGATAGATCTTTACAATTTCAGATGACTTGACTTGTGACTTGCTTGACCTGAGCAATGACTTGACTTGTCTTGCTTGACTTTTAGTAGGGACTCGACTTGACTTGCTTGATTGTGAACACTGTAACTTAGGACTTGATTTAGGGTTAAGACTCGAGACTTACTTGTGTGACTTACCCCCACCTCTGCCGATGTCTTAACTTCTAAAATCTTAACTGTTCTCGTTATCCAGGGGTATGATTTTCCTGGTTGTCAATTTACATTAATATATTCACATTCAGCTGAATGCCTTTGTTTCAGGTCAATTCAGTGTCTGTTAAAACCAGTAGTGGCATCAGAATTCAAAGCATGAGTATTGCAGAGAAAATTATGGGCCGAGGGCGGGAGGGAATTAGTGATGCGCAAGTCAGTTGTGTTCGGAATCCGCACATACTCATCAGTCACCCACCCGCCAACCACCCGATCTAATGATTTCATCCAATTCGGAAATACAAATTATTTCGCAGTGGGCTATACACCTATATAATAGCCTGTATTCTACAGAACAATAAAAAACATGGCTAGTTTCAAACCAATAAACATTTATTGAAAATAAGAGTTCCACAGACTTCATTTTGTAAAAACTACCCTCAAGACTGCCGCTTTAGCCTACTATTCTGTTCAAGCTATGAAATCAGACTGACGTAGTAACAGCTACCATTTACTCGACACTGGAAGTAGTTAAGCTACAGCACCAATGTACCAATGAGAGAAAAGTAGTCAACTAAACTAAAGCTACTTTTAAAAAGTAGTTATCTGGGCCTACATTGATGCTACTTCATGGGGGAAAAAAACACAAATTAGGTCACTTATGGGCCATGCCAGACATTGGCTAACACTACTGTTTTTAAGCTCAGACCCTCTTTAAATAAAATGTATACATAAGTTAACAGTTCAATTAGCTACATGTTTTCACATTGATTTCAGGGGACAAATGTTCAAGGTGAATTCTCGAATTCACGTTGTTCAGTTTTAATAAAGAATGAACGTTTGCTAACCAGACACATTTCAGACACTTGCTCATGATTTCATGAATCCAAAGCCACAAACTTAACCCGGCTGAAATCTAAAATAGTCCATTCCTTTGCCTATTATTAAATGCCAACAAAAGGTGCCTTGCATTACTAAATAACAGCAGCCAATTAGCTTCATTGTTATCCATGACATGATTTCATCTACTGGCCGTTCACTACTGCTTCTGTGCTGAGAGAAAAGAATCTGGGCAGAAAGCCCTCACTGCACGCATTGATTTTGCCGGACCTAACTTTCATGCCAAATAGCCAGAGTGCAGATAATGTTCCACATGCAAATTCCAGACCGTTGCATGGACCTATATATGCCTACGTTTTTGTCTATGTTACCTCGCTGCTTAATTGGTTAAAAAATAACTTAACTACTATAAAATGGGGGGGGGGAGGGGGGGGTGGAGCCCTTGATTTTTGGATGTACCAATGAAAGACTGGATGTACCTAAGACACCCAGGACACAGCATGCCTCCGCCAGTGGTTAAAACCACACCCCTGGATATCGAGAACAGCCACCACCCCTTAGTGGTGAACCTGTCACTTTCTTCAGGGGTGAAGAATGTTAAATGAATGGCATTAATTCGCCATTCTTCACATTTTGAGTTCACGTCTGTCTTTCTAGTGAAGGGTCCCGTTAAATATTCAGGGCTGGAAGGCTGTATGCAAATTGGAATTGACCGTATCTGATAATATAATGTTTTTCCAGGAATGTGGGGAGCCGATGGGCTCTAGAGCAGGCCAAGTATAACCTGGTGAACGAGTACTTTCTAGTTGGTGTGACCGAGGAGCTGGAGGACTTCATCATGATGCTGGAGGCCTCTCTGCCTCGCTACTTCAGGGGCGCCACCGAGCTCTACCGCACAGGTACTCCACACGCACCTCCCTTAGTCCCACCCCTCAAGTCTCTATCTGTGAAAGTAAGGATGGCAAAATGGAGCTTTAGAATGTAGATAACCTAGTAGAATGGAAGTCAGCTAAACAGTACATTTCTCACAAAAAAAGTGAGTGTTTTTTCACTTCACAGCAGTGGAAATCAATTTTACAATGACTGAGGGCTAAGTTTTATCGAATGCTGTTCTATGAGGTCGTATGGTGAAGAAACCTGTAGCACAAGCTAATAGCAGCTAATAAACCTGTAGCACAAGCTAATAGCAGCTAATTAAAATGGATGAATTGATAAGCGTGTAAAGCCATTCCAGAAGAGCTATTGTTAAGTTACATGCAGATGAATGTTCCAGAGCCAGATCTAAATAAGTCTAAATCAAAGAATACTCAGTCAAGGCTGTCTGCTTTCTGTGTCATCAGGGTCCTTCTGTTAATATTGATTGAATGTTGGTAAAATGTGAGTTTTAAAGTCGCAAATGTAGTCATGATATCATAATAAAATTCCCTGTAAGGACCGTTATTGTGAATTAATTCAAATTAATCACAATAGTTTTATTGAGTTGTGGAAATAAAATGTACTTAATTAAAAAATTAACTAATGATATAGTTGGACATTAACTCGGCATTGATGCAAGCACAGCCATGTCAGTATTGCATAAGCATGAGCCCTGAAATTCGAATCAGGGATAAAGAAAGAACTTTGCTTTAAAGCGTATCTCAACAAAAAACATTTTCAACATACAAAAATGCCAAGTTACTCACACGTAGCCTACAAAGCAGTCTAAGTCATAAATTAAAACTTGCAAAAACTAGGCCTGCCATTAAAAGTATTGATATCAAAATGAGGCCAAGTTACAACAAAGAAAGAAAGAACTTTGCTTTAAAGCGTATCTCAACAAAAAACATTTTCAACATACAAAAATGCCAAGTTACTCACACGTAGTTCCCTCAAATTAGCAAACCCTCATTCCACAAGCACACCTTCACTCCGAATCAGGCGTATAGTGCTATAAGAGCACTCTGGCACTTAGCCTATTTTTAATAGTAAATTTCTCTTTTTAAAATGATCAACACATTGTCAATGCACCAACTAAAACGAATAGCTAAATGATTAGTCTTATATCCCTCAAATAATAAATTGTCTTATGGATGATTTTATAGGGTATTTTATTCATGTTAACCCCCACAGACATACACCCACGCGGTGCACGATTTGACAGCTGTTGCAAGACAACTGCATGATGATGGACCGCGCCCCCCTCCCGACATTGCCTATTCGGTTTTATAGCGCTCAGATTGGCTGGCCTACATTGCCGCATTCTTCTCCAATCCTGCCGTCCTGTCTTCTTGACTCATCTGTGACCAACTACATGCGAGCAAATGCCTATCACCGTCCATGTGACTTCGACTTTAACGAGCCTACGGAACGGAGGACAATTCTCGTTAGCCATCACTTCAAAAGCGTTTCCGCTTTTGGTATTTAGCTAGGGTATGTAGCCAATTGCATTTGTTCTGCAACAACTTTTTGTGCTAAAGCCGGGAGATAGGTGGAATAATGAGGAAACTGTTTAGGAGGTTTTTAACCCCTTAGTGCAGATAGTCTATGTTGTCTCACATGCGAGACAGTTTTACGCAACTGAGACACGCGTTGCTCCTGCAGCCAAACTATTAGTGGAAAACCCAAACGCGGTATTTTAACTTTATTGGTAGACGATTCGCGACTATTTCTGGCCAATGCGTAGTTTCTAAGTGTCACTATCTTTCCGTAGCAAGTCCATTTAACAAGCACTCCCCACCCAGCCTATACCTACCCATGCGTGACATAGTGGGCAATAGCGTCTATGTTGGAGTTCATAAATATATGTATTCATCATATAATATTAGAATACCGTCATAGCAACCAGATAAACCCACCTTATGCAAATACAGCGGTGCAAATCGCTGCTCAATCAATACCTACATAAACAAGTGGAATCATTCTCTAATCATACAATGCCATTCTACTATCAATATCTGCGATTAAATATGGAATTCATGTGCAATCATACCATGGATTTAAGCGTAGATATGTCCCTTTCAAGATTCCGTGGTCATTTATTGTCTTGGACAATCCGTTTGAAAAATACACAGCGCATTTGAACACGATTACACAACCTAAACTAGCTCTGCGTAAAACTTACTTCCTGATTGCACAGTCGTGACGCTTTCAATTTTATTCTGGTTTGATCGACGATGGTTTTATCCAATAGAAGGCACAATAAACTTCCCCAAAAGTAATTTACATGTGTACTTGAAAGCTTGGATTAACTATTTAAGGGCGAGCGTAACTGCAATACTTGTTATATCACGACAATTTTACGCAGGCATGCGCAGATGACGCATTTGGTTTGACGCATTTGGTATGACGCATTTGGTGTTACGCAATAAAACTGCGCGCACCTTTGAAGTGACTTTTAGCAGTTTTCCCCCGAAGTCGATCAGAAGAGGACAGCAACAGAGAATCTTCTAATCCCTGTAGCATAGATTCTGTGGAAGAGGTGCCTATCAATATGGGGAAGATATCCTCCTCGACATGTAAGTATTACTGCTTGTAATATTTTGATTATATACATTCGTTTTTCCACTGCGTGCTATATTTTCGTTATTTTTGTATTTGCATCGGTCGTAATAGACCACTGTTAGCCTGCTAATAATGCTGAACATATTTGAAAACACACTTTTTCAGACTCCACCTTGAATAACTACATGTATAAGGCAAATTATATAGTACGTTCTTTCCGTTTATTTTTTATTTTCTATTTGGTTTAGCTATCTCATCGCTTAGAATGTATAGCTGACTGTATTCTGTTGAGTACTAGCGATGGCTTCTACGTTGTGAGAAAGTAGCGCTTTCGTGACTTTGCTTCGTAGATTGTGTCTATGGCCTTCAATATGCACTTATTGTACGTCGCTTTGGATAAACGCGTCTGCCAAATAACTAATGTAATGTATTGATACCATGTGTTCGTGCCGTACGCGTAGTGGCTCGTGGTGGCCTGCTTTGTTAGAATTCATAGCATTCACAATGAAATTGAGTATTTTAGCGCTGTTCTGTTTGGTTGCTCAGTCGTACGTTATATTTTATGCCTCGATTTGCCGTGAAGCTAGAACATTGGCAGTGTTTTCCGATATTATTTTATTGTATTGTCATTTCTTTGTGCATAATGTACTCTATGGGGTATTAGTATATCCATGGGTGATGCTTTTCACTTAGGGAATGGAAAATATGTATTCAAATTTACTGTGTCCAGATGTGTGCAAGATGAATGTAAAATAAATAAATAACATAAATAAGCAACAGTTGTGAAACACACTACAGAGTAATGCCATCCTAGAGCACGCAACAAAATATAACATAATGTAGCATACAGAAGAAAGTGTTTACTGAAGTACAAGAGTGAATGATTTCATATTTAGCTGTGTGTACCACAGTGTTATAATGCTTCTGCATTATGTAATTTGTTCCTATAACATGCTTGACCCTCCACCTCTGCCACTCCAGCAGTGCCCTCTACTGTTCAGAGTGAAGCCACTGCAGGACCAGATCCTAACAGCATACTGAAGACCGTGCCATTGATGAGTGCATGTTGGCCACGAAGGCACCGCACAGGATGAAGCAGTATATGAAGGATAATGGTGAAAAAATGGCACACTAGGCATCAAACACTGAACTGAAACTGTGCAATATCAATGTTTTCATCCATTAAGTTATCGTAAGGGATAATGTATATGCTTTATAAAGGACAAAAGGCTTTTTAATAATTTCTCGGAGAGGTTTTGGGTAGGTTATTGGACACCTAGATATCCACCCCCCTGTACTGATCCAAAATAATTCCCACATGAAAATGATAAAAAGGTGAGTTAAATTAGTCAAAACGGTTGATTTGCACTGCAATGTATGATTAGTTTAAGATTTACAGCTATTCACATTTTAGCCAATTTGGATAGGTTTGGAGACCCTGGGTACACCTGGCTACACTGCTTATATTTTTTGTCATAGCTCTTTAGTAGTTCTGTATATCACCCTGCGATTATTGAATGCTTGTGGACAAGGAGTTTATGATCCAGGAAATGTGTAGTTTTACCTGTTTCACTTATGTAGCTCTCAGTATTTTGAAGAAATATATATTTTTTAGAATTTTTTGCAAAGTTTTGCTTGCATTTCCGGCACTTTATTTTGACTTAAATTATGAAAATAAACAAATCTAAGTTTGTACAAAAAATGGTACACCGGTTTTGTTTCATTTAAGCCATTTACTAAGTTTATGTGATGCTCACACCTGGAGTTATAAAGCCTTAAACAGAGTACCCCCATGATTTACCAAATATGCCATCTGCACTAAGGTGTTAAGATGTTTAGCCTATTCTCATGAGCCACACATTGCCATGATATTACTTAGCCAGTGCATGCCACGTTCACCCCCCCCCCCTACCTGTGCTCTATGCAAGAAAGGTAATTATATATGAGGGCCCAGGGCTCCACCTAGTGTACACAAATAGCCTACTCAGTATGCTACACTTTTTAAAACTTGCTTGTTTTAAAATTAAAAATGTTTAAAATTTTAATTAGGCTCCTGACGATAATTATCGTTATCATATCGTTATCAATGTGCTGTTGGCATGTTTTAAGATTTCGGTATTTAGCTATTTACATTTGTTCAGGATAAACTTTAAAAAAAAACTTGTCCTTTTTAAAAAATGCTCAATTTTACGTTCCTATATTTAACAATGTGCCATGGTGTGCTTGTATTTACGGTTCATATAGCCTAATAAAACATGCACGTTATAAAGACACGTGTCCGTGTCATCTTTTTACTTATTTGTTGCACTTTTACGGTAGAAGCTTAAAATGTCGCTGGGCAATGTGTAGCCTAATGCATGAAGAGAGTACATCCCACCAGTAGCCTCGTGTCCTTCCACCAGCCCACTCCTAACTGACACCGTAGGCTACTATGGGGGGTGATGCCTTTATTAAGATATTCATTCGGAAGGAAGACTACCTGCTTGCGGAATGAGGGTTTGCTCATTTGAGGGAACTAATTAATAATATCGAGGGAACAAATTAATTATATCAAGGGAACAAATTAATTATTTTGAGGGAACAATTTAATTAAACCGAGTGAACTGAACGAATGAACTCCCGTTTTTTTCCCCATTCTTTTGTGCACTTCCGGGGCTCCGTATGTGGCACATAAAGTTTGAATGATCACATTCTCTTCAGATGGTAAGATGAAAAAACACAGGGCCAAGTTACATTAAATCATTTAGGAAAGACTGGGTAGCATTGCTTTGGAATAGAGCTAGTTTAATTAGTGTGAGCTACAATAGCCAATATTCTTTATTGTAACTTGGCATCATTTTGATATCACTACTTTTAATGGCAGGCCTAGTTTTTCCAAGTTTTAATTAATGACTTAGACTGCTTTGTAGGCTATGTGTGAATAACTTGGCATTTTTGTATGTTGAAAACATTTTTTGTTTTTTAACCCGTTTTTTTTTTCTTCTTCTGTGCACCTCCGGGGCTCCGTAGCCACACCACATTGTCAAATTGTCAAATGCCAATCATTTATCATAGAACTAATGGTAAAACTTTACTTGAACCCTGCAACATAATACTGTCATGCACATGACATTGCAGCTGTCTCTTATGACAGGTACACAAGTAGCTATGATCAGTTGATAGATTCATAACACCGTTATGACAGTTTTTTCTATAGTTGCAGTAAAGTGTTCGTTGTTTAATTTGTCATAAGTGTCATATCGCTACTACAGGACCATTATAAAATATGTTAAACATAATTTGTTATGACACACCGGTCAATCCAACAAAGCTACCTGTTGAATCTATTTTAAGTGGACAGATGTGCGAGAATTTTTGGTCTTACTCAAATCATTCAAGACCCAACCAGAGTGTGTAATTCTTCAAGTAGCACCATTGATTTAATCTTTGTCTCTGATTCGAAGTCCATTTCCCAGAGCGGTGTCTTAACATATGGTATTAGTGACCACTTTTTGACCTTCTGTACCAGGAGGGTTTATAGAGATATTTTTAACTCCCACAAATCTATCAAAGCCAGATTGAACTGGTCTTCCGTTATAGGCTCGGACAATGTTAATCAGGCCTGGGAAATTTTTAAATCTTTGTTTGTTGCTACTATAGACGCAGTAGCCCCTTCTAGAACTATTAGAGTTAAGCAGAGATCTCACCCGTGGTTCAATCAGGCGATTTTTGATGCCATTAGTGCTAGGGACAAAGCCCTTTCTCTTTTTAAGCAATCGGGTGATCAAGCCCACTTCTCTATTTTTAAAGACCTTAGAAACTCAGTTCAATTCAAAGTCAGAGAAGCTAAATCCAATTATTTCTCTGAACAGATCCTGGAAAATCAGGATAACCCACAAACACTGTGGAAAACGCTCAAAAAGTTAGGTTGCACGACTAAACTTAATAAAGATTCCAGCCCCTGCATTTCACTTCAGATTGATGGCAAGTACATCAGTAATAAGAAACAGATTGCTGATCATTTTAACTCATTTTTTACTTCAATTGCACATAAACTAGTTGGCCACCTGCCCTCTGGCCCTCAAACCTTTGGGCAAGCCCACCTCCATGAGTTTTATGCACACCTGGGTGTTATCCCTAATAGCTTCTCGTTTAAGCCAGTCTCTGTAGTTTACATCATCACTCTTTTAAAAGGTCTCAAGTGCTCCAAGGCAACTGGTCTAGACAACATTCCAGCCAGGTTTTTAAACAACGTAGCTGAGTTGATAGCGCCACCTATTACCCATGTGGTCAACCTGTCCTTGGAGCAGGGCACTGTCCCAAGCGACATGAAACATGCCAAAGTCATCCCCGTTTTTAAGAAAGGCAATAGGTCTGACCCTGGTCATTTTAGGCCTATCTCGATTCTCAGTGTCACCTCCAAAGTTTTAGAAAAGGTAATACACGAGCAGCTCTATGAGTACATTACCGACTCAAAATTACTTTATAAATTCCAATCGGGTTTTAGGAAATCACATTCCACCGATTCTTGTTTACTTTTTTTAACGGATTTTATCAGAGCTGAAATGGATGCTGGCAAATTCTGTGGTATGATTTTAATTGACCTTCAAAAGGCTTTTGACACTGACGACCACAGCTTACTTCTTAATAAACTGTCAGCTCTTGGCATCAGCCCCGTTAGTCTAAAATGGTTCTCCTCTTATCTCTCCGATAGAGACCAATTGATTGACATCCATGGCCATCACTCATCTGCTTTACCAGTGACTTGCGGAGTCCCTCAAGGGAGTGTCCTGGGTCCTTTACTGTTTTTAATTTATATTAATGACCTGCAAGCCGCCTGTAATGTGAATCTGTTTCTGTATGCTGATGACTCTGCTATCCTTTCCTCTGATAAGGATGTGGACAAGCTGCAGGCCACTCTCAGTAAGGAATTCTCTACTATCAAATCTTGGCTCATTGACAATAAATTATCTCTGCACATGGCCAAAACAGAATTCATCATCTTTGGTTCCCAACCCAGGATGCGTAAACTGGTCTCGCCCAGCATTAATCTCGAGGGCCAGCTTTTTGCTGCAAAAAAGTCAATCAGCTATCTAGGTTGCCACCTAGACAGCAGCCTGAGTGGGGAATCCATGGCTCTCAAAACGATGAGCAAGGTGAATGGCAGAACCAAATTTCTGGCCAGAAAAGCCTATTTACTAGACCCAGAAAGTCTCCGCATACTGGCTAATTCACTTGTTTTTTGTTGTTTCGACTATGCAATCTGTTCTTGGTACGGAGGTCTGACCAAAGTTTTAAAAGAAAATTTACAGGTTTCTCAGAATAAACTCATCCGCGTAACACTAGGACTAGCCTCTAGAGCACACGTGGGCAAACAACATTTCCAGTTGTTGGGCTGGCTCCCTCTGGAAGCCAGGTCTGTTCAACTTCAGCTTAATATAGTTCACAATCTTTACAATAATAGGGCCCCCGATTATTTCACTAATTATTTTCAGAGAAATAGGGACATGCATACCCATAACACCAGAGCCAGCATTGCCGACCTGTGTATTCCAAGGTTCAAAACAAATATGGGCAAATGTTCTTTAAAATTTTGGGGAGCCACCAATTGGAATTTGCTACCTTCACAGTGAAAATGTATTAGTAGCCGATACAATTTCAAGAAAAAAGTTAAATCATGGCTCCTCGACAATGTTAAAAACTAGATTTTAAATGTATAATATTGTCTATGTTACATTGTTGCCTGTGGTTACGTTTGTACTGCACTTAATTGTCATATCTATATAGTTTGTCATATTATTGTTTGTGTGTTTTGTATTGCTTACCTGTTTTGAGACCAAGGACCACAATGGAAATAAGTCTTGACTTTATTGTGTTTCATCCTTGATGTTTTTTTTGTTTTTTTTCCCACTGGAGATACTTGCCTCAATCTGTTTCTTTTTGTTACGCATGTATTTCTTGAATTTAAATGTCAAATAAAATAATAATAATAATAAAAATAAAAATAAGTTAAATGTTCCATGAAATGCCGTCTGAAAAGTTTCTGTCATACTGCATTAACTCTTCTGACAGAAGCTATGGTCAATTTCTGATTGTGGCAGGTATATAACACCTTCATGTCGGGGAAGTGAGGTTTAAGGAAAAATGTGTTTATTTTCTGAATCCAGCAGTTCTAACACTCGATGCCCTTGTTAAAATTCCCAGCACTCTGAATACTGAACACAAGCAGTATCGTGTGCTAAAACCCCTCACTCAACTAACATTTAATTATTTTTAATGGATTCAATTTAATAATTATTAATGAATTTAAAAAATGTAATTAATTAATTAAAAATTACAATCATCAATTAAATTGCCAAATTAGTTGATAGGTCAGTCGAACAGTAACCTGGTGGATCAACCAACAAGTCAAAACAAAGTCTAAATCAGGTCTTTAGATGAAATAATTTTATGACAGGAAAAATCATCAATTAGAATAATGCATTAGAATCGTACATTCATTCATGAACATGCTTAACGGAAGACATTAAAACAGATGTTAAATTACCAAAAGCGTGACATATCAGCGTCTACAACGCTATTAGACTGGCCAGCTTATAGTGCATGTAACGCGGTCATTGTCAAATCTCATCAGTTCGCTATGTACTTCCAGTTATTCATTTTAAACATCTTTAATTACTTTGTAACTTTGGAAAAGAAAAGAGCGGTACTTACATTGTGTGAGTGACGACATTATCACGCAGAGGAAAAGGAAGGCGCTTGATAATGTGCATTTTCCTGTGCATTTTTGTAGTTTTTAGTTGCTGCCAGAAATAAAGAAATAAATCCATGTTTCAGGTGATTTCATAAGAATATTAAAATATTATAAAATGGAAGGTATTTTAAAGTATTCTGTTTGAAATAAGTTAATATACTTAATATATTCATTATTGGATAGGGGTTGATTGTGTTCTTTGGTATGTGTTAGCATTATTAATTATTATTGCAAGGCTCTGTAAATGGTGGGATCATACAGGAAAGGTATACAAGCCAAGAATTCACCATCATGTTTGGTTGCTGTTATTTTAAAATGGTAAAAACATACATGTGGAAATACCCATAAATAAAAGATCACATTCAGTACTTGCCCCTCATATTCTTTTTTTGATCACAAATTCAAACTGCTTTGAGTATAGAACAAAAATAAATATTTTGTTTGCACTGTCTCAATACTTATGAATGGCACTGCAGGCATATGACATAATAGTAATATTTGTCATAACCAAAAAAATGGTGGCTGCAATGGCAGACACAACCACACAAGGGAGGGTTAATTGGAATGTAATTAAGTACATCTGGCCTGCAAAGTTAACTGTTAACTGTGTCATAAGCAGTCATAATAATTTGTCAGTTTTTGACAACATGCATATAACAGCAAATTAATTATTATTACTATTGTGTTTTTATTTGACATGTTAAAATAATTTGTACGATTTTACTTATTTGACATCATCTGACCCACAAACATACAGTAGGCTACATTAATGGGGCAAATACAGTATATGTCACACATGGATAGGTTTGTCAGATTCAATATTTAGGCCATTTACTAGGACTAAATATTTATAATTTTTAACTCATTTCATATTGTTTTTATTTATTCATCCCTCCTTCCTCTATTGTCAATTAGGTTTCTTGGTATAAATGTCTGTAAATTAAAAAAAATTCTAGCAGCATAGAACATTTTTAAAACTTGCACATTTTCTAAAATGAACTTGATGATCAAGTATAAACGTCCTTTCTGGAGTGTAATCTTTTGTCAACTGTTTAAAACATTAATTTAAAAAAATGTGTTCTTCCATGAGGCAATTTTTGTTATTTGACAGGTAAAGTTTGAATGACCACATTCTCTTCATTCATTGTGATATCAATACTTTTATTGGTAGGCCTAGTTTTTGCAAGTTGTAATTAATGACTTACAGACAGTGCTGTGTAGGCTATGCATGATTAACTTGACATTTTTTGTACAAACTCCAATTCCAAAAAAGTTGGAACAGTGTGTAAAATGCACATAAAAGCAGAAAGCAGTGAAAACAGTGCAAAGAAAAGATATTCAATGTTTTACCTTATCAACTTTATTGATTTTTGTAAATATACACTAATTCTGAATTTGGGGACAGGGACAGTGACAGGGGCAAAAAAAAAAGACTGGGAAAAACACCTGTTTGGAACATTCCACAGGTAAAAAAGTTATGCTATCATGACTGGGTATAAAAGGATATCAAAAGACTTGATATCTTATTTTCAGGTACTCTTACAAGCAATACTATAACCGCTCTGTATTTGAATGGATCTCTATCTGCTGCCAGATATGCAGTAGATATGGATGGATCACTTTTAGGGTTGTTTCTCCTGACTCATTTTTCTATTGAACTCTATGGAAAGATAAGTCAGGAGAAACAACCCTTCAACCCTTAATCTAGTGCCACTCCTCAATTCCCATAGAGAATAGAGATCCATTCAAATACAGAGAGGTTATAGTATCTTGTAAGAGTACATGAAAATAAGATATCAAGATTCTTGTACAAGTGAAAACAGTGAACAGTTAATAAAGTAAATTTTTTTTTGCTTTTGCCATAAAAAGATGTTCTTTAGTGTGAAAAGAACATTATTATCCGTGAAAAGCATTGTCCACATTGTTTTTGTCAAAAATAAATTTAACCTTCGGTAACTGGCAGGGATCGAACCCAGATCTCCTGCATGGAAGGCTGTTACTCTGACCACAAAGCCAAAGCAGCTTCAAAGCTGATTAGAAATTTTTAATTGCAGAACAATGTTGTTATCCAATGGGGAGAATTATTCTTTGAGGGCATTGATGACGAAATTGGCAGGAAAAATCAGAAGAAGAAAAATTGCAAAAATAAGCCACGTTTGCGGCTTTATTGTGTGGATGTGTGAAGTTGTATTTGAATTATGTGTACATGAGGTCAGAAGGTACAGAAGTGAATGTTTTTAAGGGTTGAAAGTCTGTGGTCATTGTGGTTATTTCTGTAGGAAACCCTGAAAAGTGGTAAACTCTCGGTGCAGTATAGGTATGGGGCATTCCATACCTGCCATCCCAATGAGTTGCGCATATTTACATAAATATGAAATAGGGGAGTTAACACACTTAATTTCCATGTGGTGTTGTGGCACAGGGCCTTCCAAGGTATGCAGACTGTTAAAATGTGTTTTGCTTGCTGCTGAGATTTACAGTATGCATGTAATTACAACAGGTGGTTACGGTACGGTAGGTTACGGTTGCGACCGTTTCACATAGCTTGCCGATTTTGAGACATGATAAACAATTGGGGAATGATACAGTGTTATGGCAGGTGTTTCTGTGGATATACTGTGACCCTCGCCTCTGTTTTGTCTGGTACCAGGAAAGAAATCCCATCTGAGGAAGACTAGCGAAAAAAAGCCACCCACCAAGGAGTCCATCGCCAAGCTGCAGCACTCTGACATCTGGAAGATGGAGAACGAGTTCTATGAGTTTGCGCTGGAGCAGTTCCAGTTTGTCCGTGCTCACGCTGTGCGAGAAAAAGACGGGGAGCTCTACCTCCTGGCTCAGAACTTTTTTTATGAGAAGATCTACCCCAAAATTAACTAAACGGGGGTGAAACTGTTGCAAAAAAGACTGTGAGCTTTGTCTTTGTACTGTCGTCACATACACTGGGGTGAAAGGAAGAAGAAAAATATTGTAGGAAAAAGGACAGGGGGCCCTGTGATTGTGTGAGGGATTCGTTGGAAATGGTGACTAGTACCCAAGCCCTTTTCAACACATTACCGGTTTTATTCTCTTCCATTTCTGCAGCAGTCCTGTGGAACACTCTTTGCAAGGTATTGTTTACAGAGGTCCACTTCCATCATCCTGGACCTGCACTTTTTCACTTCCTGGTGAACATCAGCCAGGCAGGCTATGGGGGGGGGGGGGGGTGTTCCCAGAACGCACAACAGGCACTGCCTAAATGGCAGTATCTGGATGCATTTCAAAAGCCCCCTCATTCGCTGTTGTCTTTCTTTCACACTCTCTTCAATTTAGTTTTCTTTACCAAGGTTTTTTTTTTATTTTTTACTTTTTTTATACGAGGAAGTTTTTTTTATTTTTTAAAAGATACTCTGGTGGCAGGCAATCTTATCACCACGAATGCAAACAGAAAATGGCGCGTCCAAAAGCCTTCTCACTCTGAAGATGACTACTATTATATGATGCAGGAGGACCATCTTGAAAACGTCTCGCTTGACTGTTCAAGAGCCTGTCATCAGGAAGTGACCTCTGACCGCCGCTGTTTGAAGTCATCATCCTAGATTATAGGGCTGAACTATTCACACATTGGTTGTGTGAATGGCACATCCTTTGCTATAACAGCTGTGGTGTCCCACTGTTAAAGGACTTTCATATTCTGCATCTTGTATACTTTTACCTGTTGAAGTATTTTTTACTAGGGTGCTTTATAAAGTGTTTACAGGTGTAACTGGAAAAAAGGAGAACCAGAACTGAAATGAGTCTGCTGCTGTAAATAGTGCATATTTTATGCATCTGGACCAAACGTATACAAAAAAAAAAGAGGTGGATTTGGTCCAAACTATACATTACATAAGGAAATGTGTGAATATCATGAAGGACATTTGTACTATACTGAGAAATAATGAAGGCAAAATCTAAGGATACATTCACATTTTTTCACAAGGTTGTCACGGCTGTTCCATACAAGCAACTGAAGTCCCATAAAAATACTTTGTAAACAACGTACAGATTGTCTTTCTCTTTTAGAAGTAGTCTGTAAAAAACACTAACATATTTTATTACATACATTTCTAAAATTTGCTTGTTAACTATTTTTATTTTGAATTAACCATTTTCCATGAATGTAGGCTGTAAGCCTATAATGCTGAAGTTGCTCTCCAGTAGAGCAAGTTAACGGAAGAAATATTTAATGCCATTCAATAAGTTGTGCTATGAAGTGCACTAATACTTGTCATATTATGCTGTTGATTCCAGGCCTTTTTTGTGGTTTACCATTTTAGCGGTTTAATTACGATTACGATGATGTTTTAATAAGAGCAGCTGAATGTTGTCTTCACGTCTCACTTCATACTCGGATGGAGTTTTCATCTGCGAGACAGGGAAATAACTTTTCTCACAGGCTCTGGTCAGTAGACTAGGCTTCACACAAACGGCGAACACGATCTGGGCGCACGGCACGTCACCTCATCAGCGGTGAGTCGAACCCATCTGCGCGAAGTAAGGGTTGCGGCTCCACACGCCGCATCGCACCCAGTGCTTCTTGGTGTTTTCACAGGGTTATGTTCCGTACCAAGGAAACAAAAGAGGGAAGAAAAACAAGAAACTCGATAGTGCCTTCATTACAATCATTAGTGAGAAACCCAGACCGTCCCTGGCACTGCAGCCGAATGCCTATTAATGTTTGTACTTTTCCTTTAGTCAGCAATTTCATCCAATGAAATATATCAGCTTCTTGTTTCATTGGGATGTTTTGTATGTTTCAAGTTACCGCAACCATTTCAAATAAATGCCAAATTCAAACACATTCTGCCACCTGACTTCACCGTCACTTCATTTCTTTTCTCCAGGTAAAAAAACAACATTTGGTGCATTGTTGCATTTGTAGGACGAATGCTGCCATGTGAAGGGTTATTGCATTTATTGAATTTTTGCACCCTTCAATGTTAAGCCAAAGTCATTTTAGAAATGAAAAATTGGTGTTTTATGTGCAACTCTCTTCATATAAAAGGTCAAAGCTAAGAATAATCAGAAATAAATTGAAAAGATATAGAGGATGATATTGAAATGAATGGAAAAAGCCCTGTGAATGACAAAAACCTGCATGCATGTGGTGTCCACTTTTCCCATTTTTAAATATTGTACGGTGGCCTGCCTGTAGTTACGGACTAGTGTTGAACGAACGTACAGCATATGTGCCAATATATAATGTATTGTTTCAAAAGGATTACGCATTTTATCTACTCAAAATAGTACTACTATAGTAATAGTATGGAACTGCCCAACTTAATTGACCATTCTGCTCAACTGAGTGGCTTTTGCCTAGACAGGCCATATTGCTTAATGCCAAATCTGTGTGAAGAACTTGATCACTTAACTGAACATAAAAATAAACTTCACAGATTTACAAGGCTTACAGCTACAACAAAGAAAAACATGGACAAAAGTTATATGAAAAATGTCATGGTGTCAGTTAAACGAAGCTCCAAGCAAATAAAACGTTTGGCCTAAAAAGTGAAAGACAAACGAGTAGTGGTGCCAGTTCACCCAATAGTTTTTGCAGTATTCTCTGCCATTGTCTCCCTGTACATTTATCTTAGTATTTTATAGTACTCCGTGGATTTTTCAAAAGGAAAACATTTGGATCTGAATTTATTTAGCATGCCTTCCTGCCCACAACAGCCATATACCAGTGGGATCAGAGAATGCCAGGATTTATAGAACTGCAATTTTATTTTCCGCTTGCTACCTGTTTGTCTAACCGACAGTATATGCTGTTTTGTAATGATAGCACAGTCTATATACTTTTGCAGGCCACTGCATGTATTTTTGAGTCAACTATCAAACAGGCAATTATAAAATAACATATAAATTAATCAGACATCCTCCAGAATAAGCCACTCCCTATCAGGACAAATTTTCCATGTTTTTTTTGTCTTTCTTTTTTGGTCTCCAACCTTGAAATGATGACTGGTTTAACATGAATTTCTGATCTACACAACCTACTCAACAGTGAATTCAGAATATTCTGTCTCAGATTTTAATCATACATCAAACTCTTGTGATCAAGCTCAGATGGCACAAAAACCAGCAACATCACCGGCACTCCAGGACCAAGGTTGCCCACCCCTGCTCTACAGCATGACCCTGCACATGTCAACAAGATTTAAAAAAAAATGTTTTGTTTGTCTAGTTTCAGGTGTAAAATATATTCAATCACTGAAACAAGGTTGAATCGCTCACCTGAGATAACTTTTACCTGTTTTCTAGAAAAGAAACACACACAAACTACCATGACAAGCTGACTTTTTGGTTCCACTGCATTTTATCAAAGGATTATGCCTCCAGAGTGGCCGTATTTTTATTTTTGCTGCCGTCATCCCCAGGACAGCTACTTAGGTCATAAAATACCTCACACTAAATCTTGCTGGCCAGTAGCTGGGACATGTTGGAGACCTAGCCCAGAATTTGAAGGATTTAAGCTTAGTCCATTGTCAATTGCAAAAGGCTCCTCGGAAAAAAATAAGGCCATGTTTACATTTTGTGACACTTTAGAGCAGTGCGTATGCATAAATCGAACAAGGTGACAATTTCCTGGCTCCTGGTGCAATCTGTAAATAAGAGATGGCAGAGCAATTCATCTTCATTCGATTCATGGCCTACTGAACACACTGTGTCAATCAGAGGGTGTGGCTAATGGGGACAAGGGCATTCCATTCCTATTCATTCTTACGCCGCGTTCTCACAGCAAGCGACTGGGTTGCTGGGTCGCTCAAGTCCACTATGCTGAGGGCAGGGTAAGACCTTCCCATTGTGTTCTCTAAGTCAGCTCATGCAGCTACAACGACAATACACAATATATCAAAGACGTATTTTCCATATAGCCTATTCTTTATAGTTATGTCATGACACTGATAATTATTATTTGTTCTAGCTAGCTAGCTAGCAATATATACAGTGCTCTCCACAATTATTGGCACCCCTGGTAAAGATGAGTAAAAAGGGTTATAAAAAAATCACCTTTTGGTGAATTAGCTTAATCTCACACTGAAAAAATGAGAAAAATCCAACCTTTATTTGAAGTAAATGTATTATGAGAAAAAATAATCTCTCATCAAGAAATAATTATTTTTAACAAAAGCATGTGTGCCACAATTATTGGCACCCCTAGAAATTCTTATGAACAAAATGTAACAAGCATTTTTTCCATTTATATTTTACTTTTGAAAGTTGATCAGAGTGTCTCGGAACTTTCAAGCAGTAATCCATGACTTCTTGTATCACTGGGGTATAAATATGAGGTGACACAGAGGCCATATTCCCTTATTCATACATCAACATGGGAAAGATAAGAGAACACACAAATCAAATGAGGGAAAAGTGTTGAGCTTCATAAGTCAGGGAATGGCTATAAAAAATAGCTACTCACCTGAACATGCTCATATCTACCGTCAGGGCAATACTTAAAAAGTTCAAAGCAACTGCAACTGTTACAAACTTGCCTGGAAGAGGACCCAAGTTTATTTTGCCCCCACGCACAGTGAGGAGGATGGTAAGAGAGGGAAAAAAATCCCCAAGGATCACTGTTGGAGAATTACAGAGGAAAGTAGCATCTTGGGGTCATCAAGTCTCCAAAACTACCATTGGACATCACCTCCATGCCAACAAATTATTTGGAAGGCATGCCAGAAAAAAGTATTTCCTGGCATTTCACCACAAACGTAAGCGCCTGGAGTTTGCTAAACGCTACTGGAACCGTGTTCCACCACAAACCATAACCCCCAGTCTGACCATGCTTGTTATTGGGGATTCCATCATAAAATATGTCCAAAGAAAATCCGCCAAGTGTTTTTGTTTTCCAGGCACTAAGGTGGCTGATATTATGGACAAATGCATCAGCCTTCTTACCAAATATCCCAGTGCACCATGGCAGTGTCTAGACTGCTTTGATAGGCGGGGGCGGGGCATGAAAAGATGTTGGTGGGGCACAAGAGGGGGACAAAGTACCGGGGGGTGTGGGGGTCCTCCCCCAGAAAAATTTGAGCCTTTTAAAACAAATTTCCTGCATTTCTACACAACCTCACATAGGGCATTTTCTAAAATAAAATGTTTAATTTATGAACATTTTGAAGATTTTTTTTTTTTTCAAAGCCCAAGATGAGATTTGAGATGCTTTCATATAAAGTTAAAGCATAGGCTGGCTAATCAGTATATTAGTGGATAAGATCATTTTATTACATTTTAAACCCACCTCCACCCCCCTCATCTTACAAGAGGACAACTGTATTTATGCCCAATAATACCAAATCATTATCTATTATATGGAAACAAGTATATTAAATATGAGCTATATTCCTTCATCATTTCAGCCTCTTTGTGCTATTTTCTATTTACATGTGAAACTACGTTACTGTAACTGGCTCATCATTTTAATTTATATATTAGCCATACCCTCCCGGGGGGCTTGCCTCTATTGATGGCTGCCGTTTCGCCGTGAGAGTGATAGAGAACGAAAGAGAGAGACAGATATGATGTGTATTTTAATATTTGTGAAGTATTCCAAAGTTTGAGGAAACTATAGGGCTGACTAGCCAACACACAGCAGTAGGCTAGCTAACACACACACACACATGTGCAGCTGAGTAAGCTAATGCAATGCTGCAGATGTTTCGCAGAATCGCAGCTATAAAAACTAGGCTAGATGCAACATTGTAATCAATCTATTTAAAATCAAATCTCCCAAACGGAGACTCTCGACACTATCCTCAACTCACTGAGTAAACTAGACTAGCGAATATTATATCCTAAGCAATGCGTAACAGTTACAGTTATCAAGAAGAGAGAGCATTGATTGATCAAAGAAATTGACCTCTTTCTCTCTTGCTGCGTCTCCATGTGTTATATGGCCAAACCAACCAATCAGATATTAGAGAAATATATTATTTCAATGGGGCATTTTTATGATTGGCCGAATCATCTGTAGCTCTAATAGCCTAGCGCCGACTTCATATTTTCGGATTGTATTTTTTCTGGATTTGCCCCCCCTAATCACGGCCCTGCAGTGCACGCAACGTTATAATCCATGTTGGATGCAACAACGTCTCTGAGCAGAGGTCTGAAATCTCAAAACAAGATTTCATCAAGCTGTTTAACTCCCTCAAAAACTGTGGCAGAAGAATCTTCATATCTGGTCCTCTTCCTCCTTTCAAACCAGGCCGTGATCGTTTCAGTAGAACTCTTACCCTCCGCAGCTGGCTCCAATCAGCTTGTGATAAAGCATAATGTGGTTTTTATTGGCGATTGAAATCTTTTCTGGAATCGTCCATCTTTCTATAGAAATGATGGTATCCTCCTCAGTGCTCTGGGCGGACGTATTTTAGCTGACAACTTGTTTTACACTGTTTTAAACACTCCTCCTGAGCCTTGGTCCTGACACATGTCCACTACCGGTCACTTCCGGCATTCAGCAGAGTGACTGCTTCATTGCCCCGCCATTGTCAGGACTCCCACTACCACACTCACTAGCTCCACCCTGTGGCCTGGCGCCCCCAATCACTTACTGCTCCCCACAAACAACTTCTCCAGCCATATTACCTACCAGGATCGCTAGACCTTTCAGAACGAGAGTTATTCTCGCTCCATCAGATAAAATGGCCGTCGCTTCTTCTTATTTCAGCATTAAAATGGTATTGATTAATGCTAGATCACTCTGAAACAATTATTTAATTTTTAATGATATTGTTGCCTCCTCTAACCTGGACTTCTTTTTTATGACGGAAACTTGGCTGAAATGTAACAAACACAGTCATTTGATTGAACCATACCCCCCTAACTACAAGTTCATTAACTCACCAAGATCCTATGGCCGTGGTGGTGGACTAGCTGTTGTTTTTAGGAGCCACTTCAATTGTAGCTCTGTAAATATTGGTGCTTTCTCTACTTTTGAAATACTTGCTTTTAAGATTAGTTGTACTACAAGCTCTGTTCTCTCTATTGTCATTTACCGTCTGCAAAAATGTAAAACTTGAAGTGTTTTCAGAGTTGTTGTCTAAAATTTTTACAGACATTTGTCATTTCACGGGACTTTAATATTCAGATAGATAATCCGAATTACCATGATTCAAGAGAGTTCTTAAGCCTACTGGAGGTTTTTGACTTCTCTCAGAATGTGCCTGGACCCACCCACAACCGAGGTCACACTCTGGACCTGATTATTGTCAAGGGACTTAATATTAATATAACTTCAATCAAGGATATTACGGTATCACATCATTTTTGTATTTCGTTTGATACCTTTTACTCCCAAATGAATACATTTGATATTAAATTAATGAATCGCAAACTGTGAATAAACAATATATTGGTATTGACACCGCAGAAGCCTTTACCAACTCCATGTCCGATCTGGTACTGTCCACTTCAATATTTCCGGATGTCCTGGTAGACAACTTCAATACGAAAGTAAAAAATCTTATTGACAATATTGCACCCTTGAAAACAAAAACAATCTCCGGAAAACAAAAAGCTCCTTGGACAAATTATGTATAAAAACAAAGTAGACAGGCAGAGTGTAAATTGAGAAAAACCAAGCTACATATCCATTATGACATTTACAAAGACTGCCTCATCAATTATAACAAGGCTACACAAACTGCCAGAAAATAATTTTTCTCTAAAATCATAAATAACAATTTGAAGTGCTGTTCTCCACTGTTGATCGGCTCATTAATCCATCATCTTCGACCCACCCCGACCTACTCTCTACTGTAAAATGCAAGGAATTTGCAACATTTTTCAACAGAAAAATCACCACTATTAGACAAAAAATTTGTTCTTTGAGTTCTGACAATGAAGATGTGTTACCTACTCACAAGAATAGGAACACAGCATTAGAGGATGTTGTGCTAAAGCTGAAGTCCTCCACCTGCTGTCTGGACCCACGTCCTACAAACTTTTTAAAAACAGTTTTTAGTTGTTTAAATACAGAGGTACTACAAATTGTCAACTGCTCCCTCCAGTCCGGTATTTCCCAAGTGTTATTAAAACTGCTGTCATAAAACAATTGCTAAAAAAGAACAATCTACAAGCAACTACGGACCAATCTCAAACCTACCATTTCTCAGTAAGATCCTTGAAAAAATCATGTATAGTCAACTGAATAGCTACCTAACGATAAATAACCTGTTTGATGTTTTTCAATCTGGTTTTAGATCCCACCATAGCACAGAAACGGCCCTTGTTAAAGTTGTAAATGATCTCCACATAAACACGGACTCTGGTAAACTCTCAATCCCTGTACTTTTAGATCTCAGTGCCGCGTTCAAGACAGTCGATCATGGAATTTTGTGCGACAAACTTCAAAACTGGGTGGGATTATCTGGCCCTGTTCTAAATTGGTTTAGAACCTACCTACTAGACAGGGATTTCTTTGTCTCCATTGAAAATTTTGCATCTGATAAAGTCACTGTGACCTGTGGGGTTCCACAGGGCTCAATCCTTGGTCCACTCATGTTCAATTTATATACATGTATGCTTCCGCTTAGGCATATTATAAAGAAACACAATACTATAATTACGCAGATGATATGCAACTTTACATCTCCCTCTCTCCTGATGATTTAAGCCCTGTGGAAACACTGATTAAATGCATTAAGGACATGAATACATGGATGAACCAAAATTTTCTGCAACTTAATAGTGACAAAACATAAGTTATTATTATAGGTGCAAAAGCAAAGAGACAGGAAATTGTAGCCAACCTCAGTTCCCTTTCCCTTGAGTGCAAAAAACATGCCAGAAATCTTGGTGTTATCATAGATGCTGATCTTAACTTTCACTGTCATATCAATAATGTCACAAGATCAGCTTTCTATCACCTTAAAAATATTTTTTAAATCAGAGGTTTTCTGTCTAACTCAGACGCTGAAAAACTAGTACATACATTTGTCATCAGCAGACTTGACTATTGCAATGGTCTTTTTTCTGGACCCAAAAAACTGTTAAGTGACTGCAGCTTGTACAGAATGCTGCTGCATGTATTTTAACCAGGACCAAGAAAAATGCACACATTACATCCATTCTTAAATCATTGCATTGGCTTCCAGTAAATGCAAGAATTGCTTTTAAAATCCTACTGCTAGTTTACAAGGCGCTGAATGGCCTTGCTCCAAACTAAATTAAGGAATTGTTTGTGTCTTATAAACTAACAAGAAGCCTCAGATCATCAGCCAGTGGTCTCCTTGTTGTCCCCCATGTGCGCTCTAAAGCAGGAGAAGCTGCATTCAGCTATTATGCTCCAAATAGATGGAATGCCCTCCCAAGAGATATTAGAGAAGCCCCAACTCTTAGTTCCTTTAAAAAGAGACTCAAAACATGTATTTTTACTGTGGTGTTTAAATAGGTCGAGGAACTGTCTGCTCCTGTTTTTAGCTGAATTTGTATGCACTGTCTGCTCTTGTTTTAACAAAATTTTAACTGAACTATTATGCATTTTAATTAACCATGCGTCCATTTTTATGTCTGATGATTTGTATGCTTGTGTTTTATGTCATTATACATGTATTGCTCTTGGCCTGTGAAGCACATTGTGTTGCTTTCTGTCTAAAATGTGCTCTAGAAATAAATAAAACTAAACTAAACTAAAATCAAGTTTCTGCCATGGCCATCTCAGTCCCCTTATCTAAACCCCATTGAAAACCTGTGGGCTGAGCTGAAGCGGAGAGTGCACAAGAGAGGACCTAGGACTCTGGATGATCTGGATTCTGTAAAGAGGAATGGTCTCAGATTCCTTGCTCTGTATTCTCCAACCTTATTAGATGTTACGGGAGAAGACTCAGTGCTGTTTTATTGGCAAAGGGAGGTTGTACAAAGTATTAAATGCAGGGGTGCCAATAATTGTGGCACACGTGGTTTTGTTAAAAATAATTATTTCTTGATGAGGGATTTTTTTTTCTCAGAATAAATTTACTTTAATTAAAGGTTGCATTTTTCTCATTTTTTTCAGTGTGAGATTAAGCTAATTCACCAAATGGTGAATTTTCTATAACCATTTTTTCTCATCTTTACCAGGGGTGCCAATTATTGTGGAGAGCACTGTATCTGTCTTTCTCGCAAGCCAGCTAGCTATCTCTATCTCTCTCCCTAGATAGATACACTCTAGTAGTGTATGAAACTAAAACACATTTTTTGGGGTTGAACAGGACAGGGTAAGCTTGGACCATAATTATTAGATGATCTTCCATTGTTGCAATGAGTGAAGCAGGGTGGAACAATTATTCACAAAATGGTATCAAATCAGTTGGAGAAATAGGAAGTGTGGAACTCTGATTGGCTGTTACAGCCGAGGGCCTCGAAAAATGCACGCAACATTTATCGGACGATTTTTGTCACTCAGTTGCCTAGTTGCTCAGGTCGCTCTGGCAACTAGGCGACTGAGTTGCTCGATGTGAGAACGCAGCGTAATTCTGAGTTTTCGTACATTATAGCTAGCACCCTACTTCCTGCAAGATCAAGCATAAGTAGATGGACTTTACTTTGGATTATATAATGGACATCTCAAACATATATGCTTGGGTACTTGGAGTAAAGATCCCTTGTCATGTAATTAGTTGCATGTACAGATGAGGGTGTAAGATGCTGCTTAGTGCAGAAATTATATTTTTCAGTGTTCTATTTTTAGCATGCTGTGCAACACAAGGTGTCAAGTAAACATTGTGCTAGCTGGCATAATTTTCTTATTGAAATCAATTCATTTCTGGTCCTGAGTGCTGTTGTGAATGCAAAATTATTATAAGGTCTAGGGGCAGTTTTTTGCTTGGATGGATCCATTCTGAATTACTCAACACACATAAACCCCTGTGTACAGAAGTGCCAGCCTAAAATTAATTCCTACATTTGATAGCTGTGGTAATGAAGAGGGGGTGTCTGTCTCAGGGAGGAAAATACTAAATTCAATTAACTTCTAGCTAGAGGCATGTTAGTGTGCATTCTTTCATTAACAAACTGAATGCATTCTAATAACTATCTCCTCTCAATTAAAAAGCATCCACTCCATATTGATTCACTATTGACAAGCTTGAAGGTTAATTGAGAAAGGACAATTCCATAGCCATTTTATCCATGTCTATTTTTGTTTCTTTGTGCAATCAGTAGTTCTGTTCTACACTTTCTTGATTTCTCAGTTTATGCAGTAGAGAGAGGCTGATGGCCAAGTGCTCTATTAACATTCTATTCAGATTTATATTACATTTCTTCCCATTCCCAATACAATTGTGTTATATATTGGATTGAGATATACAGTGTGAGCACCATAATTCATTGGACAGTGACACACTTTTTGTTATTTTGGTTCTGTACTCTAGCACTTTGAGTTTGAAAGGATACAATGACAATGAGGTTGAAGTGCAGACTGTCAACTTTAATTTGAGGGTAGAAATTATAGAACCTTTTGTACATTGACCCCCCAAAATGGCTGTAAGTCATCATACTGCATATCTGGCAGCAGAGTGATGATTTGAGGCTTGTTTGATACCCCAGACCCTTGATGACTTATAGCCATTTCACCAACCATGTATTCCATACTGTTCCAGCATAATTTACAGCCAAATCTAGTCCCATCCCCCAATTCCCATAGAAATCCATTCAAATACAGAGGTTATCGTATAGCTTGTAAGAGTACCAGAAAATAAGATATCAAGAGTCTTTTGATATTGCTGGGTCAGACATCAGGAAGTCATGGCATGTAAAATATATGCGACCAAATATTAAAAATTACTTTATTCTACATTATGTTGAACTGTCCAATATTTTTTGATGCCCGAAAATGCGGGGGGGGGGGGGGGAGGACTATGTACAAAAGGTTCTATAATTTCTAAACAGTTCGTCCAATATGGATGAAAATATGCTCAAATTAAAGCTGACAGTCTGCACTTCAATCTCATTGTCATTATATCCTTTCAAAGTGCTAGAGTACAGAACCAAAATTTTTAAAATGTGTCACTGTCCAATTAATTATGGTGCTCACTGTACATGCAGTGCTGTCCGTAAGCATTTGGACAGTGACACACTTTTTGTTGTTCTGGCTCTGTACTCAAGCACATTGGATTTGAAATGAAACAATGAATATGAGGTGCAGACTAAAGTGAAAAAAGTGCAGTCAGCTTTCATTTGTGGGTATTTACATCCATACCGGGTCATATTAATACATAGTCCCCATTTTGGGGGACCAAAGGTAATTGGCTGCTCAGCTATTTCTTGGCCAGCTCTGTGTCCTTGCAACATTTGACCATGCACAAAATAAAATCACAAAAGGTCTATGTTGATTCAAGGTGTGTAATTTGTATTTGGAGTCTTGCTGTTGTCTCAACATGAGGACCAAAGAAGTGTCAATGCCAGTAAAGCAGGCTGTTATGGGGTGGAAAAATTAGGATAAATCGATCAGAGACATATCCAAACATTGTCAAAATCAACTGTTTGGTACATTGTTCAGAAGCAAGAACGCACTGCTGAGTTCAGCAATACAAATAACCTGGTAGACCACGGAAGTGGATGACCGATGAATACTTTCAAACAGATCAAGAACACTCTCCAGGACATAGGCATAGATGTAGTAGGCATAGTCTAAAATAAAGACAGATGAGATGAGGATTAACCTGTCCCAAAGTGATGGAAAGAGAAAAGTGTGGATAAAGAAAGGAACTGCTCATGATCCAAAGCACCCCCCCCCCCCCCCTCCCCTATTATGTTAATTTGTCCCATTACTTTTGGGGGTCAAATTGGGGGTCTATGCATAAAAAGGGCTGAAATTCCTACACAGATCACCCAATGTGCATGTAAGTACCCTCAAATTAAAGCTGACAATCTGTATTTTAACATCATGTTCATTGTTATATTTCAAAACCAATGTGCTGCAGTACAAGACATCCAACATCCAATATTTTCCCTTAACTTACAAGTACCTTATATAAACACAGTGAGTGCATGTATATGTTTTGCAAGTTAATTTTTGTGATTGTTCGAACTGTGGAGAAACACTTGAGAGTTGAGAGTCAAGGGCAAAAGTTGATTTAATCCAGGCCTTTATCTTTATTTAATTCTGCCACTGGAGGGAGACATCAGACTGGTGGACCAGCATATGGTACTGTGTGTTGCAATCCTTGTAACAAAACAGTCTTCCCCACCTGGCACTGATTTAGAAAGCCTATCACTATTAAAGTCCTACTAATGTGTCCGTATTGCCAAATTAAATAATCAAAAAAAGGCCTTTTCATTAAAAATACAGACAGCCTTATTACTGTACATTCAGGCTCCAGGCACACAGCTATTGGACTAGCACTGCTAAAAATAAGTATTTTTTCAATTCTGCTCCAAGACAAAATTACCTGGTGCTCTTAGTACACTTGCATAATGGCATTGCACTGCAGGTGATCCTAAGGACCCCAGTTTAATTCATTGTGTGCTAATGGTTGCATCTCTGCTGAAAATGGCAATTTTGGGGAAAGTGGACAAAGTGAGCTTTTTGCAAGCTCTTCTTTGAATGGGTTTACCTGGGATGACAAATTAAACTTGATGGCCCACATACATCTCATCTGGACACAGGGGCAAACCAATATACTCTAATTTGATCCAGGAGTGCTAATAAGCAAAGTAAACTTTAGTGAAGTTGTGGTTCTCATGTACTGCCAACCTTGTCTCACACTTCCGCAGCTGCCCTCCGAAAACAAAATGGAAAAACGAAAACTTGAGACAAAACATTGACAAATTTGATTAAGCAAGGTTCTCAGATCTGTCGCAAACCATACGGTTAATTTCAAATCATGGCTGCAAAACTATCACCATACATGAATTGCTTCACCAAATATCTAGATGCATAAATGGGAAGAAATCAGTGGTGGCTGCTGACTATCATTTTTGGTGAAGCAAACCCACAATTTTTTTTCTACCTGTGAAAATCGAACCCGTTTTACCTGTTGAGCTAGGACATTTTTGAGTTGTTTAACACTGACCACGTCAACTGACCATCTATAGGCAGAAAAGAACTGGTGGCCATTTAAAACAGGTTTATATTGCTCGACAACTCATCACTATGGCTGTACCATTTAAATTGAGCTGCCTTCTCTCAACTGCCACCAGATAGAATACAATGACAATTAGTTATGTACACACTCATTTATTAGCAGCCAAATTATTGAATCACGTATGCATATTCAATAGATAAATACTCAAATCCACCTGCACCGTAGCTGAAATAGCTTTGTTCAGATCATTTTGAATCGTTTTATGCCCTATACACTGGATTGGTGAATTCACTCATGTGATTTGTGGAGGTTGTCTGTGATCTTAATCCTGAGCGAATCTGCATTTCCGTAATTTGTAAAGTCAAAATTCCCCACCGTAAATGACCTACCATATTAACATATAACAGGTCACCTGATAATTAGTCCTGTGTGAATCGGCATCTCAGTAATTTGGGGTGATATTTATTCAAATTTATCTAATTCTTACATTTTGGGTGCAATTCTTATACCAAAAGTATTTAAATGTCACTGCTATATTTAACGCGACTGAATTGAAAGGAATTGTAGCCTATTCGACTCTGTAGCCAACTTCAAAACACCTATTTGCATACGCTGTGCAAATGTGCAGAAAAACGGAGAATATGGAAGTAGCCTATAGAAATGTTACGTTTCAGTCGTACCCGTTGATAATCCCTGGGAATTCATAAGTAAATTTGAGTGAAATACTGACTGTTTATCCCGTGCGAATGCGCCACATTAAACTCGTCGGATAATTCCTAAATCATATGAGGTCACCAGGTAGCCTAGTACCCTAGTCCCGTGTGAATAGGCCACTTGATGTCCCGGAGAACACAGAGGGCGACATTAAGCGTGCACCCTGCTAACAAAAGGACGTTGGCACAACGTTGTGGCAATGTCATGTTTTCATTGCCACAATGTTGCATCATTATGTTGTGACAACATAAAAGTGTAATTCCCAGATACGTTGTCACAACGTTATAATGCGAAATTGTGGAAGCGTTGTGACAATGTTGTACAAGTTGTAGCAAAGTTGTATAAATACAATTCAACAAAACAAAAAAATGTGTATGAATATATGGCATAGCCTAAATACTACAGCAGTCACTTAATTCTCCAAAATGGACAAATTCTAGCTAATTAACAATTAAGACTTAGCTACTGTAATGTTATTTGAAAAGAAAGGGAAAAAAACCTACCAGCTGTTTCATTAAGTAGGCTAAGTTCTATTTCATTCTTACTGACCACCAGAGGCAGTGCTTAACACTCGTGGCACGCGACAGGTCGAGACTTTATACCAACAAAGTCATGTGTGACCCAGGATGACGTTGGACCGTGACGTCTCCTCTATAAAACCCCCTGTCATCCTGGGAACTGTCCCTTTTTTCTTCTCGCAAGAAATCACAACGCGATTACTACAGGTCAATTGCAATTGAAGTTAGCAGCATCGCTAAGCCTCGCAACACTAAGTATTGGAGCTTCAGAAGCCGTCCTCCAGAGGCTGTGGATAATCCTAGCTTGCTGCTCCATTACGGTGATTCGCCGACACCTGCTAACGAAGCCGGATTTCTAGCCATTCGGTTGCTAGTCAGGTAAGTACGGTAGCCTGGGCTACCTGGCTATTTAGTTAGCATTTATGACTGTTGGTTAGCTATAACTTTTGTTTTGCGGTTAAGCTGTCGAGTGTTTTTGCTCGTTAGCTCATCCATTACGGGCGCTTCGGTGCATGTGCTCTAGCCTCTCCGCGCTACGAAACGTCGGTGACATTGGTGTTTGTACGGTTCAGCTGCGAGTGTTTTCACTCATTAGCTCATTTATTGCTGGCGGTTTGGCGCAGGTGCTCTCGCTTCCCCGTAAATTTGCTATTAAGCTGTCGCACCGTTCACAGCGTTGTGGCTAGCGAATAGCCGGTTAGCTTCGCGGTAGCTAGAACGGTATTTAACCTAGCTTTTGATTGCTAGTGCTGGAGTGTTCCCGCTCTTTCCAACTAGCTAGCTTGATTACTTGCCTCACCATGCTTGCAGCTCATACATGTGGCAGTTGCATGGCTCCTCTTCAGGCCACGATCTCTGTCCCTTATGCCTAGGCATGGAACACTTCAGACAGGGACTTTCTGATGATGCGTGCATGAACTGCAGTTACAGTACATGCCGCGGGCACTGAAAGCTTCCAGACTAGCTCAAGCAGAGGGGCTCCTGCTTGAAGCTCCTGTTCAGCCATCACGTGCTATGACAGGATCATCTAGCGCCACCAAACGTCGCAAGGCGGAGGCTATGGGGGCTCCCCTAAGAAAAAGACCAAGGCGACCGCCCCTCTGACCACAAAGGTAGATAGCCTAACCTCAGAATTAGCTGAAATTAAGGCTCTCATGCTTTCACTCCAGGCCGGCACCACTGTCTTCCAGTTACTCCATACCCCCTGGCCCTGAGAACGACACGTTGTCCACTGCTGCCTCTTGCAGTCAATTTCAGGAAAGGGAGGGAGAGGACTCAACCTCCGTGCACTCGCACCCCTCAATTTGTGGCTCTCAGGAGACCGAAGACGGTTCTGCTGATCGCCCTGAAAATAGTCAGGACACCCTGAGGCCCGCCCTTCGCATAGCCTTAGCACGCCTGAAGCTGGATGCGGCCCCTGCTGTGGCTACCCACACTACCGCCTTTTTCAGGCGAGCCCTGCAACCTTCTGCTTTCAATGTACCTCCTTCAAAGGATTACATTGAGGAGCTACATAAGTGTTGGGAAGACCCTAAGTCCTTTTCCCACCACACTAGTGGAAGCAGAGCCTTAGCTGCTATGCAGGACGCCAGCACCTATGGACTAGACCGTATGCCTGCCGTGGATCCAACTATTGCATCCCTGATTGTCTCTCCTGACGAGGCTTTGAGGGCTAATGCACGCTGTCCCCGGCCCCAGTGTCGCATCACTGATGACCTTATCACAAGGGCTTATGACACTGCATGGACCGCATGGGAAACTCTCTCTCGCACCTCATGCTGGGCCTATCTCAAACCCTGCAGTCAGAGGTCGACCCCTCTGCACAAAGCCTCAGTGATGCGTCACTTCAGGCTTTCGCTTTTATGTCAAGGGAGCTTGGCAGACTAATGTCTACCCTTACTCTGGCTCGCCGCCAAGTCTGGCTCGCCCAGTCCCCACTGCAGAATGACACTTCGCGCTCTCCCAGTAATACCAGCAGGCCCTGGAGCGCAGTGTCCAGGCCACAAAAACTAGACAGGAGTTTGCTAGCCTGCGAAAGGGTCCTACCCCGCATTCCAGGCCCCCCTCAGGGAACAATTTGAATTGCCCCCATCCACCAGCTCGCCCTGGTGGTTACGCGAGGGCCCAGCAGCGCCCCCAGCAGCGCCCCCCTCAGCGACTTGACCAGCGCAACTATGCCCCTGGAAGGCAGACTTCCCAAATGCCAAGAGGTCAGGCACCTGGTCATCGCCCCCCCAAGGCTCCTAAAGGCCATGGGAGCAGAGCCTGAAAACTTGGGGCTTTCAAGCCCTCTCCCGGGAGATATCCGCCCTCCTCGAGAAGGGCGCCATCGAGCATGTGAATCAGTTGACACAGCCCGGTGGGTTTTATTCAACTTATTTTCTTGGGCGGGTTAATTCTCGATTTAAGAAGGCTGAATCAGTTCCTCAAGGTTCTGCCTTTTCACATGCTGCGCACAGCCAACGTTCTACAGGCTGTCAGGAAAAACGACTGGTTCACGTCCATAGACTTAACGAATGCTTACTTTCATGTGCCAATAGCACCCCATCACAGGCAGTTCCTCCGTTTTGCCTTTCTTGGCCAGGCCTACCAGTTCAAGGTGCTTCCATTTGGCCTTTCCCTGGCCCCTCGGGTCTTCACCAGGTGCGTGGGTGCAGCCCTGTCACCGATACAGGCTCAGGGACTGAAAGTGCTCCCCTACCTCGACAACCGGCTTCTCTGCGCCCCCACTTACGAGCGTGCAGTCAACAATACGGCACTTTTGATTTCTCACGTGACCCGGCTGGGTCTCACTGTGAATTACAGCAAGAGGTCTCTTATGCCCAGTCAAAGGGTAACATTCATCGGCATAGCCTTAGACTCTCAGGCGATGAGAGCCGCGCCATCGCCACAGCGGGTGGATGGTATTCTCCTCCTCCTCCACCGCTTCCAAAGGAACAACTTGCTTACCTACAAGTTCTACCTCCGACTGATGGGTATGCTCGCAGCAGCTGCAGGTATGGGTGAATGGCCTCCACTTGGACCCCAAGTGGCACAGAAACAGGAAGGTAAAAGTGACCAAGCGGTGCCTTATTACATTGCAGCCCTGGAGGAGGGCGTACTTGACTACAGGTGTCTCTTTAGGCTTGATCCCCTCTCGTCGAGAGTTAGTGACGACAGACGCCTCCCTCTCGGGATGGGGAGCCGTCTGGCAGCACAGGACGATCAGGGGTCTATGGGATATCCAATGGAGCAGGGAGCACATAAATGTGCTTGAGCTCCGTGCTATGTTCCTGGCTCTCAAACATTTCCTGCTGTACCTGAGGAACAGACATGTTGTTATACGAACAAACAACACCTCAACGGTTTTCCACATAAACCACCAGGGGGGCACCAGGTCTGGCCCGTCTCTGCGCGTGGCACAGCAACCTCTGACGTGGGCCTTCCCCCACTTTGTGAGCCTCAGGCCCATGCATCTTCCTGGTGTGCAGAACAAAGTGGCAGATTCTCTGTCCCACCAGAAACCTCCCTCAGGGGAGTGGAGACTCCACCCAGAGGTGGTAAACATTATATGGGAATGTTACGGCAGGGCGGCGGTGGACCTCTTTGCCTCAGGGTCCTCGACCCACAGCCCCCTCTGGTTCTCCTTAATGGAGAAGACCAGCCCACTGGGTCAGGACACGCTGGCCCATGCCTGGCCAGACTGCCTCCTTTACCCCTTTTCTCTGACTCCCTTAATCCTGGCGACTCTACACTGAGTTCACCATGAACACCACACCCTGCTCTTAGTGGCCCCAAATTGGCCAGGGAGACCATGGTTTCTTATGCTACAGTCGCTCCTCAATGGGGCCCCCTGGTGTCTCCCCAGCAGACTGGACCGCCCAGTCCCCACTGCAGAATGACACTTGGCGCTCTCCCAGTAATACCAGCAGGCCCTGGAGCGCAGTGTCCAGGCCACAAAAACTAGACAGGAGTTTGCTAGCCTGCGAAAGGGTCCTACCCCGCATTCCAGGCCCCCCTCAGGGAACAATTTGAATTGCCCCCATCCACCAGCTCGCCCTGGTGGTTACGCGAGGGCCCAGCAGCGCCCCCAGCAGCGCCCCCCTCAGCGGCTTGACCAGCGCAACTATGCCCCTGGAAGGCAGACTTCCCAAATGCCAAGAGGTCAGGCACCTGGTCATCGCCCCCCCAAGGCTCCTAAAGGCCATGGGAGCAGAGCCTGAAAACTTGGGGCTTTCAAGCCCTCTCCCGGGAGATATCCGCCCTCCTCGAGAAGGGCGCCATCGAGCATGTGAATCAGTTGACACAGCCCGGTGGGTTTTATTCAGCTTATTTTCTTGGGCGGGTCAATTCACGATTTAAGTGAATCAGTTCCTCAAGGTTCTGCCTTTTCACATGCTGCGCACAGCCAACGTTCTACAGGCTGTCAGGAAAAACGACTGGTTCACGTCCATAGACTTAACGAATGCTTACTTTCATGTGCCAATAGCACCCCATCACAGGCAGTTCCTCCGTTTTGCCTTTCTTGGCCAGGCCTACCAGTTCAAGGTGCTTCCATTTGGCCTTTCCCTGGCCCCTCGGGTCTTCACCAGGTGCGTGGGTGCAGCCCTGTCACCGATACAGGCTCAGGGACTGAAAGTGCTCCCCTACCTCGACAACCGGCTTCTCTGCGCCCCCACTTACGAGCGTGCAGTCAACAATACGGCACTTTTGATTTCTCACGTGACCCGGCTGGGTCTCACTGTGAATTACAGCAAGAGGTCTCTTATGCCCAGTCAAAGGGTAACATTCATCGGCATAGCCTTAGACTCTCAGGCGATGAGAGCCGCGCCATCGCCACAGCGGGTGGATGGTATTCTCCTCCTCCTCCACCGCTTCCAAAGGAACAACTTGCTTACCTACAAGTTCTACCTCCGACTGATGGGTATGCTCGCAGCAGCTGCAGGTATGGGTGAATGGCCTCCACTTGGACCCCAAGTGGCACAGAAACAGGAAGGTAAAAGTGACCAAGCGGTGCCTTATTACATTGCAGCCCTGGAGGAGGGCGTACTTGACTACAGGTGTCTCTTTAGGCTTGATCCCCTCTCGTCGAGAGTTGGTGACGACAGACACCTCCCTCTCGGGATGGGGAGCCGTCTGGCAGCACAGGACGATCAGGGGTCTATGGGATATCCAATGGAGCAGGGAGCACATAAATGTGCTTGAGCTCCGTGCTATGTTCCTGGCTCTCAAACATTTCCTGCTGTACCTGAGGAACAGACATGTTGTTATACGAACAAACAACACCTCAACGGTTTTCCACATAAACCACCAGGGGGGCACCAGGTCTGGCCCGTCTCTGCGCGTGGCACAGCAACCTCTGACGTGGGCCTTCCCCCACTTTGTGAGCCTCAGGCCCATGCATCTTCCTGGTGTGCAGAACAAAGTGGCAGATTCTCTGTCCCGCCAGAAACCTCCCTCAGGGGAGTGGAGACTCCACCCAGAGGTGGTAAACATTATATGGGAATGTTACGGCAGGGCGGAGGTGGACCTCTTTGCCTCAGGGTCCTCGACCCACAGCCCCCTCTGGTTCTCCTTAATGGAGAAGACCAGCCCACTGGGTCAGGACACGCTGGCCCATGCCTGGCCAGACTGCCTCCTTTACCCCTTTTCTCTGACTCCCTTAATCCTGGCGACTCTACACTGAGTTCACCAAGAACACCATACCCTGCTCTTAGTGGCCCCAAATTGGCCAGGGAGACCATGGTTTCTTATGCTACAGTCGCTCCTCGATGGGGCCCCCTGGTGTCTCCCCAGCAGACTGGACCTCCTATCACAACTGGAGGGTCAAATCTGGCATCTGAATTTGAACTGTTTACAGTTATGCGTTTGGCCTCTGAGGGGTCAGAGCCACTCTTAGATGTCTGTGACTAATCTGTAGTTCAAACCATTCTGAATTCCAGAGCACCTTCCACTAGGTCACTTTATGCCTGCCGGTGGAAGCTATTCTGTGACTGGTGTATGTCTCAGAGTGAGGTACCGGACCACTGCTCGGTGCCTGTAATATTGTGGTTCCTGCAGTCCCAGCTAGAGAGTAATCGGTCCGCCTCTACCTTAAAAGTGTATGCTATTTCATCACAGCATGTGAAGGTGAATGAGCAGTCAGTGGGCTCCCATAGCCTGATCACTCGTTTCTTAAAAGAAAACGAGTGATGCCTCCATGGGAGATGCGAGTACCCTCATGGGATTTACCCCTGGTGCTAGAAGCCCTGTGCCCCGCCCCAATATTCCAATATTTTTATGTGAAACTATTATGATTGGGGGAGGGGGGTAGACCTACTTGGAATGAGGTCGGTCATCTTTTGATTACCACCACCAGTGTGATTGTTACCATCTAGTAGCAATCAGGACCACTATAATTTAGATGCAACACTAAATATGAATATATTAAATGTTGAACCTCTAACTTTATGATAATGAGCAACACAGTCTTCATTAGACAGCAATGCTACATGGGCCAAGTAAGACTGTAAATTCATGAAGTGATGGCAAAAGAGATACAGAAGGCACGTGTCAATCCATGAGCACAAGCTAATATTATTTATTTCATTGAGCTAAAAGGAGGTCATCCTGAAACTAATTTGAGTTTAACTCAAATTAGTTTCAGGATAAAGTATAAATATTGTTAAATGTGGTTAAGCTTATGGTTTAAAACAGTGGTTCTCAGCCTCGGTCCTGGGGGCCCCTTGTGTTTCCTGGTTTTCTTTGCAATCCCAGAATTTTAACAAGCTGTGAATTGTTATTAACTAGGTGCATTTCATGTTTAGAGGAATTATTTACCCTCTTAAGCCACATTATGTTCACAATAGCTATGAATGCCATGAAAAAAAGTATAATATTCACATTGTGCTATATTACAAACATCTACAAAAAGAGAGGTAAAATTATCAAATTAAATACTGAGGTGAATCAATAGGCTCCTAATTGGTGAAATTCTGGACAGCTGGCCACTAAAACTAACCATGTGGTGTCATGAAGAATTCAAAGACAATGCAAATGATAACAAGCCAAACCTGTATTGTGTTAATACGTTTACGGAAAAAAATATGAAGGCATCTAAACACATGTTCAACTACCTAATTAGGAGCCTATTGATTCACCTCAGTCTTTCATTTGATCAGTTAAAACATTTTTACCTCTCCTTTTGTATATGTTTTCAATATCACAATAAGCATAATGTGAACATGGGAATTTTATTCTGATCAAACAATGAGGGTAAATAATCCCTCTAAACATGAAAATAACCTAATTAAGAAAAATGTGTTAAAAATTCTGGGATTGCAATTGTGCTTGGAACAAAAACCAGCATACACAGGGGGCCAGGGTGTGGAATTAACACCAGCCATCAGCCAAATGCTGGTACAACTTTGATTGTGGCTGGTAAGATTTTTACTCGAGCAGCCACTTTGGCTGGTAATGAATCAGGTTGTGTTTATTGTAAAAGGTAATGTGGCTGGTAAAATGTTGAAAATGGCAGGTGATTTTTATACTCCACAAGCCACTCCGACCAGTGGGTGAAAAAGTTAATTTCATACCCTGCAGGGGGCCACCTGGACTGAGGTTGAGAACCACTGGGTTAAAATATGAGAATGAGAGTGTTAGGACGGGTGGGAATAGGCCCAGTCGCAGGCAGGGAGTACAAAAAACGGAAGCTTAATGACAGGGCAACGGTACAAAAACTGAGTCCAAAGAGTGATCACAGGATAGGCAGAGGTCAGGTCGGAACCGGGAAGACACAGTAGAGGTACAAAATCAGGGTCGCGAGAACACAGGCAGAAGTCAAATACCGGGGAAGCTCAGAAAAATAAACAACGAGTTTATACGCCATAGCCTATATTATGTACAATAGCATGAAAATAAAATAGTATTCCACCATCTCCAAAATGCTGCCAAATGTCTTCAATGAAAATCGGTAGCCTACATCAAACATAAAATGAACGATTGCACTACAGTATGTCAAATGCACTCAAAATGTGAAAATAACAATAGGCCTATTAATCATATTGGACAAGACAGTGCGCAAGTCTAAACACTAACGTACATATGTTGCCAGCGAGACCAAACACATATTAAAAGCAGTACTACTTGCATGTCGGGAAGGGGAAACTCCCGTTGGGGAATGCGTTTTCTGTAGACCTTACGTAATACTAGACAGTTAAAACTAAAATTTTGAAACGACATGCGTTGAGAACGTGTAGCACTGGCAGTTGAATTTTTTTTTTAATGCAACACAATCTTAACCAGATGATATTTTGCGTTGTTTAAACGGTAACAAAACACACTGGTTTCACTAGACCCCGCCCCATTTTGAAATTAGAAAAATGCCAAAATCTAGGCATGATAAGGTAATAATATAGGGGCTGAGCTCCAGGTATCAAACCACACCCCAGCTATTTTTTTTTTACTGAAAGCTAATTTCTACTCTGGACAGCACTCACATTGGCTGCTTTGTGTGACAACGTAGAAACTGGTATGGACCCAAAAGCAGAACTCGGAGGCGAACTCAGGCAAAACTCTGTGGGGAGTGAATTTATTCGGAAGCAGGAGAACAGACAGGCAAGCAAACAAGAGAACTGGGTGACGGTCAGGATATGGGGTAGGCGAGTAACAGGAGGGCAGGGCAGATGACGGGGCAGGAATAGCAGGATCAGATAAGCAGGCTGGATGAGCGAACTTGGAACACGACTTGAGACAAGGTTAGAACAAACAAACAGAGGCCGAAAAAACATGTCTAACACACAGCAAACGGACGGTATGAACTGTCAAAGAAACCAACAAAGAGGGAAACTTAAGTAGAGGGAAAATGGGTGAGAATGCGCTGAGGTTAATTCAAAAGGCGTGAGGAATGTGTGCGTGAGCTAATGAGAGAGTGCGAAATGCGAGCGGGGGAAGGTGAGTGATTAGCTGAATGGTAATGGGGAAAAACTAGGAACTTAAATGGGGAAACCACTCCCGGCCTGCACAACACAGAACAGGCAGACAGGGTGAATGGAAAAATGTGACATGAAACAAGAGGAATGGGGAAACACAAGAAACAAAAGAAAGGTGGACTGGAGGGAAACGGCGGATGTTACACTTTGTTCCACTCTCTCTCTCTCTCGCTACCTCCCTCACTCATACACGCAAAACACGCTAGCTCAAGCTGCTGCCGAGCCCCCGTTTGAACTTATAATGATGCGGCCAGCAAACAGAAAATCACATGCTATCCAAATAGTTACCCACGCTATGTAGGCTACTCATTTTACAAAGGCTGTAGGCAATCACACTACCTGCAAGATATCAACAATATTGGTTTCCATTTCAACGGGTGCACATGTGGTCACTGCACTGAACTCTCTGCAAGAGAGAATGTCTGTTAGGGACGTACGTTGCAAAGCTAAACATGTAGCATGCATATACTACAACTCCTGGCTCAACTACACTGCTCAAAAAAATTAAGGAAACACTTAATCATCACAGTATAACACCAAGTCAATTAAACCAAACCGGTCATGCTGGATGATGTTGCAGGCAGCATAACATTCGCCATGGCGTCTCCAGACTCTTTCACATCTGTCACATGTGCTCAGTGTGAACCTGCTCTCATCTGTGAAGAGAACGGGGCGCCAATGGCGAACCTGCCAATTCTGGTGATCTCTGGCAAATGCCAATCGAGCTGCACGGTGCTGGGCTGTGAGCACAGGTCCCACTACAGGTCCCTGTCCAGCTCTCTTCGTGTAATGGCCCATCTCCCGGTATCTCCTCCACGCTCTTGAGACTCTGCTGGGAGACACAGCACACCTTCTTGCGACGGCACGTATGGATGTGCCATCCTTGAGGAGCTGGACTACTTGTGCAACCTGAATGGGCTGCAGGTACCACCTCATGCTACCAGTTGTGACAAGGGCACTAGCAAAATGCTAAACTAGAGAAAAATCAGTCAGGAAGGATAAGGAGAGAGAAATGGTCTGTGGCCACAGGGCTGTACGTTAACTTTTTTTGCACATAGTACTGGTGCTACAGAGGTTGATAGTTTTGTAGCACAGGCCAAAAACTTGTAGCACGAGTATAAAATGTCTCTAAAATCTCTAAAAACAACCACAAGTAATACAGTTCATCACTTAAACAGGTATGTGACTGGCAAAGGACATGAATGTTGCATACAGGGTAAACAAAATCCTTTGTTCCAGAAAGCCTCAGGGTTCTACTGAAAGGGTTGCTTGTGGGCAAAGACATCGGCCTGAAAACTGCCTCCATCGGACAGACAATCATGCAAGCAACCAGACCAAGAGTTATTCTGGCGCCACTGCAGATTGGGCTTGGGGTCCAACTTTATCATCATTTTGCATCACGCTTCCTAATCGATACTCTTCACCAGCTTGGATTCTGCTGCTCATACCAGGAGGTGCACAGATTTGTGAATAATGCTGTGATGTCACATGGAACTGACATTCCTGGCTTCTCTGGTGGGTTTGTCCAATATGCCGCAGACAACGTGGACCACAACATTCGAACCTTGGATGGCAATAATACCTTCCATGGCATAGGCATGATTGCTGCCATAACACCAGCTACCAAGAGCAGCAATCCCATCCTCAGAGCAAAGGTCACCCCAACTGACGTGTCCATGGTGGGGAGAGTTCCACTCCTGTTCCACAGAGAAGAAAGTCGTAGAACAACTGCAGTGACATTCCAGAAGCTTGTCACTATGACAGCTCAGGACCCAATGGCAGATCAGGACCTCATATGGAAGACAGCCATCCTGTTTGCCTCACCAAGACCAGCCTGGTCTGGAATGATGCAGTTTGTACAGCATGGCACTCACCCAGGGAAATCATCCATTGTCTTTCTTCCAATGATTGACATGAGCTCCAGTGACGCCACATGCATCTACTCCACACTGAAGTTTCTATGTGAGCCTGCCCGCCACCACAATGCCATCCCCATCATCACTTTTGATCAGCCACTCTGGTGGAAGGCCCTGCTGATCATCGAAGCTGAGCCGGAGGGAAGCGACTTGAAAAACATAGTCCTGCGGCTAGGGGGCTTCCACACTGAAATTAGTTTTGTGGGGTCCATTGGGCATCTCATGGCTGGTACTGGGTTGCAGGAAGTGATGGAGCTTGTCTATGCAGCCAATGCTGTGGTCCACATGATGACAGGGAAGGCGATTGCATGGGCTGTACGTGCACACCTCCTTATTGATGGTGTCCTCAATGGCCTGATTCTGTCTGATGCACTTGGTGTGGCTCTCCCACTGCAGCCTGGAGAGGCAGAAAATGTGGCTCACCCTCTGCAGCCTGGAGAGGCAGAATATGTGGCTCCCCCTCTGCATCCTGGAGAGGCAGAAGATGTGGGTCCCCCTCTGCATCCTGGAGAGGCAGAAGATGTGGCTCCCCCTCTGCATCCTGGAGAGGCAGAAGATGTGGCTCCCCCTCTGCAGCCTGAAGAGGCAGAAGTGTGTGATGCACAGATGTTATCAGTGGAAGACACCCGAGCTGGAGATGGAATGGGAAACTCTGATCTGGATGAAGTTGCTGTCATCTATGCACAGTTGATGGAGGGATCAGTGTCTGCAGAGAAGGCTTGCAATGCTGATGTGATGCTCAGAATAAAGGAACTACTCAAAAGCAAAACTGAATCCTTGAAATCCACTAGCAGGACGGCTGCCCTCTGGTTGCAGTACATGGATATGGTAGACATACTTCGCAAGTTTCTGAGAGCTGAACGTACAGGGAATTGGGCACTGCACCTTGAGGCAATATCAGAAATGCTTCCATTCATGGCAGCATCTGGCCACAATCTCTACACAAAATCTGCTTGGATCTATGTACAGCGAATGTGCAAGCTTCAGGTGGATCATCCAGATGTCTACCAGAGATTTGAAGAGGGATTCCATGTGGTCAGACGAAGTGATCGCCTGTGGGCTGGCCTGTCAGTAGATCTCGTCATCGAGCAGGTGCTTATGAGAAGTATGAAAACCAGCGGTGGCCTCACAAGAGGGCGAGGGATGACAGACATGCAACGTTTGACATGGCCGCTCTCCATGCCAGCTTGTGCTGAAGTCAACAGTGCCATGCAAGAGCTGACAGGGGTGAACCACAACACTGGTGAGCAGAACAAGGACATGACAGATACAAGACAAGCACGTGACATGAAGGACACACTCATAGTTCTGAACTATCTCCAAGAAAGACAGCCCTTCTGCTCAGATCCAAGCTTGCGCAGTATCTCAAATGGGGTCCATGCACACCCTTCTGTGAATGTTGATAAGGCAAAGGCCACCATCTTGGCCAGCATGGATGGAAAGACTACTGCTGAGTACACATTCAAGAAGAGGGATCAGGCAATCACCATGAGTATAAAATCCTCAGTGAAGATTGATGGCGAAGCAGTGCAGATGGATCCTCAACTACTTTTCCAGCGACTCACAATCTTCACAAGACCTGGCATCAGTGTTCAAGTATGAGCTGTGTAGTCATCCTCCAGCACTGTTTGACACCTCCCTGCTGCTTCGACAGCCACAGAAGCCAGTGCTAGCTGATGCCATCTGGGCACTCCACACACCTGACCTTCAAGGAGTCACTGGCCATGTTCAGTATGTGCTGGATGGTGGAGCACTTGTTCAGCGTATCCCGTGGACACATGGATCCACATACAAGGACATCTGCCAACTGTACAGTGAGTATGTCACAAGGAAGTATGGAGAGGCAGTTGTCGTGTTCGATGGTTATAAGGGCACATCCACCAAAGACATGACACACCGCAGACGAACAGGTGGGAGGACTGGAGCAACCGTAACCATGGATGAGTACATGCCTGTTACAATGAATAAAGACGAGTTCCTTGCAAACAACACAAACAAGCAGCAGTTCATCAACATGCTCAGTGGTCACCTACAGAAGAAGAACTGTCAGACGTACCATGCCCCAGATGATGCTGATCTCCTAATAGTGCAAAAAGCAGTGGAATCTGCCACCACAACAAACACTGTGCTCATTGGTGATGATACAGATCTGCTTGTCCTCCTCATCTACCATGCCAACCTCGAGTCACACGACCTCTTCTTCAAACCTGAGCCGAAGAAAAGCACGAAGCAGCCACGTGTCTGGAACATCAAGGCTGTCAAGCAGCAGCTGGGTCCCAGTGTGTGCACTCACATCCTCTTCATCCATGCAATAGCCGGGTGTGACACTACCTCCCGCCTTTATGGCATTGGAAAAGCAGTTCCCCTCAAGAAATTCACAACCAGCGGTGACTTCCGTGAGCAAGCTACAGTGTTTGACACACAGTCTGCTTCCACAACAGAGGTTGTGTCAGCACGAGAGAATGCTTTGCTGTGCCTGTACAATGGGAAGCCTGGGGAGGGACTCGACTCACTACGACACAAGCGCTTTTGTGAGAAGGTGGCTACTAGCACTTCTTATGGACATCCACAGAGTCTACCACCTACGTCAGCAGCGGTGAAGTACCACAGTCTTCGTGTGTACTACCAGGTGCAGCAGTGGAAGGGAACCGTAGATAAACTCCTGCCACAAGAATGGGGATGGAAAGAGAGTGATGGAGGGCTTGTCCCTGTCCAAACGGACTTACCACCAGCTCCACAGGAACTCCTACGGGTCATCAGATGCACCTGCAAGACAGACTGCAGCAGCCTAAGGTGCACATGCAAGAAGCATGACATTGAGTGCTCTGTTGCATGTAGTAACTGTAAAGGATCGGGGTGTGCAAATTCATGTCAGGCTGCATGTGATGATGAGGAAGATGGTGAAGATGAGCCAGGCAACTTACAGTAATGATGACCAGCAATGTTTAAGAGTTGACATGTTTGTTTATGTTCTAAAAGTGCTATTTAAGTTATTTAAATAATTTTGTTTTAAAGTTATGTTGATCAATGGAAACATTGGCTTACAATAAAACATTGGATTGCAATGGAAGAGCATGACTGTGTGGCTATTCTTCACTTTTTAAATGGTACATTGTCCTAGCCAACACCTCTCATTGGGTGTGAGTTGTCTTTGCTTTTTGTTAATCAATCCCAACATTTATATGGATTAGTGCCAATTCATGTTACCTTGTATACAAGTAATAATATAGTGATGTTGCTTTAAAATGTTATTTTCGGAAGCAAAAAAGTAGTACCAGGGTATGGTTAAGAAACACCTTTGAAAAATACTTTCCACCACTTGGATCTCTTAAGACTTTTTATATAAACATCGAACAAAAAGTTCGGAAATTTGTGTTTGGTAGATTATCATTGTATTTTTAAAATGGATGTCAATGTGTTATCTATTTTAGTAGCCTAACTCACAAGTATTTTGATTTGTTTTTTGTAGATTTTGACTACTTTGAGCAAGAATTAGTTACTTTGAGCAAGGTAAAATGTAGTTATAAAATTGTATTATCATTAGCTATGATAGATTACATTGATAATAAATTGATTTGACATCAGTTACGTGATTTCCATTGTTAACATCAACATTGTTTCAACATTATTTAAATGCATTGATTCAACGTAAACTTGATGACCACCTGGACGCAGAATCAACATCAGAGATCAACATTGAATCAATGTTTCCTTGCTATCTGGGGTATGAACAAACTAAACAACTGATACTTTACTGACCTTGTCAGAACGTAAAATTTTGTTTTGTTTTAACATAAAAATAAAGGAAATATCCACACTGTGCATGCAACGCAGATAGTAGCTCTTCACGTCCCAGTCAGATACGCAGTTTTCATATGCTTTATACTATATATTTATTTTTAATAAAGTAGCCTATATATTTATTTACAAAAAAATAAATTAGCTAGCTACTTGCTAAGCTAGACTGAAAAACAAACTATCAAAAAACAACGGACTATCAAGCTAACTATAAAAAAATATATAGCAAAAATAACTAGACTATTCAAAAAAGCTAAACTGTAAGCTAGCTATATCGCTCACTCACTTTCTCTATCTCCTATCCACGCAGATCAACCACTGTGCTGCTGCCCTCGCTCCAAAACTTCTTCAGGGTGTAGCCACCGAACTATCGGTGGGCGTAGCTGTACAGGTTTCTATTTCGTCACCGGCAGGGGTGTAATTGAGGGGGAGCGTAGGGAAGCCCCCGCATTTCTTAATCCTTTTCAAATCATATAGCCTAAATGGGAATCACTGCAGCAGCAGCATATAGTCGGCAGATGTATATAGCCCCCTGCATGTTCGTAGAATTAAACACTTCATAATTACAAACTAATGTTACGCATTCCAAAACGCTTGGCAGGATATACTTCAGACAACTAAGTTAACATCTTGGTTGGTAATCTCCAACGTTAGAAAATAAAAGTGTACTGTTGACTGATAGTGTTGTGGTCTTGGCTTTTTCAATGCAGGCAATTTATTTAACAAAGAAACGATAACTAATAATGTGAGCATTAGTAACTAGTAGCCCACTGAAGAGATATCAATGTAACATTAACTTAAGAGAACATTATCTTGCTAGCTAACGCGTTAGTCAACATATCATCAGCATAAGTGTTAGCTAGCTAGCTAACAAACAAACCAGAGTGGCTCAGGCGCCGGTGTCGGAGGACCCAGGCCCACTCTGCCAGACCCACCTTGTGGATTTCCCCCCATTTTTGTATTTGGAGTGAACATTTTAAATGTCAAATGTATAACTTAATGAAGTTAAATCGTATTGCAAAATTAATTTGAAGCTACTTCCAGTTTCCGCGGGTGGGGGGCGGCGGCGCTCCCGCACTTCTAAAAATAGCACTACAACACTGGTCACAGGGTGACCTTTGTTGAAAATTAGCCTACCTTCTGGAAAGAGCCTGGCCTGCTAAACAGGGATGGCCTGCACCCAAGCGATAAAGGTGCTTCTCTGCTATCTAGAAACCTAGAATATGGGTTACGTTATGACGAGTATTGACTCCTTATATCCCAACCACAGAGAAACATAAATCCGTTTTTAAAGAGAATTGCTTTGATGCTCCATTTGTAAGGGTGAAACCCACACATTACAATGTTGCATACATTATTTAACCTGATTGAACTTGATCTTAATTCCAGCTCAGAAAAGACTGTATAATATAGAACCTCTTATAAGTACTCTGTAATCCAGCAAACGTTTTTAATCATAGGCCAAATAAGATTGTCTTTAGTAATTTAAAAACGATAACTGTTGCAGCATATACCAGTCAGAACCAAGCTGTTATGCCTACTGTTTTAACTCCGTCAATCTTTAAAAGACGCAGACACTCAATATGAGAAGTCTACGCTCCAAAATGGATTTTATCAAAACTTGGACACTCCAGACCGACCCTGATGTTTTTATAATCAACAAAACCTGGCTAAATGACTCTGTCTCAGATAATGAGATTGCCTTAAATTGTTATAATAACTACAGGTGCGACGGGGGGGGGGAGTATGTTTTTACGTGAAATCCTCTTTTAAAACCACCGTTTTAATCTCTTCATCCCAGAACAGTTTGAGTGTATGGCTCTAAAAATAAGCATAGGTCACTCCCATATCATATTATTTGGTATTTACAGACCACCCAATGCATCACTGAATGCAATTAATAACCTAGACAACCTTTTATCCACACACGCCCAATCTGAGATGGTGGTCATGGGTGATCTAAATTTAGACTGGCAGTTGCCTGCCTCGAATGATCTGAAGGTGCTCTGCAATTAACTAAATTTATCCAAATTAGTAACTGAATATACCCGCCCAAATAAGAAAAGCCCCTCAAAGTCAACACTGATCGACATCATATTAACAAATAGGCCAGATAAGTATAACAGTGCAGTTTTTCCTATTGATGTGAGTGATCACTGTCCTGTGGCCTGTATTAGGGATGAGAAGCTAGCCAAAGTCCCTCCCCGTTATATCACTAAAAGGAATTTTAAAAACTTTTGCAAACAAGGTTTTTTACACGATTTATATTTAAGTGATATTAATAGGGTTAATATCATCCCTGATCCAAAGCTAACATTTAGCTATTTTTCCACAACTCGTGAGCTTAGAATTATAAGGTTCTATCTCCATTTTTTTCAAAATTGAGTTTTTTGCATAATCTCGTCCATTAGTGGTCTTTTAATGCCTGTGTGGTGTTATTTTTAAAATTTTGACATTTTTTAGTGAGTTATTCATAAAATAAAAAGGTTCTATCAGTTTTACCTGCTGGGATGTGAAAACTTTGATGCTCAATATCTCTGAACTACCCTAAACGGAGATAGAACCTTATAATTCTAAGCTCACGAACTTTTAATGCCATCGTGGATAAACATGCCCCATATAAAAGACTCTGTAGAACTGCATGATAGATATATAATTATCTATAGAACTGCATGATAGAGATATGGCATGGTACCGGGCCAGGGAAACAGATTTCCCCCCTGATTGGCAACATTTTAGACATTTGAGGAACAGATGCTGTACCCCAATAAGGATAGCCAAATTTAACTATTATCTTACTTGCTTGTCCAAAAGGGGACCCTTCCAAATTTTGGAAAGTAGTGAAATCCAGGGTTCGTACAGACCGGTGAAAGTCAAATTCAAGCACTTTCAAGTACTTTTTCAAGCACTCATTTTTATTTTGAAGGATGAAATAGTTTTCCCCACAAACAATTTGTTGCAAGAGAATTGTGCAAATTCATAAATGGAGCTATGGATCTAAGATCATGATCAGTCTCAAGCAGGGGCGTCACTAGACTTCAGTGACATCCGGGGCTTAGCCCACTATGCTTTAACAAAACAAAAAAAAGGAAATCCCAATTAGCTTAAATGACTACTGTTTCTAACGCGGTAAGAGGACACTCCGTTTAATATAAATTATACTGTGGCGGCCTGGAGATTACCAACTGGCCAGCTAGGACCGGGTAGTGAGCATAAATGTAAATAGCGTGCTGTGTGTTCTAATTGTGTCGTTAGTTTGTTAGCCGCGTCTTGTGTCAACTGTTTTGTTTTAAACGTAACTGTCATTTGTAACTGTCTGTTATGTGTGGCTGTGATTGGCGAGGAATCTGTAAGTGTGTGCGCCAATCACAGCCGAATAGTTCCTTTATAAAGCAGTATCTGACGCGATTCGGGGTTAGTGAAAGAGTGTTTTAGAGCTGAGAACATTGTTGTGCATGAATTCAAATGGCTCTTTTCAGAGCTGGTAAGGTAGCACTATTAAAACGAAGCTCAGCTTGAGCGATTCGGAACTGCAAGCCGCTGTCTCCCTCCCTCATTCTCCACGCTCGCTACATTGGTGTCCGGAAGTGGAATGGAATGAGCCCTGCTGAGGGTGATAGGGGAACTGGAGCGGTCGATCGGTGAGCTGACCCGCAGGAAGGCGAGGAGGGCCGGGGCTATGACCAGCTCCGAGTGGCAGACTCCCGCGGTGCGAGTGTCCAGGCGACCGGACGGCTTCAGCAGCAGACGGGAGAATCCGGAGAATCCAGCTGAAGCTACCGCGTTTTAACGGAACAGCGTCGCTGGAGTCGTACCTAGCGCAGCTAGAGCTAGCAGAAGCAAGCCGGGAAAAGCTGCTGAGCCGCTACCGCTGTGAGGAGAAGAGCTGGGGGAAAGTGGCGGCCGACGTACAGGGCTACGCTCGCAAGGCCTACCTAGAGTTTGATGCAGCAGCGCAGGAGAAGCTAGCGCTGCATGCATTCCTGCGAGCCCTCACGCCAGAGCGGCTACGTGACCACGTTAGCCTAGCCCAACCGGGTTCCATAAGCGAGGCTCTAATGAAGACAACTCGGGCGGAAGACACCCTAGCAATCCGGCCCACTCCACAACCAACCCGCCAGCACGTCAGGGTGGTCGACGCGAGGAGGTCTGCTGGACACGCACGCCACTACAACGGCCAGCGAGGCGGCAAGGCCGGTGCTACCGGTGCGACGAGCCGGGCCATATCGCACGTGACTGCCCAGCTCCAGCACCAAAGCCGCGGAAGCCCCCGCCGTCGGGAAACAAGGCAGAGACGGCACAGTGAGGAGAACGCCGCTCCGGGAACCAACCCTCCTCAACCAGGTACACACCCCTGTGCCCAAACCCAGTCTGGCCTTACCCGCCCCAGTGGCAAAAATTCCATCAGCCTCTGCAGAGGCTAGCACGACTGAGCATAAGTCCCATCCACGGGTAGGTCGGCTGGGCAAAGCCAGTGGATTGTACCTCCACTGTCGACTGGATGGGCAGGCCTGCCGAGCCCTGGTGGACACAGGGGCTACCATCTCCCTTGTCCGGCCAGGAGTACTCCACAACACCGGCGGGCCCCAACTTCCCGGGGCGTGGACGCCCACCGCCACACCGCTGACATCCGTCAAAGATGGTGATGAGGGAGAATAAAGAGGTGAAAGTGACGGTGAGCGGGCAGGAGGTGTCGCACAAGTTCTGGCTAGCTGACATCGCGGACTCGTGCATCGCGGACTTCTCTGCTTGGCTCTGACGGAGGCGGTCGCATATTCTCTCTCTCCTCTCTCCTCTCCTCTCCCACCCGCTCGGAACCATTCTTTGCACGGTGTCTTTGAAACTACAAAATTATGGAATTGATAAGCTGGTCTCTCAACGCAATTGACAAAATTATTTCAACAAGAAGCACTGGTTCGGGGGAACCTACTTGCCCAGACGGGACTTTCGCTGCGGGCTACATAATGGATGCGTGGGAGAACTGGCGGGTTCTTTGCCTGGCGGTTCTCTCCGTGGAAGACGTGGAGGACGTCTACATATTTGGATTTATGATGGCAGGACAATTGCTTCTCGGACTGAGCGTTGCCCTGGTCTATCGGACAATTAGAAAGATGGGAGCTATTCAAGAAGGCCAAAGGCTGCCCATGATGATTAACGAGGTCGGCAGAGCAGTGAGTACTCAGACTGTTGCGATATGTGACCTAAATCGCAAGATGGTTAACGTTTTGGAAGAAATCACTGTTTTGCGAGGAGAAGTGGTCAAGCTGAGAGACCCAGAGAGTATAGAGGAGTAACGAATTGGAATGCTGTTTTCCTCGCTATAACCCAAACATCTAATCTTGTTTTCGGAACCCCATCACTTGTTGGCCTGCAAGGCCGCCTGCAGAAATCTCTCCCAGAAGACTCACATGCAAAGAGGCGTTCCTACGCACCTATCTTCCCTGGACTCCTGTTGTTTACTTCTGGACAGGGCATTCAAGGATATCTCCATAGCAACCTGCTGTGTTATCGCGAAAAGACCTACGGACTAGTTACATCGAGGATATCTCCATAGCAACTTGCTGTGTTTCGTGAAAAGATTCTACGGACTTGAGTTATCAAGATTGCTGAGTGCCAGAATGTAACCTTCAGTCTTACGCACACATAAACACGGACTACTCACAGCTATACACACTTGCACACACATGCATGCATTCACCCGCCTCCCCACCCTATAGCCCACCCCCCCCCACCTCTTTTTTCCTATGTTCTATGCATTTCCTGTTGTTTGTATTGTATTAGGATAGATAGATATACAGGTTTGTATTGTATTAGGATAGAGAGATATGCAGATTATATTGTATTAGGTTAGAGCGATATGCTGGTTTTTATTGTTTTAGGATAGAAAGTTATGTAGGTTTTTATTGTATTAGGATAGAGAGATAAGCAGGTTGTATTGTATTTAGGTTAGAGAAATATTAGGTAAGAGAGATATGCTGGTTTTTATTGTATTAGGATAGAAAGTTATGTAGGTTTTTATTGTATTAGAATAGAGAGATAAGCAGGTTGTACTGTATTAGGTTAGAGAAATGCAGGTTGTATTGTATTAGGATAGAGAGATATGCACATTTGTATTGCATTAGGATAGAGTGATTTGCAGGTTTTATTGTTTAATTTGTTTAATTTGCTTATTGTATCTAGACTTATTTACTACTTTTATCATTCTATGTTTTATGTATTTCCCTGTTGTAAAGCACTTTGAGCTGCATTCAGTTGTATGAAAGGTGCTATATAAATAAAATACTTACTTACTTACTTACTTATCATCGGCCTGGACCTGCTGAAACGCCGACACGAAGACGAGCCCGCCACCTAGCCACCACAGCCCGGCCAGCAAGCAAGCTACTCCAGCTAGCCACCGCACCCAAGCCGCCGTCACTGACCACAGTGCCCCAGCCTGACCACTCGCTCACCCACCACCACCAGCCTGCCACACAGCAACCGCTTGCCCAGCCAAAACCAGCTCTGCCTGCCCAGACGACAGCAGCTGTCCGCGCCCTGTGGCAACGAAGCAACAGCGGGCTCGACCACCAGCAGCGCCAGCAGCTCAAAAGCCTACTGGACGGAAACGCAGACCTGTTTGCGGTGCGGGATGAGGACTGTACTCAGACCGAGCTGGTGCAGCACACCATCAACACCGACACAGCTCAAACCATCCGTTTGCGGCCGCACCGGATGTCCCCTGCCAAGCGACTAGTGGCAGAGGAAAAGGTGAAGGAAATGGCAGCTGCTGGTGTGATCGAGCCTTCCGACAGCTCGAGCCGTGGGCAGCCCCTGCGGTCTTGGTCCAGAAGAAGAGCGGGGAGTGGAGGTTCTGTGTGGACTACAGGCGTCTTAACTCCGCGACCACCAAAGACTCCTACCCACTTCCCCGCATCGACGAGGCCCTGGACCACATCAGCGGGTCGAGCTGGTTCAGTTCGCTGGACCTCCGCAGCAGCTACTGGCAGGTGAGGCTGGCACCCGAAGCGAAGACCGCCTTTACTATTGGGCAGGGTCTGTGGCAGTTTCGGGTGATTCCCTTCGGGCTATGCAACGCGCCGGCCACGTTCGAGCAGCTGATGGAGCGGGTGCTAGCGGCCGTCCCTCGCAGTCGCTGTGTCGTGTACCTAGACGACCTCCTGGTACACGCCAGCGACTTCCAGCAGGCCCTCGCTAACCTGACTGTGCTAGCTGCAATCCGCCAGGTGGGATTGAGGCTAAACCCAAAGAAGTGCCAGCTTCTCCTGAGGGAGACTGCCTTCCTCGGGCACATCATCAGCGAACGGGGCATAGCCACTGATCCATCTAAGGTGGCTGCTGTGAGGGACTGGCCGGTCCCTGGCAACGTGGGTGAGCTGCGAAGCTTCCTGGGCCTGGCGTCTTACTATACTTAATAATTACCGGCCAATATCTAATCTTTCCTGCTTGGCCAAACTGCACAAATCTTTTATAAATCAGCAACTGCACACTTTCCTTTCTATGAATAATAATGAAGGCGGCAGTGTAGTATGATGGTTAAGGAACTGGCCTTGTAACCCAAAGGTTGCAGGTTCGATTCCCAGGACTGCCGTTGTACCCTTGAGCAAGGTACTTAACCAAAATCGCTTCAATATATATCCAGCTGTATGAATGGATAATATGTAAAAATGCTAAAAAGTTGTGTAAGTCGCTCTGGATAAGAGCGTCTGCTAAATACCTGTAATGTAATGTAATAACATTCTAAACCAGTATCAATAGTATCAGGCCTGGCCACAGCACCATTACATAAACCAGTTAATAAAAAGAAATGTGCAGCGTTATTCATAGATTTGTCAAAGGCATTTGATACAGTGGATCATTCAATTCTGCTGAGCAGGTTATCATCCATTGATGAAAACAAAATAAATATGTTATAGAACTATCTAGAAAATAGGACCCAATCATATATATATATATATATAGTTGTTGACGAGGTAAAATCCCCCTTAAAATCCCCCAATAAAGGTGTCCCACAAGGATCCATTCTTGGCCCCGTACAGTTATTTATTCCTCCGCGTCTGCAAGCAAGCACTTACATATCTGCAAACTGCCTTTAAGGAATAACAAAAGGCATTGGCCAGCCTAAAACTAGTCCTGAATGTGAGTAAAACAAAATATATGATTTTCTCTTCAGAATATTGACCTCACAGTTGCTCACATATTTACTTTGAATAATATTGAGGTAGAGTGTGTCAAACAATAGAAATACCTAGGCATTTGGTAGGATCATGATTTTCCCTTTAGATCACATATAAAAAACCTGACAAAAAACTGAAACCTAAACTTGGCTTCTTTTACAGGAATACGGCATGTCTGTCTAGGGACAACAGAAAAAAGATTGTGCAAGCTACAATTCTACCAGTTTTAGACTATGGTGATGTCATATACAGGTGCAGCTCAAAAAATTTGAATATCGTGAAAAAGTTCAATATTTTTTGTCACTCATTTCATAAAGTGAAACTCATATATTATATAGATTCATTACACGTAGAGTGAAATATTTCAAGCCTTTATTTCTTGTAGTTTTGATGATTATGGCTTACAGCTAATGAAACCCAAAATTCAGTGTCTCAGAAAATTAGAATATTTTGCTTTAACATATTTTTAAAGTATCATATTTAATATTTGGTCGCATATCCTTTGCATGCTGTTACTTCCTGAAGTCTGTGACCAATCAACATCAAAAGACTCTCGATATCTTATTTTCAGGTACTGTTACAAGCGATACTATAACCTCTCTGCATTTGAACTGATCTCTATGGTAAGCCATAATCATCAAAATTACAAAAAATAAAGGCTTGAAATATTTCACTCTATGTGTAATGAATCTATATAATATATGAGTTTCACTTTCTGAAATGAGTGACAAAAAATATTGAACTTTTTCACGATATTCTAATTTTTTGAGCTGCACCTGTATATGCGGGCCCCCATCTCCGTTTTAAAACATCTAGATGCCATTTATCATAGTGCATTACAGTTTATCACAAATGAGGGGTTTGGAACCCATCATTGCCACCTTTACTGTTCAGTGGAATGGCTCTCACTGCACCTACGGAGGAAACAGCACAGTATTTTATTGATATATAAAACATTACTGGGGAAATTCCCTCTTTACTTAACAAGGCTTCTCACAATCAAGACCTCAAATTACCCCACTAGATCTCTCGCTCAACATACCACGTTTTAGGATGAGATTGGGTAGAAATGCCTTTGGTGTCTCTGCAGCGTACTTGTGGCACAAATTCCAAGACTCACTAATGCTGACCTCCCTGGGGCCACATGTATAAACAGTGCTGAGCAGAAAAATAAATGCCCTCATAAAGCTGCGTAAGCGAGTTTCCATGCAGAAATTCAGATGTATAACATAACCTGCGTACCTCTGCACACGCTGGACACCATGTGTACGCAATTTTTGGAGACAGTGTTATATGGCAACACCGTGATAGAAAGGTAGAGGGGGAAAATGCAAAACTTTGCGAAAGCAGATTTTCTCCCTGAGCGTCCTTTCACGCATTCTTTTACTCAGAATTTTATACATGTGGCCCCTGGTGTCTTTTGACTTGAGAAAGATTTGACTTTTAACTTATTAGAATCTGAAAATACATGTATTTGCATTGCCTAAATTCAAATTCAATGCCAAGACTGTGCACAATTTCACGCTTTTCTACACATGTATTTCTATGATTGTTTTAGCTCCAATATGTGTTTTATCTGTGTGTTGCTATTCTCTGTATTTAAATTTGTAATGTTTTATTTGTATTTAAACTTGTAACGTTGTATTTGTATTTTATACTTGTAATGTATATGCCATATACTTATATGTACGCAGTGCCCCCCTGAAAAAGAGACCTCAGTCTCAGTGGGGCCCCCTGCTTAAATGAAGGATATAATAATGTGTATGTACAGTATTAGAATATGTGAATGCACGCTTAGTTTTTTCATTGAAATACTATTGGTGACACATCATTTTCACCTTATATTCCAATGGAAATGAGTGGGAGGCAGCAATTTCACACATACTGTATGCTGTTTAAAATTTTTAAAAATTGTTTCAGATTTTCCACCACCACAGCGGCCTCTGTATATGCTGTTATTTGAATTTCAAACGGTCAATATAGTGCTATCCAATATTATTATTACTATTATTGTTGTTATTATGATACAACCAGGGGGGTATACTACGAAGTAAGTTTAACATAGCCAGGGTTTCTTTGTGTTAGCTGGGTTCAGAAAGCCTAACCACGTAGCTTGACCAGTAGGCTACTACGAACGTGGTTATCAACTTGCTAAGTGAACACTGGCTTTATAGAGTACTCAAGTGAGTACGTCAGTCATGTGCGGAGTCAGGTTTCGGAAGTAAATTCGCTATAGAAGATAGAATGGGCTTCGGAGACTCTCGATTATTTCTTTAAATCTGATTTATAGAATGAGCCGAAATGTTCCTGGATTAGCCTGTGTGATACAAGGATATAGACCATATATTGCATTGATGTGAGGTGTCGGCGGACATGTGTGTGCAGCAGGCTTTTTTCACAGGTAGCCTAAGTCAAATAAATTAGCCAATTGTCAATTTAAGGCTAACTATATTGCTGTAAGTAAAATAGTTTGTAGTGGAATGTGGATAAATCAGAGTGCTATAACCTATTTGCAAGTGCAAAATATTATCATCCACTCACCAAAAAGTTGTGGGCATCATCGTTGTATGTGTGTAGATTCCTAACAAACGGTGAGACAAAGAAAAAGCAATCAGCTTTATATAACGTTAGCCTATTAGGCTACTAATAACAACAATAATAATTATAATAGTAGTAGTAGTATATGATATAATGTTACTGGTAAAGTGTAGTTAGACTTGGGTGTTTTGATCTTAGATAAAACCATTATCTTACCTGCTGCATTTCGGTCAAGTAGTTGTAAATATCAAAGTATAGCTATGTAACTTCTGGCAATTCCATGGGATAATTTCTCCAAGACGTGCAAGGAAAGGAGAAGGGACTTTGAGGGAGTCCAACAATATTGCGCTTGTCAATACCTTTTCCTCTCTGGTCGACACAGGGTACCAAAATAGTCCTTTGACATACTGAAATGTGGTGTTCTTCACAATGACCTGAAATTAAATGTTCTAGATCAGTGGTTCTTAGTTTGCTACCGGCGTTTTCCCATTGGTGACACTGTTTTGTGCGGATTGTTTTCCCCCACAGTGGGTGTGGTTTTCAGAGTATGACGCGTGGCGCTCTGTCTTTATAAGATATGATCATCTCGTCTGTCTGGACATTTTTTGCAGATGGGAGTACTGCCACTCAAGATGACCTAACGATAGCTTGCTAAGTTGAGAAGCCTGCCCGACAAGGTCAGAAACGATGCTACAGTTAACCACATAAATTGACGGTAAGACATAATCAGTAGAAATGGTTTAAAAGTAAGCTTTAGTTAATATCTACGCTCTAAACGAATGGGGAATTTATTTCCGAAACCAGCGTGATGTAGTCACTTGAGTACTCTATTAATCAAGCTCTGTGTGAGTTCCCATAAAAGCGGCGGTGTCTGCAACAACGAGCCTATAACAGTGCAGCATGGGCTGTATGAGAGCAGTGTATTTCTCTCCTGTGGAAAAAAGACTGATACGGACTGATATAATGGACGGATAAGTACATAAATCAATCATAAGAGCAAAAAGCAACGCCATTGCCTCCAACAAAGCCAGAAAGGAGCTTTTGCAAAAAAACAAAAAAAAAATGCTCATCATGTAGGTTAAATTAATTAGTTAATACCTTATTCACCTTACCACTCATAAGAAATAAATAGGCTATATACTCTCAGTACATTGTCATACAATTAATTTCTACTGTACTACTACATTCTAGAGCTCCTAAACTATCATACATCATGTTTAAAATCTTTAAAATCTTTCTGACGCAATCACATTTATTCATAAAATAAAAAACGGTTATTCATAAAAAAAAAGTCTTCAAGCATTTTCCGGAACTCAGAAAATATTTTACGGAACTCGGCCTGCGAAGATTTATAATCGCGGCCTGCGAAGAGATTCCCTCAGTATCTGCACATATTTCTATGGGATCCTTTGGAATGGAGATGCCTTTTTACAAAGCCAATGAGTTGATTGGTCAAAGGGCGGTGCTTTCATATGTTTCAATTCGATAGCCTGAACATAACCTGCCCCGGAGCAGGTTAGCCGTGCAGAGTAAGTTGCCGTGGCAATATACCCCGATTAAAAGTGAGTCGGCTTCGTGATACAGAAAAACCAGGGTTGAAGCTTAATTTAGCTCGCTATCTCCTTAATCTCGCTTCGTAGTACACCCCTCTGAGGTAGGCATACATATGTGCTGCCATTGCCATGATGTATTGAAGTATTTTAAGTCGGTGTTTATTGTATATTGTTGTAGGACTTAGGAGTTATGCAAAGTATGAAGCAAAGTAAGCGCAGTCTTTGAATCATTCTGACCTTCTTAGAAAAACTAAACGTGACAAAAAGCAGGCTCAACCTATTGTTATTACTCGCTAGACCACTTTCGCAGAACAGTTGAAACTAATATTGGGCTGAAATTGGAGTGTGACGCGACTTTACGAAATATTTTTCCAGAGCCCCCTCTGGTGGCCTTTAGACGTGCTCCCTGAACTTTTTGCCCTGAAGTGTGCCTCCGAGGCTGCACGAGAAAAACCCCGCCCAACTTTGACGCAGTTGGTGACAGATGAGACAGGCCGTTGCAAAAGCTGCGCTAAAAGTTGTGGTTGGCTAGGCAGCTAGCTAGCTAACCGGCACTGTAGCGCGCTCATTTTACGTTAAGAGGTATATCTGCCTAGCTAGCTAGACAGATAAGTAGACGCATAATACAAATTAAAAGCTAACTGACGACCTGTGTGTATTTGCTTAATTTTTCATATTGAATGCGTAGGCCTAAATGACAATAGGCTACTACTGAGTCCTGACAAATGTCAATCGATGTGCCACATCATTTGACAGGTGGCTTCTTGTCCTGAGGCGAAATAAGATAAATCTGTATCAGTTGGCTGAAGTTGAGTAGAGGTTGTACGCAGGGGTTGATTTAAGGGGGATCCCCCCTGTAAAAAAAAAAAAAGAGAAGACCCCACCATCCCCATACAGTCTATGGTTATACTCTACGTATGGTGTCATTACTAGACTATTGATTTGTTTTAAGTAATATCACGTATACATGCAATTATTAGGCTATTAGCCCAGCAGAAATAGACAACATTTGCTTATAAACACATTTAATCCAATGCTGAAACTACGAAAATGATGCGTCAAAGAACAAATAATGCGACCAAATATTAAAAATTAATACTTTATTATATATATAAATGCAGGGGTGCCAATAATTGTGGCCAACATGGTTTTGTTAAAAGTAATTATTTCTTGATGAGGGATTTTTTTTTCTCATAATAAATTAATGTCAATTAAAGTTTGGATGTTCCTCATTTTTTCAGTGTGAGATTAAGCTAATTCACCAAACAGTGAATTTTTCACAACCCTTTTTACTCATCTTTACCAGGGGTACCAAAAAATTTGAGCACGTCTGTAGGTTTACAGAATGCTGAACATTCTCATGTTCATTACTAGGCCTAGTAGTTCCTGGTTATTATCACATGATTGTTATTTCTTTCCCTTGACTCTTTTTCTCTCTCAGTTTCTTGTTGCTCACAGGATGATCAATTTTTCAGCACAGTGGACACCACTTCCCCAGAAGGTCCCAAAATAGTTTTGACCTTTGGTAATAGAACAAAAATATGAGACAACTGTGATCCCATTTGAACCCATTTTCTGTAGTATGGTTATAGTTGATCAAATGAAAAAGAGATCAAATTATGAAAACAGGCTCTTAGAAGTAGTGAACAAGACCAAAAAAGACCGGCTGCTCCAAATCCGAAATGACTTCCTGAGGATTGAGCTTAAGTATAATTGGTACTCCTTCTGACCAGTTAGACCTCAGTAGATGATGAGGTGTGCTTTTTCCCCCAAGCAGCCAGTGGCCCTAGCGAGTAAATTTGAGCGTGGGCGTCTCTTGTGCAGGGGAAGTACAATCAGCAATTGAATCGTAGCATTGTGGGTGCACGCTGATGAGCTTGCAGAACAGATAATGGATTAAATTATTTATTTCCACAAAACCCATTGTCGTCTGCTTTTTGTACCATGCTGTATACAGGCACGGTTCAAGGCCAAGATCACTCGCTGCCTTTCATAGATCTAATTTTACTAATTAGTGCTTGAATAAAGAGCTGCCCCCCTGCCCCCATCCCACCCCTTACCCCTCTGATGCTCTTTGTCAGTGACATTCCGGGAGGTGAGCACCTGGCTCACGCTCAAAAGTCTGTTAAACGATGGAGCTGTCTCCACTGCCGACGAAGAGGTACTGAGGCTTTTATCTCTGCGGCTGATTGTATTTCCTTTCCATTTTTAATGAACAAATTATATTTTCCAAGGACTATAGCAGTAAATTAATGATAACCAAAGAAGACAAAGTAAAGTATTAAAAAAAGAGGGGGGGTGGGGGATGTGCTGCACATGGAGACCTTTAACTCACAAAAACGTTTTCAATATATTTGGGGAGAGCAAGTAGAACAGCACCCAAAGGGCAAGAACATGACTGTTTCGGCCAACAGTAATTGCATTGCCTCTATGTCTTGGTATACAATGGCATTGTTCAGCTGGAGGTGAAGGTAAATGAGGTACGAGGGGCCTTGGTTTGATTGAGACAGTTCTTCTCTTGTGTGAAATTGGATTTTCTTTCTCCACTTTTTAAAGGCGGCTAATTGCTGGGAGAGCGAGTGTGGGCATGTAAATAAGTGCTGGATCATTCAGGGCACTGTTGTGGCTGCAGCTTTGCTGAAACCGTTTTTGTCTGCGCGACCTTGTTATCTGAGTTTTTAGTGTAACTAATTGCATCTGTGCTCTTTCAAGACCAGCACTAAGTGGTGAAACTGTATTTATCGACAAAAACTGTCCAGGACGATGTGGAATGGCAATGAAACGGTCCGAATCCTTGCCTGCCAATGGAGTTTGAGTAGCTCTATATTTGTTGAGTTGAGCATTTTTTGTTTAAACTGGAAATCCAGTTCTATAGAATCTGAGAGGAGGTTGTTTGCCATAAATGATCCTTACATGGACCACTCTGAGTACCCCTCAGATAGAGCTGTTGCCCTTGATGAACCTATCGGGCAAGTTTGAGGTAATTTTCTGCAAAACTCTTCTGCCCTTCATAGCAGGCTAGGTAATTTGCACCACAGCACCCACTGTGCTGATGGGCTCCACATGGCCCAATATGAAAACCAGACCCCCCCATAGAGCTGAATTTGCCTATGCCAACGTGAATACCACCACCACCATGTGGTTTGCGCTGGAGCCAAGCATAATCTGAATTACCCCTTTAGAGGGCTGTTGTTCTATCCCAATCCAGCTCTGTAGGGGTTCCCAGATGAGAATCTTTACTTGTGTGGATCTCCACATGGCCCCACATAGGCAGTTAGCCTCCCTCTGCACTTTGTGTTGCCTCTTTGGGCAACTGCAAATAAATCCTCATCCCTGTAAGTGTTGCCTATATTGATGCCCAAGGAAAATAATTGAAACCACTCATGCTTTGTATAGATATTTTTCCTTTTTTTTAGCGACCTGCAGTGTCTTTCACCTACATTTAATGATAGCAAAGGGAGATTGCTGTATGACTTCACTGAGACCACGGAAGATAATCAGTAATTTTGAATCCTCTGCATAAACATTCCCTGAAGGGAGCATCAGCGAAAATTACAGTAACTTATTGATTTGACGTTGGCTTATGGTAATTATGAGATTTCATTTACCCAGGCGTTTACCTTCAAGTGTAAGTGAGCAGGAGCCAATTTATTTGCTGGGAAATGCGCCGCAAATCACCCCCTGCTTGGGGAGAAGGCTGTTTGTTCAGTCAAAGCAATTAAATAGAAGATGATCTGATCTTAAAATGGAGGTGTAATGGTTGCAGACAATTTGAAAAGGGCGCGAAAGCTCAAGTTTCATCTGGGCCTTAATTTTACACCCCTCAGCTGAGCATGCAGTTATTTCTTTTTAAATAAGAAAAGAAATATGGATGGCTTGCCCCCCCCCTCAAAGTGGTAATCATGCTATTTCAAAGACCAAGGGGGTATTTCACAAAGCAGGATTACTGAGTTAGCTGGATAAAACCCGGAACCCTCCCAAATCTGGAACATGGACTGAAGTAAAAAGATCTGTGTCCTGCTTTACTCAGAGCAGTTATTCAGCTTACTCAGTAACCCTGCTTTGTGAAATACCCCCCAGGGCCAGTTGTCAGGGTGTTTGTTTAATCAGTCCTCGTTAGCTTTGATACTGTTCCATCAATGCAAGGGCACAAACAAAGCAGAGACTATTGTTACTGGAAACTCAAACCACCTGTTAAAAATAAAGAAAAACCTCTCTTGCCACTCTGATGTAGGTGTATTAGGCATGCAGTAAGCTTTCGTTCCACAGATGTCTATCCAGCCTCTGGATTTTGTTGGCCTAAATATAGGCAGTAATGGGAGAGGCAGCTGCAGCTCTTCCGCTCTTTATTTTCAGCAGGTTTATTACAGGACATACCTTTCTATTCACCACTGCCCACTACAATTGAGCCGCCAACCTCATTAAGCAGGCCAGATCTGACTGCGGCTAATCCAGGAACGAAGAGCCGTGTTTCAGTAGCCAATTTAGCCACTGTGGTCAGACTGAATATCCAGTTGCCGATGATGTATTGCTTGTTGTTTTTTTTGTGCTGTCTTTATTTTTCCTACAAAAAGATGTCAGGTGTTCCCATCATATAATTACAGGACAAAATTACTTCTGAATTCTGGCTGGTTCCATTCAGCGTCAACTTAATATAGAAAGCACAAGGTAATTTAGTCTAATTAATGGTCGTAATTCAAACAATGCATTATTTTGTTTCTGGAATAACAATAGATAATCAAGCAAAGAATAACAAGATTAATCTGCTGATATCTAGACCCATAATCCTCTAATTCTGGCTTTGGAAATGTCCATGCGATCCATTTCTCTGTTAAGCATACAGCATTGTTAATATTTATCTTTTCATGAAAGGGTTGCAGTTTTTTATATTAGACACTAGATGGTGGTACTCCCCAAAGTACTACATACAATTTGGTTACTGTGTGCAAATAATTATTTTTAATTTCTCTAAAGGGAAGAAAAATCACTGCATCATAGTTCATTACATGACTGTTTTCAATAACAGCATTAATATGTGCTAAATATTTTTCAAGAGTATTTCAACAATGCCTGCGCTTCAGATTATAAAGCAATACTTACATCTATTTAATGGAAGATAACAATTAGGCAGTATTCACTCTTGTGGAGCCTATACACGTGATAACAAAGGATCTGCCTCTCTGTATGTGCACTTGAGGGCTGAATCTGAAATGACAGCCATCACTATTTAGCTGAAAAGATTGTTATTATCTCCATAAATCCATCAGCCAGCTACTTTCAAGGCTGGTACATCTCGGAGACAAGACATGAATAAAAACAAAAGGGCTTTTGGGAACAGAGGCCTTTTCTGGGAAGGAATCTTATTCTTGAGGTTACTATACTTGAAAAACAATTACCATTTCTTCATGTCTTTCTCTGAGGAAATCTTGATGCCTACTTTACTTTCGATGTCTCTGGCCAATAATTCAATTAACTCATCATAATTGAATATAATAGTGGGCATAGACAACATGTATAGATGAGGTGAATTTTCAGAAAAAAATCTTTCTCTAATTTATTTGCATTGTAGACAACTTTACCCAAGGCAACTTGCACAGCTTACATTTTAAGTACCGTCTAGTTGTACAGCGGGATCTTTACTGAAGCACTTAGGTTTACATGCTTGTTCAAGGGCACAACTGCAATGTCTTGCCTGTGATGAGAGCCAGCATGCGTCAGGTAGCATGTTTAACCAAACTGTAAATGCACATGTGTAGGTACACAAAGGAAAACCTTTGTCTATCAGGATTGTAAGTTCACCATTTCTTGGCTCATCTTTGGGCTGTTATTAATATAAAACCTAAACAGAGATCACATTCTCTTGGTAACTCCAAAATCCTTTGTTAATAAAACCACTGTTTTGGTACCACCGTGCCTTCATTTGGGCTTGACGTTGGCTCTGTATTAATGCATATAATTTGAGAGTGTGATCTCAATTTAAGTTTCCTGTCTGCTTTGTTCGTCTGCACCCTGTCTTTACTGATGATATAAAAAACCAGTTGGGCTATATGAGAGTGTATTCAGCAGTCTATAGTAGAGGTGTTCGCAGGTCCCAAAAGCTGTATCCGACCCAATCTACACCTGTCAATTTTCTACCCAAACCCGATGTAAATAAATAAAATGTTCAAATGACAGACACCTGAACCCAAACTCAAATAAAGCCTTGGATAACCAGACCTATTTCCGTACAGCTTGCTATGCATCAATAAAAGATTTAAAGCTGAACTTTATTACCTAGTCCACCAATAACTGGTCATAGTCTTGGTTTAATATTTAAATGGGTGTTGTTGAATAATAAAAAACTGTTAACGAAAAAGCAACACACGAGTCAAAAGACAATTAGACTACTTTAATTTATTAAGTGAATACGAGACGCAGCAGTCAAGTAAAGGAGTGCAGTTGAACACACACACACACACACACACACACACACACACACACACAGGCAGTGTGAAAATGTTATTGGCTGCTACATTTTGCTGTTCTGATTTCTTCCCCATCCTTATCAGCAATGACCACAAAACTCCACACAGATGAATTACCTTCTGGCTTTTGCTCACTGTACTCTCCCTCACCTATTTTGCATTTTATTTCATGAAAGCAAGGTCCCATCATGAATGCATTTAACCTTCTCTTAATCTCACTAATAAGGATTTTGTGGACTTCAGTTACAAGGTCGTTTTCTGAGTTGTGGTTGGCTCACAGACAACAGCAAACGTTGCAAGCACCATTTCTCATGAACAGTGTCGGCCACTCCTGCTAAAATGAGAAGGGGAGAGAGTTAACTGCGATCAGCAAAGTTTTGTTTCGCAAAGTAAACTTATGTTTACTTAGAAGCGGTATGTTAGCTGTGGTTGCACATACACGAGGCCCACAATTGTAATGGCCCTGAGTTGAACCATACCTGAGAAACAAGTTTTCATTTTAGACTCTGACCCTCTCCGGCCCCAGGTCAGGTCCTGGGTATTTGGGGCAGGGGAAAACCCCTAGTCTACAGCACACTATTTAAAAAAAATCTATTATCCCTTTGAGAGGGTGTAAATTAAGCCCTGCATGCAACGATGACCATGTGCAAGACCTCCCTTGGGTTCAGAGAGAATGAGTGAAACTTGTGTGCTGCCACTAAGACCTGAACAAGGAGTTTTTAGATCTCCTACAGCTGTGCTGTCCATGTGATACAGTGCCTGAACCCTTGTCCTCACATCCCAGAAGGAAACAAGCCTCTCCCCACCCATACCTTGGCAGCGTTGATGCTTTTAATTACGGCCAAAGTGCATCTGGCATCTGATGTAAAGCGCAGCGGTTAAGACCCTCACACCCTGCCGCACGCTCTCTTTTCCTCTCCTTCTGTTGTCAGGAGGCTGCCGGTTTGGTGTCATTCCGGAACCCTGCATTAAAGTTCCATTACTCCTCGGCCAGCCATATCATGCACTTCGTGGGCTGCCTCTGACAAATGGGCAACAAAGGGGCCATTCAAGACAAGCGGCATGAGCTGCTTTGATGGGTAATCTACATGCGTTTGTAGAGGAACCAGAACCCTGTTCAAGGAAACAGGTGCAACTAATTATGACGCCCCAGAGTCCTCTCTTTCTCTTTCTCTCCCTCTCTCTCTTTCCATCTCTCATTCTCTCTCCCTTTCCCTCCCTCCCTCTAGTTCTTTTCAGGAGGTTGAATTCCTCGATGTGAGAGGATATTATGTGCACATGTTGGGAAATACAGAGGGGTCAGTTTATTCTCTGACTTCAAAAGTAGGGGCTGAAAAGAGAGCCTGGGAACAGCAGTTAAAGTCATGGGCTGTTCCATGCCAGGCTTTGAGAGGGAGCTGGCATACATGGTTGACCTTTTAAGTGCTTCCTTGATTCTTTCAAAATTTTGAAGTGCTTTTAGCAGTGGGCCTCTGACTCCACAATTTGATCATATTATCTTTTTATATTTATTTCACGTAAAAACACTACAATTTTCCTGTATTCACACTGTCTTTCCTTTCCTGTGTGGGAAATGTAACATGCTTCAGACATGTCTGTATTACAAACCAAAGCACAAACATTCACTTCAATTTACATTCAAATTACAGTGACCTTTTTGTAAACCTCATACATGTATTTTAGGCTAACACTATTGTGATTCCTTCAAATAAATTTTGCAGCTCTAGGATCATAAATTAGTATCCACGTTTAGCCCTTTGCCAAACAGATGCTAACATTTACCAAAGAATAAATATATCCATACGTGTATTCACTTCACTATACATACTTCAGAGGCCAGCTGAAGACTAATCCTGGGATTTTACTGAGGGCAGTTCCAAATTCCTCGATGCATCTTTCCTCTTTTTGGAAACAGTGAAAATATCTTACAGGCTAAAATAGCCCATATAGGACTTAATTCACAAGCTAACTAGCCAAACAAACTTATCTCACCACATGGAGTAAATCATGGGACCCTCCTTCTGTCAGAAGGCTCTTTAATTACCATGTCGTAATGATGACTTCTGCCACACCTCTGACATACCTCCAGGCCATGATTACCTGGAGGTATGTTATCCCCGTTTTTTTGTTTTTTTACATTTTAGCCATTTTGCTGACGCGATTTACAATGTGTACAAATGAAGAAAAGGCCTAAATTCATAAATCACCAACATAATAATAGTGTACATCTATACATGTTGTCTATGCCCAAGTCAGATGGTCAGAGCATAACACCCAGGTGACAAATAATTATAGCCCGATCGATATATCGGGCTGATATTTGCATTTCTGGACCATATCTGTATCGGTAGTCAAGGATGACATGTGGCCGATATATAGGACCAATATATATATATATTAGGGGTGGGACAATGCACCGATGCATCGTGATGCATCGATCTGAATGTGTAAATACAACTGCATCGATCTGTAAGATTAGAATTGATAAGCATCGATTCATATTTTGTTTTGACCAGCTTCAATCCATGTTTCTGCTCCAACCCCCACGTAAGCGTGAGTTGAAAGCAGGGACAGGCGGGAATCAAGCGACAATGAGACGGACAGATCTGAGCGTAATGGCTAGCTGCGTGCTCGCTGAGTGCGACAAAAGAGACAGAAACTTACGAATGTTCCGAACAGAAAATCAGTGGTATGGAAGCATTTCGGGTTTAGAAAGAAGGAGGGTGTACTTGACAAAACCGCTGCAATATGCAAGATCTGCCAAGTAGAAATCAGATACACAGGCAACACCACAAACATGATAAACCATTTGAGCCGACGACACACCATTGACGTGAAGGACAGCAAGCGGGTTAGCAAGCTAAACTCAGGAGTCATTGACACTTCCCCTGAGTTTCCTGGAGAAATGGCCAAACAGTTCTATTTTTTTGTATAATTGTTTTTATTCGTTTTTATGCACATACCGTGTCCAGACAGTTAATTGTAAAGTGCTTTCTGATATTTAAATTTAAACCATTTTCTAGTCAAAGTCAAGTAGACGTTAGAGAAAAAATGTTTACGTTTAATTAATTATTACTACGTTAACTGTCCGATTCACTTAATGAATGTCGTGGAACCTAGATACACCATACCATGCAGAAAACATTTTAGTGAAAAATGTATACCTGCTCTGTATGAAGAGGTGAAAAAAACTGTTTGACTACTTGCAAAACGCTACGAGAGTAGCTTTAACTACGGATGGATGGGCATCTTGCTCCACCGAAGGTCTAGATCGTACTAAGATTTAGGAAAGTACTATGCATGACACTAACCTATAGGCTATTTAATTTTTCTTGGCCCAGTTTAGTAATTGTTATACATTTTGCCATTTTGATTTTGTAAATAAAGGAAATGTATTAGGGTACCATGTCTGACACTGTTTGAAAAACAATAACCTAAATAGGGCAACTTTAGAAAATACAGTTAGTCATGTTTATTGCTGCATTATTTGCTGCAGACAGCTGCAAAATGTATGGCATGCCTTAACAATAAACATAATTCTGTGAACTTGGCGTAAGGTTCTAACTGAATATTGAATTACTGCTGACTGTATCGATATCAAATCACATTAGCATACCTATTTCATTTTTTAAAAGTATCAAAATGAATCGAACCGAATCTTATCGAATCGAGGTCAAATGTAAGATGTTATGATGCATCGAACCTTTGCCTAAAGAATCGTAATCGAATCGTCCCACCCCTAATATATATATATATATATATTTTTTTTAACACTGATACATGGGCACTCCATCTAGTGTTTCTCGCTACCCACAACATCATGGTTCATGTGACATGAGACCACTCATTCAGAGAGCTCAACATGGAGTACTGATGTTTATTTAGCTATTTATTTTTGTTTTATTTTTTCAGTAATTGACTGATACTCAACATACGGTACCAATGTTTATTTAGCTATTTATTTGCAGTCATATTGGCGCCAAATCGGCGCACAATCCACATAGAAAAGGTCTATTTTCATTCCATCTTAAAAAAGCCGGCTGCCATATCGGTAATCTGTGTACCCCTGGTAATCTGTGTAAAATTGGTATCTGTATTGGTCTCAGAAATCCCATATCGGTCGGGCTCTACAAAAAATCCTTTGAGCTAGAATTAGCATGTGGAAGCAAAAGTAGAGAAATAATTTTTTGGGATTATAGGAATATAGGGTAGGTATAGGTGGAAGAGAGGAATGGGAATCATCTGGACAGCGTTTGTCGAATTTCTGCCGTCAGGATCGATAAGTATCTTTTTTACATTTGGTTTTAGCTGTGCGTTAGATAATTTGAACCGCTTTGTAGCCATTGTGTAGCTGAGGTAAATCGCAGCAGTTAGCGATCTGTTTAAAGTGACTTGTATGTAGTTTTAAGCCTACAACCGGTCCTTTGTGCTGCTAATGTAAAGTACCTTCACCTGAGTGTATTTATAGCCGTGTCTACCACTCGTACTACAGAGTGCATCTGGACAGCGTTTGTCGAATTTCTGCCGTCAGGATCGATAAGTATCTTTTTTACATTTGGTTTTAGCTGTGCGTTAGATAATTTGAACCGCTTTGTAGCCATTGTGTAGCTGAGGTAAATCGCAGCAGTTAGCGATCTGTTTAAAGTGACTTGTATGTAGTTTTAAGCCTACAACCGGTCCTTTGTGCTGCTAATGTAAAGTACCTTCACCTGAGTGTATTAACCCTGCAAGCAGCTGAATGCAATCGGTAATTATCAAATAGGGCATAAATTAAAGCCGAGGCTGCCGTAAGTACGTAAGTACGGCAGCCTCATCAGCAATTTGTACGACTTGTCTGTTTGTTCTTATCTTTTCACCACCTACCATGTGTTTAACCCCCATTCCTCTGTGCTATATACCTCGAGCCTGGAGGTCCAACCACCGCAGGCGCTGCCCGGCTAACCTGGTCTGCCCACCCCTGTCCCTTCATAAGGAACTCTCAGTGGTGGGTGGACTATGGAACTGCCACTCAGCTGTCCAGAAAACTGACTTCATCACTGCCTATGCTAAGGTGAAGTCCCTCCACTTCCTGGCTCTCACTGAGACCTGGATCACTCCAGATAACACAGCCACTCCCGCTGCTCTGTCTGCTGGCTATTCCTTCTCCCACACCCCCAGGGCCTCTGGCCGAGGCGGGGGTACTGGGTTGCTAATTTCCTCATCCTGGAAATTTTCTATTCACACTGCACACTGCCTGAAATTCTCTTCTTTTGAGTTTCATGCAGTCACTGTAACCCACCCATCTACACTTAACATTGTAGTTCTGTATCGCCCTCCAGGTCCGCTTGGTGCTTTCCTGGATGAACTGGACACTCTCCTGAGCTCCTTCCCTGAGGATGGCACCCCTGTAATCCTACTGGGAGACTTCAACCTCCATCCAGAGAGTTCCCAGCTACCCAGTGTCGCCTCACTCTTCCAGTCCTTCGCACTCACTCAATCCCCATCGCCTGCCACCCACAAGGCTGGTAACCAACTAGACCTCACGAGGAGCTGCGCCACGTCTGAACTCACGGTGACCCCGCTCCACGTATCGGACCATTTCTTTATTTCATTCTCTCTCTCCCTCCCACTCTCCCTCAACCCTACTAACGACCCACCCACTGTTATGTTCAGGAGAAATCTCCGCACCCTCTCGCACTCCTCCCTCACTACTTCCGCTCTCTCTAAACTTCCTCCTCCCGCTTCCTTTGCGAATATTCATGTTGATGTTGCCACCTCTATGTTTAACTCCTGCCTCTCTCAGTCTCTCAACTCACTTTGTCCTCTTGTCTCCAAAACAGCTCGACCATCACCCCCCTCCCCGTGGCTGACAGATTCTCTCAGATCCAGCAGAACCGTGCTGCGAGCCGCTGAGAGAAAGTGGAGAAAATCCAGATCCCCAGATGACCTGGCCTCCTATCACACTCTGCTGGCAGCCTTCACAGCTACAACTACATCGGCTAAGGCTTCTTTTTTTCAGTCTAGAATTAATGCATGTGTGTCTAATCCACGGAAACTCTTTTCCACCTTCTCCTCCCTGCTTATCCCCCCTCCGCCCCCTTCACCCTCCTCCCTCTCTGCAGATGACTTCCTAACCCACTTCGAGGGGAAGGTGGCCATGATCCGCAACTCCTTCACACCTCAGGTGACACCCCACATCCCCCATACCGAACCCATCGCCACGCTGTCGTCCTTCAAGACTCTGGAGGAGGCAGATGTGCTCCAACTCATGACGCACCAGCGCGCAACCACCTGTGCGCTGGACCCCATCCCGTCGGCAGTCCTCCAGTCAATATCCGCTGAGCTTGTTCCGTATCTGTCTTCTATTATCAACACCTCCCTAACCTGTGGCCATGTTCCTGCTGTTTTTAAGACTGCCCGTGTAACCCCACTCTTAAAAAAACCTAGCTTGGACCCCTCTGATGTCAGGAACTACCGTCCTGTATCTCTCTTGCCCTTCCTGTCCAAAACCCTTGAACGAGCTGTACATAACCAACTGTCTGTTTTTCTCCACCAGAATAACCTGCTTGACCCCCATCAGTCCGGCTTCAGAACCGGACATTCCACTGAAACTGCTCTCCTGGCCGTGACCGAGGCACTCTCCAATGCTAGAGCCTCATCCCTCTCCTCTGTCCTGATTCTACTTGACCTGTCTGCAGCATTTGACACGGTCAACCACAAACTCCTGATCTCTACACTTTCTGAGATGGGCATTTCTGGGACTGCCCTCTCCTGGTTTGTATCGTACCTCACTGATAGATCCTACCAAGTCTCTTGGAAGGGTTCTGTTTCTGCACCCCATCCCCTGTCTACAGGAGTCCCGCAGGGATCTGTACTTGGTCCTCTGCTGTTCTCCATTTATACAAAGTCTCTTGGTTCAGTAATCAATTCACATGGCTTCTCATACCATAGTTATGCTGACGATACTCAACTCTTCCTTTCTTTCCCTCCCTCTACCCAACAGGTAAAGGAGAGGATATCTGCTTGTCTGGCCGACATCTCTGAGTGGATGACTACCCATCACCTGAAGCTCAACCTCGACAAGACAGAGCTCCTCTTCATGCCACACAAAACCTCCCCGCTACTTGACCTCTCCATCACCGTTGACGGGACCGTGGTGGCTGCCTCCCGCTCTGCAAAGAACCTGGGGGTGGTCCTAGACGACCAGCTGGACTTCAAAGACCACATCAGGGCGACGGCACGGTCCTGCAGGTTCCTCCTGTACAACATCAGGAGGATTCGACCGTACCTGACCACCTACTCCACCCAGCTTCTGGTCCAGACTATGGTCACCTCACGCCTGGACTACTGCAACTCCCTGCTCGCAAGCTTACCAGCCTGCGCCATACTCCCTCTTCAACTGATCCAGAACGCAGCTGCCCGGCTTGTGTTTAACCTCCCGAAATTTTCACATGTCACCCCCCTGTTGAGGTCACTCCACTGGCTGCCAGTTGCAGCTAGGATCAGGTTCAAAGTTCTGACCCTGGCCCACACTGCAGCTAATAGGACAGGCCCCGTCTACCTGCAGGACCTGATCCAGACCTATGTTCCTGCTCGACCGCTTCGCTCATCTACAGCAGGGCGCCTCGCACTTCCCCCCCTCCGTGTCAATGGCGCTCGCTCCTCCCGACTGCGGAGCTTTTCCACCCTAGCTCCCCAGTGGTGGAACGAACTTCCCATTCCCCTACGCTCAATACCAACCCTGCCTGCTTTCCGTCGTGGCCTGAAAACACACCTTTTCAGGCTCCACCTGGACTAATACTTATCTAGGACCTCATGGTATGTCTTCTTGTTGAACTGTGTACTCAAGTTTATACTATTTAGAAAATAATTGTAGTAGAGATGATTTACCCAGTTCACTGTGAACTGCACTGTGTTCGTTACTAGGGATAGCTGATACTGTATGGGAAGAATGTGCTTTCTTATCTGTTCTGTAGTTACTTCGATGACCTTTCTATATGCACTTACTGTACGTCGCTTTGGATAAAAGCGTCTGCTAAATGACTGTAATGTAATGTAATGTGAATCAGTGTGTGTAAGGGGGAGAGTAGTATTTCCTGAAGAGTTGGGTCTTTAGGTTATGAAAGAAGGTAGGGAGGGACTGAGGCGGGCAGGTCGTTCCACCATTGGGGAGCCAGTAGGGAGAAGAGTTGAGACCGAGTGGGGTGATGACCAGGTCACTGCGGGCAGCACAGGTCGGGGTGTAGGGCTGGACAACGGCCTGGAGGTATGGATGTGCAGCTCCTTTAGCAGCTTTGTACACCAATACTAGAGTTTTGAATTCAGTGTGGAAGCCAGTGGAAGCAACGCAGGAAGGGGGTGACAGGAAAATGTGTGGCGGTTGAAAACCAGGCGGGCTGTGGCATTCTGGATGAGCTAAAGGGGCTGGAGTGCTGTGGGAACCAGATATTGTAGTGTACACCTCAAGGATTACATTATGACAGCGATGTTAGCCATGTAAGACAGTTAGCTGTCTAGAGTCACATTCCTTGCAGTCTCACTGTGGTGTTGTCAATGGAGATAGAGAGGTCCTGCAGACGGCAGGATTTGCCAGGGAAAAAGAGCAGCTCTGTCTTGTCAAAGCTGGAGGGCAGACATCCAACTGCAGATATCAGCGAGATATATATCAGAGATGCGTGCCTCAACCCGAGTATCAGTGGATTGGAAAGAGAGAGACTTGATTGTCATCAGTGTAGCAATGGTAGGAGATGTTGTGGGATGTGATGACTGAGCCAAGATATCTGGTCAGAGGAGGTTTTTCGAAGACAACAGTTGAAGCAGTGCTTTACCAAAAAAAAAAAGAAGATGCATATCACACACAACATATCTTTCTTTAATATTGAATTATCACCACGACTATTTCCTTTGCGAAGCAAAAGAAAGTGCCTACTAGATTCAATAATATGCTTTGTATCACGAAAAACAGCACCACCCTGAGACTTTTAAAAGGAACTTCAGTGAGGCAAACCGTTTGCCTGCTTCACCAGCCGATTGAAATCAATGGATGACTTTATAAAACATGATTGGATAGTTGTGTTTTATGACACGTTTTTGATGAGCTGAGCTGTCCAGCAAGATCGTTTTCAGCAGAGTGTTTTGTTTCACGGTAGGCTATTCGAGAGGAAGAGAGCGAGAGAGAGATTTATTAAATTTCTGTGGTTGTGACGTTATCGGCGGCTATTTGTACCTATTGTAAATAGTTAAAATTTGTATATGTGTTGTAGTGTTAATAGCGAGTTAATTACCAATGTTAGTCTACATTAGCTCACTTTATGTAACGTTAGTTTTTGGCATTTCATTTGGCTGCATTTTAAAGAAAATGGAATCTGTAAATCTAACATTAAACATCCTGGGTCGGATTCTGCGGGATTATTTTCAATCCTTAAACTATGATTGAGTTGAGTTTGCGAGTGAAGGGCGGATCGGAGAGCGAAGCCTCCTATCAATTTTGTCCAGTGAGTGGGCTTGGTAAGTCGGAGCTTTAACGGTAAATGCTTATAATAGACTATGTCAAGATGGCATGGCTAACAGGCAGCTTGCTAAAGAATCGCATGTATTGCTAGACATATGTGTTGTTTAAAGGATAATTCCGCTTATTTTTTCGACTTGGACCTATTTGTATGAACTGGAGCGCTTCTCAGGATTGTAGGGGTGTGGTCTAAATCCACGCCCTCAACCCGAGTGCCATCGACGGCATCTAGCCCAACATGTTTGAACCACAGAACTGTTCTTAGACAGTTCTGTGGTTTGAACCATAGGTTTGAACCCGGCGAGGAATTAATGTAATCAACTCAAAGTAAAATACAGTGTGGCTGCTATCAAGAGATAAATATCACACGCAAGCTCGCAAACAAAGTTAAGTTAACTTAAACGCTAAGACGTTTGATCTTACGTTAGTCTATTTAAAGCTAGCTAAATTGCAAGGCGACGTTTCACCAAATGCATATTCCACACAAATCATTAAATAATGGTAGGTTTTATCGACTTTTAAAAATGTATTTAAAGGCCCATTCATTAATTTCGGTTGCTAATCGAATTAAAATTACGTGCATGGCAACTAAGTACTTTGGTGGATAATGGTTCTCGTCTATTTTTGTTACTGTAACCAGCCACTGAACAATACGACAAAACCATTTCCAAGGCATGGTTTATTTGGCAAAATCTTAACTATCTATTCTTTTTGATTATTATCTGACGAATGAGCAGTGCACCAAGTAAAAGCGATGTGTGAGTGATTAGCTTGTTTCCATGCTGAGCTGTGCAAGGGGCAAGCTAACTATCTATTCTTTTTTATTATTATCTGACGAATGAGCAGTGCACCAAGTAAAAACGACACGTGAGTGATTAGCTCGTTTCCATGCTGAGCTGTGTAAGGAGCAAGCTAATGTCACTAGCTAGCACCACAGAGGGATGTATAAAAAGGTGAAAGATTGGGAGAGGGATAAAATTGGTATAGGGAGAAAAAATAAACACTTTAGCAAACAAACTATTCCAAATCCAAATGCTGACAACACGGACAACTATTCTGAAGGGCAAACAAAACGAGCGTTTGGTTCAGATTTTAGACAGGATTTCTTAGTGGGACAGGATGGTTTTATTCACCTCAAACTATGGCAGGAGTTATGCAATGAGATCAAAGTATGTATTGGTTGAGGTTTTACGTCGACGTCACCATGGACCCATTTCGACTCCACCCTTTTTTCAGCATGCAGGAATAAAGAGATATAGATAAACTGAAATTTAACGAGATTGCAATGGAATTTATTCCTCACACTTTATTGGTGCTCAATACATATACATACTTTTATAAGCATATTACGGATTTTCCTTGACCGTCACTTTAACAGGTAACCCTATTGACTGCACATCCATGGTTTAAAGTTCAAATCGAAGAAGAGGCTATATCATTCAGAAATTTTAATCGTCACATACATAACATGCATAAAATATGTAGCCTAATGTTTTTAAATACTTTTTTTTTTTTACTTACAAAAGCATGTGTGTAACAACAGAAACATATTTCAGCCCTAAGTGCAATAGGTAGTCGCTGTGTAAATGTCGACTGGCAAAATGTAAAGACAAACTCCTCAGGGTTACTCAGAAAACAATTGTAGCTTCCTACCAGGTAGAATATTTGGTTTCATAAACATATTTATAGAGAGATTTTGGAGGAGAAAAAAAAATATTTTAAAGTCTGTCTTATAAACCGAAAGTGCTCGCAAGGGAAAACGCTGAATGCTTATTTGTACGTTTAAAAAAATATTATTGTTTTTTAAAATATGATTTTCTTAGCTTGTATAAACAGTGCATTTTAGGGTGGCAGTGTAGTATAATGGTTAAGGAACTGGACTTGTAACCGAAAGGTTGCAGGTTTGATTCCCAGGTAGGACACTGCCGTTGTACCCTTGAGCAAGGTACTTAACCTGAATTGCTTCAGTATATATCCAGATGTACAGGAATGGATAAATGTAAGAAGTTGTGTAAGTCGCTCTGGATAAGAGCGTCTGCTAAATGCCTGTAATGTAATGTACAGTCTGTGGCAAGGCGTGGGTCGTAAGCACTTTGGGCTATTAATAGCACCCTGCTATTTTATTGCCCTGCAGTGCAACAGAAGAGGCTGAGGTTTTCATAAGCAACGACCCTTTTAAACAATCCTGCGTAGAAATTTTCTTGAAGCTGTTGTTTATAATTTCAGACAAACATAAATACTGTAATTGGGACGGATATGTCTACCACTAGGGGGCCAACGTGGATCAGGTTAAATGCATCAATCTGATGCACTTTTAAAATTTATTTTATTTGTTTCAAATTTTTTTCCCAATTTTAGTAGCCAATTGAACTCCTATTCTAATTCAAATCCCCCCTTGTAGCAACCGCTAGAAGACCACCGCTATACAACCCTGTCAGCCAGTAGTAGGAAGGAGGGCACCACATCCTCTACAGGGCGTGACTCCTCGAGCTCCTGACCGTGATTCCAACACACCCAGGGCCTTTCTGTGCACAGCGATTCTCTCCGAGCCCCTCACCCCACCCGAAAGCCGCCAATTGCCACTCCCACAGGGTACCGGCCATGCTCGGATCTGGCAGGACCGGGGCACGAACCCCAATCCTCGGAGTACAACTGCACAGACTGAAAGTAGATAAACATCGGTACTGTATGTTGAGTTTCAGTCAATTACTGAATAAATACTGCAACGGCAATCTGAAGCACTTTGAGAGAAAAATTAAGTGGCTAGATCTGTAAAGAATTGTGTGCTTTTGTTAACAATCCAATCATAAACCCATGCAGTTGTATCAACTTGCAAGACGCTTGAGCCTACACTTGAGAAATTGCGTAAAAGCGGTCAGCCTGTCACATGTATTGTAGCCTACTGGTTTATTTGAAGTGTTTGGAATCACAGTCCAATGTTGCAGTAAAAATATGGCACTGCATGCTTCATCAGATTTAGAGATCACATTCAGCTTCACAGTCAGGATACAGCTTTGCTAACTTAAAAATTGGAAATAATGTTTAAAACCATTGTAACCACAATCACATCGATGTATCAAATAGATAATTTCAGACAATCCTGCAAATGATGCCTTCTCAAAATGCGTTCTGGGCCAATGGCTTAGCTAAAGCGACGGTGCAAAGCACAGAGATCTTTTATGTTTATTATGAGAGTAAAAAAAAAAAGTTCAGCTTCATTCTAATGGAACAAATGACCTGTATGTAATTTATTCCCCTGCCAAATCAAAAATAAAACTTTGACAATTATATTTCAGCCATAATTTTTAATTCGGATAACAGAGGAAATTACAGGGAGTTGACTGATTACGAGAACCGATCGGAACCACGCGCAGACACCAAAGAGTATAGGAATAAGGCTTTATTCAAGGTCGACAGAACAAGGGTCAGAGTCCAGCAAACAGTGCAACATAGGCAAGGCAGAATCGTGGTCTGGTCCAGGCAGGGGTCAGACTCCAGGCAACAGAACAATGCAGAAAAGACAGGGCGAAGTCCAGAACAGGCAGGAGTCGGAACCGGGAGATCCGTCAGAGGCTGGAGAACAGGAGGACGAAGAACTGGAGCAGGGCTTAGACGGGGATGGGCAGGCGGGCAGGAGGACGGGAGCAGGGCTTGGACGGGAATGGGCAGGCGGGCAGGAGGACTGGAGCAGGGCTGGACAGGAACAGGCAAGGCAGGCAGGAGAACAGGGACAGGATGGGTAGACACAAGGCTGGAAACAGGAACTCGGAACAGGCAGGCGCAAATGCTGGAAAGTGTTAACACAAGCACGAATGCAGGGCACAAGACGATCTGTCACAGAACAAAGAAACAGGTGAGACTATATGCCAGATTAACGACAAGACAATGAGGAACAGGTGAGACAAAACCACATGAGGAAACTCATATCAGGTGCGGGAAGCAGAGACACAAAATGGGGAAATAGGGAAAACGCAGAACGGAATACACATACAGAAAACGCATAGAAAATGAAAAACCCGGAATGGACTAGGACGTAATTGGGAAAGAGTAAGAGGAATTGTGAAAGTTTCTTCAAGTATTTTAGAAAGATAAGAAAGGAGTGATACCAGTCTGTAGTGTTTGACATGACACAAGGCTTCTTGAGAAGAGGAGTAACTCCAGCTGAAGGCAGTTGGAACATAGTCAGATGTCAGGGAGGAGTTGATGATGGTTGTGAGGAAAAGAAGCAGGCAGGCAGTGATCAGAGGAGGGGATCTGGTCGAGAGGGCAGGTGTTAGGTTGACTCACGGAGACAAGTTTTAGGACGTCATCTGGGGAAATAAGACAGAGAGCCATGAACACTAGAACCGCCAGGCTTTTTTCAGGGCCGGTAACCGCCAAAGCTAACGCCAAACACCATCTGCATCCTTTAGTTCTTGAGGGCTGTGTCTCAAATTGCATACTTGCGTACTTGTAAGTACACTTCCAAGGGCACTAAGCAGTCTGTAGTACTCAGTATGCAAGAACGCAGAGTGCTTAAAAACCTGTAGTTGTACTGCAACGTCATAATGTTACAATATTTGATAAAAAGTTATATAATAAATTGATACGTAATCTGGCTGAAAATAGCATAGGCTATTTGTTTTTAAGTAAAGTCTGGTCCTGCTTACAGAGTGATATTACTCTGATTTAAAAATCGTACACATTTTATGTATACTGTATGGTACTACTCCCAAAGTAAAAGAGACCATTTTCAAGATAATTTATGGGATTTACCCTGCAGACATTTTACAGAACTGTGTAGGCTGGCCTACTTTTTGTTCCGACCAGATCGAAACTATTGAGCAGTTGTTTTATTTATGCTACTCGATGTAAACGGCTCTGGGTAGACATTTGTGGATGGGTATCGTTAAAAATGATATACCATTTTACCAATCTATTAATATTTTCCTTTATATGGATGGCCTGCGGGGAACACTTCGGATTTAATCAATGTGTTCATTTTATCGGTTAAATATCACTTATTTAATTACTTTCGCAAATCAAGTTTTACTCATTTTTTTAATTACTGCCTAATTTGTCAATTAGCCTATTTTAAATCCATGAAAAGTGTTAAGATTATGAAAAAAAAAAGAACAAGAAAATATTGTCTATGTCTATTTTATTCAAATTTATTGTCATGCTCATCCATTTGGATCCGTTTTTTCCATGATAGATATTAGGCTATGTCGGTTTTGGTGTCTTGTTTTTTGTGACATGCCTTTTACCACCAACTTTGTATTTTAGTTTTTATTTAATAAAATTTTTGTTTAGTTATTGATGTGTGTAATGTTTGCCACAATGTAATTTGTTCCCCGACTTGCTGTGTAGGCTATATGTAATTTTTGATAAGGAGACTTTTAAAAAGAAGTCCGCTTATTTACAGCTTGTAGCTTGTGACACCGTTGTCTGCTTTCAGTTAGCCTACCTTATTACTTATGGGTGACTAATGTGAACTGGGAGGATAAATAAAAAAAACTAAAAATGATCACAGAGAAATTACACCTAGAACAACTAAAAGGCCCAACTAGGATTGCAAAAAGCTCCAGTACACAAATTGATCTGATATTTACTAGAAGACCAGAAAGAAAACTAAAAATTATAATTAAATTTTAGAGGAAACTTTCCTCAGGAAAGGAAGTAAGACGGTCATCTGAAAGACTAAATTTTCACCCATGCTTGAGGTATGGACTGACAGCCCTGAGCCATGATAATTTACCGTTCAACGAGAATAAGAGTAACCGTTGTCAGCACACAGATCATCTCTCGCCTCCTCTGTGTCTGGCAGTAAGTACGATATTTGAATGTGAGCCTTCAGATCAAGCGAATATTTGAAAACAAACCTCCATTTCAGCCAATCAAATGCTGGCATGCCTAAATCGGTCGTCTTGGAGACGTTGCCGCTGGGAGGGCACATCGGAATGATCTAATATGACTTCACATTACAGGCATTTATCCAGAGCGACTTACACAACTTATAATTTTTTTTTGGATTGTTTTACATATTATCCATTTATACAGCTGGATATATACTGAAGCGATTCAGGTTAAGTACCTTGCTCAAGGGTGTCCTACCTGGGAATCGAACCTGCAACCTTTCGGTTACAAGGCCAGTTCTAACCATTATACTACACTGCCGCTCCAAAGATAATGCGAATGAGTTCACTCAAATATTGGTAGGGACAATTCTGTCCTCCCAAAATATTGGTAGGGACATGTCCCTACCGTCCATATGCAAACCTTGGCTACAGGCCAGGTTTTCGAGCTGGTAGAAACTAATGTCACAAGTAAGCAAAATATTCAGCTGGCTTAAAAAGCTCCAAAAGTAGAGATGCTTTCCAGTTTGACACCATGTTTGTTAAATCACACAAAGATATTTTAACTCCCCCCATTGCTCATTTAATTAACTTTTAGTCTTTTAAACACAGCTCCTTTCCTGATTACTGGAAATGTGCCATTGTCACGCCTATTTTTAGATCTGGAGACTGCCTTGAAGCCAGTAACTATAGACCAATAAGTATACTGCCAGTACTATCAAAGGTTGCAGAGAAAGTTGTCATTGAACAACTGACAACATTTCTTAATACAAAATTTTGGTCTACATTGTATGCAGTTTGGCTTTAGAGCAAACCATTCCACCGAAACTGCTACCTTGTGCTTAACCCTTTGACACGTACGGTCACACCGGTGGTACAGCAATAGAGTGGTCCCTGAAGCGTACGGTCACACCGGTGTGATTAGAACACAATATTAGAACGTCTTTTTTTTACGAATGACGCAACAATAAACCTGTGGGTTAACCGTTGTTTTTTCTAGGACTAAACACACTATGTTCCACAAAAACATTGTACCAAATAAACATCTTTACAACATTTACATTTATTTGTTTATGCAGACGTTCACACTTTCTCAGAAGTAATGTAAGCAGCAAATACTCCCTAGCCGATAACGTTGATTTAGCTACAGTTTGCTAACGTTAGTGCTAACCAAGCTGTCAAAATGAGCTGACTACGGGCTGACACAAAATATAATATAAACAATCTTACAATTTACACTGTTTTACATCACGGGTAAAATCATCCGTGATCAAAATAATTGACGAAATACTCATTTTCAAAAATAATCTGGCAGTAGGCTAATATTGTTTTGTGGTGCTGCCATCTTGTTCTTCCGCATTCAACCAAAGATGATACATGATGAAGAGATGCTCCACTTGCTCCCAACTTTATCCATATCAATTATCAACCAAGTTAACCTGGAAGATTGCCCATAACAAGTGAGTTACAATTGAAGTCATTTTTAACCACTCCACAGATTCCATGTTTGCAAACTACAGTGTTGGCAAGTCAGTTAGGACATTTACTTTGCGCATTACACAAGTCACTTTTCCAACAATTGTTTACAGACAGATTATTTTTTAATTCCCTATATCACAATTCCAGTGGGTCAGAAGTTTACATACACTAAGTTGACTGTGCCTTTAAATTTTTTATATCCTTTGCATGCCATGACTTCCTGAATCCTGATGTCTGTGACCCAACAACATCAAATGACTCTTGATATCTTTTTTTCTGGTACTCTTACAAGCATTTGAATGGATCTATAGGAATTGGGGGGTGGGTCAATTTAGCTGTAAATTACACTGGAACAGTATGGAATGCATGGTTGGCTAAATGTCTGTAAGTCATCAAGGGTCTGACGTATCAAACAAGCCTTAAATCATCACTCTGGTGCCAGAAATACAGTAGGGATAACTTGAAGGGTTTCTTCTCCTGATTTTTCCCCCCATACAGTTCAGTAGGAAAATTTGTCAGGAGAAACAACCCTTAAAGTGATCCATCCATATTTACTGCATATCTGGCAACAGAGTGATGGTTTGAGGCTTGTTTGATACCTCAGGCCCTTGATGACTTACAGCCATTTTACCAATCATGTGTTCCATACTGTTCCAGTGTAATTTACAGCTAAATCTAGTTCCACCCCAAATTCCCATAGAGATTCATTCAAATGCAGAGATGTTACAGTATCGCTTGTAAGAGTACCAGAAAATAAGATATCAACAGTCTTTTAATGTTGTTGGGTCACAGACATCAGGATTCAGGAAGTCATGGCATGCAAAGGATATGCGACCAAATATAAAAAATTTAAAGGCACAGTCAACTTAGTGTATGTAAACTCTGACCCACTGGAATTGTGATATAGTGAATTAAAAGTAAAATAATCTGTCTGTAAAATTTTTTTAGACAAATTACTTTGTGAGAGTTTTACCCCATTGGCAAATCTTGAAATTAGCAAGATAATTTAACTTAAAACAAGTTAATATTTTCTACTCGATTTTAAGTCTCATTACAAGACTTAAAACAGATATTTTTTGCAGTGCGGTCAAGGGCATGGGGAGTCATGCCTTGAAGAAGATGTGGTGAACTCCTTACCAGCGGCCGACGGGGGCAAATTCTCAGCAGTACACAGGGAATTGAAATGTACTAGGGTACAATTGGCAACCAAATTGGGAGAAAACGGGGAAAAATCGGAAACAAATTTTATAAAAAAGGTTGATTTGGCAGCAGAGATGGATGCGGAGAAGGAGGAGAGAAGAGAAAATGGGAGAGGTCATCCAACAAACTACCTTTGTGCCACCTTCTCTCATCAGCCCAAAGCTTTTAACACTAATTTTGCAAGGTTTCACACAGCCAAGGAGCAGGTGGGGACAAACTGGCAGGTCTAGAGGATGGGGGGCATAAAAGATCAAAGGAGAGTGACACAACAGGTAGAACTGTGGAAGTGGCAGAGTTTGTGGAAAGAGAAAGGAGGTCAGGAGGAGTGAGAAGAGAACCAAGGAAGAGTGGAGGAAGGGGAGAGAGACTGCAGAGTGTGTCGAGTGGTGATAGGGTGGAGAGAGACTGCAGAGTGTGTCGAGTGGTGATAGGGTGGAGTGAGACTGCAGAGGGTGTCGAGTGGTGATAGGGTGGAGAGAGACTGCAGAGTGTGTCGAGTGGTGATAGGGTGGAGAGAGACTGCAGAGTGTGTCGAGTGGTGATAGGGTGGAGAGAGACTGCAGAGTGTGTCGAGTGGTGATAGGGTGGAGAGAGACTGCAGAGTGTGTCGAGTGGTGATAGGGTGGAGAGAGACTGCAGAGTGTGTCGAGTGGTGATAGGGTGGAGAGAGACTGCAGAGTGTGTCGAGTGGTGATAGGGTGGAGAGAAACTGCAGAGTGTGTCGAGTGGTGATAGGGTGGAGAGAGACTGCAGAGTGTGTCGAGTGGTGATAGGGTGGAGAGAGACTGCAGAGTGTGTCGAGTGGTGATAGGGTGGAGAGAGACTGCAGAGTGTGTCGAGTGGTGATAGGGTGGAGAGAGACTGCAGAGTGTGTCGAGTGGTGATAGGGTGGAGAGAGACTGCAGAGTGTGTCGAGTGGTGATAGGGTGGAGAGAGACTGCAGAGTGTGTCGAGTGGTGATAGGGTGGAGAGAGACTGCAGAGTGTGTCGAGTGGTGATAGGGTGGAGAGAGACTGCAGAGTGTGTCGAGTGGTGATAGGGTGGAGAGAGACTGCAGAGTGTGTCGAGTGGTGATAGGGTGGAGAGAGACTGCAGAGTGTGTCGAGTGGTGATAGGGTGGAGTGAGACTGCAGAGTGTGTCGAGTGGTGATAGGGTGGAGAGAGACTGCAGAGTGTGTCGAGTGGTGATAGGGTGGAGTGAGACTGGGTTACAATGATTAGCACAGAGGGCATGGAGATGGACACAAACTGATGGCTGGAAACATGGAGAGGGGTGGCAGAGAGGTTAGCTGTGGATCAGGCTCTGGAAAAGACCAAGTCAACACTATTGCTGGCTTTGTGAGTAGGAAGGGATGCAGAAAGTAAGAGATAAAAGGAGGATAGCATTGATTTGATTTGATAGTAAAGAAATAGTAGAATGGAACTTCTCTGTGGGAAGTTTGAAGTTGTCAAAGAGGGCTGTGCCATCTTCCAGAAATGTGGTGAGAAGGGTGTTCAGCTCTTCTAGAAAGTTGTCAAGTGGACCTGGGGGGGCAGTAACGAACAACAATGTGAAGAAAGTTAAAGTAGGTTATGGTGACAGCATGTAATTGAAAAGATGGGATAGACAAGTGTCAGAGAAGAGGAACAAGAAATGTCCACTTGAGCAAACATGTGCCACCATTACGGCCCAAAAGCCTAGGAGAGTAGCTGAAAGTGTAAGCTGCTGAGAGGGCAGCAGTTGTAGTGATGTTGTCTGGGGAGCAAAACACGCAATAAACACAGCTAACATGGAGCACCATTCGTTTGGACTGAATTTGCATTGATGAACTCAAAATGTATATCGCACTTTCCTGCCGCAGTCATTACTCAGTAACCCAGAGGGCGCCCTACTGGAAATAATTCAGAGCGAGGGCGAGATGGGGATCATACGCGCTTATTCAGACTACCAGGCGACTCGGTTACTGCTGAAAACTAGAGCCTTTGTCTGCTCCGTCACAGCTAAAGACCCTGTCATTAAACACAATGCACACCCTCCGTCCCTGTTATCCACTGATTTCTACTCCACTGTCACACGCCACGTCGGCAAAGTCGCGACTTTAGAAACCGGAGGTGTGGTCAGCCGGGCTGGTTTATATGAGCTGCGGAAACAGACATGCATGTGTGTGAGTATTCATACCCGAGACATTAAGAGACAACTGCTTTATGGCGAAACACTGTTCCTTTATTCAACACACAGTCATGTTTATTGCAGTCCAGCGACAAAGCACATTTTACCCCCAGCTGTTGTAAACTGAGAGGTCTTGAGCTGTAAAGTCCTATGCTTTCCAGAAAAATAGTTGTAACTTACTTATAATGACCGACAAAAGGGAAAGTGTAGGCTGTTCTCTAGCTTTGGCAGCATGGAGTGCTTTTATTAAATGCCCCTGTTACATTTAAGTCAATCTCTGCTCAGGACTGTTTGCCCTTGAGACTACAGTGGGGAAAAAGAACACCTTGGTGTAATTTTCTGAAATCACAACAAGAAACAAATCATGACTGGAGAGAATGGACCAGTAGGACTTTAATTAATGATGACAATTTGTATCTTTGTTTAGCTTTCAGGAAGTAATATACGGTATATAAAATATCCAGAGGGGAATTAAAAACACCATTGGAATATGGTCCTATTCACCATTATGCAAGTTGTGTCAGCTAGACAAGAATGTGAACCTAGCACAGCGATAAGGCTTGGTTTAATGTTCCTTTGAATTGCCCTTTCATATTATGAATATGGTTTGCTGTGGTTCTGAGAAGTTGAGCGTGGCAGGACACTAAATCCTGCAGGGATCAATTCTTTCCAATGTCTTTGCTTTCCTACTCTTTAGACGGCAGGAATTTTATGCAGAGGCAAGTGGCTGAATCCACACAGGTAAATCATTAAAAAGAATCTCATCAAATGTAAATCATTATAACACAGCACACATCTGGAAAGTCTATCTCTAATCAAAAGCAGATTTTTGAAAAAGCTTTATTCTGACTTACTGAGGTAAGGGGTTCCATCATGGTGGTTGCTCTTACCAATCAGAACTATTCATCCCTTTTCAGCTGAGAATGCACTGAAACAAAGTTTGTATTGAGAGGAAGCTGATTTGTCAATGGAATTTTTTGTCACCGTTTTGTGTTTGCATCTGTACACAGCATACTACTGTAGAACCAAAATGCTTTTTTAAACAAATGCTTAACAAAGGCACAAAACCAAATCAAAACCTGCTTTATGAGCTGTGGTTTAAATCACAAGAAACCATACAACAGATCTAGTAAAACCACATGTCACACGATGAGAGCACGGGGCGTGATAACGGTACCCTGGGGAGCAGCAGCTGGAGGAGGTACTGTATAGGGTCTGGAAGGCCATTTCAGCTGGAGATGGGGGAAACAGAGGTGGCGAGCAGCTTAGCAATGAGTCGTCAATCAGAGGCAGTGTCTGGGTCAGGTCACGGTAAGGTCCACCACAAGGGGCCTCTGGGATACTAAATACACAAAGCCAAAAAACGTAAGAGCCAGGCCTGTTTTTGTGCACATTCTGCAGCCTCATCTCTGCACTCAGGTAACAACATAAACTAGAGATTAAATTTGTATACTGTTTGGGTCAAGCATTTATTTTGTTCTCAGTTTGTTTTTATTGGATAATGCTTTTTTCATTGCAGCCCCATCCCTCTGCAAACACTCTATCCCAAAATATCAGTGACTCTCCATCACTGCCCACACTTTCAAAATGAACTTGTTCAAAATAGCTTACAATTATAGTCTTCAATTATTATTATTATTATTACTTTAATGTTTAATCCCGATTAGCTCAGTGGTCTTTGGGAAGCATTGAATACAGCTAGGAATTGAACCATTTCAGGGAACAGATATGACAAATGTAAACTATGAGAAAAACCAAAACATCTGGAAATCTTATCAACAGACCTTCCTAATGCTTACCAGCATGATGCCTATCTCTGATAACACATTTTCACAGTTATACAGAGTAAAAAAATAGCCAGCCATCGGTGTGTATGAACAATATCAATGAGAAATTCTCCATAATGTTTATGGGCAAACACCTGTACAATTGTGTTGAACTAGTGAAGCATAGTTTTTTACAAATGTCAGTACTCGTATGATATTTTACAATTGTGTATAGTGAACAACCAATTAGCATTGCTTTTAGCTGAATGTTATATATATATATCCAGAAAAACATGTTCAGTCACCCTCTTCAAAAAATAACTAAATGTCAGATGCATTTTCAGCCATGGCTTACTGTAGCTGCACATTGTCCACTGTAATAGATGCATGGCTCTCTTTTCCATAAAGTATACTACTCTGTATTTAAGAGCTTCCTACTTTGTTTTGAAGAATGTTAATCACCTGAGGAAGCTAACAAAGAAAAAGGATTTTACAAAATATTAGACAATTGCGAGTTCAAGTTTGTGTGCCAATTTATAGCAATCTAGATTGCTAAGGGAGAGAGATCTTCTAATTATTTCCATGGTAATAAAGTTTGAATTCTAGCTCTTGGAACTGAGAAGGAGCACTTTATTTTACCAACTTATAATGACAGTGCAGGCGAGTTTCCGTCTCCTGCTAGGGGTGTGTTGCTATTAGCAACTTGCTAGGAGACTCAAGAGGGTTTGCTTTTTGATGAACAGGTGCTTCCTCTATCAAAACAAAGAATTTCCCATTGATCTTGGCTGTGCCCCAGTGACTCACTATTTCTTTAAAATTTTCATAGTAACTATTACTATGAACATTTTAAAACTAAAACAATATTTGAACAAAACTTTAAATAATGTATTGAAGAAAAAAAACTAAACTTTTTTTAGTCAAGGTTTTCGGTTTGGATTGGTTGAAATGAATGTAATATAATTTTAGCTTTTTGTTTTAATTACTATTCAGTGATCCCAAATAGTTCTGGACTTTAACAGCTTGGAATGTTCTGCACTGAATAAAGTGGTAGGAAAAATATATATTTAAAAAACACTTTGCCCCTTGAATGAATGCATATGTGATGTGTGCCTGTTAGCCTGGAGAATTTAATTAAGCTGAAGAGCAAGGCAATGTGTATGTAGGTCTGTATTTTAGGGTCCACATACGACTTATCATTTTTTTACTTGCTTACAAAATAGCCAATTTATAAATCTTAGTCTGAAATAATGTCATTTTTCACTCTTTTGTTCTTTTTCAAACTCTTATTCAATTATTGTAATAACTTATTATTTAACTTATTGATACATAAACAGCATCACGGGCCCTAGCCTTTTAGTTGCCCTTTACACTCTTTGGCTATATCATCTGGGGATATTGAGAACACTTTTAAAAAAATGAAAAAAACAGCTTTTCAAAAAAAGTATACTCAACTGGCATACTCAAATAGTAGGTAAGTGTGCTGATTCTGACTATTCGGACACAGTCGTAGACTGTAGAAAAATATGGGTTAATACAATTTTTGCCTAGGTTTTAACCAAATGCTCATCTACTGATTTCTCCACTTTATTAAACGAACTGTGATTCAGATTACAGATCTCACCATTTTGTGAAGTCCAAACCACATGTCGTCAGAGTTCTATTCATATAGCCTACCTAGCATGCAGCTATCGTAAAGCAATAATTAAACATTGTTTGGCTAATAGTAACTAAGTTTAAGTTTGTTACTTGAAATTATAACCAAATCATGTGTAGCGGATATTTTATTTGCTGTAGCTATGTCAGAATGGATTGTATGGATTTGCTAATGCAGGCTACTGGCACCTGTCACCTTGGCATTTTCATGCAGAGTGAAAGGTTTGTTTTTTTCTGGTAGCTTAACACAGTAGCCTAGCTGGCTTATGCTTTTGTCATGTTTTGTTAGGGCCCTGTCACACTATAGCGTATGAGAGAAACGTATGAGTTGCGTATGTAAATTCATTAAATAATTTTCATACGCACAAAAAGCCGTTGAAAATACATAATTTTTCGGATACTTACCGTATTGAACCTATGAGTAGCGTATGAGTAGCGGATCGCCAGCGTATGGCTAGCGTAATGTGCGTATGGCTAGCGTATGAGTAGCGTATGAACTGCGCATGTCCAGCGTACCGCTATCACATGACAAAGTGCCTATATAAGCGGCGGCCTTTCCACATAGCAGCATTATTGCAGTAGACGTCGAGCTATCACCATGGCTCCCAAGAAGAAGACATCATGTACCCGGGGCCGAGGAAAAGGTAAGAAGACCCCATCATCATCCTCATCCAAACCTGCTGATCCACCTGTTGATCCACCTGTTGATCCACCTGCTGATCCACCTGCTGATGCATCTGCTGATCTACCTGTTGATCCACCTGTTGATCCACCTGCTGATCCACCTGCTGATATACTTCATACACCTGCTGATGATGAGCCAGATGTTCGTGTGCGCTCAAGGTCCCCAACTCCTCCTTGTGAACGCTCCCTTGAATCATCGGTTTCATCAGCTGTGTCGATTGCTGTCTCCACCTCCTCCTGCCTAGCTGATGACAAGGTGAAGAAGAAGAAGAAAAGGGCCAAAAAGAACCACTGCAAACTCAGCATCGCCGATGAGGAGCTGATGCTGGAGTTCATCCGCGACAACCCTGTGCTGTGGAATTTCAAGATGACAGATTACAGGCGAAAGGACAAGATCTGGGAAGACCAGGCCCAGCTGATGGAGAAGACAGCCGACACCCTCAAGGGCTGGTTCCGGTCATTGCGTGACACCCACACACGCCTTGACAAGAAGAAGAGCGGCGATGGTGCCCCAGGCCTGACTGAGAGGGAGGAGTGGATCATCTCCAAATTCGTTTTTCTGAACACGGTCACTCGCCACCGTCCTGAGCCCCTCCAGAGTGTAAGTATACAACTATTCTACTTTTTCTGGACCTCATTAATTTCATGACAATTCAATTTGCAATCATTTTTGCATTCATTCTTGTATTCATTTTTGCATTCATTTGACTTATGATTTTATTATTTGTCTTTGCAGGTGAAGGCAACCATCCAACAGCACAGAGGAGACCTTGATGCTGCCGAGACTGCCTGCGCTGACCTGGAGATTGACCTGGATGAGCTCACCCCTACCCCCTCATCCACCCCTTCATCCTCATGCAAGTGGCCTCAGGACAGTGCCCTCCTTGAGTCCCTACAGAAGAGAGTTGCTGAGTCCGGCGCCATCCTCAAGGACCTCTCCAAAGCCCAGCAGCAGCCCATCACAGCCCGAACAGCCTTTGCCAACTATGTTAGAGACAGCCTGCTGACCATGTCCAAGGCCAATTACAAAAAGGCAAGGTCCACCATCAACAGGTTTCTGTCTGACCTGATGGATGAGGACAGTGATGATGAAATTCCAAGTGCCATGGGACCTCCCCCCATCCCAGCAACCCAGCCACTCTCAACTACCTCACCGACTGCGCCCCAGTTCAGCACCGTCCTTCGGCTCGTTCATTACATTACATTACATTACATTATAGACATTTAGCAGACGCTCTTATCCAGAGCGACGTACATAGTGCATTTTCAAACTAGGAACAAGAACGTTTAAAAACAACCCTAAAAAGGCAAATATGAATCTAAGTACTAGGCGCAGTCAGTATGATTGGGTTTTTTTTTTTTTTTTTTTTTTGGGGGGGGGGAATTACACAACATTAATAACAATAGTCACAGGGAGGTAGGGAGGGGTGGAGAGAGGTGCAGCTTGAAGAGGTGAGTCTTCAGTCTGCGCTTGAAGGCGGTCAGACTTTCTGCTGTTCTGACCTCCACGGGGAGCTCATTCCACCACCGTGGGGCCAGGACAGACAGACGTCGAGACCGGGTGCTAGCATGAAGAGGGGGGGGTACCAGTCATCCTGAGGAGGCGGAGCGCAGGGATCTGGCAGGTGTGTAGGGTCTGATTAGTTTTTGGAGGTATGGGGGGGCAGATCCTCGGACTGCCTGGAAGGCGAGCACCAATGTTTTGAATTTGATGCGAGCCATCACCGGTAGCCAGTGGAGGTCAATGAGCAGGGGGGTGACATGGGAGTGTCGGGGGAGGTTAAAGACCAGGTGCGCTGCTGCGTTCTGGATAAGCTGAAGGGGTCTAATGGCCGATGCTGGCAGGCCAGCCAGGAGAGAGTTGCAATAGTCCAGGCGAGACAGCACCATTGCTTGGACCAGGAGCTGGGTTGAGTGGGTGGTGAGGAAGGGGCGGATTCTCCTGATGTTGTACAGGAAGAACCTGCATGCCCGGGTTACTGCTGCGATGTTCTCGGAGAGGGACAGCCTGTCGTTCGGCCCCTCAGCACCATCAACCTCCGACCAGTATCAGCCACCTCCCTATATGTGGAGAAACGTGCCTCCAGCATCATCAGTGTGGGGTTCACAGTGTATGGAGTACATGGAGCAGTACCACCAGCAACCCTTCCAGCATCCACATCAGCAGATGCCTCCTCCTCCTCCTCCTCTACAGCAGATGATGCCTCAGCAACCTCCTCAGCAAACTGAGCAGCAGCAGCGCACCACCAACCCCACCCCAGTGTCTGCCGCCTTGGGTTATGCTGCCCAGGAACCAGCCCAGTCCAACCCAGCCCAGTCCAGGCACAGCCTTTGAGCACAGCCTCCCGAACATTTCTGTTGATCAGTATTGATCAGTTTATTGATTTGTTTATTGATCAGTTTATTGATTTGTTTATTGATTTGTTTATTGATTTGTTTATTGATTTGTTTATTGATCAGTTTATTGATTTGTCTATTGATCAGTTTATTGATTTATGATCAGTTGATCATATGAATAAACGTTTTTGAAACTTACTTCTGGTGTTTTTAATACTTTTATAATACATCAAATGATATGTAATTTATAAGTACCCCTGACCCCTAGAATAATAAACTGCACTTTACACTTGACTTTAAACTATACAATTGTTCTAAATCATCCTGTCTTGCCATGGAACTGCACCTGCACCTGAGTTGGCCCAGTGCTTCAGGAGGTTCCTCTGCTTCTTTCCTTTCTTGGTGGAGGTGTTACTGCCAGCAACTGTATGTGTGTCTTGCAAGTTCCTGTCCTGTCTCCATGCTCCAGGGATGAAGTCACGGTTCATGTTCTCTGCACAGTCGAGCTGCTGGTTACTGAGTCCAGGGTACCGTATCCTCATCAAATTGTGCAGGACAATGCAGGCTTTCACGATGACCTTGACAGTGGAGAGGTGATGCTGCATGGTAGTCAGCAGAACCTGGAAGCGGTTCGCCAGGATGCCGAAGGCATTTTCAACCACCCTCCTGGCGCGGGAAAGCCTGTAGTTAAATATCCTCTCTTCATTGTCCAGACCCCGGAGGCTGTATGGCTTCATCATGGTCTCTCGGAGGGTGAAGGCATCGTCACCGATGAAGAAGTAGGGGACATCCTGGTAGTCATTGGGTAGAGGATCTGGGGCAGAGAATCCGATGGTACCGTCTTCAGCAAATTCCTTGATGTCAGAGTTATTGTAGATCTGTGCGTCTGATGCTGATCCTGTACCACCGAGGTCTGCCCAGATGAACTTGTACTCCGCGTCTACAAGGGCCATGAGTACAACAGACATGAGTACAACAGAGTAGAATCCCTTGTAGTTGAAGTATTGGGAACCACTCTTTGGAGGACAATTACAGGCAATGTGCTTCCCATCTAGTGCACCACATGTATGGGGGAAGTTCCACTTCTGGAAGAACTTGTCAGATATGGCACGCCATCCCTCAGGAGTGGTGGGGCAGGTCATCACCTCGGGCATGTACTCATCGATGATGGCTTGGCAGACCTCTCTGACGACGAGTGACTGGGTGTTGTGGGGGACCCTCCATCCGTACTTCATGGTTGAATACTTGCTCCCAGAGGCAAGGTGACGCAAAGTCAGTGCGAGCTTCAGGCCAGGCTCCAGGGGTTCCCTGTACCAGGTGTGTTGTTTGGTGATCCTGGGACCCACTCTGGCTAGCAGCTCATCGAACATCTCGGGGGGCATCCGCATGAAGTTCTTGAAGGATGTTTGGTCCTCGTTTCGGAGCTCCACCAGAAGCTGGTCATAGAGGCCAAACTGCCGTCGCCTTCCGATCCATAGTCTCACCCAGACTTCACGTCTTCTTCTTCTTCTCCTCCTTCTTATTCTGTTATCTTGGATGTGGTGAAGTGCCAAATCGATCATATTATACTGGTGTTGGAGAAGAGCCACCTCCATCCTCTCTCATCAGAGGTCCACGAAGAACTGAAGAAGATCTAGAAATGGGAGCCTATATATACACTTTCTCAAAACGCTGGCCATACGCCAATCATACGCTAATTGTACGTTAAATACGTTATTCAATCGTCAGGCATACGCCAAGATGTCTATATATGTTGCAGATACGTCAGACATACGTTAGAAGTACGTTACTCATGCGCTATCAATACGCTAGCTGTGCGGTACACCTTCATGTCAGCGTATGTCAGCGTATGACCAGCGTATGCTTAGCGTATAAACCATACGTCCGAACACGCACAAAATTTTTAAGCATGCTTAAAAAAGTTTTTGTGCCTCGCCGTATGCCAGCGTATGCCACCGAATGCGACCGTGCTTGAAACGTACCTCTAGCGTAATTCTAGCATTTTCAGCGTATGCCTAGCGTATGCTTAGCGTATAAACCATACGTCCGAACACGCACAAAACTTTTAAGCATGCTTAAAAAACTTTTTGTGCCTCGCCGTATGCCAGCGTATGCCACCGAATGCGACCGTGCTTGAAACGTATACAACCTATGCCTAACGTACCCCTAGCGTATGTCAGCATATATCAGCGTATGAGTGATATTTTTCAAATGCTGGCATACGCTAGTACGATACGCAATAGTGTGACAGGGCCCTTAGGAAGTTGTCTGTGCAAACATTATTAAGACCTAAATCAGAATTTGTTGAATAATGTTGAATGGAGTGATTAGTAGGCTAGATAGCTAATACATAGGCACAAATTGCAACAGCGCTAAAAATATTTTTTGTGAACAATTGTGTTTTGTAACTTAGATAACGTTACGTGACCATAGATATAGAACAATAGATGTGACATATCTTGTGATGGAATAGTAATTTGGTGTTTTGAAATGGAACAATTTTGCAGCCATCTTGTCCAGTTCCTAGCTAGCAATAGGAACCTATGGCAAAAGTGCCATGTACTGTCTTTCTAACCCATATATATATTTATTTTTAAGGTATCAATTGAGTTTTTTAAGGATTGCAGTGTTTGCATGGATGCTCTGGCAGTCTGAAATAATACAATATGTATTTAGATTTTGTTGTTTTTTTGTTTACTGCACAGCATGTGCCAGTCTTTTGGAGTCCATCTTTTCTGCCTCCTTATAACATCCTATCAAAACCGATTATAAATCATAGTACATATGAGAAGGTCAAGATGATAATTTCAGACAAACATGAATACAGTAATTGGGACGGATATGACTAACGTTACCACGAGGGGGCCACCGTGCGGTTATCTCTTTTGTGACTACTTGGTTATTCCTCCTTGCAGTGCGTGCCTCTCTTCTCAACCCAGCTGTCTGTGTCCGCTCCACTTCAGGGCTATAAGGCAACATTTTCCGAAATCTACTGTCGGGCTTTTTTTTTTTTCCGGGTCGGCGGATTTAATGTCTTGCAATTATCACACGGGCCGGGTTTGTTCGGGCTCGAAGTTTTAGGCCTGTTGAGAACTCTGCATCTGACTGGCTAACGTTACGCAACTTAGGTAATTACCGATCTGTCAGATAAACTGGAATTTGTGGATTCTTATTTCAATACTTTTGTGGATTTATAGGCTACTTTTCTTCAACGGAGTTGTATATTATTTTCTTGGATGCACGCCTACGAAGAAAGTAAAGCAAGGTAGGCTCTGTTAGCGGTGTGGTGGTAATGTTATCTTCCACTTGTAGTAGGCCTGCTAGATAACGTTAGCACATTTGGGTATTGATGGCTCCGACATGACACATGGGGCAGAGATGGCCAGTAACGTTATGCATTCATTTTTGTGGCTTCGTTGTTTAATGTGTTTGTTTTGTATGTGTTATTTGTCTAACCTTAGCTAAACATCGAACAAAAAGTTAGGAAATTTGTGTTTGGTAGATTATTTCTCTGTTGTAACAATGCTTCTTGGCAATACATTTTATACCGTTGGAAAGCCTGTTTATTTCCCTTTTAAATGGTGCCCCATTTGTAATGAAAATGCATTTGTGGGATGAGCAGCACAGCTGAGTATGTGGGTTGCGCCCATGTAAAATTTGCCAAATCTTCTCTGCCAATGCCAAACAGCTTATTCTGCTGTTGCCAGTGACTCTTGTTTGGTGTTGTTTGGTGGATTGGATGATTGAAGTCTATCAGTAACAAGGAAGAAACAAGACATATTGGCAATTTTACAATTTATTAATTTAACAAACAGTCAGGAGCCTCAGTAGCGTGTGGAAGAACCATACACAGCCACAACAGCCTGGCACCTCCTCCTCATGCTGGTCACCAGCATGGTCACACACTGCTGTGGATGGCATTCCACTCCTCAACCAGGATTTGTCGCAAGTCAGCCAACGTGGTTGTGTTGGTCACTCTAGCATGAACAGCACTCCCAAGCTGATCCCACAAGTGTTCAATTGGGTTGAGGTCAGTACTGTTGGCAGGCCATTCCATTCTCTCAAATTCTGGAGGTAGTCTCTGATAAACCCCGCTCTGTGGGGGCGAGCGTTGTCATCTTTGAGGATGGAGTTCGGTCCCAGACTGTGGAGATATGGGATTGCCACTGGTTGCAGAATCTCATCTCGATATCTCTCTGCATTGAGATTGCCTCCAATGATGACAAGCCTAGTTTTTCCAGTGATGGAGATGCCGCTCCACACCATCACACTGCCTCCACCAAAAGGTGTTACTCTATCGGTGCAGCAATCAGCATAGAGTTCTCCCCGTCTTCTCCACACTTTGACCCTACGATCCAACTTCCGTAGGCAGAATTTGGACTCATCGCTGAACATAACGTTCCTCCACATGTTCAGGTTCCAGTGCAGGTGTTGCCGACACCAGCGCAAACGGGCCTGACGGTGAATTGGCTGCGTGCAGTCTGTTCCGGTTTGTCTGGGCCGAGAGCCGTGTGCCATATCGTCCTGCAAACCTTGACTGCAAATCTGTAGAAGACAGCTTACGGTTCGGTTCCTAAGTGCTGAAAGGGTGAGGAACCGGTCTTCTTAGGGTGTCGTCTTCTTGGGACGCCCACTTCGCGGTCTGTCTCTGACATCCCCTGTTTCATGGAACTTGGCCTTCAGTTTGGAGATAGTACTAGGTCTCACTCCAAATAATGCCGCAACTTGCTTTTGCGGAACACCAGCTTGAAGTTGCCCTATCGCACAGGCCTTATCGAGATCAGACAAACGTGGCATGCCGATTCTTGGAGCAGACACTAATTGACCACTGTAGCAGGGCCCATGCTCACAGGTGCTGCCAATCAGGCACCTGATTGTCAGCACCTGGGGGTACCGGAAGCTCAAAACAAGAGTCAATAGCAACAGCAGAATAAGCTGTTTGGCATTGGCAGTGTCATGGATCTTGCCTTTCTTCCCTTATCTCCGCGTCTCTTTATTACTTTTTGTCGTTTACCGGCAATCTATCGGATTTTCCTGTGTTCCGCCACGGGTTTTGTCATTAGTGAGTTCACCTGTCATTTATTTCCGCTCACTATTTATACCCCGCTTCCTGCCTCTCTCGTTGCTTCCATGTTATTTCACGTAACATTCGAGCCGGTAAAAAGGGTATAGGAAGTTGTACTGCTATCGACCGCTTTGCTTATCAATGCGGGACTTGTTAGCAGTACAACCTTAGAAAGAAAGCAAGTTCTCTTTATACGCTCTTATTTCAGAGCAGAGGTTTTCGTTTTCTTTTGTTTTCTACTCGAACCTACGAGTGCCTCACCCAAAGTTTTTGGGGTCTTTTCAGTTCTCTGTTTCTTTTGTTTCACTCCACAAACGGGAGTTAGATAAGCGTTATTGCTTATTTCTTTGTTTTGCTCGGTGATCGAGCTCCTCGTTTTTTATTGCGAGGTTTGTGTTCTTTTATTAAATTTTTTTTCTCCACGACGGATCATTGTCCGTTCCAGTGGTGTTCTTAGGAACACTTTAAGATTTCCCAGCTATTGCATCTGGACCTCCAATATTCCCTCCGTGTCTCTGACATAGAGATCCTTTACAGGCAGAGAAATTTGGCAAATTTTTCATGGGTCGAAACCCACATACTCAGCTGTGCTGCTCATCCCACAAATGCATGTTCCTTACAAATGGGGCACCATTTAAAAGGGAAATAAACAGGCTTTCCAACGGTATAAAATGTATTGCCAAGAAGCATTGTTACAACAGAGAAATAATCTACCAAACACAAATTTCCGAACTTTTTGTTAGATGTTTAGTTACTGATGTCACTTAAACTGGTTGCTTAAAAGTTTGGTTAACCTAAAACCTAGCTAACGTTAATCTGTATGGTTAGGTAACGCGTTCCCTAATGTTAGTAGTATTGTTGTTGTTGTTAGTAGTTAGTCGATAACTTCAACTGTGATTGTCCAGTTGCTTTCTAACCCTAGCTTAGAGTAGTGCTAACCTTATGCTAATGTTAACAGTTGGTTGATAATTTGAATATAGATTGCAGTAACGTTAACGGCTATATATATATAATATATCATTACAAGGCAGAGACCGAATAAATATTGTTTCAGCATGGTAACGTAGGCTACCGAGAGAGCACGATCGCTATGGACAACTGATGCGGTCTGTCGATACGGGTATCCAGATTGACCTGCACCAAGCTGCTATAATTCCTAAAGAAATTGTAGGTGTATTTACTTTGCAGTGGTATCAATTGCTGGGAATGGTAAAGCAAGATGGTACTATGGTATGTGAGGTGGCAATGCGGTATAATGGGATCAAAATAAGGTGAAAGTGTTAAAATATGGTGACATATTTTGTGGTAAGTAACGTTAGTCTAAAGAACTTGGATACAAAGAAGTAGCTGAATAAATTGTGATGAGTTGCCCAGCGCTCACATAGAGCAGAACGTTGTGATTCAAAAATCAGTGCCCATTGACTCCCATTCGTTTTTGGTGATAAAATGTCAAATATCTCAAAAGGTGTATATGGTATAAAGGTAAAAAGTAATAGCAACCTGGAGGGTGTATGAAGGTATAATATGAGGTATGAATGGTGTCGATGGTGTGAACGGTGTAGGAGGGTCAGCGCAGTTGTACTCTGAGGATCGGGGTTCGCGCCCCGGTCCTGCCAGATCCGAGCGTGGCCAGTGCCCTGTGGAAGCGGCAATTGGCGGCTGCTTCCGGGTGGGGGGAGGGGCTCGGAGAGAATCGCTGCACAAAATGGCCCTGGGTGAGTTGGAATCACGGTCAGGAGCTCGAGGAGTCGCGCCCTGTAGAGGACGTGGCGCCCTCCTTCCTACTACCGGCTGACAGGGTTGTATAGCGGTGGTTCTCTAGCGGTTGCTACATGGGGGGAATTGAATTAGAATAGGGGTTCAATTGGCTACTAAATTGGGAGAAAAAGGGGGAAAAAATCAGAAAAACAAATAAAAATAAATAAATAAAAAATTGGCGGAATAATAATAACGGTCAGTCTGAGCGATAACAATAGGTGTAGTTTTTCAACCACACCTAATTACTGAGATGCCGATTCACACAGGACTAATAGGCTATTATTATATGACCTCTGTGTTTCACGAAATATGGTAGGTCATGTGCGGTGGAATTTTTACTTTACAAATTACGGACATGGCAGATTCGCATGGTTCTTATGTAGGACTTCCTCTGACATCTAGCTCCTAGACAACATTTTAGTTATTAGCGGGGAAAATACTTTAGCTGCAAGTTACAAAGCTTCTTCTGGAGATGATTAAAAGGTGTTGTTAAGGAATTTGCAAAACAGACATGCTATCCTGAACGTCTATGTTATTAAAAAAATGTATTCCATTCCCCAAGCCATAGACAAACTTCGAAAAGTGTCTTTTGGAAAACTTTGTGGACGACCACACTCATATGGCAAGCCGTTTTAGCTTGCTTATGATATCAAGAATTCAATTTGAACTAGTTATAATTCAAATTCTTGAATTTTTACTCATGTTCATGAGCTTCATTTTGTGACTGAAGGCAGGCTAACATATGCATTGTGACTTTCTTAAAGGGCCAAGTACCAAAAGGAGTTCTCTACGGGCCTAAAATTTCAAGCCCGAACTGAACCCGGCCTGGTGACGTGAGGCCCAGGCCTGGTAATTCCAAGACCCGAAAAAAAGGCCTGACAATAGATTTACGGGGCTATGAAAACATCGCCTTATCGCCTACAGTGGGTTGATGAGGAGAGAGGCATGCACTGCAGACAGTCAGAGAACAAAAGGCTGCCATGCACAACATATATAACTGTGAGCAGTTATTGCTCCAAACTTTAATAATAATGTAAATTTTTATTGCATTATATGGGCTACAGCATGTCGCAGTGCAATAGCCTAACTATATGACTTGGTGCACATCTAATTCTCATTATTACCCCTTACTTTTCAATTACACTTACCCTATCCACGGTGGCCCCCTAATGGTAGTTGTTGACGTCTCAATTATAGTAGCCTATTCATATTTGTTCAAAAAACAACAACATTTTGAATCCTGTAGGCTATAATAGTTAAAAGGGTGTTTTACAAATAGGCTAGCTGTTCAGGAAAATTTGGAAATAACATAACCTGTGTTATGCAGATATTTCTCACATTTATAACACAAAAATTTGTTCAGAATTAAGCGAGTTATAGCTTATTTTATCAAGGGAAGTCTGCATCTATCAATACACTCCCAAAATACGCTGATCTTGGGCTGATTTTGAGAACTCTAAAAGGGAAAACACTGAAAAATCCACTTAAAATTTAGAATGACGAGTCAATTAAATCACAGGAAGTGCTCTCAGCAAGCAGATAATTTGGCTATACTATGACAAGTGAAATTAAAAAATGTAGTTATTGGTTAAATTTATGGTTTTGATAAAGTAGGCTATCTAAGGTAGGTAGATTTCCTATCAAGAATTGTATTTTAACTAGTTCAAATTGGAAAAGCAATAAAATGCAATTCTTGATATTGAGAATAACAATTTGAACTAGTTGAAATTCAATTCTTTATATCAAGAATAACAATTTGAACTGCACTGCTCAAAGAAATTAAGGGGACACTTAATCAACACAGTATAACACCAAGTCAATTAAACTTTTGGGATATCGATCTGTCCAGTTAGAAAGCGTAAACTATTGTGAATCAATTTCACCTGCTTTGGTGCAAATGAAAGTGACAACAGATGGACAGGAGAGGCAACAGCAAGACGACCCACAAAAAGTAAATGGTTTTGCAGGTGGTGGCCACAGACCATTTCTCTCTCCTTATCCTTCCTGATTGATTTTTCTCTAGTTTTGCATTTTGCTAGTGCCCTTGTCACCACTGGTAGCATGAGGTACCTGCAGCCCATTCAGGTTGCACAGGAAGTCCAGCTCCTCCAGGATGGCACATCCATACGTGCTGTCACAAGGAAGGTTTGCTGTGTCTCCCAGCACAGTCTCAAGAGCGTGGAGGAGATACCGAGAGACGGGCCATTACATGAGGACAGCTGGACAGGGCTGTAGAAGGGCAACAACCCAGCGGCAGGACTGTTCGGTATCTGCTCCTTTGTGCGAGGAGGAACAGGAGGAGCACTGCCAGAGCCCTACAAAATTACCTCCAGCGGGCTACTTGTGTGCATGTTCTGACCAAACTGTCAGAAACAGACTCCATGAGGGTGGCATGAGGGCCCGACGTCCTGTAGTGGGACCTATGCTCACAGCCCAGCACCGTGCCGCTCGATTGGCATTTGCCAGAGAACACCAGAATTGGCAGGTTCGCCATTGGCGCCCCGTTCTCTTCACAGATGAGAGCAGGTTCACACTGAGCACATGTGACAGGCGTGAAAGAGTCTGATATCAAGAATAACATTGAATTCTCAATATAAAAAATTAAAGGCACCTTTGAAATGAATGGGAAAAATGCTTGAATTATATCTAGTTCAAATTGAATTCTTGACATAAAATTTTTAAATTATAACTAGTTAAAATTGGATTCTTGATATCAAAAACAAGTTTAACAAAAGATAAAAGGGCTTGCCATACACTCACGGCATAATGTCAATACCGGATACAGATGCAGTGATGAAAAAGCCTGCACACAAAACTGCGTTTCACCTGATGAAGATCCAGTTCGGATTGAAAAATTGTCTGTCGATTAAATGGTAAAATGCAGTTTTGTCTGCAGGTTTTTTTCCCCACTGCATTTATTCTTCATTACGTTACGCTGTTGGATGTGTGTGTATATTCTCTCAATAGGATACCATAACGTTAGACAGACACACAAACATTTGCTCGAAGGTAAGCAAACTGAGCTATATGTTGCCTATTAATAACATCAGATAACAAATCTAATCTATTAGCTGTAGTAGTAATTAAATCCAAATAATAGTATATTTGTCAAATGCACAGTTAACAATACAGCAGATAGATACAGCATTTGTTTGCTGGCAATGAAATGCTTAGCCTGCGAGCGAAGGGAAAACCTGGTAAAAATACAGCTGCCAGAATATTTAACGTTAGATATTGGACATGATTAACTACCTATGTTCAACCTCCCATAACGGCGTAGCATAGATAAATGAGGCATAGGCCTAACGTTACTAGGGATGGGAATAGTTAGATTTTATTGATACCAATGCCATTATCGATTCTGCTTATCGATCCAATTCCTTTATCGATTCCTTAAATATTATTTGCTCTGCCAGATCTGAGCATGGCCGGTGCCCTGTAAGAGCGGCAATTGGCGGCTGCTCCCAGGTGGGGGGGAATTGCTGCGCATATAGCGGCCCTGGGCGAGTTGGAATCACGGTCAGGCTAGGAGGAGTCGACCGGCTGACGGGGTTGTGCAGCGGTTGCAACACGGGGGGAATTGAATTAGAATACGGGTTCAATTGGCTACCAAATGGGAAAAAATCCAAAATAAAAATAATATAGGCTATTAAAAGACCAACTATTACTATTACATTACAGTCATTTACCAGACGCTTTTATCCAAAGCGACATACAAAGTGCATACAGAAAGGCCATCGAAGTAACTACAGAACAGATAAGACAACGCATATCCTTCCCATAACGTAGCAGCTATCCCTAGTAATGAACATTGATTGTAGTTCACAGTAAGCTGTGGGTAAATCAGCTATACTATATTTCTATTCTAAATACTATTATAAACTATAACATCAAATAGTTAGACAAGAAAACCATTGTCCTGATGTGTTCTTTGAAGTCCAGCTGATCATTCAGGACCACCCCCAGGTTCCTTGCAGAACGGGAGGCAGCCACCATGGTACCATCAATGGTGATGGAGCGGTCATGTAGTGGGGATGTCTTGTATGGAATGAAGAGGAGCTCTGTCTTGTCAAGGTTGATCTTCAGGTGATGGGCTGCCATCGTCAGCATAATTATGGTATGAGAAGCCATGTGAATTAATTGAACCAAGAGACTTAGTATAAATGGAGAACAGCAGAGGACCCAGTACAGATTCTTGCAGGACTCCTTTAGAAAGTGGATGGGGTGAAGAGACGGAAGGAACCCTTCTAAGAGACTTAGTAGGATCTATCAGTGAGATACGATACAAACCAAGAGAGGGCAGTCCCAGAAATGCCCATCTCAGCGAGTGTGGAGATCAGAAGTACATGGTTGACCGTGTCGAATGCCGCAGACAGGTCAAGTCGAATCAGGACAGAAGAGAGGAAGGAGGCTCTAGCAGTGGCGAGTACCTTCGTCACGGCCAGGAGAGCAGTTTCGGTGGAATGCCCAGTTCTGAAGCCGGACTGATGCGGGTCAAGCAGGTTGTTCTGGTAGAGAAAAACAGACAGTTGGTTATTACTATCGGACGGTCATCTAAAATGGATTCAATGACATAATATTTATCAAGTATAAAGCATTCGTTTTTCATTCATATTTCTTAGTCATGGAAAATGTGTATCTACTATATTTATGCCTGCACAAGTGGCAGAGCATCCAATAAAACAGTCCTAAATGTATAATTCTGTAAATTGAAATGGCATTATAAATGTGCTGGAGGTCTAGGACGGGCGCTGGAGGTCTTGCCCTGGATATGGCTTTCTCACTTTTTTCTCACTTACACTCTTTTAAGTTTTTTTTTAAAAGAGTGTAAGTTCTTAACACGTTTTCTTTTATTTCTTTTTATGTGCATATTTTCTTTTTATTAGTTTATCTGTACTTATCTTTGGCCGCCTGACCCCTGTCCCGCTGAGCTCAACTCGGCGTGGTTAGCCCTGAGAGGCTGGGACTGATAAATTGATGCCCGGGTAAAGAAGGCCGTACTAACCATTTTTACCATTTCTGCTTGAGTCCTCATCTTAAACCTTTTACCACATTTTATTTCTTTTACAAAGTTGTTTCCCCAGTGTGGGCATTTTATTAGCATTTTTATTCATATATTTTAAAAATCATTTCAGTTTTTATTTTTGAGTTTTTATGCACAGCTTTTAAGTTTTAAGTTATTTTAAATTTTTAAGTTCATATTGACACCTCGGTTAAGCTATTGGCTTTGCTAGGCGTGCCAATTTTTAAAAGATGCGATCAGAATTAAGTAAGGTAGACTGGGTGTAACTTCTTGATTATAGGACTGTGAATGAAAAGTGGGCCAGGTTTAAAAGGGTTATACTTGATGCACAGTGCAATTTCATTCCAAAAGTGCGGAAAAGTAAGCTGAAAAAGCAATCTCCACAGTGGATGAATAAAGCTATACGGAAGAGTCTGAGGGGGAAAAATAAACAGTTTAAGATGTATGTATGTATGTATGAATATTGTAGTATGAGGGCTAAGGTTAAAAAAGAACGAGGGGTAGCCAAAAGGCTCCATGAAAGTAAAATTGCAGAAGATGCTAAAAATAATCCAAAACGTTTCTTTCAATACTGTAGTAGGAAAAGGAACGTAAAAGAGGAGGCACTAAAAATAGCGATGGAGCACTGCTTTATAAGAATAAGGATATTGCAGATGCCCTAAATGGCTACATTGTAGAGAGTTTTACCAGAGAAGAGGGTACTAATAGGCCAGAAGGCATATTCAACACTCAAAATGTCTTCACAGATTTTGAGTTAGGAGATATAGAAGTATTTACAGAAACTAAAGACAAACAAAAGCAGCTGGTCCTGATGGCATATACCCAAGGGTACTAAAGGAGTTAAGTGAGATCATTTTTAAACGACTGGCAAGTATTTTTAGACAGTCTTTAGAAACTGGAGAAATACCAAAAGACTGGAAACAGGGTAATGCAATACCTATATATAAGAAAGGAGACCATATGGATCCAGGGAACTACAGGCCTGTCAGTTTAACTCATGTAAAATACTTGAATCTATCATTAGAGACAGACTAGAACTATTTTTATTAAAAAATGACACACTAAGGGATAGCCAACATGGTTTTTGTAAGGGAAGGTCATGCCTGACAAACCTTTTAACATTCTTTGAGGAAGCTACCAAGTGTCTGGATGGGAGCAGGGCCTATGATGTGATCTACCTAGATTTCCAGAAAGCATTTGATAAGGTATCTCAAAATGAGGTCAGTAGGAATTTCAGGGGACAGGGTATTGTGGGAAGTGGAGTTCCACAGGGATCGGTGCTGGGTCCACTGCTCTTCCTCATTTATATAAATGACTTTGACACGGACATTGAAAGTCAATTAATGAAATTTGCAGACGATACAAAACTGGGAGGTTTAGCCAACAGTTTGGAATCTACTAAAGTAATCCAAGAAGATTTAAACAAAATCCAGAAGTGGGCAGAAAGCTGGCAAATGAAATTCAATACATCTAATTGTAAAGTTCTGCACGTGGGGAATAAAAACATAGGGCAGGATTACTATATGGGTGGTACAAAATTAGTAAGTGCACCTGTAGAAAAAGACTTGGGTGTAATAGTCGAATAATAATAATCAAAACCTATCAGGGTCTGGACAATGTGCTGTAGCAGTCAAAAAAGCCAACAGGATGCTGGGATACATAGCCAAGAGTATTGATTATAAATCTGAATGGATTATACTCACCCTATACAATTCCCTTGTTAGACCTCACATAGAGTATTGTGTGCAGTTCTGGGGTCCCTACTATAAAAAATATATAGAGGCGCTGGAAAAGGTCAAAAGACGGGCAACCAGAATGATTCCAGGTATAAAAAATAAGTGCAATGAGGAAAGGCTGGAGATGCTTGGACTTTTCAAGCTTAGCAAAAGGAGAATTAGGGGAGACCTGATTGAGGCCTTTAAATTTATTAAAGGGATAAACAAAGTGAGCTGCAAGAAATGATTCCAGTTCAGTTCGGTTAGCAGAACGAAATATTTTTTCTCACAGAGTGGTCACATTGTGGAATAGCTTGCCTGGGCATGTAGTGGAGGCAGAAACACTGGGAGTATTCAAGGCCCAGCTTGACACAGTGTTAGACAATTTATAACACTAAAGGCTCCCACAATTTTAACATATTCTTTTATTCCTTGTATTGCAGTTTTAATTTTTTATTTTATTACATTCCTTTACTGCTTTTATTACAATGTATGGTTTATTTTAGATTGTATTTTAATCTCTAGTTATTAAAGCATGCATTTTTTATTATATTGCTTTTATTTATTTTCTTTTAGTGGTAGGAATAGACGAGCATGTTGGGCTGAATGGGCTGTTCTGTTTATGTACTTAAAAATATCAGTGCTTAAAAATATCAGACATCAAAGAAAATAAGAGACACTGGAAAATAATGAAAAGGGACCCGAGAAGAGAGGATAAATTATCAGTTTAACTTAAACTAGATGGCAAAAATATTGTTGTTTAACCACTGCTCTGTGATTGGGATATTTAGGAGTTTCATTCTCTAACGATGATCGCAAACTTTACTTTTGAGTTACTTACGCTCCTATGCGTGTTTCATAAAGCTGCACCGTAACATTTGCATTGGTTTCTGTATTATCAGAACAGCTTCCACTGTCACCATTCTCCCCTATCTCATGTAGCCTATAGGCTACATTTACATGGAAGAAAGATGAGATCTTTAACGTTACCTGACCATTTTTGGAGGCAAGCTGGCTTCTCTTATTAGCTGAAGATGACGAAGTTTGAAGATTATCACTAATTTAGGTTAGTTATTCGCTTTCCAAATCTACTCATCTGTGCGTGGCCAAGCAGGCAATCGTTGTCAGTTTAGTCTACCGCCAATCAAAACACTCGTTTTACACTTGGAGTTGGTCATAGTCCACACACTCCACAAATCTGTTGAATAGTTGATCATTTCCAAAGACAGATCACAAAATGAAGAGCTTACGTGAACACGTTTTCTATTGATTTTGAAATGATAGTAGCTTAAATTCTTTTTCAAACAATGACATTTCCTTTCAATATTTTTAGATGGGGCGGCAAACTCTGCCTGCCAGCATGCACTGACTGAATGAAAAACGTTCATGACGTGACGTTGATTTACTATACGCAGCTGTCGGGAATACATGCTGGAATCGATAAGAAAATTGATAAGCGCAAATGCGTACGATTCACAGGAATCGGAAAACTTGGAACCGGTTCCTAACGGGAATCGGTTCTCGATTCCCACCCCTAAACGTTACAGGTAAAAAGTTAAACGAACGTTAGGTCAAACTAGCCCTAGAAACATAAGGTAAGCGAGCGCATCTTGGGATCCTTCTTTTCAAACTTTGCCATTGTCATTCCAACTGCTATTCGATAGCTAATGGCAGATAATCTTTTCCGATAACTAGCACGTTATCATAATGGATACATTAACTGTTCAGCCAGGATATTTGTGCCTTGTTCAACTTCGATGTGCAACAGTTGTGGTTTTTCATGTTTTTATCTGCGAGCAATATACTTTTGCAGTTATAAGTGATCTAGTTCGTTTAATGTTGTATATGTAACCCTCCACGGAAAATTGTGGAAATTGCTATCAATTTGCAAAAGACATCCGACTTCCAAAAACCATCTGTGATTTTTTGTGGTAATTCACTCAAGCAGTCGCTAATTACATCTTAATTACGTATTAATGGTTAAATATTAATGAATGTCTCGACGCAACCCGCAATGTCAGGTACATTGTATACCGAACATGCAAATACTTGTGCTCGAAACGTTCAGACAGTTTTGCATACTTCCGGTAGGAGAGGAGTAGTAGTGGGGAAGTGGAGGAAGGGAGTGAAGAATATTGGGACACAGCCTCCATCTCCTTTTGTGATAACCTACATGGCTACAGTCGGTAAGGAGGGCGGGACTTGTGGATATTTTTTTAATGGTCAATCATTACAAATCACATCATGTCCCCAGGTAATACTAGTCCCGTGCGAATAGGGCATGAGATAGATAAAAAATAACATTACGAAAAATCATACCGAAACGGTTTTGAAGAGCTCCCCCCCACCGCCATACCGTGACCACTGTATTGTGATGCGAATTGTAGCCTAGCCTACCGTTAGTTGAGTGTAGCCTACTGTTATATCCCTAATAGCTAGCTAGCTAGTTAGCTTTATACCTTTGATTGAATAAATGTCAACAAACACAAACAGTCATTACACATACGTCTGTATTTGCCATTTTTTCCTTTTTCTCCCCTGTGCACCAGGCTTGTAGCTCTTTTTTCCGGCTGGTGCATGGTGGGTGGCGATCCAGTGCATTGGCAAAGTGACATTTTCGGCATTTATTTTCATGCTCCTGACCCCGTTTTACTCACCGTGCGCCGAAGTGGGCGACGAGTCGCTGGTAGAGGTGTGTCAGTCCAGATTGAACAGCGAACGTGCAAATTTGTGGCTCTATTTTCCGGCCGGTGGCGAGCCATTATTGGCAAAATTGTAAATTTCATCACGGATGTGCACGCATCTGAGCCCGTTTGGTAATTTTGTGACTCGCCATGCGCTGAAGTGGGAGGGAAACTGCTGTTGGGAGGGTGTGTCCATCAAGAGGGAGCAGTCCAGTTAAAATTTAGTGCAGCGGAATGCTATTTTGGGTTAAGATTAGACCGTGATTCACGCTTGCACTGCCCGCCAGGTGAGACCACGTTTACGGCGCAAATAGCACCACAGCGCATGCTGAGTTTCGGGTCTTTCCCGAGTAATGGGCCTCATTCATGAAGCGTTCCAAAATATGCGCGTACATTTATGTACGAAATGAGTTGGTACAAAACATTTACGCTGGATTCCTCAAACCGTGTGGGACAATTTTTTTTTAAATTATTGTCAGTACCAGTGTCATGAACTGGGAAAGTAAAGGCCTAGCAGGAGATACCATGTACCATCAATGCAGGATCAGACCTCACACAAACTGTTAAAGTAGTAAAATTAAAATAAATACATGGATTGACATTAAATTGAAGGTGAAGAAACGTACAGCTGCGCATCTATGTCTGCATCGGACGAGCAAGCCCATTGCTTTATCACAGCCTAGAAATAAATGAAACGTTATTCATTTAGTAATTTTGTTGGGGTTCTGTGCATGTGAGTTGTTGTTTGAAATCGGGTAATCATAGGCTACCTTATTTTAGAATCTCTCTGGCGCGTTCTAATTGCGGTCACATTGATGCGCGTGTCCCACTGAGCACCAGAATCGAGCTCCAGATTTACGTACCGGGATATTATAATATAGCCTGGCTACATTCTCACCGGTTAAAAAACCTTCACGGTTAAATCAAGTTTATCCGGTTTTTCACCCTAACGCGAGACAGCGTTTCACATACTTTTCAGCAAAAACGTTCACTAGGGTGTGCAGTCTATGGCACCAATGACATTGGACAGGTTGGCAATTTCATAAAAACCCGCTTTACCTTCACCTGGTTTTGGTTCTTGTAGGGGAACTGGATGTACGCTGGCATTAGCTGGATTAAGCTGTTGACCACAATTTCAACCCTGGCTACAGACAAGTAAGCCACTTTAAAGCTAATTTCGTTCATTGGTTAAATGTGTGTTTTAATTAGCATAGCCTATGTAAGGTCATGTAGAATAATATTTTTTTGCAATTTAGAAAAAAAATAGGAGGCTACTGGGAACATTCATTAGCCTAGGTTATGGGTCTAATTAAACAGTTTCATAGCCTACACTTGATTAATAGGCGTGATCTAAAGTGTTTGCTTTTTACAATTGTAATTTAATACGTTTGCAATGTGTATTTCAAAGGCCACATTTAGTCTTGTGAATTTAACAGAAAAAAAACCCTTAATATTCTAATTATCACTCAGAAGCTACATTTACCGGCATTCTGAATTTACACATGGTCCTGAGCGTGTGCAAACAAATCTCAGATACAAAAACGTTGATGAATGCCAAAATACGGCCGAATTTGCTAATATGAACAATTTAGGTACACATTCATTCTGCTCACGTTTCATGAATGAGGCCCAATGTGTTCAGGAACCTATTAAAAGCCAACCGTTTTGTGGATCATATGCAGTCCAATCTGACTTTGAAATAACTCTCGGCAGGAAAAATGTATACTTTGCATTTATTGTTCGTTGTCTTTTTTATTTTTTATGTTAGACTAATCCCTGGCTGTTATTGTACAGCACTGTGGTCCCAGGGGTACTGTATTCTTTCTAAATTGACTCTATTCTTTCGGGAAATTGACAGTGGGTGGACTCATTCTGCGAGTGGGAGGCATCCCAACCACGCAATGCACACGGCTCAAAGGACTGAAAAGAGGTCATTTGATTAGCTATGGTTGAATCCAGCTGAAGCACACCCACTGATAAATATTCAGCATAACCCAGCCCATTTTCAACCTGTGAAGCGTGCTGTGATCTGTGCGCTCCTTGCCTCTGGTCCGAAAATAGCTAAATTCAGTAGCCACACCCAGTGCGCCATATGCTACACCACTGAGTTTGGAACATTAACCAAGAGGGGCGGGACTTAGCAATAGGTCAATTGGCTGTGTGGATTTGCCTCTAGCATGTTTTAATTTCCTTTTTCTCACAGCAGCACTTGTGAGGGGCTATCCTATCATGATATCTCCAAACTGTTCACTTCAGCAATGAAATATTGCAATAGGAACAACTTATTATTTGACTGATGGGCTTTGAGTAGGTTTGGAAACTTTATGTTCAAGAGCTGAAAATTGACAGTTCTCTTTGACAAGCAGCTGCCGTTACTGCACAAGGAAACATGAAAGGAATCTCTGTGCACATATGTAACTGACAAGAAAGCACTTGATATGTGCCACTGAGGGTTACTGCAGCTCTGCCTTTTATCTGAACACCAGCTTGAGAGCTTTGGTATGGAGTACTCTGTTTCGTACCAGTAAAACCTGTCGGTCTACATTGCAGAGGCCAGAGAGGTCAACAGTAAGGGCCATGCTTTGAAGTTATTTACCAGCTTAGGTGTTTGCCTTCAGTCTATTGGGGAAAAAAAGATCAAGGGAGGTGGGAATAATATAACATTTCCTCTTGTCGATTTTAGCTTAGATGCATTTACTGTACTTTCCAGCTCATACAGTAAGCGCACGTGTGATGCCAATGCATTTGCGTGCTCAACAATGGGACAGAGTATGTAGGCCTTTTATGTAAAAAAAACTGTATGAGGGCCTTTTATGTAAAAAAAACTGTCCCAATCCATTATGCACTTCTTAATGTTAATTACTACAATAATAGACAAAGTGTATATTACCAGCCCAATACAAAGTGGAATGTGCTTTTCACTGAAGAGGGAAAATTGAAATGAGACAATTATGATAACAGGTCATTTATTATAATGAGTATTGTTATGTAGGACTGATTTTTAGACAAGAATACAAGACAAGAAGGACCAGGCATCTATAAGTTTATTTTGTTTTTATTACTTTTGTGACAGTTTATTTTAATATAAATCAAGGGGTTCAGGTTTAAGCCAAGAAGTATGATATAATTACCATTGTTGTTGAGAATGTAGACTTAACTACTGATTTGAATAGCTTTTGTGACCTCTAATGTTATTATTGTTAATGTATTGAAAACTGTAGCCTGCGCTGACAATAATAATCAACAAAATTCTTAATATTTATTGCTTATGCTTGCATGGTTTATTAAAGGCAAAACTGAAGGCAGAAGTGCAAACAAAAATCTCCTTAATTAAGTGATTATTTTAATTAGACAAGGAATTTGTAATTGTATTCCACATTTGTGCACTTTGAAGGAAAAAATATGCAAGTCATTTATGCATCTTTTAATTCTCTGAACCACATAAATAAAATTCCATGTTATTTGTCTGATGTAGAACTATCAAATTGAAGAAGTTGGTTGAGAGAAACTGATTTTGTTCCCCTTTCCGTTGTATCAGGTGAATGCTCTCATTAGTTCAGAAGTCTCTTTAATTCCAGTGGATTGTTATATTATCACAGATAATGCTTTGGTCTATTTGTATTTGTCTAGAGCACTCAGATACATAATGCCAGAGCCAGGGAAATCTATTTAATCCAGCAAAACTGATGTTTTGTTTCTTGCTGAAATTCTTTGTTTGCGTTCTCCCCCCATGCCTATCACACCTTGGGCGTGCGTGAAAGAAGACATCAATCACAAGACTCCCACAGACACATTATGATTTGTTCTAAAGGGAAAAATCAATGTCGTCATTGCAGTTAATGAGATGTGGAAGGCTTTTTGTAATTTGATTTGGAAGGGCTGCATGCAGCATAGGGAAGACTGGCAAAAAAGAACATTCTTCTGCATGTGATTCATGCGGTGTGCAGTATCTTCATCCTTCAATAAAAATGAGCTCAAACTATTAAGGCAAGTGAAATAATTCTTACACTAACAAAAACCTTTGTTTGTTTGGTATGAATTAGGTCAAAGCGATTTCATAGCAACATCTGCAACTAAAGTACAGTGAACACTAATGCATTATAAACACCAGCGGTAGACTTTGCTGCTCTATCTAATATAGAGTTGGATGCTGCTCCGATATAATATTTTGCATTTGGCTTAGAATTTCTGAATTAATCATTCTCCAATAAAACACCAGTGCCCTTGTTCCGTCAGCAGACGTCTCGGGTTTCAGAGGCAAGCCTTCGGCCCGTTCTGGTGTTCCACCGTTTCAGAAACGGGGGGCGTTTGACAAGGGTATAAATTCTGCCTTTGCAAACTTTTGCCCACTGCTTTCCTTGAAGGCCCTGCCCAAATGTGGACAGGGAGCACATTAATAAAAGTGATGGTAAAAAAACAGGGAAACTCGTGCTCCAGTCACAGAAAAAAACTGCCACCAGCAGACTACCACTCTGCCTTAATGAAAGCTTTATCTTGTTTAACAAGCAGGCACTTCCAAAGTCAATCAGGGGCATTCTATGAAAGCCACTGACTCCCATGACACTAAGAAATAATAAGAAAAGGGTGGCATTAGCCCTGAGAAAAAGATGTGCTCTTTCACCCATTGCATTCCCCTCATAACGTTACATCCCATGTCTGTGTCAAAGCCGTCTTGATGCCTCATGAGATGAAATGGCAGGTGGAATGGCATTTTCTCAGCCATCCAGACAGGAAAACTGCTTGAAAGGGGGGCCTTGGTATGAGAATAGGACATCGAAATTGGCCAGATGTCATCAGCCTCCTGCACCATTCAGGTATGATCCTGTTGTCTTTCTCCAGGCGATCTATCAGCACAGCCTGATCAAAAAGGGATCCCTCTCCCAGCATTCCTTCGTTCTCTTCGCCGACATGTTCGGGAAGAGTGTCCTCCGCGGTCTCACTCAAACTACTTCCTGCGAGCCAAACCTAAACAAAGGCCCTCTCTCTCTCTCTCCCTTGGGAACAGGAAAAGAAGTGCGACTCATACTTATAAGATTATCTGACTTCTAATATTTCATTTTAATGTATAAAAGCTGAATTATTTCATCCTCTGAGTGGAAACGTATGAAGCCAGGAAATATTTTCGTGTTGTCCTCTGTTCTCTGGGGGATGTTATTACAGTGTCAGCTTGTGGGCATCACAGTAACTGGAAGTTACGAGAAAAAAATAACGGCAGACATACAATACTGGTATTTGTGTTGATTTAAAGGGTAGTTGTAGAAAAAAGATTTCATTATTAGCCATCAAACATTTAGCTCATCTAAATTTAAAAGAAAGAAACTGGAGCAACCTGGAGGCAAATAAAAACAAAATCCCTTCAAAACTATGTTGACAGCCTGTATGGACATGAAAGAAAAGAAAAGTTCATCTGAAAAGAAAAAACTTGCCCTTAGGCGTGGACCGAGCAAGCAGGAAGAAGTGTAGTTTGGACAACAGACAAGTAGTACAAGGCCGTGTTGTGTACATCTGGTTTTCGGGAACAATATATTACATTGATGTCAATCTTGCCCCATCCCTTCGCAATCTGCCACAGGGTGCTGAAATAACTTCTGTTATTTCATGCAGCCAAACAAGGGGGGAATTTTAGAGCAGAGGCATAGAGTGCACAAACACTCAGTTAACAGAGTCCCCGTAAGATCACATGAACTGAATGGGTTGTCAATGACTAACCTACCCTTAAATTCTCTTTCAGAAGGAACAACATTTTTTTCAAATATCTTTACCTCCTGTTTCCAAATTCATGTGAATTTGATTTGTTACATTGAACAAGTTGTCATTGAAGTGCCTTTCAAATCCAACCAGGAATTGTTTTGACCATGCAGTTAGATGAGGGATAAAACCTAAAGATTTATGAGTTGAGGTTATGACTGTGTAATAATTATAATAAACGTATTTATCTTAAATAAAAACAAGTGGGAGGCCCAAACTGATATAAGGAACGAGGGGTGGGACACATTTCTAATGGACTTCTGACACTCTTAAGCCCTATTTGGATTAGGATAAGTTTTACAGGGGGAGGTGGGGTAATGTAATCATTACCGGATGGTCTATGTTATTTTAGTCTCCTTCCGAATCTGCCATGTCTGTAACCTTTACAGACTGCACGCTCCCGCAGCAGTAAAGATGCCGGTGTCATTTACCTACTGTTATATGCCCTGTAAAAAGTACCCATCTAGGTTAAAACAATCCCGTGGGAATTGAATGTTGCTAAATATTCTGTTATTTCCTGTGAGAAAGGAGTTTCCCAAGTCTTTTCTCCTGGTATGAGGCACTCGAGGAAGCCTTTGGTTGTGCTCTCTTCGGTCCAAGTCCTGGCCACAACTATTGGCCGACCTCTACATTAAAGGGTAACTACACCCTAGATCACTTTTTTTTAGCTGTAAACGTGTTTGTATGCCTACCTTATAATGAAACTTGTTCATCCATTCCGTTATTTCAACAATTCTGAAATAATAATATAAATCAGGAGAAACTGGTAGGAAAGCGTCTTTGTGCTGCCCCTAACGGTTGAAATTTCACTGCCCCTGCCCCAATTGTGATGTCAGTGTACCTCTTTGGAGGTACCTCTACGTCATATGGATGTTGTCGACCACAACGGAAACAGCCGGCACCTGATTGGTTAGATCCACTACGTTACTTTCGTTTCGGCTCCACGTTTTAAAATCGGAACAACGTTGCGTCCTGTTCTTAACCTCTTTTATTCCACCTAAATAGTCCACTAAAATATGTTTCTGAAGATACTTGAGGTGAGAAATAGGCCATGCAGTTGCTGAATCTTGGTTCATATTTGATGTGCAACGTCTAGTTTGATCCGAGTTATATGTAATAATTTGTACAATGTACATTAATTTATGCAAATGACGATGGACACAGCTCCTCCGCCCCCACCCCTCTCCCTCGCTCACTCCACAAAGTATTTTTCATAATTGTTTCGTGGGCGGAGACAGGCTGAAACAGTTGGTGTAGTTACCCTTGAAGTGTACATTAAATAATAAGACAGAGAAGCAAATCCAAACTGGCTCAAAAGTACTTATCAGTGGGGCAACGCTTGTGGCAGGTTTAACTATTGTCTGCAGTAGCCTAGCTATAGCCTTGTATACATGTTATGGTCTAGCCTAACAGTGTACTATTGTTCTCAAGCTAACGTTAATAAAGAGGTGTAATGCAGGATTCCTCGTGTTTTTTCTAGACAGTTTACCATTCCAACTTTGTGTTCACATCAGGTTTTTTGTTTGTTTTTTGAGCACTTGCATCTTTTTCAATTGCTCCCTGCCATCGCTTTTCTGCCAGAACAATCAGTTTGCAGTTAAGATATAGGATGTGTAACGTTATATGAGGCATGGAACATTTTTGGTGGGATGAAAAATGGACTACACTCCCATCTTTGCATTTCTAGACCAGTAGCGGCGCCAGGATTGTAATTATGGATGGGCATGTCAAAGTGGTGGGTGGTTGTTTCATTACATTACAAAATACTAATAATAGTGCAACCAAAAGCATACAGATACAAATGATTCATTCTCAACTCATCACAGAGTAGGCCTAGTGCTATAACTATTAGGCTACAGGCAGATAAATATGAACACAGTCTCTGCCCTGTACGTACGATTACAAGTCATTTCAGAATAGCGATTACAACACAAAAGTAGCCTATTGGTCTACATATGAGCACAAACGTGTCCGCCTGTGTCCTGTACAAATAGACACAATAATAGGCTCGTAACAAATAGTAGTTTCTTTACATTACAAAATACACATAATAGTGCAACCAAAAGCCTGTGTCCTCCACTCGTCATAGCTATGGAAACCATTACGCTACAGGATGAGACGACGGGGTTTGCTCTTGAAGATGTCTATAATTTAATCATAGTCCAAACCTTCAGTTAGATCTCTCTCAAACGTGAGGAGACATAGGTTGTTCAGGCGAGAGGTTAGCATTGAGCTTCTGCTTGCAGTTTTTATTCTTTTGACGCTGGAAAACACTAGGCGTTCAACACTACATGTTGTCATTGGTAGGGTGACTAATTCCTTTTAGAAAGAATGGACATGGGGGAAAGCGTCCTCATTACACGCGTCCATCACCTCAATTAGGCTCCCAAAAGCCATTCCTCTGCTTTCTTTTCTGGCAAGACGTTGCACAAACACGGAAAGCTTGGTTTCTGTCACTGTTACACTGAAAAGCCTGCCAGAGAGATTTAGACTATTTGTCAGGTCAGTCAGATCACTGCCACGGGGTGTTGTTAGGAAAGGCCCAGCCGATTTCATGAAATCATATGTGTCATTTTGGAACCTGGCATTCAACTCATTAAGTTGACAGTCTATTATCTGGTTTAACATGATGCGCAAATCATTGTCGTATCTGACTCTTGTTGACTTTCCCAGCGAAGTAGTGACAACGCTGTTCTCAAGTTGACAGGGGAGCTTTCGCGAATGGGCTGGCAAAGATGTGTCCCAATTTTCAATGTTATTATCCCTCAACATCTCATTTGTTGTCCGTTGTGGCAACTGTCATTCGACCGCATATCTGACAGGGATTGCTTGAAGACTTTCAATTAAATCTGTAGTGTCTGTCACTGATATGTTGTTGATTTCAGGCCCTTGGTTGCAAAGTACGAAATACCAAACAGGTTTTCAAAGAGGATGAGAAGGAATACAAATTTCTTGGTTTGCATCTGGTGCAGCGATGCCTGCGTGTCTATCTGACTCTGTCCTCCCTCCTCGCTATACTGAGACAACACCTCCAACACAAGGTTGTAGAGCGTGAGCACTTTCCTAACTGCAGCTGACCTGGAACTTCACCTTGTGTCACAACCTCGTTCTAACTCAAGGGGTCTGCGATCGGGGTACATCTGACTCTGTGCCTCAAGGAAACGGGCATGTAATTGACTGTCAGTCATAAAAGTATGCAGTCCATTCAGAGTATCAAAAAAAGTAGCTGCATCAGCTGACATTCGCGCAACAGCCGCAATGACTAGATTGAGCCTATGTGAGTGACAATGCCTATAAATAGAATTAGGGAATGTGTGCTTAAGAATGGCCTGAACACCCCTTTTATGTCCAGACATTACAGAGGCCCCGTCGAACCCCAGCCCAGTCTTTGTCCAGCTCAAAAGGTTGCAGAAGTTCCAAGATTTTCTCTGCAATGGCACATGCCGTCGTCTCAACAAATCCTATGGCTCTCTCCTTGATAGCCCCCCTGTATACGTAGTGTAAGCAAACAGCCACCAGTTCCTTTTTAGAAATGTCCTTGCATTCGTCGGTAAGTATTGTGTAAAATATTCCATCAGAATCATGCAATTCCTTCTTTATACGCCGTAACAACAAAGAAGATGCAGCATCAATAAGATCGTTTTGGATATCATGAGTGACGATTGTAGCGTTTCTAGGGAGGGCGTCTAGGCGTGCTTGTATGTCTGGATTGTATTTGCACAGGAGTTTAAACAACTCTCTGAAATTTCCTGTGTTTGAACTTGAATCATCACTTTCACTATGTCCACGTACTGCTATTTTCCTCCTGCAATTACTGGAGATAAGCCTCACCAAGAATGATTTTGAATTCAATAAAGAATTTTTCTTACAGACAAGTGGCACAGCTATGGGCAAAAAATTTGCACCGGTTTATGCCAACATTTACATGGCACATTGGGAGGAGACAGTTTTTGAAAAATGTCCCAAACTCCCCACTAATTATTTTAGGTATTTAGATGACATTTGGGGAACATGGACACATAGCTCAGAAGATTTCAAACACTTCATAGGGATCCTCAACACGCACCACACATCTATCACAATTAAACACACCACACACTATGAACATATAGATTTTTTGGACAGTACCACATACAAGGGGCCCAAACCTCATTTCCCCAAACACACACATTAGACACTAAAGTTTTTTTTAAAGACACAGACACACATGCACTCTTACACAAGGACAGTCTCCACCCAAAACATACATTCAAAGGTTTGATTAAATCCCAATTACTAAGATTCAACAGAATCTGCACACAAACTACAGACTTTGAGGAGGCTACCAACACCCTCTTCAATGCATTAAAACCAAGGGGATATTCCAGATCGTTCCTCAGACAGATTCGGAAAACCTTCTTGGCTACAAAACAACAGGACACTCGAAAAATCATTCCGCTTATCACCACCTACTCGACATTCAGCCAAATAGCAAACAAAAAAATTAAACGGAACCTGGCCAGAATTCTGCAAGACACAGACCTGCTCCAAGACTACAAAATAATTTCGGCCTACAAAAGAAACAAAAACCTTAAAAATCATCTGGTAAGCAGTAAATTACCGGAAATCAACATTTTACCCACACAAGACCCGATATTTTACAAACAGGCCACTACAGTAAAAAACAACACTACAAACACAACATACCTTATTAAACAAACACTAACAGCTAACACATATAAATGCATATATGTCATAAAATGCACACACTGTGACATAAAATATGTAGGAGAAACAGGAAATACAATTAAAACCAGATTAGCACAACACATATGAGTCAATATCACTATACAGTGCCTTTGAGACTAACCAATTTCCCAAAAAAAAGCTGAGATTTTCCAGTGAACTTCATATTCATTGTATTAAGTAGACCTTATGCTGTTAGAAATGCATGTTGGTCAAGCTCCAGCACTTTTTATAAATTAACTGCAAGCAGACAATGTACGAGCAAACCGCAAAATATGTCCACCCTGTCATGGACAAATTCAAAGTAGACTAAATACATTTTAATTGCATAGTGATTATAAAATGTACATTTTCAGAAAGGTATTTAGTCCCTTTCTCAACAATATATTTTAGTTAATGGGAAACGTCTTTTGATAATAATGCAATTATGGCAAAATATTTGTTTACCTATAAAATCTGCGAGAGTTGCACTTTCTTTTCTAAATAAAATCTAACAACAAAGATATCTGGTCAAACTTTCAAACAATACTATTTGGCCCTCATTTGTTTATAAAGAAATCACACAAAAGGTTTTGCTAACTTGTGAAAATAATTTGTTTATTTTCATAAAACATGAAAATGACAGGGTGGACAATGACATGACAGGGTGGACCTTGGCATGACAGGGTGGACAAGTTGTGAAGTGTCATTGAATGGCCTCATAAATGAAATGTATCTAAAGGAAATTATGTTATAATTTTGTCAGAGGTCCTTTTCTCATGTAGGGGGAAATTACCACTTGAACAGACTGGTTTGATCCACTCTACCTGCATGTGGCCACTGAATAAAGATGCCCAAAACGAGCCATTAATGTGGCCTTCAAGAGTCAAGAGAGTCAAGAGAGTCAAGTCAAGAGAGATTTATTTGTCACATGGTGATTGTACATGTACAACATCAGTGAAATGAAAAGAACAACTCCTAAAAACAGACTTCTGGTGTTAAACTCTGTACACCAAACATTCAACTGTAGGAACAAGAAGATAAACATATTTTAAGTGGAGAACAGTTGATAAAAATAAAAAAAACATTGTGGTTTTCAAGTATACATAGACAATCATCAGTGTGCTACCGAGAGATCACTTAGACGTGTCTCCAAACAGTCTCTCCCTCTCTGCAGAGAGACGAGGCTCAATTCTCTAGTTGCTCTTCTACATACTTCCAAGCAGACGGCTCAATCTGTAGAGAGCGCCTGTTCAGAGCCTGTGGTTCTGGTATTAGGCAAAGTATCTGCCAATCATGGTACCAACAGATGTCCTCCCGGAGACTTGGCTAACGGAACTTGTTTGTGCCATTGCGGTGCAAACAGTTAACTTTCACACTGTGCCCTTCCACATCCATGATGACACCTGGGTATGCTTCATTGTCGTAATTAACGACACACCACTGTTATCTGGTGTCTTTCCACATGCTGGGGACTAATCAGATGAAAGAGGAACATCAGCTAGAGTGACCTCCTGAAGCAGAAACCGGGGCAGATGAACTACGGGGCGCATTGGATTACGGACTGTATCCCTCTCTGGGATGAAGAACAGCTCGACAGATGTGTCCAGGCTTTTCAACTTGTCATATAAGCTCTGGGCATCAGGGATATCTCCTCCATGGGCCACAATCCGGTCTGCTGACCTCTTGAGGGCCCCACCCACACCGTCTGGTGCCCCCTTCCCATGGCTAGCCTCAAAGAAATTCCACGTTATTTATTTGAAGCCATACTTGTAGTGTTCCGTTGAGAGGTAGAAGAAATTTCCCTTTTGTCGGTACTGTGTTGCAGGCCCGTCGCTAAAAGAATGAAGTATGCTGACTTGAGGGTGTCTTTCTCTTACTACCTTCAGAACTGGATCAAGGTGGGCCCAGATGGTAACAGGGTCGTGTCTTCTGGAGGGTGATATGGAGCAGAAGACAAACAGTGACGCAAACAAACAAACAAACAAGCAAACAAACAGTGACGCGGCTGAAGAAAAAGAAGCAGAAGAGGTTGCTTACCGATACAATGAAGAACTTGCATAGGAAGTTTCTCTCTGAGCACCTTGGCCTGCGGTGTAGAGCACTTCAGTGTGCAGACTGGCCTGCTGGTGTGAGCCTAATTTCACTAAAATCTATATCCAAGAGGGACTCGTTGTGCTTCAGGTTCCTCCTGAGCTCCCTGTAGACATCAAACTGCCATTTAATGTTGAAAACATGGCGCCTAAAATGGAGAAGCCTCTCCTGGAAATCTGTGTTAAGGTCATCCTCCGTTGTTGTTATCTCCCTTTTTATTGTGATTGTTGACACTTTCTCATCCTTCGTGATCTTCTCTGTCATCCACTGAGATAAACAAATGTTGTCTTGCCCAGGAGTTTTCAGCATCGGGTGACAAGTTAGGAGGCATTCACTGCACTCACCATAAGCACAGACCTTGGCTTTGGGGTCACACATGCTTGCTTCAGACATTTCTTCAATATTTCTTGAAGACCATGGCTCTGCAAGGCATTGGCCATGAATTGCAAGTTCTCAGGGATGTATGGAAAATAAGAGCTCTTTTGGATGGGTGAATTCACTTTTTGACGTCCCAGCAAAGCATTGACTTTTGCACGTGGTGATTTGGACACACTTTTTTTTCTTGGCCCTATGGAACCTCTTCTAGAATAGAATAGAATAGAAACTTTATTTTGCCATGTATAACAGTACAAGTACAGTTATATTGGGATTCTTAGTGCCGCTAGTTCCTTACAGTGACTTATTCAATTCTAGTCAGTTCTCTTCTTATATTTCTCAGTTTTAGTTTTCTCTTTTGCCAGCTGTGCCTGATGATGATGATAAGCCTAGTTTGCCTAGACCGCCAATTAAAGTTAGTAAGGGAACGTTTTGAATTGTATTTTTCAAGGAATGAGCTCAAGTGGAGTTGAGATAGCAAGGAGATATCGGGAACGTCGTGATGCTGACCCGGACAGAAGAAGAAAGTACCTTGAGAAAGAGAGGGACAGATGGAATAAAGACAGAGAGACTGGAAAGAAGCAGGGTGTTAATGAGCTCAGTGAGAGAGAAGAGGGCAAAAAGAAAGAAATGGAAGGAGGCAAAAAGTCAAGCCAGAGCCAGAGCCAGGGCCAGTGCTTTGCTACAGTCAGAGACACCACCCAACTCTCCTGCAATTCCTGAAACTCCTGAAAATCAGCCCGAGCCAGGGCCCTCCAGGTTAGATCATTGGAAGTTTAGCAATAAGACTTATTAGAAAGTTTAGATTTATTTGAAGGACAATTATCAACTGTTTATGTCCCCATAAAATGACATATTGATAACTAACTCCCTAAAATCGTACTAAAAATCCTAACAAATATTTTGTGTTTCAGGCAACGGCGTCGAGGGGAAAGCATTCGAAGGAGTTCGAAGAGGAAACTGAAAAAACAGATCGAAATATTAGAGGCACAGCTGGCAAAAGAGAAAACTAAAACTGAGAAATATAAGAAGAGGTTCCATAGGGCCAAGAAACAAAGTGCGTCCAAATCACCACGTGCAAAAGTCAATGCTTTGTTGGGACGTCAAAAAGTGAATTCACCCATCAAAAGAGCTCTTATTTTCCATACATCCCTGATTGAAGATATAAGAAGCAAATACAAAAATGCAAAAACAAACAGAGAGAAGCAGTTGATTGCGAAAGTGGTCACTGGAAATATTCTGAAGAAGTACAAGCTCCAAAAGCATTCCCAGACTGCTTTTGGCTACTCTAAGAAGAGAGCAAAGTATCCTGTGGATCTTACATACTGTGGGAGGAAGTGCGTCAGTTGAAATGAGATTACGAAGAACGTTACATCGTTTTTTCTTCGAGATGATGTCAGTCGAATGACGACTGGCCGCAAACAAACAGTGACGCGGCTGAAGAAAAAGAAGCAGAAGAGGTTGCTTACCGATACAATGAAGAACTTGCATAGGAAGTTTCTCTCTGAGCACCTTGGCCACGTGTCATACACCTCCTTTTGCCGTCTCAGACCCTTTTGGGTGGTAACCCCCTCTACCTCTGACCGTGACACATGTCTATGCAAAAAACATGAAAACTTGCAATTCATGGCCAATGCCTTGCAGAGGACATCTGTTGGTACCATGATTGGCAGATACTTTGCCTAATACCAGAACCACAGGCTCTGAACAGGCGCTCTCTACAGATTGAGCCGTCTGCTTGGAAGTATGTAGAAGAGCAACTAGAGAATTGAGCCTCGTCTCTCTGCAGAGAGGGAGAGACTGTTTGGAGACACGTCTAAGTGATCTCTCGGTAGCACACTGATGATTGTCTAGAAATGTGCCCCGTAGTTCATCTGCCCCGGTTTCTGCTTCAGGAGGTCACTCTAGCTGATGTTCCTCTTTCATCTGATTAGTCCCCAGCATGTGGAAAGACACCAGATAACCCTAGGAGACCAGAAATGATTGAGTTAAAGCACATTGGAGAGTGGTGTGTCGTTAATTACGACAATGAAGCATACCCAGGTGTCATCAAGGATGTGGAAGGGCACAGTTTAGAAGTTGACAAAAAACACTCCTCCATTCCACAAGATGGAATAAAACATTTGGCCTGCTGATACCGATATCGCCAAAAAAGTCAATATCACCCACTCCTTGCTTATGGCAGTCCATCGATGTCGATGATGACGTTGCTCCAAAATAATATGTTGAGTTGATTATTGTTGTTGGTTTCACCTGTGCATAGCCAGGTGGCTGCTCAGGCCGATGCGTGATCCGCAGACTTTATCACAGGAGGGGCAGGGGAAGGCAGCAGTGGTGGTCGGTAGACCTTTGTCACGTTGGTGCCTCTGTGCACGCCGCTGTACTCTCCTCTCTGTGAACTTCTCCTGGAGATGAGTGATTCCCCGGTGGCAGATAGAGCTCCAGGTGTGACGATCCACAGCCAGGGACTCCAGTGCTGATGGGTTGATGGCACACTTCTTCAGGAGGGTTTTAATGTGGTCCTTGAATCGTTTTTTCTGGCCCCCAACAGACCTTTGACCATCTAGTTGACCATATAGGATCTGTCGAGGCAGACGGTGGGCTGGCATACGGATCACATGCCCAACCCATCTCAGATGTTTTTGTCCAAAGAGCGCTGTGATGCTGGGTGTGTTGGTCCGGTCATATATTTGAATATAGGGCACTCTGTCTTTCCAGGACAAACCCAGGATCCTTTGAAGGCAGCGGATGTGGAAGGCCTCTAGACTGTGGATGTGTCTCTGGTAGGGTGTCCAGGTTTCCGAACCGTAAAGCAGTGTGGAGAGGCAGACTGCCTTATAAACAGCTGCCTTGGTGGAAATGGTGAGGTTCCTGTTCTGGAAAACCCTGGACCTTAGCCTTCCAAAGGCAGCAGAGGCCAGACCAATGCGAACCTGGATATCATCATCGATGGTGCAGGATGTTGACAGAGTGCTACCGAGGTAAGTGAAGTGAGGGACAGAGGCTAATGGATGCCCGTCGAGGGTGAAGATAGGCGCGTCTGGTTGGGGGTTGAACTCCTGCATTAGTATTTGTGTTTTTCTTATATTAATCTGAAGACCAATGGCACTATAAATGGAGGAGACCACATCTAGTGCACGTTGAAGGGATTCTGGTGAGTGAGCAAGTAGAGCACAGTCATCAGCATACTGTAGCTCCAGGATATGCTGGGTGGTGAGTTTGGTGACGGCCTGGAGGCGACGGATGTTAAAAAGGTTACCATCCAGCCTGTACTGTATCTGAATCCCATCTGTGGGGTCCAGATATTTATGGGACAAGAGGGTGACAGTGGAGATGAATATGTTGAAGATGGTTGGGGCTAGGACACACCCTTGCTTGACCCCCATGTCCACACTGAAGAATGGGGACTGTTGGCCACCGCTGCTCACACATGCCTGCATCCCGTCATGTAGCTGCCGCAGGATGTTGTTGAACTTTGGTGATACACCTAGCTTCCCAAGTACTTGCCACAGCAAGTCCCGGTTAACTGTGTCGAAGGCCTTGGACAAATCAATGAATGCCAGGTACAGGTCTTTGCGATGTTCTCTGCATTTTTCCTGCACCTGTCTAACAGCAAAGATCATGTCCGCGGTGCTGCGATCACGCCTAAAGCCACATTGGGATTCAGGCAGGATGTTCTCTGTTACATGGGTTGCTAGGCGATGTAGCATGATCCTTGCAAGCACTTTCCCAGCTGCGGATAGAAGGGAGATACCTCTGCTATTGCCACAGTCTGATTTGTCACCCTTACGCTTATAGATTGTGATGATGTTGGCATCCTTCCAATCTTGCGGGATGACTTCCAGTGACCAGATGGTGGTGATCAGCTGATGCATTCTGCGTAGCAGAAGGTATCCACCGTACTTCAGGACTTCTCCGGGGATCCCGTCGAGGCCTGGGCTTTTGTTGTTCTTCAGTCCCATGATGGCTTTACGTACTTCTGTGAAGCTGGGGGAGGAGTCCAATGCGTCTACAGGGGGCAGGCAGTGGAGATCGGAGAGTATGTCCGACTGTATGAGATTTGATGTGTTCAGCAGGGACTTAAAGTGCTCAGCCCATCTGTCCAGGATCTGTTGTTTGTCCTTGTAGAGGGTGGCGCCATCTGCTGATCTAACCGGGGTGATGCTTTTTCTCTGTGGGCCATAGATAGACTTGATGGCGTCATAGAAGGCGTGTGAGTTGTTAGTGTCTGCGTGGTGATGTTGTATTTCGCTGGCCTTCTTGGTCCACCAGTCGTTTTCCATGGCTCTGAGGGTGCGCTGGGTTTCCTTTCTGAGGCTATTAAGATGAGCCTTCAGTACAATGGATTGGGGGTTAGAGAGATGAGCTGCAAGGGCCTTGTGTTTTGCCTGAAGGAGGGCGTAAATGCCCGGCGCACTGTTGTCAAACCAGTCTTGATGTTTCCTTCTGGTGTACCCTACAGACTCCACTGCCGCCTGGTGGAGGGCAGTGCGTAGGGTGCTCCATGTAGATCTGATGTCCAGATCTGACGGTGTTTCAGGAATCCTGGACAGCTGGTCTGCTACCTTCTCCCTGAGCTGGTTGACAACGTGCTCGGACTTCAGTGCATCACAGTTGATCCTCCTGCATGGTGGTGTTTTCCTCTGTTGAGGGCGGATTTCCAGGTCAACCTTTGCTCTGATCAGGCGGTGGTCAGTCCAACAGTCGGCTCCACGCATGGCCCTAGTGATACGCACCTCCTTCCTGTCCGCTTGGCGAACGATGACATAATCCAGGAGATGCCAGTGCTTAGAGCGGGGGTGTTGCCAGGAAGTCTTGTACTTGTTTTTCAGTTGGAACAGGGTATTTGTGATGACCAGTTGATGCTCAGAGCAGAGAGTGAGGAGACGGAGACCGTTGTCGTTGAGCTTGCCAACACCGTGCTGACCAATCACTTCCTGCCATAGTGCACTGTCAGAGCCCACTCTTGCGTTGAAATCGCCTAGAAGAATGAGCTTGTCAGTGGGTGGTACTTTGCTAATGGCGGAGTGCAGGGAGGCGTAGAATTCTTCCTTGCATTGAGGGTCAGCAATTAGTGTTGGGGCATAGGCGCTGATGAGGGTGCAGTAGTGGTTGCTTGTGAGGGGAAGCCTCCAGGTCATCAGTCTTTCACTGACGCCAACTGGGGATTCTGGAATTTTCTGAAGGAGGCAGGTTCTCACAGCAAAGCCTACACCATGGAGACGGCGGGAGCCTTCTGGAAGCCCCTTCCAGAAGAAACTATATCCTTCTCCCGTCTCCGCTAGGGAGTCCTCGCCATGGAAGCGGGTTTCGCTGAGAGCCGCGATGTCAATGTTATACCTCTTCAGCTCGTGCGCAACCAGCGCTGTTCTTCTGCCGGGGCGAGAGGAATCATCAAGAAGAGTTCGGACATTCCAAGTCGCTAACGTGAGTTTCAGTCGAGTTTTTTTATTAGTTTTTCGACCGCGTAGGGGATGACCCGGCAGCTGCGGTAGGCTGCCCGGGTGGAGAGGAACAGATCATTTTTAGGCCACATTTTCTAGGCCCTTCCCATTTCAGGGTGAGCAGGATGGGACTGCTCAGTCGCGTGGGAAGCTGCCGGAGAGACACTCTGTTCCATCCCGTACCTCGGCGACCATCTATCCCACGCCGTCTACGTGCAGAGTTGGGCTAGATACTCCCAGTCACATCCTGACCTGTATCTGCTACCCTTCTCCATCGCCGCAGGACTTGGGGGGTGGGGATGGGGTGGGAATGGGGGTGGGGGTATTTGGAGCAGGCCTGCGCAAAGAGTTGATTATAGTGAAGGAAGTGGTGCGCAGTCACTACCCTCACTGCCTTGGCTCCGCCCTACGTCTTCCAGTGGCATGAAAGCTCATGACGACCTTCTGTAGAGAGGAGTTGCAGAAGACTGCCAGCACACCGGTCTGTTTATGGCTGCCTAATGCGGGTCTTCATAGCAGATTTGTCGTTAGGGGTTCTCTCCCGTAGCCAAACACTTACAGTGCGCTCAGTAGGCAATGAGGCACCTCTAACCTTCGTCCGCCTTTACTGCCGTTGTGACGTGTCATCCTCCGCCAGTTCCGCCGTTGAGGTCTTTGGATCGCACTTCGTCTGGAACCTCCCCCTCGACCTTACCGCCATGGGTGACCCTACCAGGAGCTGAAGCTGAAGCTCCCGACGGCATTGCTCTCAGGTTCATTGGAACACACAAGGCTCTCCACCACGACAAGGTGGCGATCCATGGAGAACCCACTCCTACTATGTATAGCATCTACTGTATGTGTGTAATAACTGTTGTAATATGTGTAGCATTATTAGAATGTGGCATAAACTACGCACATGTCCTCCCTGTCACGAACCATGTCCACCCTGTCATGGAAGGCTAGCTGACAGGGTGGACAATGTCCACCCTGTCATGAAAGGCTAGCTGACAGGGTGGACAATGACAGGGTGGACATTTTTGGCTAAAGTTAGCATTTAATGAGAACATGGTGGACCTTCAGTTAGCAACATGATTCAGTTAGCAAGGTTACTGTGTACTGTTTAACAAATATATTTCGAATTTCTGAAAGGTTTTTATATTAATTGATATTTCACTATGACAGGGTGGACATGTTATGCTTGACAACATCCAACTACAAACATAATATGACGAAAATTAGGAAATATAAGTGTAGATACTTACTTTACTCGCAGCACTCGCAGCAACCTCCATTGAAGGAAGACAGAGTAGTGGAGGTGACGTCACTGACAACGTCAGACGGTTTCTTAAAGGGGCAGGTACCCCATAATGACAGAGTGGACAGCAATTTCAGGGACACGTGCAAAATGTTTAATATTATTATGAAATATTATTATTGGACCCTCTTCAACACAAGAGGGACCAAATTCTTCCTCCTTAAAGGCTGCAGTACACTGAATGGCCAGTGCAAACATTTCTTTCCCAAGGGGCCCTCATAAGGGGTAACTTGGGAAATAAAGATTTTTTCTAAACCTATACCTAAAAATGTGTCTAGCAAAAACAAAGAAAAGAACTGTCTGTCCACCTGCAACTTCAAACTGAAAAATACACAGACAAGATAACTTAATCCAGCGACGAAACATGGTAGCCAATGAATGATGCAGAAAACAAGTCAGCTAGAGAAAACAAAGGTTCTGCATAGTGATTCGGCTTTGATTCATTTGGCCGTCAGGTCGCAACAGGTGCGCACCATCTGAGAAAAAAACAAACAATATTACTAACTACTTCCTCACTAGTTTGGAAAGAGTTTTGTAGGATTTCTTTCGCACACTGCTTGCAAAGTGAGGGGACAGGGCACATAGTAGACAGGGGCCTGAGTGCACAGGGGGCAGAGCACATAGTAGACAGGGGCCTGAGTGCACAGGGGGCAGAGCACATAGTAGACAGGGGCCTGAGTGCACAGGGGGCAGAGCACATAGTAGACAGGGCCTGAATGCACAGGGGGCAGAGCACATAGTAGACAGGGGCCTGAGTGCACAGGGGGCAGGGAACAGGGATCATAGTGCACTTCAGAGGCGCTCCTTTTACTTATGCTTGTGATTTCACTGATTTGCACTTCAAAGCTGTAAGTTTTTGTTTTTGTGTTTTCTTTTTGTATGTTTGCATGTTGCACTTCAGGGGGGAACACTACAAAGAAGCTTAAAATTGCCAGGGTTTTTTTTTGTGTTAGCTGGCTTCAGAAAGCCTAACCACCGCAAACTGGCTTAACTGATACCACAAACTTGCTAAGTGAACACAGGCTTTATTAATCAAGCTCTGTGCGCGCTCCCATAAAAGAGACGGTGTCTCCAACAACAAGCCTGTAGCGGTGCAGCATGGGCTGTACTAGAGCAGCGTATTTCTCTCCTGTAAAAAAAGACTGATACGGACGGATATAATTGACGGATACAAAGAACATGAAACAATCATAAGAGCAAAAAGCAACACCGTTGCCTCCAACAAAACCAGGGAGGAGCTTTTGCAACAAAAAATAAAGAAATAAATGCTCATTGTGTAGGTTAAATTTGTTAGTTAATAGGCCTACCTATTCACCTCACCATTCGTAACATATAAATCTATAGCCTATTCTCAGTACATTGTCATACAGTTTATTTCTGCTCCAGTCCTGTCCCTCCCCTGGTTTATGCCCCCGCCTTGACACAACCGGAGTCCCAGATGCACCACCCCACCCCACCCCATTCAATTGAACATTTTACATCATTTTCATTGGACTTTCTACTTACCAGCTAGTTTTATTAGATCCCTCATTATAGTCTATTACCATCAATTCCACCTTTAGTTTAAACCGGGCCGGCCAGCAAAGGATGGGCCCCCCCTCTCTAGCCAGGCTCCTTCCAAGATTTCTTCCCATTGGGGATTTTTTTCTCGTTACTGTTGAGTGTTTTTCTTCCCATTCTTCCCGTTTTTATCTCATTTTGCTGGTTGGTGGTTCAAGCCTGGTTTGAAAGAAAAGCGCTATACAAATAAAATGTAATTGAATTGAATTTCTAATGTGACAACTGTACTACTATATTCTAGAGCTCCTAAACTTTATACTTGATACAGTATGTTTAAAATCTTGCTGAAGCAATCACACCAATGTTTATTTATAAAAATAAGTCTCTCAAGCATTTTCCGGAACTCAATAATCTCACTCACTCCGCACATATCTCTACCGGATCCTTTGGAATGGAGACGCCTTTTTCTAAAGCCAAGGAGTTGATTGGTCAAAGGGCGGTGCTTTTATATGTTTCAATCCAATAGCCTGAACATTACCTGCCCCGGACCAGGTTAGCCACGCAGAGTAAGTTACAGGGTTCATACAGCTTTTCTAAAGTTACATTTTCCAGTACTTTCAATGTAAATAATTTAAATTTTCAAGCATATCAGCATTTAAATTCAACATTATCCAATTAAAGATAATCTCTTCAATGAAAAAGCACGATTACAGTTCTTTACAATTGGTTAAGCATGTCTCAATGCTAGACTCCCCTTTTCAAAACTCTTCACACTGTTAGCACAACAGAAGTCTGTGCAGACCAAACTGACTCGTGCCTTGCTTTAACAAAAAATGCTTTGGTTTAACACAAAAGACATTCAATGACCACAGCTTTCAAAATTCTTGAATTCTTTTCTCACTCAAAGTGAGAACCATGTGTATCTACAGCCCATTTTGCAAATGCTTACATACTTTTCAAAACTGTAAAATTTAAGTTCAAAAATCCACATCTACTCCATATCTGGCCGCAGTGGGATGGTTTGGGGCTCGTTTGATACCTTAGACCAGGGGTGGCCAATTCCAGGCCTCGCGGGCCGGTGTGTATGCAGGTTTTTACTGCCACCAGTTACCACGGTTCAATCAGCTAATTAGTCATACACACAATCACTGATTCACTTGTAAATTATAGAACGATAAAATGCTACAATACACGCATTGACGCATACCGGCACAAGAACATTCATCAGCTGCTTTTCATATCGCGGATATGTAGATTAAAATATCAGATCGTGTAAACGATTGGGCTAATTCAATAATTGTTAACTGGCGGCAGCAAAAACCTGCATACACACCGGCCCGCGAGGCCTGGAATTGGCCACCCCTGCCTTAGACCCTTGATGACGTACAGCCATTTAGCCAGTCATGTGTTCCATACTGTACCAGCGTAATTTACAGCTGAATCTAGTCTTACCCCCCAATTCTCATAGAGATCAGTTCAAATGCAGAGAGGTTATAGTATCGCTTGTAACCAGGGCCGGCCCGTCCTACAGGCGAAGCAGTTTCTTGCCTGGGGCGCCAGGTCTGCTTAGGGCGCCGCCGGTAGCCCTCACAAAAAAAAGAAAGAAAGAAAATCGCAAAAAAAAAAAAAAAAAACGCTGGTGGACGCCCAGGCGTCCCCCTCCTTTTCTACGCAATGAACAAATAAACAAGAATAAATACACTTTGCACCCCTGTTTACAATGTTTCATCTGGCCTGGCTGCTGCTTGCTTTAGTGGGGGATATGTCTGCACAACAGGCAGCCCAACCAAGACGTGCAGTCGGATGAAAAACACGCATAGTGACACTGGTTGGAGCATAGCAGGCAGACTATCACAGATGATGACAGTCGCTCCACTGGCGAAGCTACCAGGGTGGCATAGGGTGGCAGCTGCCACCCTTGAAAAGAGGCTTGCCACCCCAGTGACACAGACCAACTGATATAATTTGTTTTATTATTATTATTGGATAAAATAAAATAAAAATCCGATTTCAGTGTAAAATCCCCTAATTTTCATGTTTGAAAAAGAAACTCACTGTTGTTCCACCCCTCCGTCTGAAGATTAATGGTTGCACCCAGGGATTCACGTTTTTTGATGGATTTGAATTTGCAGCACTGAGCTGTCTCTGGTGCGAATGGAGCCTGTTCAGGTAATGTTAAATGTGGTTTTAATTAATGTTATGTTTAGAATCCATTACCTAATGGATATGTTTAGTTAATTAATGGATATGTTTTGTTCATCAATCGTTATTTGCTGAGTTATGAAGCGAAGACGTTTTGCACCTGTTGTAATCGCAATTATATTAACGTTAGCTGCTGGTGAAGTTAGCTATGAACAGCATTGAGAGCCTCCATCGTTCGTTAGCCTGGCTCCAGCCACTGAATCACTTTAGAATTTCTCTTGTAACGAATTGCAAATTCAGTCTGAGTGTCAGGCTATCCATGATCAGCCATTGCTGTAGAAAAAAAACGAAGCAAATGACTATTATTATTAGCTAACTAACTAACTAACTAGCTAGCTAGCTATGCTATCGTTAGCTACACAGATAACGTTACCATTACAGCTTTTACTGTTTTGCTAACGTTAGAGTTATTTGTTATTATAGACTTTAATGAATGTTGAAAATGAGTTGGATGAGTTTGTGACGCGATTTGCTGCACAGCATAGCAATCGTCGCATTCAGCTTTTGTAGATTTTTTGTATTTTATTTTATTTTACTTTTTTCTTTTGGACAGTGACAAGAAATGTCACTGTGTTTAATGTAGAAAACTGAATTAGCCTACTACAACATGGGCTAGCCTTAAATGTGAATAACAGCAGATTTTGTTTACTTGTTTTGTTTTCCATCTTTGAATGAAAGAGAAATAAAATGTTTTCTTTTCCACAAACCTTTCTTTGTAATAATTTACTGGATAAGAGAGAAACCTGTACACATACACACTCTGGTGTGTGCACACACACAGTAGTTCTATATGTAGAACAGGCTATAAGGACTGATAAATATACATAAATGTAAGACATATTAAGCTGGCCACTTAACAAATTATGGCCACCCTAAAATATCTGCTTGCCACCCCTTTGCCACCCCATGTATAAATAATAAATCTCTAGAATCGCCACTGAGTCGCTCGCATTTTTCAAAAATGAAAAGGCACACCAAACCCTCCTCAGGTGCGCAGGGTAGAAAACGGAGGAAAGAGGAGGAGGAAAGGAAAGCCCAATTAAGAGGTAAGCTATGTCAACAAAGTGCCGTTTTGCGTTTCTGTGTTATTGTAGGCGGCTAGGCGCTAACGCTAGCATTAGCTAAGTAATAAAGCTAAAGCTAGCTAGATAATGTGATGATGCTATGAGCTACTGCTAGATTCATACAGATTGAGATGAATGCTCAACCCTCACGTTTGGGCTTAGTAGTAGTTGTATTACCAAAACTAGGTTACTACTACACACCTGAATTGCAGAGTTGCAAAACCCAAACCCTCATCATGCTTGCCTAACTTGCCTTGAGTCTCAAAATTAGTAGCAGGCTACAGCATTATATCAGTGATGATGTGGCTACAGCTATCAATAAAAAATGTAATTTAAATTGTTTGTCCTCTGCAGCTACATGCTTTTGCTAGGCTAATAACTGTACCTGTGTCTGTACAGATACACTATGCAAATTCTTAAAGCCCCCAGCTCCTGGAGGAGAAGGGACATCTACACCACTCTCTGAAACATGTAAGTAACTTAGCCAATTATTTGTGGTCTCAGTGTAATTGATAAGTAGTTGTTGTTTACAGTTACACCTTGCTATTACATGTACTGTAGGACTTAGTCAAATTTAATAAAGTGTATTTGTTGTGTTTATGTGCAGTAACATTACACAAAAGACTTAATGCAGTGGTGTAAGAGTATGAATGTACTTTGTTTACAGCTGCACCTCCAGCTCCAACATCCCCAACATCCAGCACCTCCTCCACTGACACACAGCATGCAGCTCCTCCAGCCCCAACAGCAGGCACAACTACGTCCTCCACTGACAGACAGGTACGTGCAGCACCTACAGATCCTGCTGACTGGCCAGCCCTGTCTGATGAGGTGAGGACGGAGTTCGTAATCTCAGGGCCATATCAGGTCAAGCCAGATTTTACTTTTCCAAAAAGGGATGATAGGAGAAGTTGTCATCACCACCATTTTTACCGGCAATTAGTGAATGGAGAGAAAATCAAGAGAAGCTGGTTGGTATATTCCAAGAAAAAAAATAGTCTTTACTGCTTCTGCTGCAAGCTATTCTCACAAAAATCATACAAACTAATCAGTGCTGGATATAATGACTGGAGAAATTGCAGTGACCAACTCAAAACCCATGAGAACAGTCCAGAACATATAAAGCACATGACATCGTGGAAGGAACTGGAGACTCGTCTTGAGAAAGGCCAAACTATAGATAAGATAGAAATGGCACTTGTAGAGGCTGAAAGGAGGAGGTGGCGTGACGTCCTGACCAGGTTCGTGGCCATTATTCAGTCATTGGCAGAGCGAAATATTGGCCTTAGGGGGAGCAAGGACACACTTTACCAGCCAGACAATGGTAATTTTCTAAAGGAGGTAGAGCTCATGGCCAAGTTCGACCCTGTCCTTAAGCAGCATGTTGCGTTGGTGGAACACGGAGCCATCCATACATCCTATTTAGGAAAACGTATTCAAAATGAACTAATAGATTGCATCGGTGGCAAGATCTTGGAGCACATTGTCAATCAAATAAAAAAATCGAAATACTTTTCAATTATTTTGGATTGCACCCCTGATTTGAGCCATAAAGAGCAACTATCAGTCATAATTCGACATGTTGCAATGGAGGACACACCTGAAATAAAAGAGCATTTTATGGGGTTCCTTGAGGTGGAAGAGACAACTGGAGAAAGCCTGTCGAACCTCATTCTCGACAGACTAGAAGAGCTGAACATCCCTTTTGAAGACTGTAGAGGGCAGTCTTATGACAATGGGGCAAATATGAGAGGAAAGAGAAAGGGAGTCCAAGCGAGACTTCTGCAACTAAATCCAAGAGCTTTATTTGTGCCATGCGGAGCACATACATTGAATCTGGTGGTAGCTGATGCAGCAAAAAGCTCTGCAGATGCCACTTGCTACTTTGGCTACCTGCAGAAGCTTTTCACGCTGTTCTCCGCCTCCACTCAGAGATGGACCATCTTAGAAAGCCATGTCAACAAAACACTGAAATCCTGGTCAGAAACCAGATGGGAGAGTCGGGTCAACAGTGTAGAGGCTGTAAGGTACCAGGCTGCAGAGGTCAGAGCTGCACTTCTAGAGGTGAGGGACAAAGCCACAGATGCAGTCGTAAAGATTGAGGCACAATCTTTGGCTGAAGAGGTTGGATCATACCGCTTTTCAATCTGTACTGTGGTATGGTATGATATCCTGACCAAAATCAAACATGTCAGCAAAGTGATGCAATCAGAATCAATGCAGTTGGATGTTGCAGTTGACCTCCTGAAGAAAACAGAAGCCTCTCTGGTCAGCTACAGAGGAACTGGATTTGCTTCTGCCCAAACATCTGCCAAAGATATCTGTGAGGAAATGAATGTGGAAGCTGTTCTTAAGCAGAAGAGGCTGAGAACAACCAAGAGACAGTTCTCCTATGAGTCTCCTGATGAGCAAGTGAGCGATGCACTAAAGAAAATGGAAATTTCATTTTTCAATTTGGTGGTGGATGTTTCGATTGCGTCACTGCAGGAACGATTCCAGACCTTAGATGAAGTACAGGGAAACTTTGGAGTGCTCATCAACTTCCCTGACCTGCCCAACGAAGAGCTGACAAAGCAGTGTGAAACACTCAGCAACACCCTGAGCTGTGGTGGACAGTCAGACCTGGATGGGAAGGAACTGGCACTGGAGATGCAGAGTTTCCCACATTTGCCAAAAGCCAACATGACCACCCTGGAACTTCTGGCTTTCTTACAGGAGAAGAAACTGAAGGAAGTGTATCCAAATATGTGGGTGGCCCTCAGAATCGCTGTCACTATTCCCGTGACAGTTGCTGCTGCAGAGAGGAGCTTCTCCAGATTGAAGCTGATTAAAACCTACCTGAGGTCTGCAATGGGCCAAGAGCGTCTAAATGGACTTGCATTAATGAGCATTAATCAGGAGGTTTCAAGGAAGATACCTTTTGATGACACAATAGATGACTTTGCAGCAAGGAAGTCCAGACGTGTCCACTTTTAAGGACATGCATGATGCACCATAGACTTGGAAGATTATGGTTAGGTTATACATGCTAGTCTTCTGTTTTCTCTTTTGCCCATTTTGCTTTTTTAAGGCCCATAGTTTTACAAAAGTCTACTGAACATAGCACATTTTCAATGCATGTTGTTAAAGCAAATGTTTGTTTTATTATTTTATCATTATACGTTTTATTTTATCATCCTTGTTTAAAGGAGTAAAACTGACTTTGATGTGATACAAAGAGTATTGAACAGCACCTTTTCTATGCATACAAAAATGTTTACTGTCACTAGGACTGGCTGACTTTGTTAGTAATTTTGTTAAAACTGCACTATATAACCTTTATAAATGTGAATGACACACATGAAAAACAATGCACAAAGTCATCTTGTTTGAAGATTGTTTTATCGTTTTATTTTTGTTTATTTCTCTTACCTCCTTAAAGGAGTAAAACTGACTTTGCTATGTGAACCAAATATTTACAGTATTACCAAAGACTATTGAACAGCACCTTTCAGTATACACATACAGGAAAAATAAAAATAAAATAAAAAAACATGTTTGTATTTTTCTCTTGAATCCATGGTGATGTCTGAGTGATGTTTGTGGGTGGGGGGGGGGGGCACCCAAATGCCAATCTCGCCTGGGGCACCAAAATGTGTAGGGCCGGCCCTGCTTGTAACACAGTACCTGAAAATAAGATATTGAGAGTCTTTTGATGTTGATTGGTCACAGACTTCAGGAAGTAACAGCATGCAAAGGATATGCGACCAAATATTAAATATGATACTTTAAAAATATGTTAAAGCAAAAATATTCAAATTTTCTGAGACACTGAATTTTGGGTTTCATTAGCTGTAAGCCATAATCATCAAAATGACAAGAAATAAAGGCTTGAAATATTTCAATCTATGTGTAATGAATCTATATAATATATGAGTTTCACTTTCTGAAATGAGTGACAAAAAATATTGAACTTTTTCACGATATTCTAATTTGTTTAGCTGCACCTGTATATATAGATAATAGTTACATGCCTAGTTTGCCTAGACCCGGCCCTGAGACGGTATGTGCAAAAACTGCTATACAGTAAAACAGTGCTGTATAGGGCCCAAAATACAGTCATACCTTGCCAAGGGCCCACCATAAGGTTAATCCATCCCTGATTGGTCCGCCTGTAGGCAACCAACATGTTAGATGAGGAAAAGCACCTGGCCCTAATCATTGGTAATGTAGCATATTCAAGTTGTTTATTGATATTTGGAAAGCGCTACAATATGGTGCATAGAAATAACTGTTTTGCATATTGTACATACAGTAAAGCATTGGTCTGTTTCTATCCCAGTAATGCTCATATGTTTTATATTTCAGAGAATAATGGACATTGATGCTGGAGCAGAGCAGCATGGGATCCTTTATGTAGATGAAGCGGGATTCAATCTTTGCAAGCGCCGGCATCGGGGCTGGAACATAATTGGGCAGAGGGCTACTGTTGGTGTTCCGGGACAGCGTGGAGCCAACATGACAATGTGTCCTGCCATTTCCAGGAATGGAGTTGAGGCTCGTGACCCTCTGCTGGGGCATACAACTCTGTGCGTCTAATTCATTTTCTGGATGGGCTGAACAACCGTCTTGTACAGCCAAATGCGCAGATGGTGTCCATCATTGTCTGGGACAACGTTAACTTCCATCATGCATTGGCTGTGAGACTGGTTTACAGCCCGTCCAGAGTTCAGATCGCTCTTCCTACCACCTTACTCCCCCTTTCTAAACCCCATAGAGGAGTTTTTCTCGGCCTGGAGGTGGAAGGTGTATGATCGGCGTCCGTATGAGCAGGCGACACTCCTTCAGGCCATGGATGAGGTGTGCGATGACATTACAGCCCAGCAGTGCCAGGGGTGGATAAGACACTCCCGAAGATTTTACCAACGCTGCCTTGCAAATGAAGACATCAGATGTGACGTAGATTAAATGCTGTGGCCAAATGCATTAGAGAGGCAAGATGCTGCTTAAGCACTGAAATGCATTTATTAATTTTTTTACTGTAAAGTTTTTTGTTATTGTAACTGCTTTTACTTTTACTGTTTTTGCTGTTACTGTAAAATACAGTTGAGTTTACTGCATTACTGTATGATTTGTTTTCAATGATTAAACTTCATATACAGTCACCTACTGTAATCTAATAGTTTGTCTTCCATAAAAACACAAGCTATATATATATATATATATACATATATACACACTGCAGTCTATCGCAAGGGATGCTTGCTGTACATCATTTCAAGTACTTATGAGGAAATGACCCTTGCATTGGTTCGAAATCTAATGTAGCATGCAAAATAAAAATACCGGTGTCAAATGAGAGAATATTATATGCAAATGTTTATCATAGCACCAGTACATTGGATATGTTCATTGTTGAAGTTTAATTATTGGTGCATTTCCAAATACAACGGCCATTATCAAATAATGCTGTCAAACACAAAATAATTGTCATCAAAAAAGAGCAGTATAGCATTCTGTACTAAGAGTTTTGCACATTGAAACTCTGTTGTGCAAAATGAGTCAAAGCAATCATAAAAAAACTGTAACTGCAGCCAATGTAGAATAAAGTAATAATTTTAAATATTTGGTCGCATATCCTTTGCATGCCATGACTTCCTGATGTCTGTCACCCAACAATATCAAAAGACTCTTGATATCTTATTTTCTGGTACTCCGACAAGCGATAGGCCTACTATAACCTCTCTGCATTTGAATGGATCTCTATGGGAATTGGGGAGTGGGACTAGGTTTTGCTATTGGGATGGCAGGTATGCCATCCGCCAAGTTACGGCTTGGCGGGGCATGCCCCATACCTATACAGCACCGAGAGTTTGGCACTTTTCAGGGTTTTCTACAGAAGTAACCACAATGACCACAGACTCTTAGCCCTTAAAAACATTAACTTCTGTATGTTCTGACCTCATGTAACCACACAGAATTCCTTCCTCTTCTGCTTCTTCTTCCAATTTTTCCTGCCTACCCAGAGACCCTCACTACCTGCCTGCCTCCGTACCCTCAAAGAATAATTCTCCCCATTGGATAACAACATCGTATACCTGCTCCCCCAAGCTTATCGCCCAATAAAAACGCTTCAAACTAATGTTGACACATCACAGAATCACAAACAAAACCGCTATATGGCTTTATGTATTCCATGGCTTTACTGGTTACAGTTGCTGCCTCTCACACAGGATTGTGGGTTCGAGCCCAACAGGGCACACGTTTATTTTCGACAAAAAACAATGTGCAACTGTTAAATACTTTTAATTTATTACACTGTTATTATTTTCATATTAACAAATGTATTTTTATTGAAGACGTTTCCAATATTAACTGTTCAATGTTTCACTTGTACTACAGCGGGACAATTACGAATTTACAATAATACATTAAGAATTGATGATAACCTACTATAAGCTTAAAATACCTGAAGAGATCGGATTTATAAACCTCCAATTCCCCAAACATATCTGTGTGATGGTTAGTCACTTAATTTTTTTTACAATAGCCTCCAAACATGCCTCTAGTCTACGCTACTCTAGGTAGCGGGCCAACACAATCAATGATCACTTGCTCGAACGGCTCTCCCATAACAAGGATGGGGTGGAGAGGCGCTGGCTGAATGAGCTGGATTGGTTTCCCGAATATTTGGCAGGTATGACAAGTACGGCAGTACTGTGCTACATCGTATTTCATACCAGGCCAAAAGAAATTATGGAGTACGCGGTCATAGGTTTTAGTAACCCCTAAGTGCCCAGACCACGGGACATCATGGGCCAGGGACACCACTTGGTTACGAAATGCTCTACAAACCACAATCTGAAATACAGTGCTCCACTCTGTACCAGCACGGGGATTCCATTCTCGAGAAAGTAAGCTACCTTCTTAATTTTTGCGTCTTCTGGACTAATAGCGGTGGCAAAACAGTTCGCTAGGCTAACATCCTGAGTTTGTGCAATGATTTATGCAGCTTTTCGCACGGGTAACTGGTAGTATCATCTCACCAGTATCAGGTACTTCCTGGTGCACGGCACTCTCGTGTCGGGACACACAAGAGGCACAGGAGGGGAAACCTGAACATTCTCACTGGAGAACAGTGGGGCGAGCACCGTGTCAGCCAAGCCAATAACGTCACGCCATCGACGCGACTGAGCACGCGTCACCACACACGCAGGGAAAACCTCATCATCAGTGCAAAAGTGTGCATCAGGAGTATCCAATACTTCCAACACAGCCAACACTCCATAGCCTCCTGCTATGTCATTTCCCAACAACATAGACACCCCCTGAATGGGGAGCTTTGACTGCACGCCTACTCTGCAACGTCCACTAACCAAATCAGAGACTAAGTGAACTTGGTGTAGGGGCACAGGTGCACAACCCATGTCAATGCCCTGCAGTAACACATTCAAACCACAGTATGACTGCTCAGACCAGGGCAACACATCCCAGAGAACTAGGGACTGCGCAGCACCCGTGTCTTGTAATATCTGAATCTGTTTCTGATCCTTTGGGTCACCGGTGAATGAAACTAATCCCTGAAATATGAACGGCTGATAGGTGGGATCAGGAGGGACAGTAACACAGTTGGAGTCAAAACCGTTGACTCTTCGTAGGCCTAATTATCTTAATTAAGCCAACGCTTTTGGTGGCCGGAGACGCTGAGACAGTCAGCAATAACGTGTCGTACTCTGTGGCAATAATAACACTCACGCACCTCCTTCTCCTTCGAGTCACCACTGGATGATTAGGATGACTCTCTGCACTCCTATTCTCATTTTTAGGTGTGGAAAACACAGTTTTGTGAGTCAACACGAACTTGTCCGCAAGCACCGTGGCTAGGGAGAGAGACATCACTTTCTGCTCATTGAGATATACTAACAAACTGGAAGACGGTTCTTAAATTCCTCCACCAAGATTAGCTCGCAAAGGGAATCATGGTCAGTCGCCTTAGTCGCTGAGCACCACCTGTCAAAGAGAGTCTCTTTCTCTCGAGCAAACTCAACATCAACAAGTCTTATTGGTGGACTTCTTGTGATGCCTGAACTTCTGTCTATAGGCTTCAGGCACCAGCTCATATGCATGCAACACAGCGTTCTTAATGCAGTCGTATTTCAGACTATCCTCAAGCGACAAGGCAGACACAACCTCCTGAGCTTTACCGAACAGTTTGCACTGCAACAGTAGTGGCCACATATCCTTCGGCCACTTTAGGGTTGCGGAAATACGCTCAAACACACTAAAATATGAGTCTCTTCTGACTGTTCTGACTGAGTTCTGACTCTCTAAATGGGGGAACTAACTAAATGTTTTTGCGAACATCAAACCTGTCTGTCTGAGGAGCCGGTGACGTAGGCAATACAGGGGCAGAGGACATGTCATCCGACGGCCGATGGGCGTGAGCCAAGGCTATTTTCTCCTCCTTCTCAAGTTGCCAAATCTGAACCTCGGCCTCAAGTTCCATTTTCCTAATTTCCAGCCGGAGATTTTTGTCAATAATTATTTCTATTATTTTCTATTTAGTCAAATTAGATTTAAAAATAACAATGAGAACAGGCTATCTCAAAAGTAGTTTACAATCTACATAGGCTGTCATAAACTGAAAACTGAAATATTAAAGTATCGATTCGTGTAATTTATCCATCTCTTCTCCATGTTCTGGTTTTCACATGTCCACGTTCTGTGACAAAAATCTTTCTATTGTGAACCAATATTTATTTTTTAAACATAGCTATATAGCTCAGCAGCTGTAACAGAATAATTAAATGTATTATTATATACATATTATATATATTATCATTTTTATTTATTTATTTAGATTATTTAAGATTATTCATTTTTTAAAAAAACGAAGACATTTTAAGTTCCATGTGCTGTCATCTACTATATTATTCCATTACTTTTCCTGATGTTTTAGGTTTTTGCCGTGGTATTGTTTCAGTATCGGTATCGAGATACTTAGGCAGGTATCGGTTTCAAAGTCATAATTTTGGTATTGTGACAACAGTACTTGTAGGAGTACCAGAAAATAAGATATGAAGAGTCTTTTCATATTGTTGGGTCACAGACATCAGGAAGTCATGGCATGCAAAGGATATGCGACCAAATATTAAAAATGTACTTTGTACTTTATTCTACATTGGCTGCAGTTATTGTAAGGGGGCAATTACTTCCCTAAAATCAATATTATATTTTGTCTAAAGATCTGAAAACATCCAGTGCGAGAAATATGCAACAATAGAGGAAATCAGGAAGGGGGCAAAAAAGTTTTCACGGTACTGTACATTCAAATGGACAGCAATTAGCCCAATTACAAACACCCCTAGATGGTACCTTGGCCACTGATAGTTAGACGGTGATTGTGCTCTAGGCAGCTAAACGATAGCTTCTTGCTAATGCCATTAATTCATTCAGGGGCGGCAGTGTAGTATAATGGTTAAGGAACTAGACTTGTAACCGAAAGGTTGCAGGTTCGATTCCCAGGTAGGACACTGCCGTTGTACCCTTTAGCAAGGTACTTAACCTGAATTGCTTCAGTATATATCCAGCTGTATGAATGGATAAATGTAATAAGAAGTTGTGTACGTCGCTCTGGATAAGAGCGTCTGCTAAATGCCTGTAATGTAAATGTAATGTAATTAGCCCCGTTTGGGACTAGCGCTATCCATTGCACACACATAGCCCAGTGGATAGTGCTAGTCCCAAACAGGGTTAATTCATTCAGTTGCTTTGACATTTTGCGAATTTTCGCAACGAATAGAATAATAAAACGCATCGGACTCAGTGTGCAAGATTTCTGTGCGTATCGCATTTTTATCGGATGACGGATTTAAAAAACCCATACGGAAAATACAGACTTGGTATGCAAGGGCCTTAAGCCTCTAGAAAATCTATTGCTTGTGTGTAATTCTTGTTGTATTTCTTCTTTAGGACCCAACGACTACCTCCCACAGGGCGGAGGGGTAGAATCTTCACTGATGTTCAGGAAATGGCAATTGTTGTTATGGTTATCACAAATAATACCATAAAACTGATGGGAAATTCAGGCCAGAGTATTAACTGACAACCTTACATTTGGAAATATTCACAATGTAAGCATGGCAACCATTGCTCGTGTCCTAAAAAAAAAACATCAAATCAGGATGAAGCAATTGTACACTGTTCCTTTTGAGAGGAACTCCGGCACCAGTATGTCCAGGTAAGATGTCTATGTGATGTGATGGTTTTTGAACAAAACTGTTTGGCCACAGTAGGGCACAACACACACAGCCATAAAACCTTTACAGTTGGTAAAAAATAATACATGTAACCTTGATGTTGCCTTGTGGATTTGGAAACGATTGAGCTTGAAGCCCATCAGACACATATTTTCATCTATGTGAACAAGGCTGGGTTCAACTAGGCCAAAACATGCCGACGAGGACGGAATTTGATCGGCAAAAGAGCTACAGTGGGTGTCCCAGGCCAGAAGGGTGCAGATATCACCATGTGTGCAGCGATATCCTCAGATGGATTTCTGGTACACAGACTGCTCATTGGGCCATGCAATACAGAGCACCTCATTTTGTTTCTTGATGGCAGGGTTGTGCCAGTGGAGGAAAGAGGGGAGGTGAGGCAGTTCTTTGTTATTGTATGGGACAATGTGCCATTTCACCACCTCAATCCCGTTGAATAATTTTTTTCTGCGTGGAGGTGGAAGGTTTACAACCACAGTCCAGACAATCAGATGTCACTTGTTAATGCAATGAATGCTGGATGTGAGGACATATCCGCAGAGGATTGCCAAGCTTGGATCTGGCATGCCAAAAAATTATTTCCCCTGTGTTTGGCAAGGGAGAACATTAGGTGTGATGTGGACAAAAACATGTGGCCAAACGCAGGAGACCGGGAGGACTAACATGATTTGTGTGTTTTGTTTTTTGAGCAAACTATTACAGTATTGACTTTTGTTTTCTTTACAGCAATTTTAATTTACTGTAGTTTATTTTTTAATTACTTTATGGCAAAAATAAAGCACATTGAAGCTTTTCCTGTTTTCCTGTTGCATTTCTATGACTATTCCTATAGTATACTGTAGTACGTTCTATAAAGAGTTACCATTCTTACTGTATTTTGTAATTGGAACTTTGTTTACTGTAAAATAAGACAATGTACACATTTCTTATACTATCAACAATAACAAAAAAATATATATACACACAACAAAAAACGAGAGAGCACAAAATGATTTACTACTTCAAAAATTGCCATAAAATGACACATCTACCGTAATGCTACCTGTTCTTAGTGTTTTTTAGGTAATTGTGTTATGAGTAATGAGTGACAAAGTGTTCGTTGAGAAAACTAGTGCTGGTGTTTTGGTAGAATTATTTTATTTTGACACAAGTATGCAGTGTTTTGGTAGTTTTGGTGCATTTTGGGTGTGAAATTAACTGTGTGTTGGTACAGACAACAGTGTGAAGAGTTTTGAAAAAGTGGACTCAGTATTGAGAACTTTGTAACCAATTGTAAAAAACTGTAATTCTACATTCAAAATACCGCTCTTTTTTGTACTGAAAAGCCAATAAACATTAGCATCAGGTGCATTTATATTTGACATCAATGTGCTACAGAAATTATTTATTTATTATTATTCTTTTCTTTTCTATTCTATGTTGACTTGGCAATGCCTGTCACTTAGCCTTAGTGAATATGAATTCAATACCAAAAGACAACATTGATTCCACTTGCATCTTTACTTGCAAAAGTATCATACTGTGTGTGTGTGCGCGCGCGCATGTGAATGTATGTTTTTGTGTGTGTGTGTAAGTGAGTGTGTGTGTCTGTGTGTGTGTGTGAGAGAGAGAAAGAGAGAGAGAGAGAGAGTGTGTATGAGAGAAAAATCTATCAGATCAAAAATTGTAAAGTAAACTCGACTGTCACAATGGTCCTGCTTGAAATCTTTTTCCTTGAAAAATACAGCTTTGTGTGTATGTTTCTGGAGCTGCGCTGACAGCAGCCTGTCTCTCTGTGTTGTGTGTGATGGGTAAACTATTAGCCAGAGCCGGTTTTTGGCATAGGCAGTATAGGCAAAAAAAAATTCGCTTTACAAAAAAAAAAAAATGTTTTAATAATTTTTTACTAATACTACTAGTTAACACTGTTATTTCGAAATATTAAATAACCCCACAACAACCAGCGTAGCTCTATAGCATAGCCTATTAAATAATAATAATTTCTTAGTTCATGTCACCCCGCCCCCCTCCAGCCAGGACTTTACCTGTGCTCCCTCTCTGGGCAATGGTAAAGTGTGGCTATCTGACGTGACCCTCGCATTATATGCTATCAACATGTCGAAAAGACCAAAGCTGTCCGGTGCTCAGGGAAGGAAAAGAAGGAAAGAAGAGGAGGAACAACGTGAAAAGGGCAGAGGTACAGTAGCGTTAATGTGATGAAATGAATTGTCTAGTGCTCTCTGACTTTAGGCGCATCCTGCCCCGGTACCGGGGGCGCTTGGGTTGAAGAGGATAGTGCCAGATAACTTAAGTTAGCTAGCTAATATTACTGTAGCCGAGCCGAGCGTTACATTAGCTAGTCACTAGTCACTCACACACACACATCAGCTCTCTCAGTCACTCTGCACCTTCTTGCTAGCTAGCTGGACAGCGGCAAGAGAATGGTCGCCTCATCTTGAAAAATACATAGACTATGCGTGCATAACAGTAGCCTACATAAAATAAAAGTAGGCTACATAACAACTAATAAAAATAAGAGAACTGTAGTACCAGTCATCATCAGGGAAATTAGGTCTATTCAGCAGGTGTTAGTCCTGTGTCATACTGTAGGCTACATTTTTTTTGACATCTGGTTACCCTGTAATCAAAATGCTATTCCTTTTCATCTCCTTTATAATTAATTGTTGTAGTAAGCCTTTGGTTTGTTGTGTTACAGTTCATAATCTCTAAAGTTAGTTTATATAGTTAGTTACATCAGTGTTTTAAAGTGCATATCATTAATGTTAATGCCAAATAAGCTTTCCCATTATGCTATATTAGTATTACACTGCAGTTTACTGCTTTTTTTGGACTGTAAATGTAAATCTACATTTCATTGTAATGACAATAATGTTTAATTAAATTCCATTAGTATGCATGCCCATCTTATGTACAGTATAGCAGACATGCATCTTTTTAAGTTTTTCATCTTTATTCTTGTAATTTTTTTTTTAACGAATAGACTAACACCCAATGGTCATACACTCTTCTTCTATATTTTACCTTACTTTATTTATGGCAGTAGGCTACTGGTTTCTTTAATATATATATTAAAGAAAATATATTGTAAATATTTATAATAATAATGTCACTTATTCACTGTTTTGATGTTAACTGTTTGATTTTGTGGGTTATTTTCAGTAAAAGAAAAATGTGAAAACAAAAGTGTGAGTGCATGTTATTGGTAGTGAATAAACTGTTATGCAAGGGGGCGCCAGATAAAATCCTGCCTAGGGCAGCCAATTGGTCAGAGCCGGCCCTGCTATTAGCCAACTTCAACTGGAGGACGCTTGATTAAAATTGGGAATTAAAAGTTTGGAATCAGTATCTGGCAACATTTCTTGTTGAAACCATGTCGAAGTCTGCTTACTAACTAGCTATAGAATTAAAAATAGTACATAGCTAAGTATAAAGCTAAACTGTAGTTAAGTGTTTTAGCTAGCAAACTATATTAACTACAGCATATTACTTTAGCTTGCCAACTTAACCGCAGCAATGCAACCTAGCCTGTCCACTATCACTTTGAAATAATATCGTCAACATTTTCTATTATTATTCTCACAGACCTTACCTATGGAAAAGCAGGTGTTCTATCCCTAAGCAAGATTTGTAAAGCTAATTTTAAGCTAACGTTGGCCAACTTGAAGCTTAATCAAACACAGTGAACTTTGCTACTTAGTTAGCAATATAATTAACAAAAGTAGCTACATGATTTCAGCTTAGCTTTATACATAGTCGTCTGCAAGTTAACAACGTTACCTGAATAGGCCTATTATTTAAAACAACAGCAAGGTAAGATACCCTATCAGTTGCCACTTTGAAATAATATTTTTGTAAACATTTCCTGCTATTTTTCTTACAGACCTCCCTGGGCTAGATCGATTTATGCAGTTGTATGCCACACATAAATGGATTTTATTAGCTGGCTAGCTTTCTCTCTTGTCACACAACTATCTGGATGGCGAAAAAGTGTAGCACAAAAAAAAAAAACTTAAATATGCGAGTTTTAGCACTTTGCCGTTGAAAAATGATCAGAGCGCCAGCATAAGCCTAAAATGAATGTTTGCCCCACTATAATTTCCATGCTTTAAATGAATAAATTAGTAAATTATAAATCGCCACTGCATCATTGTATTATTAGCAACGCATGTATCCATTCCCAGCTATTATTCTTGTTTGTCTATAAAATAGTCTTTTATTTTTTCTTTACTGCCTCTGAAACGGTAACATTGGACAGTTTTGACAAAAAGCACTTTTGCTCCGATTACCTTTAGCATAGGGTATCAGTGCCGATTCCCCCATCGTGTATATGTCAATGTCTTTCTTGCAAAACTTGCAGTAAGCCTTGCGTGTGGCTGGCCCTCGCTGTAGCCACAACCTGTAACATTAATTTTGAAACCCAATTTCATTGAACATGCAGCCAGGCATGATGGCAGGAGCGTGTCGTGGACACTGTAGCCCCTTCAACTGTAACCGTTCTGTGGTAATACAGTGCACGCAATCGAAGAGAAGACGTCACAGATAACCTCACTCACAACAAAAATATCAACTATTTTTTGTTTCCTCCCAACAATTACTTTGACTATGAGTTATAGAAAACTTAAGCATTTTCAAGTAGTTTATTCAAAATTCAAGCATATTTCCAACCTTGAAAACAGAGCTTTCAGAATTAAGCATTTTCAAGACTTTCAAGGATCTGTACGAACCCTGAAGTTACCATGGCAATATACCCTGATTAAAAGTGAATTGGCTTCGTGATACAGAAAACCAGGGTTGAAGCTTAATTTAGCTCACTATCTGTTATGTTAGTGAACACTGGTATGGACCCAAATGCAGGACTCGGAGACAGAACTCAGGCAAAAGGACTCCGCAAGGAGTAATTTATTTGGCACAAGAGAATAGCGCACGAAAGAGGAAAACTAGGTGAAGGGCTGGAAACAGGGTTGGTGAAACTAATAGGCTAGGCTGGGCTGGAGCGACGGGAAGCAGGCTGGACAGGCTGGAGCGAGGAACAGGGAACAAACAAACAAACAGGTTAGCAGCGAAATGCAAATGGACAGAATGGCTGGGGAATGTCTAGATCGGAGCAGAGACAAACAACGAACTGGCGACAAGGCAGTGAAACAAGGGAACTTAAATAAGGAGGGGAACAGGTGAAAAGGCTCATAGAATAACTAAAATGAGTAAGGAATGTGTGTGGATACTGATGGGATAATTAAAGTGTGTGCGGAATGTGAATAGAGGGGGAGAGAAAAGGTTTGATCTAGAAACAGCCATTCAAATCTGTATGCTGCATGAGCAATCTGAAAGGGGAAACAAGGAGCTGAAGAAGGAGGCAGAGGTGTGTGCAGTGCAATATCCCCCGTGCCCCAACTGCTGCGGGCACCACTCCTCTGATCGGAGCAGCTGTCCTGCTTTCAATAAACACTCCAACACGTGTGGAAAATGGAACCACTTCTCCAAATGCTGCAGGTCAAAACCATCCACAACAAACAGGGGCACGGCTCATCTCCCAATCCACGCAGGAGCAGATACACACATAGAGTGAATGAGCTGGACACCCAGGTGACACAGGAACCAACAGACTTGGTTTACTGTGAGAGTGTGGAGTTACCTTCTGAGAGAGGAGAGATATTCACAAACCTGTCTGCAGTGAACACTGGTAAGCAGCTGAAGGTAAAGATTGACACTGGAGCTAGATGTAATGTATTGTCTAGAGCTCTACTTCAGCACTTTAATCCAAGTGGTCCCATTGACCACACACACGTAGTCAATCTTGTAGCTTATGGGGTCAGTTACAGTTTTTTACGATTGCTTTGACTCATTTTGCACAACAAAGTTTCAATGTGCAAAACTCTTAACACAGAATGCTATACTGCTCATTTTGGGTTCAAAATGTAATATAACATGCAAAATAAAAATACCTGTGTCAAATCAGAGAACATTATATGCAAATGTTTATCATAGCACCAGAACATTGGATATGTTCATCGTTGAAGTTTAATTATTGGTGCATTTCCAAATACAACGGCCATTATCAAATAATGCTGTCAAACACAAAATAATTGCCATCAAAAAAGACTATGCAAGGGTCATTTCCTCATAAGTACTTGAAATGATGTACAGCAAGCATCCCTTGTGATAGACTGCAGTGTGTATATATATATACATATATATATATATATATATATATATATAGCTTGTGTTTTTATGGAAGACAAACTAAATATTAGATTACAGTAGGTGACTGTATATGAAGTTTACAGTTTTTCTCAGTCGCTTTGGTGCATTTCTCACATCACTATTAGTGTCACTTGCTCAAAATGGATAGTTCATTCCTCAAAAGCAAGTATTCATGTCAATGAAAGTGTCAGTGTCATCAAAATGAAAATAGTCAAATGGCTTTGTCATGTTTTCATTATGACAGTTCACTCTGTAAGTGTTTTCCAATGCAAAAAGGTCAGATCTTGGTGACACTACCTGAAAATGCTCAAGACAGCACTATACACTATTTGCACAGCCATTTGAAATCTACAGTTAAGTTACACATTACTGTATTTAGTGAGGTAAATGAGTACAAGACACTGAATACGTATGTTTCACATTTGTACTGCATATGCTCTTTGCAATTCTAATTTGTTCACAGCATTGTGCAAAAGAAAAATACAAACTTATTTACAACAAACATAAGAAACACCCTTTGGGTAGAGCTGTGCACAACTGTAAACAATATTGCAGTACATATTGGAACTGAATTGGAACATACAACATACACAGTACTGTAAATCATTCATTCACATCCAGACGTTCCTGTCTGTCTGGCCACATATTTTCATCGACATCACAGCGAATATCATCCCTGGCAATGCAGCGAGGAAAGTATCTCCTCGAGTGGCGAATCCACCCTCTGCAGGACTGTGCTGTGATGTCATCACATGCTGCATCCATGGCCGCTAGCAGGGCCATTTGGGTATGTGGATGCCGGTCATATACCTTCCACCTCCAGGCAGAGAAAAACTCCTCTATTGGATTCAGGAATGGGGAGTAGGGAGGGAGATATTCCACCAGCATCCTTTCATGTGCTGCAAACCACTGTCTGACCAGATCTGAGTGGTGAAAACGCACATTATCCCATACAACAACATACTTGTTCAGATGGTCTCCATTTAGACCCCTCTCATTCTCAGGGATTATGTCCCTGTAAAGAGTGTCTAAAAAAGTCAGCAGATGTTGTGTGTTGTATGGACCAAGACGGGGTATATGGGTGAGGACGCCGTTTTCTGAGATGGCTGCACACATTGTAATATTCCCTCCTCGTTGGCCTGGGACATCAATGGTTGCTCTCTGTCCAATGCGATTTCTTCCACGCCTTCTACCTTTTGCCAGATTGAAACCCGCCTCATCAACGTATATGAATGTGTGCAGCGGTTCCCTGGCCTCCAGCTCCAGTACACGCTTTATCCCAGAAGAGAGAGAGAGAAAAACTATAAAAACTTTTCCTGTGTAACATAATGCATTTTGGACAACATATTGTACAGTATGAACTGTCATGTAAGTGTACTGCATGGCACTACACAAAGTAACCAGTTTACAGCACTGAACATTAGAGTATGCATAGAACACATAAATGTTTTACCTGTACATACTGGTGACGGATCTCCTTCACTCTGTCGCTGTTCCGGTCAAATGGCACATTGTACAATTGTTTCATGCGCATTTCATTTCTCCTGAGCACTCTGTCAATTGTAGCGATTGAAACAGATTCAATATTCCCAAAGATATTGTCATCCTCTATAACAGCGCTTTGTATCTCTCTCAACCTTATGGCATTGTTTGCAATCACCATTGCACAAATGGCTTCCTCTTGTTGCGGAGTAAAAAGGGGCCCTCTTCCACCTCTGCGAGGTTGTCTTGCAATCCTATGTGGTGCAGAGTAAAATTACAGTAATGTACAGTAAACATGAGATATACTGCTTTAACCCATATTACTGTAGTGTACAATAACAGTGCTTCCCACTTGTAAAATGCTGCAGTACAGTACCATACTGTAAATATGGCAAATCTTTACTGTAACACTACTTTACACTACAATACAGTACATCTGTGCTGCAGTAAAGCTGTAAGTCTAAATGTAAAATGTAAAAAGTTCTTGTCCCACTGTAAGCTTCATGTATGACACAATGACAGTAGTGCAGTGCAGATTGTTTAGTGCTGAATTACTGTCCAATATACACACCTGTTCTCCCGACGAAATGTTTGCATAATTGAATTTACAGTGGTTCTCCCAACATTTGGCTGCACCCTTCGACCAGCCTCAGCCATTGTGAGGCCGTGATTGACAACATGGTCCACAATTGTAGCCCTAATTTCATCAGGAATCTGCCTATGTACTTGGTCTCTTCTTCCTCTTCCCCTGTTTTGTCCCCTTCCCCTTCCTCCCCGCATCCTCGCCCCTCTTCCACGATGCTGACCTTCCATTTCTGTGTCACAGTATTGTCGAAATGGTACACACTATGTCCTGCTCGGTTCATATATGCTTGCCAATTGAGGGTTCATGGGATTCAGCTCTGAGTGACTGTGGAGAAGTGGCTTATCATTGGTTACAACTAATGCTTCACACACTCCTCCTCATCAGTGAAAGCTGAGGTTCACCCGAGAGAAATTGTTCAATTTGGGAGACATTTTCAGGAAAAAATGATAAGGAATTGTATAAAATTTGCTTGACAGATTTTGACAACAAGTTCAACATTTTTGTATGTAATGACTCAAGCAATGAAATGAGGCCTATTAGTTTTATAGGGAATGACTATTCAGCATTCATAAGTATAGTTCATTTTGACTGACATGACATAAGCAAATGATAATGTTATAAAACAGCAGAGAATTGTATGAAAGCAATTGATGCATGTCCAAAAGCATTTGCAATTTGTTGGAAGGAATGAGAAACTGCTACTATGATGTGCACAAATGACTGAATGTTGTGGAGGTTGAACTAACAGTTATGAGAATTTTAATTCTGATCAGAGAAATGCACCAAAGCAATTGAGAAAAACTGTAATCATTGAAAACAAATCATACAGTAATGCAGTAAACTCAACTGTATTTTACAGTAAAAGCAAAAACAACAGTAACAGCAAAAACAGTAAAAGCAAAAGCAGTTACAATAACAAAAAACTTTACAGTAAAAAAAAAAAAAAAAAAAAAAATGCATTTCAGTGCTTAAGCAGCATCTTGCCTCTCTGCTGCATTTGGCCACAGCATTTCATCTACGTCGCATCTGATGTCTTCATTTGCAAGGCAGTGTTGGTAAAATCTTCAGGAGTGTCTTATCCACCCCTGGCACTGCTGGGCTGTAATGTCATCGCACGCCTCATCCATGGCCTGAAGGAGTGTCGCCTGCTCATACGGACGCCGATCATACACCTTCCACCTCCAGGCCGAGAAAAACTCCTCTATGGGGTTTAGAAAGGGGGAGTAAGGTGGAAGGAATTGTGATCGGAACTCTGAATGGGCTGTAAACCAGTCTCGCACAGCCAATGCACGATGGAAGTTTACATTGTCCCAGACAATGATGAACACCATCTGAGCATTTGGCTGTACGAGACGATTGTACAGCCCCTCCAGAAAATGTATGAGGCGCATGGAGTTGTATGCCCCCAGCAGAGGGTCACGAGCCTCAACTCCATTGCGGGAAATGACAGCACACATTGAGATGTTGGCTCCACGCTGTGGCATTTTATGTAGTGGTGAAGAGATTATCAATTGTGTTGCAATGCTACTCACCTGGGCAAGGTTGTTGGAAGTACTGAGACATGACTACAAACACATGTTGAATTGATTTAGTGATCTGCATTTGTATTAACAGTTCTGCACTTTGTATGTCAGCATAGGATATAGTGTCTTAAGGTAAGAATTCTGCAAGTCAGTTTAGCACTTTGCGTTAACAGTTTTACACTTTGTATGTCAGCATAGGATGTAGTGTCTTTGAGTATGAATTTTGAAAGTCAGTTTGGCACTTTGCATTTTGAGTTTTGTACATTGAAATTCTGCTGTGCAAAATGAGTCAAAGCAATCGTAAAAAACTGTAATAAAGACTCCAGGCATTACTGACCTGGACTTTACATGTTGAAAGCTACAGTTCTATGTTGTGGACAATAACATCAAACCTCTGCTGGGTCTCCCTGATAGCGTCAAACTGGGCCTAGTGCGCTTTGGACTGGAGGTGTGGGCGGCAGTTTAGTATAATGGTTAAGGAGCTGGACTTGTAACTGAAAGTCGCTCTGGATAAGAGCGTCTGCTAAATGCCTATAATGTAATGTAATGTAATGAGGTGCATGGTGTCCAGCAGGGGGCTCCAGAGCTCAAGTACAAAAACCTATTTGACTGTATCATATGCAGTTGGATGATTCTGTGCACCCCACAATATGCGCTCCCAGACAAGTCCCACTTGCCATGAAAGACAAAATAGTCAAAGAGCTGAACAGAATGACAAAGCTGGGAGTCATCACACCGGTTGAAGAGGCCACTGAATTGGTCTCAGTCCACCTCAACAAAGCACCACATCATCCCATGAAAACAGTGGAACAGGTCATTGCTGATATGCCAGAAGCAAGGGTGTTCAGTATTATCTACACAAAATGTGGCTTCTGGCAGATTCCACTCAATTAATAGTCATCATGAGCCCTGTGAGTCCCTTCGCATGCCCTATGAAATCTCCACAGGAAGTGAGGTGTTCCAGAGGTGTATGGAGCAACTGTTCGCAGGGCAGCCGTGTGAAATCGTTGTGGACAATTTACTGGTATAGGACCGCACCAGAGAAGAGCATGATCTGCATCTCTGCCAGGTCATGGACAGAATATGAGCTGTCAATCTCAAACTGAATCCTGAAAAGTGCCATTTACCTGCTCACAGACCAGTGTGTCAAACCGGACCCTGGCAAGATGGAGGCAATGTAGTTGTTTGTGGCTGTTTGTTTGCTTTTCTTTTGCGGCTCTCGTCCTGCCTTCACGATTGTTAATCAATCAGATTTTTTCCACGTTCCGTTTCATGGTTTGCCAGCCTCATTATTGCTTTCACCTGTGATTCTACCTGTGGGGTATTTAGGTTCCTCACTTCCGCTTCTCCGGTGCTTGTTTGTCTTACGACATTGCATTTGAGCCAGGTATAGCCAGATACTATTAAACTTTGTTTTATGTTCAAGGGGAACTTGCTAGAGCTACTTAATCGGGTATAGGATTGTTTTCTGCCTGGTAGCGTTTCGTGCTATCTATTTTGTACATTGCTGTTGAGACAGTTTTTCTTTGTACTTTCGTTTTGGTTTTACACTCTACCGGCTTTGAGCTAAGGTAGCCGAGAGTGTTTTTTTGTTTGCTAAGTTTCCCGTTTTAGCTCATTATGTGAGCTCGGGAGATTTAGTTGGTAATACTAGTTTACTAGTTTGCCCGTTTTAGTGGGTTGATTTTCGTTTATTAGCTGCTTAGCCTTAAGGAATTTAGTTCCTGTTATTTCTTTCTTTTCTTTTATTATTTTCTCTTCCATGTATTGGTACTCACGGTTGTGAGCTGACTTGTTCTGATTCCCCTACCTTTGCATTTGAATCTCCGAACCATTAAAGACCCATTACAGGCAATCCATTTGATGATGCCCCCAGAAGACAAACATAGGCTCCAAAGGTTCCTTGGCATGACAAATTACTTGTCTAAGTTCATCCCAGGCAACAGCGAGGTCACAGCGCCCTTACGCCATCTCCTGCATCAGGACGTGGATTGGAGCTGGCAGGAGCACCACACAGAAAAAGCTCATCACCAGCCCTACTTTCGCACCAGCCAGTCGTGCTGTCTGCAGACGCCTCTCAACATGGGCTTAGTGCTGTCAAGAAAAACAGACAAGTGGTGTTTGCTTCGAGAGCCCTCACAGAGACTGAATCTCGCTATGCTCAGATTGAGATTGAGCTACTGGCTCGTCTATTTCATCACTACCAGGGCCGTAATCAGGACCTAAAAAATACTGAGGTCAAGAGTCTCGGCGGAGGTGGGGGGTAATTGGTAACGTAGATTTAATTGAGGATGCATTTTAGGGTGTAATTGCTATACATGCCTTTAGATTAGGCTTAAATTTGAGAAAATATTAAAGAAGCATTCATTCCACTCAAAAATGAATTGCAGCTGGTGTTCTCACGAAAGTATGATATTTTGATTGAATGAAAACACACTGAGACCTAGGTCTCTTTTACAGCTGTGAATAAATACACAAAGTGGCCTTTTTCATAAAAACACCTGCCCTTTCCATGAAATAGACTGCTCTGTTAGAGGCAGCATCATATTGCTATTTAAAGCAGATAGGCAGCCACCTATATGATAATTTAACAGTCTGAAAGCAGTAGATATAAATTCTTGTCTAAACCTTTGTTATGAACCACAGGCATACAACATAAGGAGGGAGACACGACCACAAAAAAAAATAGTTAACCAAGGAATTCATTAAATTAAATTGTGGCGAAGTGAGCTATACCGCTCGTAAATAAATAGTCAGAGTCAGAGATTTTCAGGGAACTGTGTGTTTTATTTCAAAACACACACACACTCGCAATTCCTACCCACCTCCTCTTCTGTCCCAGCGCCTTTTGAAGACCTCAGGCTCACTGTTGAACAATCAAGGCAATTGGTTAATTGACAACAATAATCCTATAATCAATCGTCACCAATTGCCCGATTGCCGACAGCTGTGCTGGCTCCCTAAACCACCCGCGTTCACTCTCTCTCTTGCTAGCTGCGCCTAAAACCACGCCCCCCTACCACATACCCCCACCGCCCGACTTAGGCCAGGACGCCATCCGGCCAATGCTCAACTCCCCCCCCCCCCTCCGCCTCCTCCACCGGACGGGAGAGAAAATCAGCCACCACCATCTGCGCTCCCGGCCTATGAATCACCTTGAAATTAAAAGGCTGTAAAGCCAGATACCACCGAGTGATTCGGGCGTTGGTATCCTTCATGCGGTGAAGCCATTGGAGGGGCGCATGGTCCGAGCAAAGGGTGAATGAGCGACCCAGCAGATAATAACGGAGGGACCCGACCGCCCATCTGATGGCCAGGCACTCCTTCTCGACCGTGCTGTACTTCGCTTCCCGTTGTGATAGCTTTCGGCTAATGTACAGCACTGGTCGGTCGACCCCCTCCACCTGCTGAGTCAAAACGGCCCCCAGCCCTCTGTTCGATGCGTCAGTCTGCAAATTAAAGGGGAGAAAGAAATTAGGGGTGAACAAGAGCGGTTTCCCACACAAAGCTTCCTTTACCCTCTCAAACGCCTGCCGACACAGCTCCGTCCACTGAACCGGATCGGAGGCACCTTTCCGAGTCAAGTCGGTCAGGGGACTGGTCAGGTCCGAGAAAGCCGGGATGAACCTTCTGTAGTACCCGGCCAGTCCCAAAAACCTCCTCACCTCTTTTTTAGTCTTAGGTCGTGGACAGGTCGCGATCGCCGCGGTTTTGTCCACCAGAGGTCGCACCTGTCCACTTCCCAAGTGGTACCCCAAATACCGTACCTCCGCTCTGCCAATCGCACACTTCTTTGGGTTAGTCGTGAGTTCCGCCTGTCTCAGGGACTCCAGCACCGCCCCCACATGCCGCACATGCTGAGCCCAGCTGTCACTGTGTATTATGATATCATCCAGATAGGCTGCAGCGAAAGCCGCATGCGGACGCAGTACCCTGTCCATGAGATGTTGCAAAGTGGCGGGGGCTCCGAATATCCCAAACGGAAGTGTCCGGAGCGGAGAAAGCCGTTTTTTCCTTGGACTCTGGAGACAAGGGAATCTGCCAGTAGCCCTTGGTCAAATCCAGTGTCGAAAAGAAACGAGCTGTGCCCAGCCGATCCAATAGGTCATCGACCTGAGGCATGGGATAGGCATCGAATCGTGACACTTCGTTTACTTTGCGATAGTCTACACAGAAGCGAACAGATCCATCAGGCTTACTCACTAGCACGATGGGGCTATTTCACGCACTGTTAGACTCTTCTATTACGCCCAATTCCAACATTGACTTTATTTCTGCCTGAACCACTTTCTTTTTATGTTCAGGCAGTCGGTAGGGGCGCGAACGCACCGTCACCCCCGGGGTTGTCTCAATATGGTGATTTATCAGATTGGTGTGGCCTGGTAGAGGGGAAAACACATCAGCGAACTGCTTTTGCAACCTGGCAAGATCCGTTCTCTGATTCGGTAAGAGATGGCTATCACAAAGGGGGGAGGTTTGATCGTTCGAATTTGGCACCTCCGGTCCCAGCTCATCTCTCTCCTGATCTACCGATACCAAGGAGACCGGTATCACCTCTTTTCACGCTTTTAATAGATTGAGGTGATAAATCTGTTTCGCCCCCTCTCTATCAGACCGCTCCACCTCATAATCGACTTCCCCCACTCGTCGTGTGACCACGAAGGGTCCTTGCCACTTGGCGAGTAATTTTGTGCTGGAAGTCGGTAGTAATACCAAGACTTTCTCTCCTGGTGAAAATTGCCGTAGTTTCGTTCCTCTATTGTAGTGTTTTTGCTGACGTTCCTGAGCCTCGAGCAAATTCTCTCGTGATAATCTCCCCAGTGTATGGAGTTTTGCTCGCAGGTCCATAACGTATTGAATTGATCAGTCAGAATCTCTTTCGGGATTCCAACTCGGGAGATTATTTGAAACAATGCCTGCGCAACACTCTTAGCCGAGATATTGCGCAATGGCACTGCTTCGGGATACCGGGTTGCATAATCCACCAAAACTAATACAAATCGGTATCCCTGAGTGCTCCGTTCAAATGGCCCGATGAGGTCCATGCCCACTCTATCGAACGGGACCTCAATTAATGGTAGGGGCCGCAATGGGGCTTTTGCGATGGCCAGGGAATTTACCAGCTGACAATCTGGACAGGACGCACACCACCTACGTACGTCCGCCCAGATGCCCGGCCAATAAAACCGGGCCATTATCCTGTTTAGTGTTTTTTCATACCCTAAGTGACCAGCCATGGGGTTATAATGAGCCGCCTGGAAAATCATTTCCCGGCGGCTTTTCGGTACCAACAACTGGGTCGTCTCCTCACCTGTCTGAGTGTCACGACTCACTCGATACAACCTATCCTTAGTAATTGAAAAATATGGGTGAGAGCGTGCAGCGTCAGGGCGCACCAGCTGACCATCAACATATATCACCTGGTCGAAGGCAAAGCGTAGGGTATCGTCTCGAGACTGAGCGAGTGGAAAATCCTCCATGGGTTGGAACACCGGCACCTGGGGAGTCTCCACTGGAGGCTCTCCCGGAGCCGCCCCCCCCCCCCGCCGTCAGTGTCGGACGACCCTGCGTCACCACTTTCCACTGCACACACCTCACACTTCCCTACCGGTCGTGATCGTACCCCCATCAATGTTTCCGCTATTTGTTTAAAACCCGCCCAATCTGTACCCAAAATCAGAGGGTGCGAGAGGCGGGAGCTAACCGCAGCCTCTAAGATATGCTTTTTTCCTTTTATCCGAATTTCCACTGGTACTATTGGGTATTTGTGTCGATCCCCATGCACCTAATTACCACCCAACGTGCCGATCTCAAAGCCTCGGTTCGAACCAGGCTCTGGTGAATCATGGTCTGCATAGCCCCTGAATCCAACAGCGCCCGGTGTTCACCTTGCACCCTTACCGGAATGCAGTATGCCCCGTCTGAATCGGAAGCGGAGGTGGGCGGTCCGACCACCCGGACCACCTGCCCCACCTCCATGAGCGGACAATTGCGGCGCAGGTGGCCCAGCCGTCCACACCGCCAACACTCCGGTCCAGGCGTTTGAGGCACTCCCTGTGGGCCGGACTGCACCGCCACTGAGCCTGAGGGGGGAAAAGAGGGCAGAGCGTTACGGGGGCTGACAGCAGGGAAGGAGGGGTTCTGGGGACGGTAAACAGAAAGGGGGGCGGAACGAGGGGCGAATTTCTTCCTGGGCGCCGGCTCCGGCTTCTGCTGCTGGGTGAAGGGGTGTTGCGCCAGGTGGTCCTCCGCCAGGGTGACGGCGCCATCCAGGTTGGTGGGTCTGTGGCAGTGGACCCAGCTCGCGGTCTCCGCCGGCAACCCCATGATGAACCTCTCCAGGACCACCTGCTCCACGACTCCAGCTGCGGATCTTATTTCCGGCCGGAGCCAGCTAGCCTAAAACCACGCCCCCCTACCACATAAATATAAACTAAAAAATACTCCCAAATAACATATGGGGTGTGCAGTGGTGTATGCTAGGTGTTGGATGGATGTACTCTGGGTGTGGTATTGTGCAAGTGTTGTTAAGTGCAAAAACCAAAAGAATACTCACAAAAAGGTAAATAAGATGTCGGTCTATCAGTAATGTATTGAGCCAGGTGTTGAATGAGTATAGTCTGGGTGTGGTATGGGTGTAGTGTTGTCTGGTGCAAAAACAAAAGAAGAAGAGTCAAGCAGTTTTCCGTGATCACTCCCTCCTCCTCATGGCCGTTCCATTCCAGTCTGTTCTCTGGTCATCTCTGCTCACTGAAATGTAAAGATAACAATACAGTAGATAAGTTTGAAATAAGGTAATTTTGTTTAAATAATAATTCTACTAATGAGAAAAGGAAGTTAGTGTCTCTTTAAAGACAATGGTGTAAATATGTTTAGGTAAAAAGTAGTGGTAGGTATACAATATGGTAGGTAAGAAAGGTAATTATAACTCTATCCAAGGTAAAGGTAAGTAATTATATTTCTGGATAGGAAATGCGAGTATATTTCTATTTCAGGGTAGAAAAGCAAAGCATAGTTCTAATTCAGGATAGGAAAGGTAAGTATATTTGGTATACTTATGTAACATGTAAATTCTTATAATTAGCTTGACTATAACATAGCTTTTACACTTCACCACTACAAAATGTAGCCTGCAACAGTATAGAAATAAGACCTACCTCATGGTCAAATGCCTATGACCAGAGGCATCCCACCGCTTCAGGATCTTTTCGGGATCTAACTTTGCGTGTCTGTGGACATGCATCATTGCCAGACCAGTCAGCCTCTCTGCTGTCATGCTTGAACGCAGCCATGTTTTGAGCCTCCTCAGTGCAGAGAATGACCTTTCACAGGAACAGGTGGTCACAGGTAAGGTCAAGAACAATATGAGCATGCACAGGATGTTTGGGTAGAACTCCATGGCTGTTGTTTGCAGAGTTTCTTGAACTGTTGCAGCACTTTCTGTCACATTTTGGTTTTGAAATGCATGTTTCCATCTGTTCCTGCTCAACCACTTCAGGTCATCTCTGTACAAGGAGATCAGCTTATCTTCGCTTTTTTTGGTTAGTTTTGGGAGGTGGCGAGGAACCAGGTAATGTGCTAGCAATGCTGGTTCAGTTCTGTCACTAAACCTTGTCTCCAATTCGCTGATAAGATAATCAATGAAGGTATAGAACAGATTCACTCTGTAATGTTCTTCAATTGATTGGGTAGGTGCATTTTCTCTGTGTTGTTGTCTGATACCCTTTTCTTTTGAGGGATAAGATCCATGGACTTAGCCAATTCCACTGCTTGTTGATATATTAGCCTGAATTCCTCCTCAGTACGTAAACTGGCAATGCATGCGGTCACCTCTTTTGCTTCTTTGTAGGCTGTCATGAGGTCAATGTTTGGGGTCTGGAGTTGTGTGGACAGTGGTTGTATGTGAGCCTGCTTGTCTTTTCAGCACTCTGTGAAGTTCCTGACTCCATTTCACTTAAAGCAGAATGAACAGTGCCAAGATTCTCCACAAATGTGTTGACAGTCTTGACCCTTGACCCCCACCTAGTGTCTGACATTTGAGGGATGCTTCTTTTTTCTCCTCCTCCTTCAGTTCGTGTTCCAGATATGGGCTGTGCTTACAGTAGTTTGGTCTTCCTTATTGCTGATGCTGAAAAGAAAACAGCAACTTTCTCTTTGATGCTCATGGTGCTCCTAATCAACGGTAGGTCTGAGCACCCATGAACAACCACAAGGTTCAGTGCATGGCTTTTACAATGGGTGAAGAGAGCCTTAGGGTGAAGCTCCAGTATTCTTTGTTTGACTCCACTCTCATGCCCACTCATTGTGGCTGCCCCGTCAAACCCTTGACCACGCAGAAATGTGGCTTGGAGGCCCCATTTCTGTAACTGTGACAGAATAGCCTCTCTAATGGAAGCCGCATCCAGCTGCTTAAGGGGACAGAACCCCAGAAAATCTTCACAAATTTCAACCTCATTGGTGGTAGTGGTGACATAACGTATGCAGATGGAGAGTTGTTCTATACCACTGACATCCATAGTTTCATCGGCAAGGATTGTGAAGAATTTTGTTTTGTGGATTTTCTCTGTGATGTGTTCTCTTTGCTCTTCTTCAAAGCAAGAAATTAATTAATTCTGAATTTTGGGTGATAAATATTTAGCTTGTTTGGAAGCTTTTTCCAGATGTTCTCTCAAACTCAAGTCAAATTCTGATTTCCAAGTAAGGAAATGGTTGAAATTTCCATCTTCATAATCACCATTCCGAGTTCCACTTAATGCTACATTTCTTTGGCCCAGATTTATGAATACATCAATGATGGAGCGCTTTTTTATTTGCCACAATCTTGTCAGCGTATGCACTGCTGACGGTGCTAGTGATATCTTTCTTTTGACCTCTCACCACTGCAAGGAAGTTCTCTGCTAACTGTAAGGCTTTCACATGCCCTGGACTGGTCTCATGGTTTGTAATAATCCCTCTCCTTTCACCAACAGCATTTTTCCAGTCGGTAAATCTATGTGTAATGAATGCAGTATTGGATCCTTTTAATCTATTAAAGGACATGCAAACAGCACAGTATGCTGCATCGTCTGAAGGGGAGTACCTTAACCATGTATATTTCTTCTCCCATTGGATATTTTACCGCAGTCACCTCCCTCCAAAACCTATCTGGGGGTAAACATATTGGGGTTGTGTTTGGGACCATCTATTTTGGAGGAGACAACATTTATCCTCATCGGTTAGATTTGGCTTTCCCTTTAACTTGGCCAGATCAAAATCATGCAAATGCTCTCTAGGGGATCTCTATGCCCAGAGACATGGAGAAAATATTGGAGCGACAGACGAGGAATCTAAAAGTGTTCAAAACGAACACCACTAAGACGCACAATAATCCGTAGTGGACGGGGAAAATAAGGAGAACACAAATAACCTCGCGAAAATAAGTGAGGAGCTCGATATCCGAGCAAACAAAAGAAATAAGCAGTTATACTTATCTAACTCCCGTTGTGGAGTGAACAAAAGAAAGGAAGGAGAAAAATAAAAGAAGCCTAAACCTTAGGGCGAGAGCACTCGTAGGTTTGAGTGGGAAACAAAGAAACCAAAACCTCTGCTCTGAAATAAGAGAGCCAAAAGAGCGCACTTTTCTATTTTTCAAAATTATACTGCTAACAAGTCCCACGTTGAGAAGCAAAGCGGTCGATAGCACGCATAACTCCTATACCTTTACTGGCTAGAATGTTATATGAAAATAACATGGAAGCGACGAGAAAAGGAGGAAGTGGGGTATAAATAGTGAGCGGAAATGCAGGACAGGTGAACTCACTAATCACCGAGGCGAAAGCAAAACCCATAGCGGAACACAGAAAAATCAGATAGATTACAAGTAAATGGAAAAAAGGAATACTAAACGCGGAGATAAGGGGAGGAAGGCGCGATCCATGACACTGTGGTATTTTCTGCTTCTGCTGTCTCTTTCTGTCCCTTTGCCTCTTGCCTTTCTTCCCTTGTCCCTGTCCTGTTTCTGTCCTTCTCCTGTCTCCCCTGCCAAATAGTTCATACAGCAGAGAATGTTTTAGTATTATTAATTTAATTAATTATTTCTAGTACAAATGGTAAGAAAAGTCACAAATTATTGCTAATAATTCATTGTTCTCATTTTAAATTTCATTATCCTCTTAATACTTTTTAAAGGGTACAATAATGCACGTGCGAGGGTGTGGCATTACGTGATTGGTGGCCACTACCACACAAACCTCTCTGTATATTCCAATATATTTTGATTAATTGGAAACATTATCCACACAGTGTTGTTAGTTAAAGATATTACTCAAATCAGATAAAGCAGTCGGACTTCAAATTAATTGATAGCTCAATGGGAATAAAAAAAAAAAAATCAACTGCAACATTATATTAAAAAACAAACAAAAAACATGCTTTCTCTTTCCTCTGTACCTGCTCTTTCGTCATCTCTCTCAGTCTCTACCTCTTCAACCCTCCTTTTTGTTGGTCCAAAACTTAGCGTTGTCTGCAGTCTTTTTGTTTCTGACCTGGTTTTCAATTTGTGAACAAGAATGAAAATACTTTAATATCGCATTATGAGAGCAAACGGGAGGAGTCTGTCATACTAGTCTGCTTGTGACTAGGCTAATTTATGTAGCTATCTACATGGTCAATGACTACTTAGCTAGCATCTCAATCTATTTACTTACTCAGACAGACTATAATATTAGCCAAAGTATATGAAAGTAATACACATTTGTTTCCCCATGACAAGACAACTCACATCTGTCTTATCCATTACTCGCACATATTTTTCGTTTGGGGGGGAAATTACCTCTCAGGCTAGTCCGAACTGTTGGAGGCAGCTAGCTAGCGTTTTAGCATGCTAGCTATGCATAGAAACGTATTTGTTTCTACTTGTAGTAGGCTGCAGTACTATGTTTCAATAGCTTCCTATCAAAATGATCATCTCCCACGCACTTTATAGTTTATAGAGATTGTAACATCGAACACTTCTAAACGCACACTTACATCTTTCTGTCTAGGTGTCCGGCGTAAGAAACGCCCCGTGTTTCCAGTAGTTTGATGGGTAATGTTAAAGTTACGACAAAAGTGCTCGTGGTTATGTTTGCAGTGCGCTCCGTGAAAACCAATTTGTGTTGCTAAGGTGACCAAATATCACTGACACTGATGCGTTGCCGTCACTGATCTGTACAGATCAATGGTTGCCGTCCTGCGGCTGAAAGTATTAGGCTACTATTACCAATTTACCGCGATAACTGACAATGATGACTGACAATGCAGCATCGTTCACCAGCAGGGAGTTCCAGGAGTTTCGCAAGCAGGTGGGACTTTAACCATGTCACCAGCAGCCCCCATTACCCCCAGTCAAATGGGCTCACTGAGAGAGCCATGTGCTCTGCCAAAGACCTGCTTGAGAAATGTGCACGTGACAGCATAAACATATATGCAGCTCTCCTCAACCTCAGCAACACACCAAGGGATGGACTGCCATCACCAGCTCAGTGTCTGCTTTCAAGGCGCACTAAGACACTCATACCCATGACCAAAGCCATGTACATGCCCAAGGCGGAGACACAAGTTCAGGCAGCTTTGACACAGGCCAGGCAGAGAGGAAAAGTGCACTATGACAAATCGGCTAGGCCGCTGGCTCCACTACACAGAGGTCAAACAGTGAGAATGCATACAGCCCACGGCTATGACAGGCAGGCAACGGTGCTAGGAAGAGCATCACAGCCAAACAGCTACCAGATTCTGTAAGGGTCGAGTTTGAAAAAGCCAAACGTGACAGGAGGGTACGATAAGCAATCTCGAAGGAGATTGACATTAAAGCGAAGCTAAGTTCGCCAGGAGGAGTACCTCTAAATAACAAAAATACTAAACAAGGGAGAGGTACATAAACTGAAACAAAAGTACAATCCCAAAGGGAAGGAGTGAGAAAACTGAAATAAGCCCTGCAACGTAGGTAGGGAAAACTCTAGGCAAGAGTAAAAGAAAAAGAATGACGTGTCTATCTTCTCGACACAGGAGAGAAAGCGTCAGTGTTTACTAAAACAAAAAACGACCCAGAGCACTGGGTGAAAACAGTCAGAATAACTGAAGACTGAAAAGAAAAGAATCTTTCCAGAGAATTGAAGAGTAGAGAAAAAACTGAAGAGGAGAGAAAATAATACCTCTCGCCTTCAGCACGGAAGGCAAACGAGAGAGGTAGTTGGCACTGCGAGCCAAAGAGGGGAAAGCAAAATAAAAAGGCAGAGAAAGATCCTAAGATCAAATCCTAAATCCTAATTTGCTATGGTATCTCCTGCTTAGCTTATTAAGAATAAGAAAGGCAGTGTCCCGATCCTATACCTTACCGACTTATGTGAAGTCGCAAGACGACAACAAGCAACGAACAGTGGAAGTGGGAGGTTTAAATACCCGCAGGTAGGGGAGCCAGGTGAAATCACTGAGTGACCGGAGGAAACGAAAATTCCGGAATGGAAGCCGAATAAATATGATAGACTGCTCCTATCGGAAAAAACAAATAAACGTCCACAGAAACAGAAAGGTCTGAAGCGGCCCATGACAGATCCAAGCTGGAGATGCCACATACTGTATGTGAGGAACAGACACCATCTCCTCCAAACACCTGAGAGCCACGCCTACCAAACCCTCAGCATGATGTTGCTGAATCCGGAGTAGCTCAGCTAAATATCAACACTGGTTATCAGCACCATGATTATATTTCTGGGAAACAGGAAATAGTTTGGTTGGGAATTACCAGGAACCTGAACCCTAATGTTTAAGGTTATTATTGTGTATAAGAAAACACGTCATAATAGTCTGAATAATATTGATCCATATATTATCACACACTTTAACCTTGCACAAGCAGGTTTCCCCAGCTGTAAATCGTTGTTTTTTCAGTCTTATTAAATCCACCATTATATCAGCAATTCGCCAAGGTGCAAATGCTGGGAGCTTTAAAAAGGGAATGGGAGATAACACTCGGATTGGTTTATTGGATGTTACGCCCAAGACACACCTATAATTAATGAAGAGGCTAAGTTCAGCCCATTTGCACCTTGCGCCTTACATTGCGCTCAAAATATACGCCCTCTAAAAGTGGAGTTGGACATGCCCTAATGCACTTGCGCCATGCGTTTTCAAGATAGAGCCCATTGTCCTGAAAACTTATCTCATCCGAATATGGCTTTAAACTAGACATGCAGAGCTGGCCTCCTGCTTCCTTGTACATGTCTGATGTTTAATTCTTTAATTCTTAAAAAGTGTATAGACAGACAACAGAATACACATTTGCTTGAAATGGAAAAAGGCTAAGAATTAAATAAATCATATATACAAGGATTTATGGTCATTCTATGGAGAGCATACGATTTTCCAAATTATTGTACATACCCCTGATGTTTTGCCAGGCTAATGGTTAAAGCAAAGATAAGAGCTCCATTTACTGCTATCAAAAGCTGTTAGTACATAAGCCATTAGTAACAAAAAAATAAAAAAACCTTCGTATTAGGATAATTATTTTGTGTAGCCAGTCCTATTAGACATACAAGTTCTATTAATGTTCCCATTAGTTGACTGTAGCTGGGAAAGAGAAAGTTTCAATAGGCCTTCTGAAATCTTTCTTTGGCACAACATGTACTTGTTCGGGGTGTAATTTCAGGAAACCTGATGACATAATATTTTTTTTAATTAAATGATGGTCTTTCGTGCACATATGTTTGTGTGCATCCTACTATGTTTGAACATTTTTTCTTGTAACGCTGTAGTACGTAAGTACTGCAAAGTAATTTACATACAGAGATAAGATAAAGTACTTTTTTGTAACAACCTTGTAAATAATTTGTTTTTGTTTATTTAATACATTTTTACGAAAATTATTTTCATTCTTTTCCTTGACAGGAAACCATAAATATTTTTTTTTGTGGTTACCTGTCAAGCAACCAATTAAAGCCTCTAGAACAAAGTTTAGTTTAGCTAATCAGCAACTTAAAAGTACACTATGCAGGATTTTTAGCCTTACTGTGGTCCTGTGTTTACAACAAAGGGCCAAAACCAGGCATTAGTTTTGAAGCTCACTTCCTGGTTGGGCTGGGAGCGGCATGGGAGTTGCTCACTAGCGCCACTGCGGTTGGCTCCAGTCTAGGGCTGCGTTCGGATCCAATTTAACACACTCCCTTCCCTTGCTCACTTTCCTCGAGGGAGCTATTTTGTGACGCAATTTGCTACTTGCAGCAAGCAAACTTAAAAGGTGCTCTGCAAGGGAGGATTGAGGAGAAACAAACAAAAATGGAACCGAACCGCCCTCACATTTCGGAAGTGCCTCACCATACTGTTGAAATGTGGCCGCCACATAGTTCTGTGGTGACCTCCCACTTTTTCCATGGGGAGCATTGCATTGTGGAATTCCATTCTTGCTGGAAGCTTGCATTTTAAACCCTTGGTGAAAGGGAGTATAAACGAGGGAGCGAGGGAATATAACTACTCCCTACCCTTTCTTAAATTGGATCCGAATCACACTTAGTGTGGCTGCCATATTTCATCCTGGCATTTTGGGGATTCTCCCCTTGAAACAAGGGAAGGGAACGACAGGAAGAAAGGATACATTTCGGATCCGAACGCAGCCTAGGTCTTTCAGCCCAGTTTACAGTCAATTGCAGCAATGCGGTCAAAATAAAAAGTCAATAAATCTTTCCCACAAGAACATGTAGTCGCAATAGGTGCTTTTCCTTCGTCTACATGTGCCGATTTTTTAAATTATTGTTTAGTTTGGACAGTGTATTAACATTTTTTCAGGACCAATCAGGGACAGTAACTCGGGAGGCGGAATGCGGGGCGATACCTCATGTGGTTAGGATTGACCTTGACATTCCCAGTGCCACAATCCTCCTCCTTTTAAGAATTCACACATCGCATTTCATATGGTCACTCGTGCTGAATTTGTTATGGCGTGTTCTGCATACAACTGTACTAATCGACCCTCTCAAAAGCATTCTCTCCAGTTTTTCGGGAGTATATTTTTAGTACCTTACTATTTTCTTTACTTTTTGACCAACTAATTAGTTAACAACCTGAAAATATAGCCAAACTACCGCAACCTAGCATCACAAGCTCACGCTTATTTTCTATAGGCCGATTAGCTAGACAGGTATGCTACTTTAGCAACTTTAGCTCCCAAACCGTTTGGCTAGCTAACGTTATAATGGTTATAATAAAATAATGAATTTTCAGTTGTGTAACTTACATTCCGTTAAACCTTGACCTGATGAGCCAGCTGACATGATTTTGAACCTTTATGCCATAATACGCTATTAGCCACATTATTGAATTTATCGCAGCTTTGTAATTTAATGGTCTCGTTGTGGGGATTTAAATTGTACTTCGTACTATGCTCTTCACTGGCTAAGTGCATTTTATGTAGAGTGAATATCAACATTGCTACCATGCATTAGTCAAACAGGTTGGTGTATTTTTCATTTGAGCTTTGAGTATATTTTACATTTTAATATTTTTTTGTGAATATACAAGTTTAAAAACTCAACGTCCCATAATTCCCTCCGGACGGTTCAATGAAGTAAAATGGCCGAATTAGCAAGGTGGTATGCACTGCCAAAAATGTCCAGACGAGACGATCATAGTTGATTGGATGAGAACCGCCCGTGTGTTGCAGTAATGGATATGTAGTCTGTTAAAGTGGACTACAAATTATTAATCATTACTTTAAAAAATAAAAATTGGAACATGCAATGCATGCACTATATCCTTATACCACACAGGCTAATCCAGGAACGTTTCGGCTCATTCTATAATTCAGATTTCAAGAAATTGTTGATAGTCTCCGAAGTCCGTTCTATCTGTCATAGGGAATTTTACGGAAGCTGACGGGTATAAAACACAATGACATTTCAGAGAACAACTGCAAGTCAGAAAACACAATGACAAAGCCCAAAACACTTTACAAATCACGTGACGGAAAGGGTAGGTACTAGGTCTACATGACGGGATATTGTAGTCTCCTTCTGATTGGACACGCAGTATGTCAAATGAGAGTCTGACAGCACGAGTGACCAACCAACAACAGTTTTCGTTATCTCACGTGACTTTGAAGACAAGCCTATAGAGTTTATTTAGTTCCATAAATAGCGCACGTGGAATTGTGAAATGAGCGCACAGAACAGTGTTTTATGTTTTGAGCTTGTTAAAATGGTATAAAAAGAGGAGTTTTTATGAACTCAAAAACGGCAAAAAACACTGCATTTTTTCCCGAACCCGTGTGGTTAGGGTTTAAGGGAAAGTTCTTCCACCACTTTCCCTTAAACCTATTAACACAATGCAAGTTTGGCTCGTTGTCATCACTTTGAATTCTTCATCGACTAATGGTTAGTCTTAGTTGCCATTTGTCCACAATAACAATTACGAGCCTATTGATTTACCACAGCCTTTATTTTGATCATTTAAAAAAATTAGTTACTTCAAATAACCAATCAAATCAATAGCTAGTAAAATCAATAGGCTTGTAATTGGTGATCACATGGACACATATGGCAATAAAACTAACCATTGGTAGATAATGACGAATTCAAAGATAAAGCAAATGACAACGATCTAAACCTGCATTGTGTTTATGAGTTTAAGGGGGACATGATGAAATAAGTTTTTAATTTGATCAGTTATATATTTTTAAATTACCTCCTTTTTGTAATTGTTTGCAATAGGCCTATAGCACAATAAGCAAAACGTGAACATGGGAGTTTTAGCTTTCATTGCATGCATATGTCTGACGTAATGTAGCTTAAGAGGGTAAATGATCCCTCATAAGACAAAAAGCCCATAATTAAGACAAATTAACAGATTGTTAAAATTCTGGGATTGCAGAAAACAAACAGGTGTACCCCAGGACCGAGTTTGGGAACCACTCTAGCACAATTATAGGCTACCATAGGCAAGCTAATTACTGAAACCTCATTTACAATTGCTCATTTAATTAGCGCAGCTTAGTTTAGCTCTATGCATCAAGACCGATTCTGCTCATAATAAGTTTTCAATCCATAATAGATTATGGACTGCATCGTAAATCAGGTGTAACAGGTTGGTTGTAGAGAACAGGTGCTACTAGGTGATACAGATTGAACGGAATACGAAGAGGAGTGGGGAGGAATGGACATTAGGCACGTTTCCTAGTTCACAAGTTCCCTTGAATTTTAAACTGAAGTGATTTGCTGGCCTATCAGCTGCGTTGTCTTTGCCAGTATTCTACTCATGTGATCGTCAGTTCAATTAAATCAACGCTTACTATATTCGGCATAGGGATAATGTTTCTGTTTTGCATTGACGCATTTGGATTCTTCTTGTGTTTTTAGGCATTTGACATATTTGAAACTGAGACAAATGAGCATTTTATGATTATGCTGATTGAAGGCATTTCACATTTTAAATAAGAACTTATTTATAAGCATAGGCTACACACTACCACTGAAAGGTGTCTGAAGTGGACCTGTTGAAACACAATAGCATTAATTTTATTCAGCAAGGCAGAGGGACTGGTTAATTGAAAGTATTGAAATAAAACACCCACACCCAAAACACATTTAAAATGCAATAAAACAATATATTGTGAATTGAAAACGTCTTATGAGTAGAATCAATCCTGGTGCATAGAGCAAAGCACTGCGCCACTGAAATGGAGCAATTGTAAAGGAGGTTGTATTGCCTATGGTAGCTATATTCTTCTGGAAGAAAAGTTAGATATTTTAAAATCATAATTCATGCATGGCCTTCTAGGCTTATCCGATGAGAAGACACTCAATCGCTTAATCGAGACGGCAAACATTCAATCACATTTGTTGCAGATAGTAGTCAGAAAATAGATCCAACAGTACTGCTGCTACTCCTCATAGCCTAGCCTACTGCGTGACAGGGAGAAAGCACTCAGCAATCTTAATATCAGCAAATTAGCTTTTACATTACGTAGATTGACACATTACCTATAAAAACCCAGCAGAAATACATAATTTAATAGGCATGATCTTTCAGCAACATCTGCAGTCAACAGGTCTGGTCTAACCTCGATCATCATTTATTGGGTGGTGGAGCAGCCAGGTGGAGCTTGTTGGACTGTTCTTTCATAATTTCCAGCTTAAACTCATTAACACAATGCAGGTTTACAACGTTGAGCGGCTCAGGTGAATCTATAGGCTCATAATAACCGCTTTTTTTGTAAAGAAAACGCCATGTTTTTCCACCGTGTTTGAGTTAATAAAAACGCAAATTATTTATGCCATTTTAACAAGCTCAAAACAGCAAAAAATACTGTTCTGTGCACTCATTTCAGAATTCCACGCGCGCTATTTATGGAATTAAATAAACTTCATAGGCTTGTCTTGAATGTCACATTAGATAATGAAAACTGTTGTTAGTTGGTCACTCGTGCTGTCAGACTCATTTGACATAGCCTACAGCGTATCCAATCACAAGGAGACTACAATATCCCGTCATGTAGGCCTAGTACCTACCCTTTCCGCAACGTGATTTGTAAAGTGTTTTGGGTTTTGTCGTTGTGTTTTCTGACTTGCAGTTGTTCTCTGAAATGTTATTGTTTTATACCCGTCAGCTTCCGTAGAATTTACTTCCAAAACCAAACTCCGCCCATGTCTGACATACTCACTTGAGTGCTCTATTACATGTGCAGTGCATTCTTTTATCACATGCACAGATAATTCCTAGCATCCTGCACACTACTGCAGGACCCTTAGCATGCACTGTGCATTCTTCCATCACATGCAGAAATAATTCCCAGCATCCTGCACACTACAGCAAGGCTATAGAGGCCACACTACTGCATTTGAATCCATTTATTTTAGGAGGGAGGGGGGGTTAGGAAATACATTTATTTTATTCAACATTCATGTGTTTTGTTCAATGAAAGATTCCATCCAAGTTATACTCACGAATGTTTGCATGGATGTCTGCTTATGACAAAACATATATTTATGTCTGCATATGACGAGGTAAATACAGCTAGTACAAATAACGCCAACATTTCTAGTTTATTCCCGTTAATTCCCATGGAAAGTTTCCACCTTTGAATATTCCCGGAGCATATCTAGTCAACCTAGTGTTAGCGTCGAGTTAGCGGTTAGCCAAAAAGACGGTGGTGGCTTGCTCATTTAACAGACTATGTTGACAGCTTGCTACGATTCGAGCAGCACTAGGGACATTTAAGACTGAAAGTCTGCGCAGCGGTCTAAGGAGCAGACATTCAGTCTGTGCCGTTGCGCCCCCAGGATCGGGGGTTCGATCCCCGGTCCTGCCAGACTTCAGGAAGCAGCAATGGGTAACCGCTCCTGGGGTGGGGGCAGGACTCGGGGGGGAATCGTTGCATACAAAATGGCCTCGGCCGAGCTGGAATCATGGTCAGGAGTTTGAGGAGTCACGGCCTGAAGAGGTCGTGGCAACCTCTTTTCCACTACCGGCTGACAGGGTTGTAGTGGCGAATTCTCAAGTGGTTGCAACACAGGAAATTGGCTACCAAATTGGGAGAAAATCATAAAAAAATAAATAAAATAAATAACATCTGTGCGTATCTGATTCATTGACCACCAATATAGTTCATGGCAATCATAGCGTTACACATGTTTGTGCATTGCCTACCAAACTCACTGACAAGCTGGTGTGCCAGCTAGCTAATCAAATTAGCTGATGTTAGCTGAAGATAACTGAATAAACGTTAATTATGTTAATGACGAATTTCACACATTCAATGCGAATACATAACTCAGTAAAATCATGGATGAAAACAAAATTGTTATATTATGAAACATTAGCTACTGAAGGAAGTTTACTGCAAGTTTGTTTTGCAAGAGAAAATGGTGGGTTAAGGTCATGGGCTTCTCCACACCGAACTGTCAATCATACTGTGCCCGGACAATGATGACCATATCTGGATGACCCCAGCTCCACTGAGCAGACTCAGTGTTGTACAAACATGGTGGCAAAAAGACTTCCGGAGCCTCAAAACGGTTTTTACAAGCCCGTGGGAAGGCAATGGGTGACGTAATAGTTTCTTTGTCCATATTTCTTCTTGGGGTGGATTCCAATCGCTTTTGTTATCCGTCCTCTTCTCCTCTGTCCTCGCCTCACCCGGAAAACGATCGAGGTTCGCCATCTTTAAGGACATTTCAAACCGCTAAATGCTGCTTGGAGGAGCGAGGAATGAGGAGGATCCCGGAGGGTACTTCAGTGAGGAAACACAAGTGTAGCCTTTTCTCTGAACGCGTGATGCGTATAAATTATCCACCACTCTTCACATCTGCCATGTCGTAGGCATACCCCTACACAAATGCAATTTTAACCGTTTCTTTCCATTTATTATAAAGCGCTAATCCATAATGACACTCATTCTTTATAACTAACAAAAGCACCATTTATTCATGAAAAAATAAGTTAAAAGCATTATAGTTAAGCACGTGAGCATAATATGACGCTGACGCTTGATTGAGCAAGGACGTTCCATTTGCCTAATGCATGTTGCCTCGTTTCCTCCATCCTTGTATCTGATCCTTGCATCCTTTACTTGCGTCCTCTGTTGGGCGGAGCTAAGGAGCAAGGAAAGGACGTGAGGAAGGGATGCAAGGAGTAAAAATAAGCGATTGGAATGAACCCATAGTCTATGGTTTACAATCAAAGAACTCCATCCTAAACCCCGCCCACTCATCTCTGTTGAGGGCAAGAAACTGTGCTTCGAGGGCAGCAAAATGTGAAGATGAAATGAAAATAACTTTTTTCGCAACATGCATTGTTATCAGTGGCGATTTTCGCATGACATTTCTGGAGGGGCAGTTTTGTATGACGGCATCGTCACAAAAATAAACATAGGCCTACAGTGCAGCCGATAGCATAGGCTAAGTGCCCGTGAGCAGAAAACCAAGTAGCCTAGCCTCTGAAGTAGGAGAGGGAGAGAACAGAAAATGTGAGAGGAAGAGAGGGAGTGTTATTATGGAGGCATGCAGAATAGTCAGCATCCGAGCAGAGGCTATAACTCACAACAAAAGCCACATAGTAAATAATACACACAAAATAGGCTCATTAACTATATGAATATTCGAGAGCCATAGACCGAGTCCTGTCCAGGGTTCTGATAGCGACAAGCGACAAGTGTGTTTGCCCATCAAAGGTCTAGTAATACACACAACATTTAGGCTAGTCCTCCACTTTATATCACAGCCAGTATAACAAGTTTAAATGTTCAAAGCCAGAATCGTCCATCAGACTGCCAGAAGTGTGATTCATCACTCCAGAAAACACGTTTTCTCTGCTCCAGAGTCCCGTGCTTTACACCACTCCAGCCGACACTTGGCATTGCGCATTGGTGATGTGAGTGTCATGATCCCACTTGTTTGGGCACATTTGTTCATGTTTTCTGCAATCTCGCATTCTCTCTCTTTCTTTCTGTCTCCAGCTTCGCTTCCTTCTTGATTATTGTTAATTAATCTACTAATTTACTAACGTTAGTCAGATAATTACTAACACACTAATCTGCTAACCATGTCTCGTGATTTACCAATTAACTAATTTACTAATGCTAGGATGGGATAATTACTAACAGGCTAATTGATTAATGATCTTCGTCTTGTTTTCCCAAGCTGCTCCTAATTTCTCTCTGTTCTCAAGCTAAGCGTTTGCACCTGTCTAAACCTGCATTTAAGCCAGTGTTTCCCTGTCTTCCTCGTGAAATTGTTGCCTTGACTTGTCTTGCTCTTTTGAGTGTTTATTTTCAAGCCTGACTCCTGTTATTACCCACGCCTGTACCCTGACTACTGCTTACTGCCTGCCTGTGTATTTTTGACTACTGCCTGACCTATGAGAATCGCCTGCTGTCTACGGTACTTCTGCTTTGCGGTAGAACTTCGGTTCTGACCCACGCCCGGACATTGACTACGAGCCTGCCTGCCATTTGTCTGTACCTTTGCCCTCGCTGACAGCTTTCCCTGGATTTTGACCATTGCCTGTGACACCGTTTATGAGACTGCCTTCTCGATTCGGGACCTGTGCTTTGACTGGAGTTCCTGGGCTTTATTCTGGAGAGAGGGCAGACACAAGCGGGTCCCAAGAAGATTCAGGCGGTCACTGACTGGCCCATGTCTGTGACTCGTAAACAACTTCAAGTTTCCTGGGATTTGCCAGAAGATTAATTCACAGCTAAGTCGTCACCCCACTCACCAAACTAGCACCCGGTCTCGACGTCTGTCTGTCCTGGCCCCACGGTGGTGGAATGAGCTCCCCGTGGAGGTCAGAACAGCAGAAAGTCTGACTGCCTTCAAGCGCAGATTGAAGACTCACCTCTTCAAGCTGCACCTCTCTCCACCCCTCCCTACCTCCCTGTGACTATTGTTATTAATGTTGTGTAATTCCCCCCCCCAAAAAAAAAAAAACAAAAAACAAAACCCCAATCATACTGACTAGTACTAGTACTTAGATTCATATTTGCCTTTTTAGGGTTGTTTTTAAACGTTCTTGTTCCTAGTTTGAAAATGCACTATGTACGTCGCTCTGGATAAGAGCGTCTGCTAAATGTCTATAATGTAATGTAATGTAATGTCATCTGCCATTGCTTTTCGCTGGAGCCCTGAAGCTGAGGGGGTGTTCCAAAATATCAAGAAGCTATTCTCCTCTGCACCCGTCCTCATCCACCCAGACCCCACCTGCCAGTTTGTGGTAGAGACGGACGCCTCTGACTGGGGTGGGAGCAGTACTTTCCCAAGTTTCTCCTACCGACAACCGTCTACACCCTTGGGCTTTGTTCTCGCGCAAACTTTCCCCTGCGGAGAGGAATTACGACGTTGGCAACCGTGATCTCATCGCCGTCAAGATGGCACTGGAGGAGTGGAGACACTGGCTCGAGGGGTCCGAAGTGCCATTCATCGTTTGGACGGACCACCTACCTCCAGACTGCTAAGAGACTGAACTCTCGCCAAGCCAGGTGGGCTCTGTTCCTCTGTTCTTTAATTTTACCCTGAACTACCGACCTGGTTCCAAGAACATCAAGCCTGACGCCCTTTCCAGGCAATTTTATATTTATTTGGAGAAAGACACTCCTGAGAACATCCTTCCTGCCTCATGTTTGGTCACCTCGGTCTCCTGGAAGATCGAGGCGGTTATCAAGTACCCTACGGAACGAGCCTGACCCCAGAGCCAACCCTAGTACCCGCCTGTATGTCCCTACAGCAGCTTGGACACAGGTTCTGCAATGGGCCCGCTCATTGCTCTCGTGCAATCCAGGCTTTACCCGCACCATGGCGGTTCTGAAGAGGCCTGTACCACCTGTGCCAGAAACAAGGCGTCACATCAAGCTCTGGCGGGTCTACTCCAACCACTACCTGTGCCCAGCCGACCTTGGAGCCACATCGGAGTAGACTTTGTTACGGGGCTTCCACCTTCTGATGGCAATACCACCATTCTGACGGTTGTGGACTGTTTCAGCAAGGCTGCCTATTTCATTCCCCTGCCTGGGTTACCCCCCGCCCAAGAGACAGCTGAAGTCCTTGCTAAAGAGGTCTTCAGGATTCATGGCATCCCTGCGGACATCGTGTCAGATTGTGGACCCCAATTCCTTTCACAGCTGTGGAAAGCGTTCTGTTCTGCGCTGGGAGCCACGGTGAGCCTGATGTCTGGATACCATCCGCAGTCCAACGGCCAAACCGAAAGGGCCAATTAAGACCTGGGAGCTGCTCTACGGTGTGTGTCCATGAAGAACCCTTCATCCTGGAGCAAGATGCTCACCAGGGTAGCGTATGCCCACAACGCTCTACCCTGCGCCGCCACTGGAAAATCTCCATTCGAGATCTCATTGGGATATCTTCCCCCACTTTCCGGACCAAGAGGCAGAGATTGCAGTTCCCACCCTCGCCACCCATATGCGGCGCTGCCTCAAGGTCTGGAAGGACATCCGAGCCACGCTCTTGCGCACTGCGGACCGTAATCAGTCCTATGCAGATCACCACCGTAGACCGGCACCGGCTTACAAACCTGGCAACGAGGTGTGGCTTTTCACTAAGGACATTCCCCTTCAATCCACGCCACGCAAGCGCTAACTCCGATTCATTGGCCCTTCAAGATTGACTCCATCAACCCTTCTGCTGTTGAACTGTCACTCCCCACTTCTTTGAATATTCACACTCCATTTTCCATGTTTCCCATGTAAAACCTGTCTCTAACCACTCCATGTGTCCTCCCGACCCTGCCCCCCCTCCCCCTCGTATTATTGATAATCATCCTGCCTACGATGTAGAAAAACCATTGGACATCCGCCGCAGAGGGCGCGGCTTCCAGTATCTGGTGGACTGGAAGGGATACGGGCTGGAGGAACGCAGTTGGGATGCCCCCAGTTTATCCTCGATCCGGCCCTCATTCGGGACTTCCATCGAGCCCATCCCGACAAGATCAAGGGACCGCCAGGAGTCGGTAGTTAAGGGGGGGAAGGGGGGGTACTGTCATGATCCCACTTGTTTGTGCACATTGTTCATGTTTTCTGCATTCTCTCTTTCTGTCTCCAGCTTCGCTTCCTTCTTGATTATTGTTAACTAATCTACTAATTTGCTAATGCTAGTCAGATAATTACTAACACACAAATCTGCTAACCATGTCTCATGTGATTTACTCATTAACTAACGCTAGGATGGGATAATTACTAATTGATTAATGATCTTCGTCTCATTTTCCCAAGCTGTTCCTAATTTCTCTTCTCAAGCTAAGCGTTTGCACCTGTCTACACCTGCATTTAAGTCAGTGTTTCCCTGTCTTCCTCGCAAAATTGTTGCCTTGACTTGTCTTGCACTTGAGCGTTTATTTTCAAACCTGACTCCTGTTATTACCCACGCCTGTACCCTGACTACTGCTGACTGCCTGCACCCTGACTACTGCTGACTGCCTGCCTGTGTATTTTTGACTACTGCCTGCCTGACCTATGAGAATCGTCTGCTGTCTACGGTACTTCTGCTCCGCGGTAGAACTTCGGTTCTGACCCACGCCCGGACATTGACTACAAGCCTGCCTGCCGTTTGTCTGTACCTTTGCCCTCGCTGACAGCTTTCCCTGGATTTCGACCATTGCCTGTGACACCGTTTATGAGACTGCCTTCTCGATTCGGTACCTGTGCTTTGATTGTGGATTTCCTGTGTGTGACCATTGCTTGGATATCGATTACGAACTTCAACGCTCCTATTAATAAAAACCCTTATTTATTATATTCCACGTTTCTGAGTCGTGCATTTTGGGTCCAAACCACCTTGTTCTGTCACAGTGAGGCTTGTATGTAGCTGCTCGGCCATGGAAACCCATTTCATGAAGCTCCCGATTAGGGATGCAAATTTGAAGGAATTTCCTTAATTGATAGTTGTTAACCTTAACAAACAATCGTCGATTAATTGATAATATAAAAGCTAAATATAGCTTATGATAGACAGAATACAAAATGCATGTTATATTCCTCAATCAAATTTATTGTAACATTTGAGAAACGGGCATTATTGTAGCATAACAAAAATAGAATATGAAGGCGTGTATAGGCTACTTTAACAGAAAAGAAATTGCGCTCCATCTCATCTGTTGCAAGCGAAACCGTTGCTCCGCTAGGCACTTGCAGCATTAACATAATTGCTCTTGAAATTGAAAGGCGACAGTTAAACTAGTAGACCTAGCCTAGAACAGTCAACTTAAAACATAGGCTATTATGTTTTGAATAGGCTCCTCATATGCATACTAGGTAGACCTATGTATTTTTATTCAAGAACATTTAAGCATATCTACGTGGTCGGGAGTGAGTCGTGTGCGCAGCCTGTTTATTAGCTCTCGAAATCCCTCACCATCAACGGTGCTTATTGCCATGTCCTTTTCAACCGTGTTGCATACCCTCTGAGTAATAGCCTACTCTCCGCTCGTCTATCGTCACACACCCTCTTTGGCAACACTGAGGTGATGGTAGGTTGCGATCCACTTTGCCCTGGCAGCACAGTTGGATGTACGCTTTTCATGTGGTAGGCTACATTATACTTCAAAACAGCACCACAGGTATTGCAAATAGTGGTGTGTCGTTCGCGAACGAATCGGCTCTTTGAGCCGGCTCTTTTAGGTGAACGTTGGGAGCCGACTCGCATATCTGAAGAGCCGATTTGTTTTGTAAATGAACACAAGACAAATAGTTAGATCCTATGATGTCTGAGTTAGATGCGATCCAACTACGATGCAAAAAAAAATTCCTAACAAATTAATAAATGAATCAATCAGTCAATAAATCAGTCAATCTGTGCGCACATTTAAATCCTGAAAGAGAGATGCGTGATCTTGTGAACAAATGAAGTTTTTGAACTGAGCATCAACATTCTTCGTTTAATATTATATTATACAATTTAAATTGCAGTATATTTATCTGTATAATGTTGTGGAATTATTTAATATCCATCATATTTAATGAATATTGTTATTGTTATACAAATAGGATAGTTATTCTTACCATAGTAGGAGATGACGACAGCCTTCCCGTGGCCTCCTTCGTGAGTAGCAAGAAATGGTGCAAGACCAGCTTGTGAAACTAATGTCGCCAACCAGCCATCACCCAGCTGGCAGACCGAGACGCAAGAGGCTGAGGGGACACCGTACGTCCACGCCAGGACGGGCGGCCATCCTGACCATTGAGCACCAGGTTCTGTCAGTGCTCCAGATTAATGTAGAGGGCCTCACCACCGCCAAACTGGAAGTCACCCACCACCTCGCTGACTCCCACAAAGTAGCAGCCGTCCTCCTTCAGGAGACACACTGTGACAGTGATAACATCCTGAAACTGCCCGGATTCCAACTTGCTGGATCCACCCACAGCAAACAGCATGGACTTGCAACCTTTGTCAGGAATGACCTTAGCTGGACAGCCACTGGCTAATCTCCACCAGGCTCGAGCATCGAGTGGCTGTCTACTAAAGTGCAGGCCACATCGGTTGTCAATGTTTACAAGCCCCCACTATCAACGCTGACCATGGCGTCACTCCCACTGGCACCTGCACCGGCCATCTATGCAGGGGACTTCAACTGCCAACACACAGATTGGGGTTACAGACATACAACACCAAACGGAGAGACATTAAGCCAATGGGCCTCCAGCGCCAATGCCTTGCTGCTGTTTGACCCGAAAGAACCCCCAAGTTTCTTTTCCGCACGGTGGAATACCCACACCAACCCAGACCTGGCCTTCGCTGTGTGCCACACAGCCCAAAAGCCGGAGAGAAGAGTCCTGGAAAGGTTCCCCCGCTCACACCATCGGCCGTCCATCATCAAGGTTCCGTCTCTGGTGCAGCCAGTAGCAGGGAAACCCGTCAAGAGATGGAACTTCCGAAAGGCAAACTGGCAGTCATTCACCGAGGAGACAGAAAGAAAACCAGCCTGCCTCCCAGACCCAGATTCTGCTGATGTGGACGCCGGGTATACAGCCTACTGCGAAGTACTCCTTGGGGCAGCAAGGAAAACCATCCCCCGGGCTGGGATGAAGAGTGTAGCCACCTCCTGCATGTCCACCAGCAGGCAAGCTCCAGGGAAGAAGTAGATGAGTCTGCAACCACACTCCTGCAAAAGCTGGACGCCACCCGAAGGTCAAGGTGGACCGAAGTCGTGGAGTCAATCGATTTCACCCACTCTAGCCGCAAGGCGTGGCGGACAATCAATCAGCTGACAGGCAGAACACCATCGGCCCCCAAGTGCCCAGTAACAGCAAATGCCATCGCGTCCCAGCTCCTTAAGAACGGCTGCTTCCCAGGCGCAGATAAAAACTTTGCCCGCACAACATCCCACGAGGTATCCTCCCTGTGTAGAGCAGCCAGTGTGGATGCTAACCTGTCAGGAGACTTCACAACAGCTGAGCTCCAGGCAGCCATAAGGAAAGTCAAACAAGGGAAGGCACCAGGCCATGATTACATCCACCCTGAGTTTGTGACTCACCAGAGCGCAAATACATCTGCATGGCTCTGCCTGTTCTAATCCGCATGCTTCCGGAGATCCAAGCTCCCAAAGATCTGGCGCCGTGCTGCTGTCATAGCCCTTCCAAAGCCAAACAAACCTGCTGAGGACCCTAAGTCCTATAGACCCATATCACTGCTCTGCGTCCCATTCAAGATCTTGGAGAGAATGATCCATAGCCGCATAGAGCCAGTAGTGGACCCACAACTCCCACGGGAACAGGCCGGTTTCCGTCGGGGACGGTCAACGGTCGACCAGATGACACTACTCACACAAGACATTGAGGACAGCTTTCAGCAAAAAGAGAAGGCTGGAGTAGTGTTGCTTGATCTAACAGCTGCCTATGACACCGTCTGGCACCGTGGACTCCACCTAAAGCTCCTAAAGACCATCCCTGATCGGCATATGGTGAAGTTCATCATGGAGATGCTTACCAACCGCAGCTTCACCTTAAAGACCAGTGATGGACAATGCAGCAGGCTCAGGAGGCTGAGGAATGGCGTCCCACAGGGGTCTGTCCTCGCACCAATGTTGTTTAATATATACATCCACGACACACCGGAGACAACATCCCGGAAATATGACTACGCTGATGACCTGGCCATCATGATGCGACGACCAACATGGGAGGCGATGGAAGCCGGCCTAAACCAGGATATGGGAATCCTGGGAGCCTACCTGTGCAAGTGGCGCCTACAGCTTAGCATTGGCAAGACGGTGTCAGCAGCTTACCATCTCAACAACAGGGAAGCAAGAAGGGAACTTGATGTACTCGTCAACAACAACCGACTGGAGTTCCAGCAAGCCCCACGGTACCTTGGCGTACGTCTGGATAGGACACTCTCCTTCAAACAACATCTTGAAGAAGTGACGGCCAAAGTATCATCAAGGGTCTCACTAATCCGACGTCTCGCCGGTACTAGCTGGGGAGCATCCGCCAATGTGCTTCGAATCGCCACACAAGCCCTGGTCTTCTCCACAGCTGAATACTGTGCCCCAGTCTGGTGCAGAAGCCCACATGCCAGGAAAGTCGACGTTGCCATAAACAACGCTCTTCGGACCATAACTGGCTGCCTGAAGCCCACCCCCGTTTTCCACCTGCCAGTACTAGCGGGAATTGCCCCGGCCGGCCTCCGGCGAGAGGCTGCTACCCTCGCCCTAGCAAGGAAAGCCCAGAGACATCATTGGCACATCCTGCACAGTACAACCTCAACAGTGCTGCCTCCAAATAGACTCAAGTCCCGCCACCCATACAGCAAGGCGGCACAAGACCTGCTCAGGTCCATTCCTGAGGACCTGTCTACAGAGGCATGGCTGGCGGCAGCCTGGAAGCAGGAGTGGGAGTCGGCCGGGCTAACACGCGTCCACTGTTACATCCAGGACCCAGGAGGCGGCATCAAAGGAGAGGAACTGCCACGCCGGCAATGGACACTGCTGAACCGCCTGCGAACTGGGGTCGGACGCTTCAAAGCATCCATGCGAAAGTGGGGCCTGGCGGACGGAGCAGCGTGTGAGTGTGGGGAGCCGGAGCAGACCGCTGACCACATAATCACCACCTGTCCCCTGTATAAACCACCCTCGGAGGCCGGCCTCTTCGATGTGGGTCCTGAGACGAGGGAGTGGCTGTACGCTACTGATCTGGACATCTGATGATGACACACGAAAGAAGAAGAGATAGTTATTCTTACCATATCCTGGTTTTTAACCACCAATTTGACCATGCACATATTTCGTGGCAACATCAGTGCCCTCTGAGAGGATCTTCTCCAAAACAGGACAGATTATTCCAGAAAGAAGAAACAGGATCAGCCCCTCAAAAGAGAGGCAGCTTGCCTTTCTGAATGCAAACCTGTCATAATGATAAAGGTGGTATGGTGGTATTATGGTCATGTGCTTGTGGTCTTGGTGGAACTTTTATTCGTTTTTGTTTTTTCAAGTTCCATCTGTAATCAGAGAATATTTTTTTAGGCCAAAAATAAATAAAACCACTATAAGAAAATTACATTAATAATAATTTTAAAACCAGTTTAATTGTTCTGATGCTGCAGTTTTGCACATTTATTTATTTTTCTTTGTTATGACGCAATTTTATGTTCTATTTTATGAGTGTCTATTTTGTTTTGAAATGTTCAAATATGCACCATGTTTATTGCGCAATTTATTTGAAGACATAAAAATGCCCTACTTTCAATGCACATGTGTAATTAATGTGTATTAAACAAGCCTTTAACCATCACTCTGCTGCCAGAAATACAGTAGATATGGAAGGATCACTTTAAGGGTTGTTTCTCCTGACAGATTTTCCTATTGAACTCTATGGAAAAATAAGTCAGGAGAAGAAACCCTTCAAGTTATCCATCCATATCTACTGTATTTCTGGCAGCAGAGTGATGGTTAAAGGCTTGTTTAATACATCAGACCCTTGCTGACTTAGAGCCACTTAGCCAACCATGTGTTCTATACTGTTCCAGTGTAATTTACAGCTAAATCTTGTCTCAACCCCCAATTCCTATAGAGATCCATTCAAATGCAGAGCTGTTATAGTATCACTTGTAAGAGTACCAGCAAATAAGATATCAAGAGCCTTTTGATGTTGTTGGGTCACAGACATCATAAAGTCATGGCATGCAAAGGATATGCAACCAAATATAAAAAATATGGCTTTTATTGAGTTAATACCAATGTCTGGTCAAAATCTCATGTGAATAGCTACATTGGAAATATGTTTGATAATAAAATTGTTGACGTGTCCAATACTTATTTCCCCCATTGTATAGGGTCAATTGTATCGTACGTACTTTGTTTATTTTATTTTCTATTTGTTTTTTTGTATGTATAGCCGACTGTATTCTATGTTGACTACTAGTGATAGCTACTACGTTGTGAGAAAGTTGTGCTTTGTTGGATTTGCTTTGTAGTTATGTCAATGACCTTCAAAATGCACTTATTTTACATCGCTTTGGATAAAAGCGTCTGCCAAATAACTAATGTAAGAAGGATAGCTATACCGAAAATAACCTGATCTCCACTGTTACGTATGGTGGAGGTTCTGTGATGTGGGGCTGTTTTTCCTCCAAAGGCCCTGGGAACCTTGTTAGGGTACATGAAATTTCCTACAGAAATAACCGCAATGACTCTCAGCCCTTAAAGGTTCCATATCATGGAAATTGGAGTTTAGCTAATTTTAGCATTTATATGCAGTGTAGCATGATATTTATGTGCTGGTAAAATATTAAGTTGGTACTACCTGCCATTTTTTTGTTGTAGAAGAAAAAAAATCACTTTGCTTAAAAGTCTGTTCAGAATTTGCTCCAGCTGTGACGTCACTGTGAAAACAGCCCTCTAAAGAACAGGGTAGGTATACAGTTCTGTGGTAATGCCAGCCTTTTTGTTATTTACGTAGCCTCTCTCGCCACAGAGTATAATTACGAGTAAGTGGAGAGTTTATGACTAGCAAAACTGGCCATGTTAAATGTGCTGTGTCAGGGCACTTTCCAGCTACAATAGTAAGCGCTTCAACGTTTACAGCTTTTAGTCTACAGCTCTCTAGCCAAGCTGCCTGGTTGCGTACGGAGCCGTGTAAAGCCTGGTACATACTCTACACAAGGAACGCGCGCAACGACGCAAAGAGCAATGCAGCGGGCGTTAATTAATGCTATGTTCCTTGCGTAGAGTATGTACTAGGCCTAACGTTAACCCATAAGACCGATACCATCCATTACATACTGAACAGAATACAACATAATTTCCACTGTAAAATACAATGCACGAGGTTCCGTGACTGGTAGCCTACTGTTAGCAAGCCAGCTAACGTTAAACTCGGTCAATTTTCTAAAAGCGAAACTGTCTAAAGTGTGGCTGTATTTTACCTAAAATTATTCAGATTAATTCTTAAACAATAGCTTGCAAAGGGGGAACATGTCAATAATGTCGCATTTGTTGACCTATAGGATACATTTGAAAGCATGCAGGGATGCATCTTCGACTGCTTGAAAAGTAACGTTAGCCTACAGGCTAAGTATAATTTGAACAGTTAAGAGGTAATCGCCATATTGTATAGCTATACTGTATGTTACATGTATTTGCCTTTGTAAAAAATACATTCTTCAATGTCTTTGTTTTTTTATTTATTATTTGTTTATTCAGTTTTTCAGAGCAAAAGTGTAGTGTGATTCTGGGGCGGTTGGCCAATCAATGCAGAGCATGTGAAAATAACCTAAACCGCCCACCCAAAGCGGGCTGTTCAGCTGCAAGAGTAAAATACTCACTGGATTTATATAAAAAATATATATTTTGCAAAACTTTTTCCATTAAAAAACCTGATCAACATGTTTGGTAGAATAATATAATATAAACTTCACACATCCACACAATAAAGCCCCAAAATTGGGTTATTTTAGCTACTTTTATGTTTCCTGCTAATTTCATCATCAGAAATGCTCTGGTCCCATAATCAACAATTCTCCCCATTGGAGATTTAGCTGTACATCTGCCAATAACATATGATCAAAGTTGCCAATTGCAGGATACACAGGCACAATTAACAATGTGCACGGATGTGAACATGTAATGCTTTTTCAAAATGTTGTTATCTTTGTCTTCTGTGGAAGCTAGCTTTCTTGCTAACAAATACTTGCCAAAAATTAAAACCATTGCCTTTAAAGCTGCAATTTTTGTGGAAAGCTAATTTATAAATCAAAAAATGTACTCTCTATCATTTCACATGCAAACCCCACATAACATTCTCCCGTATTTTAACCCCATCTCCCGCTGTCCTCCCGTTTGGTATTTTTCCCCTTGAATTTCCCGTATTTTGCATTTATTGAGATGGCAGGTATGCCATCCGCCAGGTTACGGGGCGTGCCCCATACCTATACAGCACTTCAGATGCAATTTCACACATCCACACAATAAAACCCAGTTTTTCTCCTTCTTCTTCATCCCATTTGTCCTGTAGAATTTGTTATCACAAATGCTCCTTGCCCACAAATAATAATTATTCCATTGGCTAACAACATCCAATCAACCAATGACAAAGTGTTATCAAAGTCTTAGATAAACTGCATGATACACAGGCACGATGCACATTTCGTATGCTTTTTTTATATCCACATAAGGATGTGAATGTCATGGTTTTGGATTTATCAGGAAGTGCTAGTATGTGATGCTACTTCAGCCAATAGAACATGCCATCTCTGATGCCACAGAATATTTTTCAAAAACTCGTCGTCGTCAACGCCGTCTTTGTTTCGTGCAGCAGCAAGCTTGTTTTAATTTTAAAAATGTAAACTTGCTTTTACACCTGAATAATTTTTGTAGGAAGCTCTTTTTTAAAATACATTTCTGAGATGCGTTCTCTATCATTTCATATACAAATCCCACATAATATCATTCCATGACTCAGGTAGCTACATTAATACAAGGTAGGCCATAAAAACCTCGGACTGAATTTGTAACTTAACCCCACACAGCGCTCTGTCATTCGCTAGGTCGCCCACTTGGAAAATGTTGATACATAGGCTTCCATGGCTGCTACGTAGCTTACTGCTGCTCTGTTAGAGAATTTGATTTGTGTCTGAGTATCAGGTATCAAGCAAAACATCATTCAAAAGAACTATGCTCACTTACGCTGCGTTCACACATCCAGCAACTTCGGTCGCCCAGTCGCCGGAAGTCCATTCATTCTCTATGAAGCTGAGCGACGGTCAGCGACCTGAGCGACTAGAAAACTGAGCGACCAAAATCGGCCGATAAATGTTGCCCGAAACTTAACTTTTGAGCGACCATCGGCCGTAACAGCCAATCAGAGTTCCGCGCTTCATATTTCTCCAACCGATACGAAACCATTTTGTGAAAAGGGGTCCCAACTGTTGCCAGCAGCCGGTCGAACTGCTCACAATCCAGCCGAAAATAACGCTGGAAGCGGTCCCCGTCCAGGCGGAGTTCCTGCACCAGCCGGTGAAATTCTCCGAGCTGCCGGCGGCGTTGTACGGTGCTATGCACCCAGAGCCTCCGGCGCTTCCTCCGGCGTAAATAAATTAACAACAGCTAGCAGTTTTTTTTTTCCAAAGTGGTAATCATGAAACTGAAGACTCAATTTATAGTAAAAAATATCCCTCCAAAACACTCAAATAAAGGAGGGAAAGAATCTAATTGGAAGTTTAATATCATTTCATGAACGTAATCTTGCCTATCAAACTAAGATAGGCGAAATAGGGTTAGCAGCGGTAACAACAGTAAATAATTTATATATTATCATTATATAATTATCAGTGTCATAACATAACCTTAAAGGATATATGTGGCAGTTCTACCAATATCACATTGAGCCCAAACTACATGTTGAGTTTTATACATATATCTATCTATGTATCTATATACAGTAGATAGATAAAGATCACTAGCTCGCGACGAAAATAGATATAGGCTAGCCTATCGCTAGCTAGCGAGAACACATAATTATCAGTGTCATGGCATAACTATAAAGCAGTGATTTTCAACCACTGTGCCGCGGCACACTAGTGTGCCGTGAGAGATCGTCAGGTGTGCCGTGGGAAATTATCTTATATTAACTACTTTAATTTTTTATTAACTTTTTTGGTTGGTGTGTGTGCAGGATTTTTAAAAAAATAATAAAAATGTGCCTGGCTCAAAAAAAGTGAAAAAAACACTGCTATAAAGAATAGGATGCATCGCACATTTGTCTTTGATATACGTAGGCTACTGCCGTTGTTTATCTGTAATCTGTATAAAAAAATTGTAGCAGCACAAACTGACTTGGATGACACAACGGGAAGCTCTTGCCCCGCCCCCAGCCTAGTAGAATTGACCGACTCAGTGACCAGTCGATCGCTGTGTGAACGCAGCGTAAGGGGATAATATTGAGGGGGAAATCCACTTTTGCAACAATGTTATTATTGTCTTTGTCGTCACCGATGATGAAATTCACCCAGGTAAGCAATTCTAAGTTGCCCACGCTGCAATATAACGTACGCAAGCTAACGTTAACGTGTTACCTTGCAGACGACAAGTTCTTACATTAATGTAAACAAGGCCAATATATCATTTAGCTAACGTTACAGACATAGAAACCATTACTTAGGTCTAACGCTTTATTACCGTGTATAGCCTATATAATGTCATCAATGTCAGCACGCTATTGTTATCTTCGTTTCTTACAACACATTCACCCTGTTGTCTCAGTCAGGTTCCATTAGCATGTGCATTAACGTTACTCATTTCTGTTAACGTCATTGCATCTCCAAAAATGATCTGCCAGACAATCCCTTAAATCAAACGTTATTCCACCTAGATAACATACTGATCTAGCTATGACTAGTGGCACAAGGCTAGCAACTACCAACTTTGTCAGAAAAAAAACAAACTAAAATAAAACTATATCCTATCATTTTCAATCGAAAACGGATTCTAAGTTGCCTACAGACAAATTATGATTCTGTTCGTCAGGACACGTTGACCATGAACCTTATTCAAAATCCATCTTCCGAAAGTTTCTTGCTGTATCCGATATCGTGAAATTCCCTCGTTAGAATATCCCGAGTAACTACATATTAGCCTTCAGTTTTCTCCTTCAAATGTTTTTTTTTTTAATATTATTGTTTCTGTACATGAACATGATTTTCTTAGCGTGTATAAACGGTGCATTTTATGCATTTTACAGTCTGTGGCTGTGGCAAGAGGATCGGTCGTAAGTCTAAATTTATGGGGTTTTCTTAAAGCTGTAGTTCATAATTTTAGACATTAATACTGTAATTGAGACAGATATGTCTCAACCACTAGGGGCAAAGTTTATAGTTCAAATAGGCTATGTACCGTCATGCAGTTCAAATAGCTGCAAACACTAATTTAGTTGTTGTTCATGGTATGCTAAAGCAAAGAACTCATGCCTATGTCTTTCTTTGAGCTACAATGCATGCGTGTGTCTGCATGTATTCTGTATGCATGTCTCTCTTGATGTCATCTTCATGCATCATCATCATTAGTTAGCTACCAAACACATTAAATTGGTACACAAAAAGTGATATCTCACCAAAAAAGTTTTCAACGTAAAAAAATAAGGCCAAGTTATTCATGCATAGCCTACAAAACCCTGTCTGTAAGTTCTTAATTCCAACTTGCAAAAACTAGGCCTGCCTTTAAAAGTATTGATATCAAAATGTGGCAACTAACAAAACAAACAACAGTAACTAACAAAAGTTACAACTAACAATATTGCCTATCGTAGCTCACACTAATTAAACTAACTCTATTCCAAAGCAATGCTATCCAATCGTTCCTAAATTATTTAATACAACTGTGTTTTTTCATCTTAGCAGTGGGCACTGTCTTAGTCCAGTTGTGATGTCATTACTGGGCTCCTGTGAAAACAGTCAATCATTTTGCACGCTATTGTTTTGAAGCATTTGTCTGAATCATTTTGGGTAAAATACAGCCACACTCTAGACAGTTTCGCTTTTAGAAATTTGACCGAGTTTAACATGAGCTGGCTTGCTAACAGTACCTGCGGTCACTGGCTGAGCCGTCGTTAAATAAATGTTGCAATCTGAAGCTCATGCATTGTGTTTTAAAGTGGCACCGAAATCTGCGTTGAATTCTGTACAGTATGTAATGGTATCGGTCGTATTGGTTAAAGGCTATTACAGAGTGTTTAAAACAGGGAGCAGACACATATGCGGACGGACAGTGCACCAGATTGTCCACAAACTTTTGCCTTTCATAGTCAAGCGCACCAACCCCCCTTTGTAAACTACATTTCCCATCATTTTTGCACGGAAATTGCAAACAACAAAATAACAAAAATTACATCATGGAAGAAGATGTTGTATAAATTAATGTTGTAAACAGCTGAGGAAAAATTACACCCCAGAAAGGATATTTTTATACTTGGCTGTCAACTTAATTTATAAAATGCAAAACTTTACAAAACTTAGATATATAGATGGATAGAAACTTTATTATCCAATGGAGATATTTTTCTAGCAGCATATAACATGCACATTTACAGACATTTAGAGTAGAAGAGAGTAAGGAACAAAAATAATGAAAGGGACTAATCCCTAAAGAGCTTCAAGGGCAGCTAAAGCCAATCTAGTTGTGAAAATATAGAGCAGCTATTTTCTAACCAACCCTGACTACGTGAAGGCACAAAATTACAAAGAAGTGGAAGTGAGCGGCTTAAATACCTAGCAGGTAATCGGACAGGTGAAACGAATGATAAGCGGGGGGGAGCAAAACCCCAAACCGGAACGTGGAAAAAATCTGATAGACTGCTTACCGGAGAGAGAGGACGAGAACCGTAGCGAAACAGGAAAAAATTGCCACGGACCATGACAGGACCCCCCCTTTAAGGGACGGCCCCAGACGATCCCCCAGATCTATCTCTATGGAAATCTCTGATCAGTTCGGGGTCCAAAATATTTATGGATGGGACCCAACACCGTTCCTCAGGGCCATAGCCATCCCAGTCCACAAAAAATGTAAAACCCCTACCTACCCGTCTCTCCGCCAAAATGCGGCGGACCATATAAACCGGCCCTCCATCCACGAGCCAAGGAGGAAGAGGAGGGGGGTCTCTCAGCAGGGGACAAAGGACTGAAAAGTAACGGTTTTAAACGAGAAGCGTGAAATGTAGGATGAATGTGCGTGGAGCGTGGTAATGGAAGGCGTACCATCACTGGGTACATTTTTTGGATTATTTTGAATGGTCCTACGTAGCGCGGGCGAGTTTACGAGACTCAACACCCAGAAGCGGATCTCGCGTAGAGAGCCAGACCCGCTGACCCACCCGATAAGGGGGGCTGACCGACAATGTATGTCGGCAGAAGCTTTTTGAGACGCCAAAGCTCACAAAAGTGAGGCGCGAACTCGTTTCCACACCGCACGGCACCTCCGAACAAAAGAACCAGCAGAATGAACCTACACATTTTTCTCCAGCTCTGGAAAGAGCGGGGGCAAATAACCCACCTGGGCCTCGAATGGAGAAAGGCCCGTGGAGGCATTACGCAGTGTGTTATGGGCATATTCAGTCCAGGGAAGATAACAGCTCCATAAAGTGGGATTGGAGGCTGCCAAGCAGCGAAGAGTGTTTTCCAGCGTTTGGTTGGTATGCTCAGTTTGCCCGTTAGTCTGTGGGTGGAAGCCGGAGGACAGACTAACAGACGTGCCCAACTGCGCAAAAGGAGCGCCAAAATTTGGAAACAAATTGAGGACTGCGGTCCGATACCACGTCTTGGGGCAATCCGTGAATACGGAAGACGTGATTAACCACCAGCTGGGCGGTCTCCGGCGCCGATAGCAATTTGCCCAGAGCGAGAAAATGCGCCGCCTTGAAAAACCTATCAACTATGACTAAGATGACCGTGTTGCCCTGAGAAACGGACAGCCCGGTCAATGTCTAAAGCGATATGGCTCCATGGTCGACTGGGCACGGGTAAAGGGTATAAGAGTGGGAGTCGAGAACCCTTATTCCGAGTGCAAACAGTGCAGGCGGCAACAAATTTGCGCACGTCCCTCTCCATACCAGGCCACCAAAAGCGTCTGGAGAGAAATTATTTGGTGCGGTGAGCGCCAGGATGCGTAGTGAATTGTGAGGAATGACCCCACTGGAGTACCCGAGACCTCACATCTGGAGGTACAAAAAGGCAATTGGCGGCAAACCCCTAGCTTTAGGATTCCACTGAAACCAACGTTTTATTGGTCAAGGCAGTAATGGGTGCAGCGAATGCACTAAAATTACGAATAAATCACCTATAAAAATTGTCGAAACCAAGAAAACGCTGGAATTGTTTAACTGAGCGAGGAGTGGGCCAGTTTAGTACAGCAGAAACTTTCTCGGGGTCCATACGGACTTTCCCTTCCGATACAATTATCCCTAAGAATGAAACAGTGCTAGCATGAAATGAGCACTTCTCTGCTTTCACAAACAACTTGGCCTCTAAAAGAGCTTTCAAAACCTGCTTTACGTGACCAATGTGGGTTTGCAGGTCGGGAGAGAAAATTTAAATATCGTCTGTAGACAAAAACTAATGTCACCAACATCTCCCGCAGTACATCATTTACCAATGCCTGAAACACTAAGGGGGCGCTAGTGAACCCGAATGGCATTCCAATAGATTTCTTACCGGAGAGAGGATGAGAACCGTAGCGAAACAGGAAAAAATTGCCAATACCTCAAAAGATTCCCTGCACATCCATGGTTAAAGTTTGAATTGAAGAAGAAGCTGCATCATTCAGAAATTTTCAATAGAATACATTTATTTCAGAATAGTCACATACAGTATACACATAATCACCAACCATACATAAATAGCCTAATGTATTTAAATATGTTTTAAAAAAACCATACAAAAGCGTGTGTGTTTTTACACAACAGAAAAAGGCTCTATACCCTTTTATACAATCCTGCATCAAAATTTACGGGGTATTCTTAAAGCTGTATAATTTCTGACAAACATGAATACTGTAATTGAGACGGATACGTTCAACTACTTGGGGCTAAGTTTATAGAGCTAATGTACTGTATGTTTGTGGATCATATAAAGTTTTGATAAATAAGTAAAATAGTTTCATTTATTTTAAAATGTAAAAGGATAAAACATCTTTGTGAACACAATTTTCTGAACAAAATAATGTCAATAATAATAATGTAATTTATTAATGTAATTTATTTAGCTTTTCATACACCCAAAGCAACTGGATGCAGACAATTGATCAAACATATAGGGGTCGATTTACAAAAGGTTTGCGTGTACAAAATCCCATGTAAAACTGTTACCACCCACAAAAAATGGTGTGAGGTGTCATTTCAAGGTGCAAAGAGGTCTGTTAAAATGGAAAGGTACATGGATTTTTACAAGTTATCCTGAATATATGCAAAATTTGCCATTCCTACGTTATTGAAATAGTGGGAGGAGGTAATGCAAATAGTAAATCATTTACATGTGCGAAAGTAATCTAAGCCCGAAATCAAGTTTAGGAAAGGTATTTGCATGTGCATTTTAGTACTAAATGGAAAGCAGGTATTAAAGTACACGCAAACAATAAGATGACGGCTGTTATTGTTGAAAGACACGTATGGGTGTGTTTATAATATCCATAACTGAACATTCTGAATGATTGCATAACAATGGGGGCTAATTAAAAATTTCAATGGGGGCCCTTTCTCAAAATACACAAAAAGAGAATTTGTGGATACATACATCATGAAAATTAAGAATAAATACAATTTTAATCATGAAGCAAATTGTCTTACAGAATACAGGAGTAACTATTTTAAAAAAACAAGCAATAAAACATATATTAGAACAAACAAATAAAAACTATCAAAATAAAACCCATAATCAAAAGGAAAAGTAATTTCATGTGACAATAACCACGGGAATAGTGCTCGCAAGCATAGTTACGATACTGTTACATTTCTGTCATGTTCATGCCACGTTTCATGTTTAGTTTGTCACAGTTTATTTTCTGTTCATGTCATGCTTGTGTTCTGTTTATGTTACGATGCAGTTCATTGTTAGCATACACATTTCCGTGTTTTTCCGCAGCCTTGCGTTCATGCTGTTTCTTTCTCTTGCTGTCGCTCACGCTTCCCTAATTGTTTCATTCTCCCGTGTCTATTTACTAATCTACTAACATTAGATCAGGATTGGGTAATACTAACTCTCTAACCATGTGTTCATGTTTACCTTACGTTTCTCGTGCATGTCATTTACTAATTTACTAATGCTAGGTCAGGATAGGTTTATTACTAACGAGTACTAATTATCTTGTTACCTTGTCAGCCTTCCACACCTGATTTCCCTTCGCATGCTGCTCTCAAGCTAAGTGTCTGCACCTGTCTACACCTGCATATAAGATCAGTGTTCATGTCATGGCGAAATTGTTGCCTGTTAGTTTACTACTGTCACTTTTGAGCGTTAGCCATTGTCTGACTACCGTTATAGATCTAGCCTGTTTACTGACCATCGTTACTGCCAGCCTATTGTATCTACTGCCTGTTTTTGACCACAAGTTTTGCCTGCTGTCTGTTTTGTACCTCTGATAGGACTTCGGTCTGACTCCTGCAACGCCCCACGACCAACAAACTCTTCTTTACCCCTGAATTGTACTTCTGCTCCGCTGACAGCTACTCTGGTTCTGAACTTGTGCATGGATACTGACTTCGAGACTGCTTTCTACTTTGGTACTGTATTTTTGGTTTTTGGCTGGGTTTATTGGTTTTTGGACTTCGCTTGTGTGACTACGATTTTTAGATTTCCCTATAATAAAGTCCTTGCGGACATTTATTACGTTTGTGTTCTGAGTCGTGCATTACGGGTCCAACCCGCACACACTCGTCTCAGATACTTTCAGTCCTGACAAAACATCTAACTCCCAGCAGAAAATAAGAGACATCCAGTGAAATAGTTTGTTGTAAACCTCCAGCTTGTTCAGTGTAACAGTAGCCTATAATAATGATTATTTCTGTCATATAACTGTCATCTTGTAAAATAACAGGATTTATCATTTTTTCCCCATTCATTAAATGGTTTTTCACTGCCAGCATTTCTACCAGACTTTTCACCGTTGTCTTACAAGGTATTTTTCAGTGTAACCATCCCATGAAAATCTCATTTAAATATGGCTGTTTGCAGCTGGCGAACATAATGACTCTTAGTTGATCAAGTGTGAAATGATGAAATGTGCAAAATAACACCCCTTATTTTGGATCTTAGTAAATCGACCCCATAGTGTAGTCATTTGTAAAAATCTTAAGTGTAACAGCATGAACTGCACATTATTTCCACTATAAATGATTGCCATTTGACACCTTCATGTGACACAAAAAGTTTGAATGACCACATTCTCTTACGATGGTAAGATGAAAATGATGGGTAGCACTGCTTTGGAGTACTGTTTCACGCAGACCAAAAATGACCCAAATTTGGTCAATTCTCACCTATTTAAGGTGTGAGCATCACAGAAACTTGGAAATGGCTTAAATCAATAAAGTTTTACTTTTTACATTTACTTAATGTTTTTTCTTTAGTTTTCAATGAAATACTGAGAGCTCCATATGTAAAACAGATAAAACTACATTTTCTGCATCATAGTCTCCTTGTCCACAAGTTTAGTTTATTTTAATTTCAACCATTGACCTCTTGAGCTGACTGGCCAAAATGGCAATTCTCGCCTAGAATTTCATATGAAAATGAGTGGTTATAACTCATAGGAAATATTCATAGCACATGCATATAACATAACATCTTGTAATTTATAATGTTATACTCCCCGGCGGCCTCGAGCTGGCCTGCTTTCGGGGGATTGGCCCCACAACGCTGGGTACATTCTAGCCCCCATTCCTCATCAGAGTCCTCTTCCTCCCTAGCATGTTCTGAAACCCGATGCCGCTTGGCAGGGCGAGAGGGTTGTGTGCCAGGCGCGGTGGTGGGCTGGGCCTGCTGATGTGGTTCCCTGGCCTCATCATCTGGGGAGTCCACACTGCAGAGCAGAATGGAAATAAACAATATTGTAAGACATTATAAGAGAACCTGCTGTGGTGCAGTAGGAATGATAATGAACTTTAATTGTATAGCACTTTTGAAGAAGCTCCCCCAGAGGCAACACATGTAAAGTTTTGGAGGGGGAGGGGGGGGGGTTACTTTGTAACTTTTTTTTTTTTATAAGTTACTTTGACAATGCCAAGGCAATTATTGTCAGTTTTATCTGAATGGAGCTCCCTCAATTGATAGCTAGCCCATATGCAAAAGGTCTGTAAAAATCATATATGATCATACTTAAAAATCATATATGTTGATCAGTATTACATTATATATTTGTGTTCATATACACTGCTCAAAGAAATTAAGGGAACACTTAATCAACACAGTATAACAACTTTAAAATTAAACTTCTGGGATATCGATCTGTCCAGTTAAGATTGTGAATCAATCTCACCTGCTTTGGTGCAAATGAAAGTGACATCAGATTAACAGGATTGGCAACAGCAAGACAACCCCCAAAATGTAAATGGTTTTGCAGGTGGTGGCCACAGACCATTTCTCTCTCCTTATCCTTCCTGACTGATTTTTCTCTAGTTTTGCATTTTGCTAGTGCCCTTGTCACTACTGGTAGCATGAGGTGGTACCTGCAGCCCATTCAGGTTGCACAGGTAGTCCAGCTCCTCCAGGATGGCACATCCATAGTTGCCGTCGCAAGAAGGTTTGCTGTGTCTTTCAAGAGCGTAGAGGAGATACCGGAAGACGGCCATTACACGAGGAGAGCTGGACAGGGCCGTAGAAGGGCAACAACCCAGCGGCAGGACCGGTATCTGCTCCTTTGTGCGAGGAGGAACAGGAGGAGCACTGCCAGAGCCCTACAAAATGACCTCCAGCGGGCTACTCGTGTGCATGTTTCTGACTAAACTGTCAGAAACAGACTCCATGAGGGTGGCATGAGGGCCCGACGTCCTGTAGTGGGATCTGTGCTCACAGCCCAGCACCATGCAGCTTGATTGGCATTTGCCAGAGAACACCAGAATTGGCAGGTTCGCTATTGGCGCTCCGTTCTCTTCACAGATGAGCGCAGGTTCACACTGTGCACATATGACAGACATGAAAATGTCTGGAGAATGTTATGCTGCCTGCAACATCATCCAGCATGACCGGTTTGGTTTAATTGACTTGGTGTTATACTGTGATGATTAAGTGTTCCCTTCATTTTTTTGAGCAGTGTACAATCTCTGAATCTAGGGACTAGTACTAGGGAGTACTAGGTATGTCAGGGAACTATTTAATTTTTAGTATGAAATGTATATGCTAGTTCTACACCAGATATTTATTTTATATGTTTTGATATTTTGTGTATAGGACATATGATTTTTATAGGATTTTTTACAGACCTTTTGCAGATGGGAGTTTGTTTACTTCTAGCTGTAGCTGTGGGAATTATGTTTTCTGGTGGGAGTCGAAACGATAGCAAGCCCTTCTCTACCCCTCCCCCTTCTCTCTTTCACTCCTAGCTGTAGCCGCGGGAATTATTAGGTGTGGTTGAAAAACCACACCTATTGTTCGAGCTCAGACTTGCCGTTATTATTATTCCGCCGATTTTTGAGAACCTATCTCCTCCTAGGTGACATGACGTGGCGTTGTAATGGCGACATGTTGTCCAGCTGTCTGTTAATTTGAATGTGTTTGTTAATTTGAATGTGTTTTGTTGTGTCTGGCTTTGTCTTTTGTTTTTTTCATGCACTGTGTATCTGTTGTGGTACGGGGAAGCGGATGGAGATTTTTCGGGGCACTCCTGCTGCTCGTTTTTGTAATAATGACAAATTGTCTAGCCAGGATGATTTTGTTTGTGGTCGTCACCATGGAGACGCATTTGCATTATGCTCGGGAATGTCCGTTGGATCTGCAGCCATGGAGTTTACCATCGCTCTTCACCGGAGTTGAAGATGTCGGGACTGACTGAGTGCGGGCACTCTTCAGAAGGCCACCAGGGAAGGAGAAGATAATGCGGAGGAGTGAGGCGGCGTGACTGGGAAGGCTGAGCTCCATTTCGACAGTGGACAGTGGACAGAGACCGCAGCACTGTGGAGGCGGAGTTTGTGTGTTGGACTTATGACACTGGACATCTCAGGACAGCGGGGGCTGTTTCTAATCATGGCTATTCCACTTTAATTCACTTAAGTCACTTGATTAATGCAATGATTCTATTGTATGTCTTTATTTGATATGTTTGTTTCCCCCAAAAGGGAAATAAAAGTTATTTTATTCTATTCTACACCATTGACACCATTCATACCTCATATTATACCTTTATACCCCCTCCAGGTTGCTATTGCTTTTTACCTTTATACCATATACACATTTTGAGATATTTGACATTTTATCACCAAATTAGTGGGAGTCAATGGGCACGTGCAGGAGGATAGTCAATACATGGACGAAAACGCCTGTCCTTCTTTTTAACGAAAACAAACTCTGCCCCCGCCGGTGACGTGGAGGGTCTAATAAATCCGTTGGCTAAAGACTCCTCAATGTAAGTCTTCATGGCTGCGCTCTCCGGACCAGATAGAAAATACAGGGAACCTCTGGAATGGACAGTACCCCGGTAGAGCTCAATAGCACAATAATAAGCCCTGTAAGGCGGTAACGTCGTGGCCCGTTGTTTGCTAAAGACCTCTGAGAGTCCTGTACAGCTCAGGGACATTGGGAGGTAGGGAAAATACCATAACCCCACCCCTAATTTAGCACTCTCCTCGCTTGAGAATGAATCGAGTGACACAGGTCAATCTTGGAATTAGTGAGCTGCTCCTCCCACATAAGTGAGCCGTCCACCAGAGAATCCCACCCTAGGCTCTCCTTGCCCCCCTCGGGGGGAGCCAGGGAGTTACTCCCATCAGAACAAGAGCCGTCCTGCTCCGACATTCTGTCTGTGCCGGGCTCAACCTGAGCACTCGGAGCCCCTCCTGCCACGAGGAATCTAAGAACTGATCAGTGGGGTCCACACTGGGGCCCCCAGTGATGGATAACAGCCCCGCCTTCCTCCCAGTTAATGTGAGGGTTATGGTTGGTAAGCCGGGAGTGTCCTAAAATAAGTGGATATGCTGGGGAATCGACCAGGATAACTGGATCTCCTCTATATGGTCGCAATAAAAAATTTGCATGCGTACCCTGGTGGTGACTTCAGAAATAGTTCCCGTGCCTAACGGGTGACTATCGATAGCCGCGTCTAGTCGAGACCATGAAAGAATCAAGGTGGAAATACCAAGAGCCTTGACCCACTTGGCATTGATAAAAGATTAGACTTGCTCTGGAATCTAAAAAGGCGTCGCAGCTGGTCTGACGCCCTCTCCCCAGAGCAGTTGAACTGGAATGGGTCCGAGGGTGGAAATCCTTTTCTCTCACTAGGAACCTTGGTTCCCCTAGCGAGAGCCCCCTTTTCCCACCAGCTTAGGACACTGGTCTCTAATATGCCCCTCTCTCCGGCAATATCTACACCTCCCCTCCCGTGGCTTAGCGCCCTTGAGTTCGCTAACTGCTGCCCCATCCACCTGCATAGGTTCTCCCCGACTAAAGGAGGAATAGGTGGGGGATGGTGATGCAGGAAAAGGTGAATAGCGGGTTAGACGATATCTTTTTACCCCTCTCTCGTTCTTTCATGACCGGTGCATTGGCCCTAATAAGCGGGTTGGCTCACTTGAGAGTGGTACCGGTTAAGAGGGAGAGGATAAATGCTACCTGGGACTCCTGCGTGTGAAAATGGGAATTCTAAAAATTTAACACTGGGTTAGGAACCCCCTGCACTTCCCCGGCTCACCACCATAACGAAGGGGAAGTTCGAGTTTGGGCTCCTTAGCCTCTGTTGGAAGAGGGGCATTTATGGGTGGTGCTTGTGTGACAGGAGATGCTTGTGCGACTGGGGGGGTACAGTGGCGAGAGTCAGGTTTTGGAGACTCTCTGCCACAACACGCAGGCTAGCCGCCTGTACCTGCAACTGTCTCATCAGCTGTTTGTGTTGGCCTAGTAAGGCCTGCTGGAAGGCCTGGAGAACACGCATGCCCTCGTCATGGCCAGCTATAGCAGTGCTCTGAATAGCAAAAAGCTGGGCTACTTCCTGATCTGTCGCTGGACCCTCTACTGGCTTCCATGTTCTGTAAGGGAGTGGGTTGGTTTGGAGGACCAAACGCGACAGAAGGGAATTCAGACAAGTGACTCCGTAGAGACACCAATAGAACGGACTGGACTCCGTAGGAGGGAGAGGGAAAAAGGGAAAACAGAAAAGCTCCAGCTCCCAATACGAGGGAGTGAGAAAGGAGTCTTAAAAGGGGAAAAAAGGAAAACGACCCAATGACTTGGGCGAACTGACTAGAAGTCGCAAAGACTAAATAGCTGGCATCAATAAGTGAAGGAGTGAAACGAAAACCCGGCGTGGAACACGGAAAATCAGATAGAGTGCCATATACAGGTAAAAGAGAATGAACGCCCGCAGAGATAAGTAAAGACAGGCACAACCATAACAATTTTGTATATAGCATATGTGATTTTTATAGGATTTGTTTGTTTATTTCTAGCTGTAGCTGTGGGCAGGGGCGTTGTTAGGCCGATCATTCGGGGCTTGAATGTTTTGAGCCTAGCCCCAAATATTTTTGACCAGTAAAATGTTTGTGTTGCTCTGCCCAGGAGCTGATTTTAATGTACTGTAGCAGAGCGGAACTTTAGTTTTACTTTCAATTGTTATTGGGGGCGCATTAAAATGCTACACAAGCACTGTCAGCCTACTGATAGCATAATCATGGAAGTAAAAAACAAATGACTTTTTTCAGAGGAGAAGAAAATGTAACAAAGAAATTGACCAACAATTTAAATTGCATCTAAAAAGCGATTATGCAGAAAGAGGTTGTTTTTCCCCATATGGCAGATAGCGTGAATGCATTAATATTAGCAAGCTAGCACAGCTAAATGTAAATTCTGTTTATCTTTACTCATCCTCTTTCTGGTGGACAGATTGTTCACTATCTTTCTACACACATAGCCTACCTCCCTGACACACTTGGAAGTTGGAACTATTAATATTATATTCCCTCACAAGATGGCATGGAGAGCTTAATGATAGAAATTAATTTTATTGGCTTGAACCATGATAAAAATAAGACTGTTGAATGCCCTCCTACTACACAAATGTTTGCATCTGTTGCAAACTGTAATGTTGTGGTGTTTGTCAGTTTTGACTCTTGTTTGGGGTATTCATAGTATAGTATTTCCACTATTATTCAGTCCTTCCAGAATTTTGCGACGTCACGATCACAAATATTAATGCAAAATCTATGTAATTCCACGAAAGTTCGCATTTTTTTCCAATCACAGCAACTTTCCCGTGAAAAATGGTCAAATCTTTGAGTTATTACCCTGGCTCGAAGGGGCCACAACACAAATAATTTCAAACTTCAAAATGTATTTAATGCTTTTTTGCAGGCAGGCCGCAGTTTGCAATGTAATTGGATTTGTAACAAGTACTTAAAGCATCCTTCTGAATTATTTTTGCTTGAAAATTATTATTAAACTAATATTCAGAACAGAAAATCAAACGCATCACCTAAACCTAATACAAATAGAATCGTAAACATAAACTCGGCCAGGCACCATGCATAACATTCATGATAACGCTGTCTCATTGTCCTTGCTGAAAAGTCGGTTCCGACTTCTGAGCACTAGATACCGAGTCCCATGTTGGATCCAGCTCCCATGTAGTGGACCGGGCAAGGCTCCTATGTAGGAGCCGTGAGCCCTGGTGACCAAACCCCATGCGCACTTAAATCGTGGCGCCGAGGCTAGAGAAATCATGTCCGTGAGTGGACATAAAATCAAAAGTTACTGAAAACCAAATCCACTGGAACGTAAATTAACAGTGGAGTGACATTCTCACTGGAGAGCCCTAGATTTGTCTCTTTTATGCTAGTAACAATACGTTACTTAACGTTACAGTTCATTCATGAAACCGGTTAAAATATAAAATCTGCGGCGAAAAAAGTTTGTATTTGGCACGTTACAGCAACTTTAATCTAGCAAACCATTTTTGTGGTTAGAGGTGCAGTATTTATTCAGTTTGGAAATACGAATTTAGTAGGAATTTAGCTAGCTAGGCTTAGTAGTTAGCTAGCTGTAAGTTAACGTGAGAAACATAGCCTACCGACTGGTTGTGTGAAAGCAAGTTAAGGTTACTTCACATCTGTATAGGCTATATATACGTAAATAACGGTTTATACTATTAATCATACTATTACATTATATGATTATTATTACTAGTGCAGTGCATCATATTATTATGATCATTATGTTATTAGCACATAACGCTAGCTATTAGTCCGTTTGCTAGCTAGCATTCCATTCCTAGCTTTGTTTGTTTTTGTGTTGCATGGCAACAGCTACACTGGGGACTATTTTCTCTGCTGCTGCAATTAAATTCATAACGTTAATTAAAAATTGTTTTATTGAAAGTCTGCCTTGTCCTTATATATTATTTACAATATAGCTGGCAACCATTTTATAAAAGCAATAAGGTAACTTGACGCTGTACAATATCATCAATATAGTCACAGTCAAAGGGTTTAACTGTGACTATATTTATGATATAGTACTGCGTCTCGTACCTTATTGCTTAAATGTAGATCTATTTATGTTTAAAGTGCCCAAATGTGTGGGTTCTGTGCACTATGCAAGTGGCCTATGTGTGCGACTGTGCGTGAGCAGTCACTCAGAATCGGATTTTGTGTTTGGAGTCGGCTCTCCGCAAGCTGGAACCGGCGATGGGGGAGGGGGGGAGTCGGGGTTCCGATTCTCATTTTGGAACCGGTTGGGATCCGCCCAAGCCAAGTTTAGGGTCTCCCTTACTCCACAAAAAAGAATACGCTGGATAATGTAAAACCGAAAATTTGCTAACGTTAACTAGCTAGTTTACAACACATTCTTAGGTATAGTTTTGTCACACTTATAAGATAAGTAAGGTATTTTAGTTTTTTTGAGATATCCATAATATTGTTTTGCTGCTTCTCTTTGATTAGCCAGCTAGCTGGCATGTCACATCAAGATCAGTTTGACCTGTTTATAACAGCTACCGGTTACTATAGCTAAGGCATAGGACATAGTTGGCTAGCAATCGTAAACTTAAAAGAGAAGTTCGGTATTTAGCATTTTAAGCCCTGTTATAAGGTTATTTACGATCATATACAACGGTCCATATCAACGTTTTGCCAAACTGTGCAGTCTTGAGATATATTGCTCATTGCTCATGTCACAGCTAACTTACACAATGGATCTGGATGGGCATATAGAAAATCCTTCAAAAAACACCATAAACTATCGTTTTCAAAAACGGGAAACTCACAGTTTGTTATGTTCTGAGTATCTGTCTGTTTTGTATTTGTATTTGATTATTATTCATGTATTATTTTCCATATTATCTATTATGTTCCCGGTTCATCATTGCATCTCCCTCTGTTCGTGGGTTGTCCGATTTTGTACCTTTGTTTATCTGATTTCTGGATTTTTACTTTTGCTTGTTTATTGTTTTTTTTAATTTTTGGATACCACTCTGCTTACCTGCATTTGACCACTGGACTGATTAATCAACTACTTCTTTGCCTTGTCCTGGTCTGCGATTGGGTTTTCTGTGTCCAGACGTTTCACAGTTTGTCAAAATGTTGATATGGACCGTTGTATATGATCGTAAATAACCTTATAACAGGGCTTAACATGCTAAATACCAAACTTCTCCTTTAAGGATTAAAGCCTACAGAATGTTCACAAGGACTAACGTTATAGCTTATTAAGCAGGTTTATAAAACCAGCATATTACCAGGTTTATTTAATCAATGTGTTCGGAACACAGATTTGGCCGTGTCATAAAAATTTTTGTGAAATTCACAGTGCAGATTCAGCTGTAAATTAGGCTGGTACAATATGGAACACATGACTGGCTAAATGGATGTAAGTCATCAAGGGTCTGACGTATCAAACGAGCCCCAAATCAGCACTCTGCGCCCAGGTATGGAGTAGATGTACTCTAGATCTACTCCATATCTGGCAACAGAGTGATGGTTTGGGGCTCGTTCGATAGCTCAGACCCTTGATGACTTATAACAGTACCTGAAAATAAGATATCGAGAGTCTTTTGATGTTTATGGGTCACAGACTTCAGGAAGTAACAGCATGCAAAGGATTTTTGATTTTTGATATATTTGCTAATATTTCTAAATCTACAACACAATAAAGTGTGCAAAAGTGAAGGGGATATGAATACTTTCCGTCCCCACTGTAGATTCTGAGAAAGCTTAATCTAAAATCTGGCCAAATCTGAGGGACCTCTGTGAATGGGCAGATCGCCCGTTTCAGAATGAAGGCAAACTTTTTTTACCCTCATAATTAACATAACATTTTGAGGAGACAACATCATTTGCAGTAGGCCTAATTATCTATTTGTTACATTACATTACATTATAGGCATTTAGCAGACGCTCTTATCCAGAGCGACTTACACAACTTCTTATGACATTTATCCATTCATACAGCTGGATATATACTGAAGCAATGCAGGTTAAGTACCTTGCTCAAGGGTACAACGGCAGTGTCCTACCTGGGAATCGAACCTGCAACCTTTCAGTTACAAGTCCAGCTCCTTAACCATTATACTAACTGCCGCCCCGTTAGCTACATCGATGTGAATGTGGTTAAAATTGTTTAAAACATTATTTCCAGCATCAAGTTAGCAAAGCTGTATCCTGACTGTGAAGTTGAATGTGATCTCTAAATCTGACATAGCATGCAGTGCCATATATTTTTACTGAAACATTGGACCGTGATTCCAAACACTTTAAATAAACCAGTACAACAAACGTGACAGCTTTTAATGTGTTTAAAGTGTAGGATCAAGCGTCTTACAAGTTGATACAACTGCATGGGTTTTTGGATTGTTCATTTTTATTATTTGATGCATTTTTATTATTATTATTTTTTTTACGGGTGCATTTAACTGTATGAAAATATAGTCTAAACGTGACATATAGGCTATATACGGCAAAATTAATAGGTTATATTTTTGGAAAGGACATGGGTTAATGTTAAGCATTGAAAGTTGCGTTTCCTTGTAACAAACAAACTGAATGATATGGGAAACAAAAACGTCAGTAATATGCTTACGCGTATCAAAATATATTTTCTACTCTTAGCGGTCATCAGAATAAACCATTTCAGAGTGCCATTGGACAAATTATCTCACTGGGGAGCATGCCCCCAGACCCCCTTAGAGTGACCCCCGTACCTGTAGGAGATCTCTATGTCAGAGATATGGAGGAAATATTGGATGTCCAGGTGCAACAGATGAGGACTCGTAAAGTGTTCAAAAGAACACCACTAAGACGGACAATAATCCGTAGTGGATGGGGAAAATAAGGAGAACACAAATAACCGAACCATAACAGAAACCTAAACCTTAGTGTGAGAGCACTCATAGGTTTGAGTGGAAAATAGAAACCAAAACCTCTGCTCTGAAATAAAATAGTGAAAGAGCGCACTTTACTTTTTCTAAATTGTACTGCTAACAAGTCCCGCGTTGAGAAGCAAAGCGCTCGATAGCAGCACAACTTCCTATACCGGCTAGCAGGGGCGGACTGGGACACAAATTCAGCCCGGGACGTTCAGACGTTCAGAGGCCCACACACCTATGGAGGTAGATTTCTATCAAAAATAAACAAGCACAAAAGTATAATCCACAATTGTATTTACCATCCACACACACACACCTCTCAATTTGTGTTCGTAGATATAATCCACAATTGTATTTACCATCCACACACACACACCTCTCAATTTGTGTTTCGTAAAAATAATCCACAAGTATGTGTTTTCCATCCACACACAAACACCTCTCAACTTGTGTTTCGTAAATCATCATTTGGATGAATGCAAAAATTATATTCACAAATGCAAATAACATTTACAGATATGTTTGCAATGTTCACATGTACAAATCAAAAGCTTGGCTTGCGAACTGGCGAATCTACATTTGCCGATCGAAGGACACGCTTGATCTGCTTGGATTTACGGACAGAATTTTGAGACAAATATTCCGCTGTTTTTCACCGTGTCGATTCACGCTCGCTTAACTTGCAATTCGTAAACTAAACTTCTTCTTTTTTGGTGCTACATAACACGGCGGTTTGTGTGTTCGGCTCATCAGCGCCACTTTTAGAACAAGTGGCCAAAATTGCACATTATCTTTAAGAAGTGGATTCATGGTACATTTAATTAAAACAACCGAGTTTTGAGTTTATTTAGGTTGTAAAGTTAACCCCACGCTAATCTTGCGATGGCAAGTTTTTTAAACAGTCATTGCACAAAACTCCTATCAGATTGCATGTAGCTAGCTAGCTAGATTACATTACACAGGGGTAGGTCCGTACACAGTGGCGGCTGCTGAGCTGAAAATTGATTATTGAAACTGATTATTGGTCTCAATCATTTTCCAATCATTTCCCTTGATTAACAAGTGTGCCGACGATCTGAACAATAATTAGCAGGTGAGGACACAGCGTCTTTCTTCACATCATGTCAGGGAGATTAAACGGAAACGTACACGTTAATAGAAATGCACAACCTGCAATAAAAATAATCGAACAAAAGCTGAGCTTTAAGATCGTTTAATATCCATGAATATTCTCGGAATTTGAGTGCGGAGAAAAAAAGAGCAGATGTATCCACAATTATATATATATGTATCGACGCAAATTAAAATAATTGAATTACTTGCCTAATAGCCTAATTGATGAGAACTGGCTACATTTGATGGCATTGAGTCATTTGTGAATTAAACGCTGTAGCCTATTGTTAATCAAGGAAAATCATTGGGAAATGATTGAGACCAATAATCAGTTTAAGGTTAGGTCAGCAGCCGCCACTGGTCCGTACACAGTAGCTACATAACTCTTTCGTCCCTCATGGAAAAGATTATGTAAAACAAACTCAACCATGTGAAGTATTGTAGCCAATTAAATTCATTTGGCAGCTATTATCACTGATACCGATGTCTCCTATGAAATCTTTTATTTGTTCAGCTAGCTAGCTAGTAGATAAGACACCTAAATGAAAATGATCATTCAAATTTCATGGAGTGCTCTCCTTATTTTAGCTCATAGTGTTGTACTTCCTAGTTCCTCTCAATGTACGGACCTACCCCTGTGTAATGTAATCTAGCTAGCTAGCTACATGCAATCTGATAGGAGTTTTGTGCAATTACTTTTTTTTCCGTGGGGTTAACTTTACAACCTAAATAAACTCAAAACTCGGTTGTTTTAATTAAATGTACCATGAATCCACTTCTTTAATGTGCAATTTTGGCCACTTGTTCTAAAAGTGGCGCTGATGAGCCGAACAACACTACCGCCGTGTTATGTAGCACCAAAGAAGAAGAAATTTAGTTTACGAATCGCAAGTTAAGCGAGCGTGAATCGGCACGGTGAAAAACAGCGGAATATTTGTCTCAAAATTCTGTCCGTAAATCCAAGCAGATCAAGCGTATGCTTCGATCGGCAAATGTCGATTCGCCAATTCGCAAGCCAAGCTTTTGATTTGTACATGTGAACATTGGAAACATATCTGTAAATGTTATTTGCATTTGTGAATATAATTTTTGCATTCATCCAAATGATGATTTACGAAACACAAATTGAGAGGTGTTTGTGTGTGGATGGAAAACACATACATGTGGATTATTTTTACGAAACACAAATTGAGAGGTGTGTGTGTGTGGATGGTAAATACAATTGTGGATTATATCTACGAACACAAATTAAGAGGTGTGTGTGTGTGTGGATGGTAAATACAATTGTGGATTATACTTTTGTGCTTGTTTATTTTTGATAGAAATCTACCTCCATAGTCACGATACTCTGAAGACTATCATTACAGATTTGTGAAATAATTATTTAGCTCAGCACACAGCATTTTCTGTCCAACTCAAGCACATAGCAGCCGAAAAATCATTCTAAAACTGCGTCTGTGAGAATCTGTCTTCCAATTGGACGAATCCTTCTCGTCATCATGGGGGCCGCTCTTATCTCCCCCTTCAGTAATAAGATTGACGTTAAAGCTAACCTATCGTAATAGTTCACTCTGAACACCTGAACAGCAAACAACACGAGTCACGACTGAATGTGTAATGTATGCAGAGAGCGTCAAGTGAGGAGGGCCGGCCCATGCCCGAACGTGGACCGCATCGCAGTACTGACAGCTAGCGTAACATTTACTATACATTAAAAAAATATTAATAATAATAATTTTTTTTTTTTTTTTTAGATTCGAAGTGGACCGGCCCTTCGGGATTGGTCCCGAACGTCCCGATGGCCAGTCCGCTCGTGCCGGCTAGAATGTTACGTAAAATAACATGGAAGCGACGAGAAAAGGAGGAAGCGGGGTATAAATAGTGACCGGAAATGCAGGACAGGTGAACTCACTAATCACCGAGGCAAAAGCAAAACCCGTAGCGGAAAAAGAAAAAAGGAATACAAAACGCAGAGATAAGGAAAGAAAGGCGCGATCCATGACAGGACCCTCCCCCTCCCCTCTAAGGAACGGCACCAGACGTTTCCACGACCTTATTTCTGCGGAAGTCTGTGATTAACTGAGGGTCCAGGATGTTTCTCGATGGAACCCAGCAATGTTCCTCCGGGCTGTAGCCCTCCCAGTCCACAAGGAACTGCCACCCTCTGCCCACACGTCTCTCGGCCACAATGCGGCGAACGGTATAAGCCGGACCCCCCTCTATGAGTCGGGGAGGCGGTGGTGGTCTTTCAACCGGGGTGAGAGGGCTGACGAGTACCGGTTTCAGACGGGAGACGTGAAACGTGGGGTGGATGCACATCGAGCGCGGCAGTTGCAGTCGAAATGCGACTGGGTTGGTCTTGAATGGTCTCACAAAACAAGGGGCAAGTTTGCTGGACTCGACTCGCAACGGAAGGTCACGAGTTGTGAGCCAAACCCGCTGTCCAACTCTATAGGACGGTGCAGCCCAACGATGCCTATCAGCCATGGCTATTTGTTTAGCCGACGCACGTTTAAGAGACGAATGCAAAACTGAACGACACCTCCAAACGAAAGAGCCTGCGAAGGGCACCTTCGAAGAGCCTGCGAAGGCGTTACGCAGTGTGTTATGAGCGTACTCCGCCCAGGCGAGGTGATGGCTCCAGGAGGTAGGTTTGGACGCGGCTAGGCAGCGAAGAGTACTCTCTAGTGTCTAATTAGTGCGCTCTGTCTGGCCGTTAGTCTCCAGGTGAAAACTGGAAGACAGACTGACAGAGGCACCTAGCAAAGTGCAAAACGCACGCTAAATCTTGGCGGCGAACTAAGGACCGCGATCGGATACCAAGACCGTGCGGCCGAAACACGTGATCAATCATAAGTTGCGCTGTCTCTGGTGCTGAAGGCAGCTTTGGCAGTGCAATGAAATGGGCCGCTTTAGAGAAGCGGTCGACCACCACTAAAATCGTAGTATTGCCTGCAGATAGAGGCAAACCCGTGACGAAGTCAAGGGAAATATGACTGGTGGGTGGGAATAGGGGTAGGGGACGAAGGAGACCCGAAGGAGGAAGGTGAGAGGCCTTGCTGCGAGCGCAAACCAGACAAGCTGCGACAAATGAGTGTACGTCCTTCTCCAGATTTGGCCACCAGAAACGTCGGGATAAAAAGTCCCTAGTACGACCCGGGTGACCGGTGAGTTGGGAGGCGTGGCCCCATTGGAGAACTCGAGACCTAAGACGAGGAGGCACGAAAAGACAGTGGACCGGTGCCCCACCTGGGCCTGGATCCGAGCTCAAGGCTCTCTGTCCCATATAACCGGGGCAACAATGAGGTCAGTGGCGATAATAGGCTTGGGAACAGAGTCTGTCTCAGAGCGGTCGTTAGATCCGGGGCGATACGTGATAATAAAATTGAATCGTAAAAAAAACCTGGCTTGTCGTGAATTACGCCTCTTAGCCAGCTGAACATATTCCAGGTTTTTATAGTCTGTCCAGACTGTACACGGATGTTCCGCTCCTTCGAGCCAATGGCGCCACTCCTCCAAAGCCAACTTGACCGCAAGCAATTCTCGATCCCCTACATCATAATTCCTCTCCGCCGATGTGAGGATGCGAGAGAAATACGCACAGGGGTGCATTTTGTGGTCAAGTGGCGAGTGTTGGGACAGAATGGCTCCGGCGCCTAGTTCAGAGGCATCCACCTCTACCACAAAGGGAAGGGAGAGGTTGGGTGTAACTAGAATGGGCTCGAAAGTGAATCTCTTTTTTAATTCAGTGAACGCTGCCTTCCCCTTAGAATTCCATTGGAACTGGTCGAAAGGTTTTTTTTAGTAAGCGCAGTAATGGGCCCTGCCACCGCACTAAAGTTGCGAATAAATCTGCGATAAAAATTCACGAATCCTAAAAAGCGTTGCCCCTGTTTTATGGAAGATGTCGTGGGCCAGTTCTTTACAGTGGAAACCTTCTCCGGATCCATCTGTACCTTACCATCCGCAACGATAAAACCCAAAAATGAAACCCAGCCGGTGTGAAAAACACACTTCTCTGCTTTAAGAAATAATTGGGCCTTGAGAAGAGCAGAAAGGACCTGATGAACGTGACTGACATGTGTGGGAAGATCAGGCAAAAATATTAAAATATCGTCAAGATAAACGAAGACAAATTTTTTCAGCATCTCCCTCAGCACGTCGTTAACTAACGCCTGGAAGACAGAGGGGGCGCAAGTGAGCCCAAGCGGCATGAAGAGATATTCGTAGTGCCCGCTGTGCATGTTAAAGCTGTCTTCCACTCGTTGCCCTTGCGAATGCGAATGAGGTTATAGGCGTTACGTAGGTCTAACCTTTTTAAAACAGACGCCCCCTGAAGACGCTTGAAGGCGGAGTTCATAAGGGAAAGCGGGTATCTGTTCTTCACTGTGATGTCGTTTAGGGACCTGTAATTGATACAGAGTCTGAGACCTCCACGTTTCTTTTTAACAAAAAAACCCCCCACCCCTGCAGGCAAGGTGGAAGGTCTAATAAACCCATTAGCCAAAGCTTGTATTCATGCATAGCTGCACTCTCGGGAATGGACAGGGAATAAAGAGACCCTCTAGACCCCCGGATATAGCTCTATGGCACAGTCATAGGGTCTGTGAGGCGGTAGCGGGGTGGAAAGTTGCTTACTAGGCGGCTCTGCGAGGTCGGCGTACTGTTTGGGGACATTAGCCGGCAGCTGGAATTCAAGCGCCCCTCCCACTTCAGCACCCTCAGTGTCCGAGACAGAGTTTATCTCTCAATCAATCTCTGAATCGGACGTCAACTCCTGCCACGCAGGAGGTCGCTCAGCAGAGTGATCTCAGGCTAGACTCTCCTCTCCGTTTTCGGAGGAAACATGAGAGGACTCCTGTTTGACGGAACAATTCTCCTCATCACTCTCTGAATTAGACTCGGCATAATCCTCAACCCCTCTTCCCAACAGAAAAGGACTGGAGGAAGAACAGTGACGTTTGCATTGGGAACCCCACTGATGAATAACGGAACCGGGACCCCCCCAATTAATATGGGCGGCAGTGTAGTACAATGGTTAAGGAACTGGCTTTGTAACCGAAAGGTTGCAGGTTCGATTCCCAGGTAGGACACTGCCGTTGTACCCCTGAGCAAGGTACTTCACCTGCATTGCTTCAGTATATATCCAGCTGTAAATGGATAGTATGTATAAATGCAAAAATGCTGTGTAAGTCGCTCTGGATAAGAGCGTCTGCTAAATGCCTATAATATAATGTAATGTAATGTAATGTAATATGTGGGTTATGGCGGGTAAGCCAGAAATGACCCAAAACCAGCGGATAAAAAAAACGGAATCTCCTCCATATGATCCTGATAAGGAACGCTCATGCGTATGGCGGAGGTAACCCGGTAGATAGTGCCTGTGCCTAACGGGTGGCCGTCCAGAGCCGTAACCAAGCGAGAAGGGGGAGAGGGTGGGTAGGAATCTTGTGGGATTTAGCCCAATCGGAATCAACACAAGGCACTCAACTGCCCCGGAGTCAATAAAAGCATTACAGTGGAGCTGGCAGTCGTTCCAGTGGTGGGAAAAAAACGGCAGAAGGGTCAGAGGGTAAATTAAATCTAGTCCCATTAGGCGAGACCCCTCTTTTCCCAAAAGTTTGGGACATTGGTCCTTTAAAATGACCCCGCCTCTTGCAGTACCTACACCACAATTCATAGGACTTAGCGTCCCCTGTTTTGCGCATGGAGGACCCATCGACCTGCATGGGCTCCTCCTGCTCAATAGGAGATAAAGACGGAATGTGAGACGGCACTGGCGTGGAGGAAGAAGAGTAACAAGCTGGGCGATGTCTAAAACCCTTATAAGACCTCTCCTTCTTTCTCTCTCTAAAACGGTTGTCTCAACGAATGGCGGTGGATACCAGAGCACCGAATAAAGCGGGCGGTTCGAGACTCGCGATGGCATCTTTTATGGGTTCCGATAGGGCGTTAAGAAACAGTGCACTAAGAGGCTCATCGGCCCATCCTGTCACCCCCGCAAGAGCACGAAAAGTAATAGCAAAGGCAGCCACGGTGTCGGTGCCCTGACGAAGACTGGTCAAATGTTGGTCAAACATGTTGGCTTCCTTGCCAGAAACGTCCTGATCGAAAACTGACACTATGTCCACCAACAGCCTCTGTGTTGTTCATGATGGGCGAATTAGCCCTGATAAGTGGGTCGGCCCATGGAAGAGCATCCCCGTTTAGGAGAGAGAGAATGAATGCTACCCGGGATTCTTGTGATTAGAAACGTGAGGGCTGTGTCTTAAAAAAAAATTAGGCACTGTGTTAAAAACCCCTGACACTTTCCCGACTCCCCGCTATACTGCAGCGGGAGCTGAAGCTTAGGTTCCCTAGTGTCAGGTGGAGGTGGAGTGGGATGTGTAGGTGCTGGTGCGACTGGATGTGGATCTGCCATGAGAGAGAGTTTGGAGATTCTCCGACAAATCTCGCAGAGCGACCGAAGGCGCAGCTGCTCGTGCAGCGCCTGTTGAGAGACCTGAAGGGCATGAATACGCTCTCTCTGGTATGCAAGGGCTGCCTCCTGAGTGGGTAGGACTACTTGAAGATTGGGATCTATCGCTGGCACCCCCCTGTGGCTTTTTCTAAATTGTACTGATAACAAGTCCCACGTTGAGAAGCAAAGCAGTCAATAGCAGCACAACTTCCTATACCTTTACCGGCTAGAATGTTACGTGAAATAGAAAAGGAGGAGAAAAGGAGGAAGCGGGGTATAAATAGTGAGCGTAAATGCAGGACAGGTGAACTCACTAATCACCGAGGCGAAAGCAAAACCCGTCGCGGAACTAAGAAAAATCAGATAAATTACCGGTAAAAGAAAAAAGGAATACAAAACGCAGAGATAAGGAAAGAAAGGCGCGATCCATCACAGTAACAGGCGTCAACAACGCCTATAACAACATTTTACAATTTGAACCCTGGTTGCACTGGTAAAGTTTTAAGATGCTAGAGCTGTCTAACTTTCATCTGGTGACAGCTAAACAACTGCTGAAGCAATCACATTTCATTCAGTGCTCACAAAACATTATTAATAGTGTAACAATGTGGGGATAGTTTCATGACTATGGTTGATTTTTCTTTAATTTTTTTTCACTCTAGCTTGGAACTAGGTATTATTTGTTGGAGGTTGAAACACAGTAGACTGGATTATGATAGCTACGCTGCCTGGCCCAAAAAAATGTTGCCGTTGCACCCGTCATGCATAGTGCCCACTGTACAAGCCTCTGGAAGCAGTGTTATGATCAATTGGTTGCTTCAATTGGTCAGGTTTAGGCTCAGCAACGTTATGCAGCATTAAAATAAAGTAAGCGGAGTACCTGAATGTACTGAATGACCAGGTTATCCCATCAATGGGCATATTCCAGGACAACAATGCCAAGATTCATCGGGCTCAAATTCTGAAAGAGTGGTTCAGGGAGCATGAGGAATAATTTTCACACATTAATTGGCCACCAGAGTCCTGACCTTAACCCCATTGAAAGTCTTTGGGATGTGCTGGAGAAGACTTTATGGAGTGGTTTGACTCTCCCGTCGTTGATACAAAATCTTGGCAAAAAATGAATGTGACAATATTAGAGTGTGCGACTTTTGTTTTGGCCAGGCAGTGTATAATAAGTCTGGAACACACCAAAATGGAGGCAATTTTGTGGTTGTGAAATGAATATGGCTCTGTCATGAAACTAAAGATAGGCTTACTTGAGCTGGCTAACAGATCTTCATTAATCTCCACAGATAATAATTGGCAGATGATTTATGATGGCCAAAGAGTCCAGTAGGTTTCGTAGATCTAGTAAAACCTCTGAAATACTGTAGTCTGGTGGTCTGTAGACAGTAGCAATCAATGCACGAACTGGAGCCATAATCTTGACTAATAATTCTAAATCGGTCACATCCTGCATGTACTGTATGGCATGTGCCTCAATATTGGGTTTCACCCTTCCAAATAGCCACACCACCACCATTTCTGTTTGACTGATGTGGATAGTTTGTGCAAGAAATGTGTCTATTTGTTTTAAACATGTATCCTTCCAACTGGAGATTGGAACAAAAGAGCCACACAGTTTAGTTTCTGTGAAACACAAAACATCCGCAAGACAAAACTCAAGATGACACTTAGTTTCCTGTTGTTTCCTGTTTGAACTTGAACTGAAGGCGCGTTTGCCTCGCTTGCTCAACTCAACATACTTTTTATCTTAATTGACCCTTCGCTAAACCCCTCCTCCAAGCAGTGATAGTCCAACCGTTATTAGGCAGTGGACCTCCGTCAAACTTTTCTAGTTAATCCTACTAACCTAGTTCCTAGGTTAGCTTGTCATCATAGTCGGAACGGTGAGATTGGGGAACCTGCAAAACTGACACTCCTTATCCAAAGAGTTGGGAGGAGGATGTCATTTTTTTCCCGTTTCCAAAACCCAAATCAAACAAGGAAAGGTGTAGGCTGTGCATAAAATTATTTTCTGCCTGACAAATTTAATACTTTTTCCATACTGCGTAACGTTACCTGCTGTAAATTTTTTGGTCATAGCAAATAGTCTACCGGACGTATGTAAATATGTAAAAAAGCATAACATGCGGACATTGTTCTTGTCGAAAATAAATTTACCCTTTTGGACCTGGTGGGAGCTCAAACCCGGATCTCCAGCGTGGAAGGGCGTGACAAAGCAAAGGCAACTGCTATGCCATATAGGACTTTTGTCTATTATGATCAGACTACTCTGATCAGATGTTCTTATTGGCAGATCAGCTGTTGTTATCCAATTATTATTTGGGGCCACTGAGTATTTTTGATGACCAAATTGGCTGGAAAAATATATAATGAATAATAAAATAACCCAAGTTTTGGGCTTTATTGTGTAGACGTGTGAAATTGTAATTGAATTATTATGTGTTTATTATTGTCTTTACATGAGGTCAGAAGGTACAGATGTATTTCTGTTTATTTCTGTAGGAAACCCTGAAAAGTGGCAAACCCTTGGTGCTGTATAGGTGTGGGCCATGCCGAAACTTACCTGCCATCCCAATAGTACACTAAATAACTCTTTATATCATTATGGCACATTGCTTAACTTTTCCTATGCACTGTGTACATTATTTAAATGTAATATTAAAGGTCTGCAACATTATTCAATTGATAGATTTTCAACCTCATCTGAATAGCAAGATATGCGCCTCATCCAAAGGCCAGATGTACCTTATCCAAATGTCTGTGGATTTATGCAACGATGCGTGCTACAGGTTGTCACACTTTGTATCATTACTGCATATTGCTTAACCCTATTAACTTTGGCCCTCCACAGGTAATTTCCACTAGTCTTATTTAATTGTCAATATCTCAAAAATTATTCACTGCACATCCATGGTTTAAAGTTCAAATTGAAGAATAGGCTGTATCATTCAGAAATTTACAACAGAATACATTTATTTCAGAATAGTCACAGTATATACATAATACGCATAAAATAAGTAGCCTATTGTATTTAAATTTTAAATTAAATTAAAAAACATACAAAAGCACATGTGTTTTTACATAACAACAGCAACGTATTTCAGCCCTATGTGCGATAGGTGGTCGCTGTCGACTGTACGCGAGCGACTTTGGTGAAATGTAATAGATAAACTTTTCAGGGTTAATAGAAAACTCTTGCGCTTCATATACAGGTAATATATTTGGTTTCATAAAAATATTTATACGAGAAAAAAAAATTAGGTGTCTTCTAAACTGAAAGTAAATCGGGTACTATATATAGTACATTAAGCAAGGGAAAACGCTGAATGCTTATTTGTACAACAAACAAAAAATAATTATGCATATCCTGCTTTTGGATGTCTCTGTGACAAGTGAGAAATGCAAGAAAGCAACAATATGATTACCTTGATTACTCTAACTTGTATCTGCAGTGTTTGGAAGCAGGTGCTTTGATTTGAAGAACCTGCTAATGAAAGAGAGAGGCCAATTGTTAGTTACGATTGAGAAAAAGGTAGCCATTTCCTGGCTCAATATTAATCTGCATCAGCCATTAATTAATTGCATATTAAGCAGCTTGGCTTCATCTGGAAAGAAATTAAAAATGCAAATGAAATATCAATGAAACAGTTTGGTGTGTGACAAAACGTGATAGGCCATGAGATGTCAACTGATACCATTTTTATCCCCAAACAAGCATCGCCTAGGTAACCCCAGTTTAATTACAATGATTAGGTCGACCAAGAGGGTCATGTTAATCTCTTCTAGCTGAGGCAGAAATTTGATGCCCATCTTGAATTCAAGCCTCCGCAGCACACCCTCTGATGGCTGGGGGTTTTGAGCTGACTTCCAGATGAGGTCGGAAGGTCATCATAAATTCCGTGGGTCATATTAGCCATGTAATTCTCGAAAGGACATTCTGATTTTTGACCAAAAGTTTGATGTTTCACAATACTGATTATTGTTACCATGGCCATTTCCCATATTTTGCTTCACTTGAAGACACAAAAGCTGAAGTGATGCTTTGTCTGTATTGGTGAACAGAACCAATCTTAAGATTGAGAAAGGTCAGAAAGATATAGATGATGTGAAAACTCAAAAAGAAAACGATCAATACATCATAAAAATGTCATATGTTCACAATTCATTTTTAGAAGAGTGAAATTATGAATTTCCAAGAACTTACATAGGAGAAGTTAAAGCAACTTGAATAATAACTAAATCATAGCAGATGAGGATATACTTATGTTTTCTGAAAAAACTAACATTTCATAATCAACCTTAATCAGACTTTTGTGTACAATTATTTGGCTTTTTAGATTACAAACTCAATAATCTCAGTATGGGCTGATTGGTGAACTATAAATATAGAGGAAGAGAAAGAACATTTTAATGAATAAATGAACCATTATTTACTTCTTTTTTTGCAAAGGTCATTCATGATTTTTCTTTGTTTCAGATTTCAAAGTACATTTATGGAAAATATATTTATTATTATATTTTACAACGAGCGCACACATTTACATTATATTGCAGTATTTTCAATTTTTTCAAGGGATCTCTAAGAGATCCATGGGCTTGAAGACTTTAGCAGTGCTTCTCAAACTGAATTTACAAAGCGTAAGACACACATTTGATTCTAAAGTGATTTTTTTGTTATTTGATCAAATTATCATATTTAAAACTAAATATGGAGAAGATACATCATTACTTTCTTAAAGGGTAACTACACCCACTGTTTTAGCCTGTCTCCGCCCACAAAACAATTTAGAAAAATACTCCGTGGGGTGAGCGAGGGAAAGGGGTTGGGGCGGAGGAGCTGTGTCCATCGTCATTTGCATAAATTAAAGTACATTGTACAAATGATTTTGTATAACTCGGATCAAACTGTCAAACTAGACGTTGCACATCAAATATGAATCAAGATTCAGCAACTGCATGGCCTATTTCCCACCTCAAATATTTTCAGAAACATTTTAGTGGACTATTTAGGTGGAATAAGAGTTTATGACAGGACGCCACATTGTTCTGGTTTAGAAATGTGCAGCTGAAATGAAAGTAACGTAGTGGGTCTAACCAATCAGGTGCCGGCTGTTTCCGTTGTGGGTGACAACAATTATCCATATGACATAGACGTACAGTGTGGGGGGCAGTGTGGGGGACAGAAAGGACATTTCAACCGTTAGGGGCAGCACAACAACGCTTTTCTACCAGTTTCTTATGATATAAAATATTATTTCAGAATTGCTGAAATAACGGAATGCATGAATAAGTTTAATTATATACAAACACGTTTGCAGCTAAAACAAAGTGATCTAGGGTATAGTTACCCTTTAAACATCAGTCCTCGGTAATTGATGTTTCCTTGTGTCCGCACTCAGGGCACCAATATAATGATCTTGTAAAAGACCAAAATATTAGTCTTATTTCAAGCTGAAATAATCAAAATACACAAGAAGAGAATTTGTGGATAGCCTACATAGGCTAGGCTACATCATGAACAATAAGATTTTTTTTCTAAATCATGAAGCAAATCGTGTTACAGAATACAAGAGCAACTATTATTTGAATCAAACAAGCAATACAACATATGTTTGTATAACAAACAGTGAATAACAAGCAAATCAAAACTTTATAAAAAATAAAACCCATGATCAAATGGAAATGTGATTTTATGTGACACTTACAGCGCAAGTAGGCTTAGTGCTAGTAAGCATACTTTGATCATTTCAGTCCTGACAAACATCTGTAACTCCCGGCAGAAACCAAGAGACATCCAGCAAAACAGTTCATAATAAACCGCCAGCTCGTTCAGTGTAACAGTAGCCTATACCCTACACTAAAAACAATACCATGAAAACTGCTACATTTCTGGATGTAAGACTAGTAACATTTTAGTACGTGTGAATGATGAACGGATGCTTGATTTGTAAGCATCTTCAACAAGTGCATTAAAAAACTCCAGAGTCTTGAAGGTTTAGTTTAGTTTTATTGAAGTTATAAAGGACAGTGTGCATATACATTAATTGTTTCAAATAAAACAAAGAGATGATTACACCAGATTTAGCAGAAGAGCTAATTTCCATCTGTAGTCCTTACAATGAACATATACACAATAAAATACACAATCATGAATAGACAAAACCACCTGTTCATTCAACGAGGACAATACATAGCATAAAACATACTTCAATGTGCTATTACTTCTATTACCACAGTTATTTCTACTTTCTAGTAGCCTTCATAAAATGCCAAGGGGTCTCAGTTCTAGCCTAACCTACCTAGATTCACATTAAAACAACATGGAATTTAGCACCCCCCCCTCTCCCCCCCCCCGGCAGCGCAAACCCAATCAGTGCTGACACTGTTGATTACTTAAAATACTCTTCTTAACCACATGGGAGAAATTGCGATGATCTGTGATAATTTTAATGTGGTCAGGGAGCTTATTCCATTCCTCAATGGCCTTATAGGAAAAGGCAGTTTGACCAAAAGCTGAGGTGCGTTTTGGGATGTTGCAGTCACCCCTAGAGGTGGACCTAGAGGCTCGGCTGGTTGATTCTGAGCGGAGCTGAACAAAGGGCTTCAGGGGTGGGGGGGCTGCATTATGTAGTATCTTGTGGACTAAACGGACATTAGAGTAGATCATTAGGTTGTCTAGACTCAACATATTATACTTCTCTAAAATTCTACAGTGGTGATACTGACGTGACTTTTTGTCTAGAACCTTAAGGGCTTGTCCGTATAGTGACCGTACTGGGTTCAGGACAGACCTGTTGGCCTGAGACCAGCATACTATGCAGTACTGGACATACGGTAGTATCATGGCATTGAGATAGGTCTTGGCTGCTTCAACTGACAAGGAGTTTCGAATGTGACGGAAATTTGCTATGCTAAATTTAAGAACATGACACATCTTTTTAATGTATCTTTTGAAGGTCAGTTGTGAGTCTAGAGTGACCCCTAAATATTTGAACTCTTCTACATTTTTTATCTCTTGGCCCATTATATAAATGCTTGGGTGTTGACACTGTTTGCGCTTTGAAAAATACATGGTGACCGTTTTATCTGTGTTCAGAGTGAGGCTAGATAGTCTCAGCCACTCTGCTACCCTTTCCATTGCTGCAGATAGTTTAGCAGCAACTGTCTCACTATTTTTCCCATGCGCATACAGGACCGTATCATCAGCATACATCTGTATCTCCACATCCTTACAGACAGCAGGAAGGTCATTGATGTATAGACTGAACAACAATGGGCCTAGGATTGATCCTTGCGGCACTCCCATGGTACAGGCTCTCAGTGGGGATGTTTTATCCAGGATTTTGACACATTGAGAGCGATCAAATAGATACGACTGTATCCATTTGAGTGCGTTGGGCGAGAGTTTTAAGTTTGAGAGTTTAGATAGAAGTACAGTATGATTTACAGTGTCGAATGCTTTACGGAGATCTAGAAAAACTGCTCCAACCACCCCTCCCTTGTCAAGTTTAATCTTGATAACCTCAAGGAAGTAGCAGCATGCAGTGGCCGTAGAGTGGTTTGCTCTGAAGCCAAATTGCATAGGGTGTAACAGCTTTTCTTTGCTTAGATGAACTGTGAGCTGTTTAGCTATAACCTTTTCTAGAATTTTTGAAACAACAGGGAGTATGCTAATGGGTCTGTAGTTGCTGACTTCCTTTTGGTTACCAGATTTAAATATTGGTGTTACAATAGCTGTTTTCAGGGTGGAAGGAAACATACATTCATTTATACACAGGTTGACAATACATGTAATGGGGTTACTTAATCCTTCTTTATGATTTTTAAGAAATACCGAGTTTAGTCCCCAGGTATCCTTCGCCTTTGAGTTGGACAGTGATGAGAGGAGTTTGTTCACATTTGTTTCGTTTACAGGTACAAAGCTTAACAGAGAGGCCTCATCGCTGATCATAACAGCGCTAACTGTGGGGAGCTGAACATCCATAAAGGGTCTACCTAATTCTAAGACTGACTCAATGAAATAGTTGTTAAAAATATTAGCAACCTCCTGGCTATCCTTTTGTGTTTCTGTGATAGCTGCTGGACTATTCTGGTTATGCATGTTGAGTTCTATGGGCCCATTACTAGCTCGCACTCTTCCTGATAATTGATCGATGCAGTTCCATAGGGCTTTGCTGTTCCCTTTAGCTTGATTTATAACCTCTAAGAAAAAATTTGCTTTGGTTTTTCTAAGCTGTCTTGTCACTTTATTTCTGAGGGTTTTAAAAACCATTCTATCAGTTACCAGGCCTGATTTAAGAGATTTTTTAAGAGCTGCGTCTCTTTCTTTCATAAGGGTCCATAACTGCTCATTAAACCATGGTATGGTCTGCCTGTGGTTGTGTTTCCTCTGTGCTGTGATGGTGAATTTGGAGAGGACCTGTGATATGGCTGAGTTAAAGGCCTCACATGCCCTCTCACAGTTCTCCTCCATTGTTACTGACTCCCAGTTTATCGCAAGTAGTTCATTTTTCATACGTTCTATATCTTTATTCGGGATGAAGGATGTGGGATTTTGACTTTTACTATTATGTTGGGTTCTATAACGTCCCTTAGATAGCTGTCGAGACACCAGTGTGAGGTTATGGTCAGAAATGCCTGTGATCAGGTTATAGGTCTTAGATATACGGTCAATTTTGTTTGAAAATACCAAATCTAGCAGAGTTTTAGAAGAACTTGTAATTCTAGTTGGGTTCTTAACTAACTGTGTTAGGTTAAATCTGGTTGTGATGTTCTTAAGCTTCTTTCGCCGCGATTTGTCGAGCCAGTTTAGGTTAAAATCACCCATCAGGAGAACCTCCTTCCCACTGCAGGCCTTCAGGATTTCTGACAGGTGATCATAAAAACCTTCCTTTGCGTTCGGCGGCCTATACAACACAATGACACTGAAAGACATTTCAGTGGAAAGTTTGATGGTAACACCAACACATTCCAGGGCGTTGTGAGGGAGATCAATCTGTACACATTGAAAACATGATTTTACATATAACAGAACACCTCCGCCTTTTCCGCAAGTGCGGTCTTTCCTAAATATGTTGTAGCCTGGGATGTTAACGGCACATAAAGGGGATGCTGGAGTTAACCATGTCTCTGATAGTCCTAAATAATCCAGGTTTGAATCTAACAGAAGCTTTTCAAGTTGTTCACATTTGGACATAAGACTTCTAACGTTAATGTGCCCTCCAAAAACTCCTTTTGGTTTAACTTTAGGGTCCCATATAACCTTAGCATGATTAACGGTCTGGAAAAGTTTGGTCTGATGCTGTTTTGAACTCACCGTGTTAACAGGTGGCTGGGTAGTCTCGTGGCTAGCTGGTTGTGACAACGTATCGGACAGTGGTACAGGACCCGGATTGGGTTTAACGTTGCCAGACAGTAAAAGCAATAAAAAAATAAGGCATTTTTTCCTATAAGAAGCACAAATAGCATCCTTTGTTTTTGAGAAGTCAGAAACATTGCGAGATGCATCGGATTTCAGAAAACAATCCTGAAGGAGCTTGACTGAGGTGAACTGTGCAAAATAGGCATAATTAAAAGGGCAACTAAAAACAGAAACTAAAAGAAAACTAAAACTAACAGGGATAGAAATGGAACCTTTGCAGGGGACACTCACCACTGGAGAAATCACATGTTCATAGACAGGTGGTTGAACGGAGTTTGTATGAGTCCCAGGGTCCAGGATAGATAAAGCAAAAAATAAAATAATAAAAGATAAAATAATAAAAGAAGCCATCTTGGCTGTCCGGCAGAGATTCTTTTACTTTGTCAGGCAGTGTGCAAGGCCAGCGAGGATTGCCAAGGCAGCCAGCCTGGGCCTGGGCCTCTGATGGTGGATGGGCTGCTGTAGCCTGGGCCTGGGCCTCTGCTGATGGATGGGCTGCTGTAGCCTGGGCCTGGGTCTGGGCCTCTGATGGTGGATGGGCTGCTGTAGCCTGGGCCTGGGCCTGGGCCTGGGCCTCTGATGGTGGATGGGCTTCTGTAGCCTGGGCCTGGGCCTCTGATGGTGGATGGGCTGCTGCAGCCTGGGCCTGGGCCTGGGCCTCTGATGGTGGATGGGCTGCTGTAGCCTGGGCCTGGGCCTCTGATGGTGGATGAGTGTGCAGGTGTGTGCAGGAGACTTGCCTTGAAATATTTTAAGGATTTTCCTTGTATTACTAGATCTCCAGTTAGCATAACTCATCTAATGCACTAGTTTTCAGGACTCTAGTCAAACTGCTCATAGCTTCATAGATCCTTTTTACTGCATCTTTTATTTAGCGCATTCATTTTCCTAGATTTTCTGAAATGGAATTTGCTGGATGATATGTATACTTCTGAGTTGCTTTGAACAATAATTGAGCTGACCAACTGGATATATTATGTTAATTTGCATGTGAGCATTCACTCTTCATTACAAAGTGCAATCTCTCCCACTTGTGTAAGAACTGAGATAAACAGGCTGGTCATTAATAGTCTAAAACGGTGGCTGTGATTTCAGTGATCTAATTATACACTGAGAGGGAATTAAAGAGGGAATGTACAGAACAAAAACATTCTTTGAGAAGTACTCCAGAGACTGTCTGTCAAGGTTCATAGTTTACTATATTATTATAGCCAAGCTAATGAGTTTCCATCAAGATTCCTTGAACTCTTTTTGATTAAAAGTCTCACTCCCTCAAATTCCAGTCTTTTCTTTATCTTTTTTTATGCCAGTACCTGTGTCTTTTCAGAATTCCCAACTGGGGGTGCTCGAACAGAGATATCATATAGAAATATGAGCAACTATTAAATAGTAACACATTTTGTTACTAATGCTTCAAACATTACATCAGATGTGAGTAACTGATTCTGGGTGTCTAGAAATCAGCAGTTGTGTTGCTATCATGGAAACCTGCATAAGAAGTAGGGAAGGTAGAGGGGTAGTTGTCTGTGAAGAGTACTGAACAGAGTATAATGATAAACCCATGTCTACTTGACTCAGACAAAACATTAACACTCTCCCCAAACCGGACGCGAGCGAGCGTCTGCGTCACAGCAAAATTATTACCAGGCACATTCAGTAATCACACGATTGAAACAAAAGAACCAAGGAGGCTGGACTTGCACAAGGAGGTCTGGAGCGTCACATCTCAAATAGGAACAGGGTGAGCAGCAACGCAGGGTGAAGCACAACGTGACGTGACACACGTGGGTGGTGTAGGTTTCACGATTGATTATACGCGTTAATTATTTTGACGTGATGCAGACGCTCGCTCGCGTCCGGTTTGGGGATGGTGTAAGAGTGATCTCCTAGTTGAGAGACAGTTGGACTAACAACATTATTCAAAGCTATTGTAAAATGATAAATATGACAGTAATCCTGGAGCCTTGAAATAGGAATGAATGTGGCTTGACCTCAGTGTCCTACAAGTTTCAAAGTGCATGCTAGCACTGTGAGTTGTGAGCAAAGTTAATTAAATGTTAGAATGAACAATTACATGGGACCTGGAGGTAATATTCACAAAGGAAAAGCCATTTCTCCAGATGGATCAATAAATTGTTTTAAGTATGAATTTCTCAAGTTACTGTACATACAACCCCAGACTGAATTAAAAATTGATTGTTAATTATCACTAATGCTAACAGCCTGTAAGTAATTGGGCTGAGGTCCTTCAAAAATGAATAAGAATCAGATGCTCTGAAAATGAGATTTGTTTACAACCCCAGGGAAAAAAAACATGGCTTTGCTTGCCCCGCAGTGGTGTTAATGAGTGTGCCTTGCGTGGACTTGATTTCATGAGAGCCCCAATTACTGTTGTCTTGTTTCATTATCTAAAGCCCTCACCAACAGGAACTCTGAAACCAATTAACTTCCGTGGCCTGGGTTTGTGAGGAAGGCCAGGTCTCTGAACAACGATATCCCCTGCCTCCAAATTCACTTTGTCTCCACTAGTGTCCACCTCCATCGCTAATCGTGTCTCTAATGTCGTGGATGCTTAATCATAGCAACAGCCATGTCTACAATTTGTCCAAAATTTGTTCCGTTTTCTCCCCTGTATTTACTTTGGCGGTAATGAGTATGATATGTGTAATGAAAACAACTGTATTTAAATAGCAATCATTACACTGCCTAATTACCAGTTGAAATGAAGAACGGCTTTTCAAACAATTACCGTTTGAATGGCTTGAGCTCTCTAAAAAGGGCTCTGCCATACATGGAACCTACACGATGAGAAGATGCTGAATATTTTGTTTTTCATCCTGACACCATGTCTGCAAATTAATGGGGAAATAGAACTAAGCTTTGGGGTGGTAAACAAGGTACTTAAATTGAACGGTCCAGCAAGCTGTGCGTGATCAGGGCATATTGTTGGGCCGTCTTGACTGGGTGGGGTCATTCTTATCTGTACTCAAACACCCACATCACAAACATTTTTGGCTTAATTCAGCTACAAGCTGAATAACTCTTGAATAGGATATGGACGCTTGGAGATTGCTTGGAGATGCTTCAGCTGAACCTAGGAGAGCAGTCATATTACTGGGTAATTTATTTTGTCCATTCATTGAATAAAAGAAGACGACGTGATCAAATGTTTGTATGCCCTGAACACAGATCACGGCTCAGATATCCCCCAAAGGTCTGGTAAGGTTGAAAAACAATGAGGAGCAGTCTTTTCTCTGTGAAGGGTGTTTAACTGATGGGGTTACGTCTATTATAATTGTAGCTCATTCCTATTAAGTAGCATGATTGTATTGAATGCAGATAAAAGCAAAGGTAAAACAACTGAATTTGGTATTAATATTTTGTTAATCAATCATTCAGTGCTGCACATTAGTATACCAAGCCACAAATAGTACTTCTCCTTCCTATATTCAGAAAACAATTACACAACACACTCTAACCAGACTCCGTTCAGCATCCTCTCAGCTGCTGGCTGTCCCATCTCTTTGAGCTCCCAGCAGCCACTGCTCATACCCCCGACTCTTCTCTGCCCTCATCCGCCGATACAGGTATGACTTTCCTAAATAAGTCAGGAAGGCAGATTCACAAGCTGTTGTCCAAAAGCATCTAAAAAACCCGCCACCTCACTGTTTATATTAAAAAAGAAAACTAACCCCCTAGTAATGGCATTTGCTTACCATGTGAAATGCACTTTGGCTTAAAGTGTGTGCCATTTTTAGAGTGGAATTAAGAAAATGGTTTGATAGTGGTTCTGTGGTTCATTTATTTAGTTGTGCCCACAAGTCCTCTGCAGTTGGCCTTTACAAATACATAATATTTTCTATCAATGTCCACCTCTTTTTACATGGTAAATGTGACTTCCACCTCTATTGTAGACAGATGTAATTGACTGTACATCCCAGGCAAAGAGGGATAATTATAAGACCCTGACCAGCTGACACAACTCTGTCATCATCAGTAACAGCAAGACTTTGTTATAATTTCAGAGAGGCCCCTGGAGCCTGAATGAACACCCATTTATTTTTTGTTATCTTTATCATCCTCAAATTGTGTCCTCTTGTTATTTTCAGATCTAAATAAAAGCTGTTAAGGCAATCTTGGTGCAGAGGACAACCACTCAGTTTACCTGGAAATCCATCATTATAGGAAACAAAGGTCAACTAAATATTATTTCACTCTCCAGTTTCAGAGAATAAAGAAGGTACTTTAACCTTCTTAGAGATGGTATTTTGAATTAAATGTACATGTACCATAGTACATCACAGATTCTAAACAATGGAATTTCTCGTATACAGCATTATTCAGTTAATTTCAATTTATCGTAAAGACATCATTCAAATATTAATAGTATCTGTCTTCCTCTCTTGCAATACAAAAGTTTGGAAACACTGAGACATTTTTATGTTTTTGAAAGAAATTGATACTTTTGTTCACCTAGTTAGCATTAAATTGATTTTTTTTAAATACAGTCAAGACATTGATAATGTTGCAAACTGCTATTTCTATTTCATTCTATTTCTTACTTAAAGGGATAGTTTGCATTTTTTAGACCCAGGTCCGCTGAGCTACTTACCACGAATTATGTAATAAATTGGAGAACATATGGGGCTCAGGACCTCCTGTCTCGAGTACGCGTAGCTCAATCTCTGTTAGCCAAATAACATTGATTTAATGGGGGCTTGTGGTCACTCCCTGACAGCTACTTATCAAAGACACTATTAATCACCAAACTTAAATAAACACTTTGTTGTATGTTTGTTTGCATATATACATGCATTGTAATCGAAACATGGCAATATAGCCAAAAAACGGCATTATTGGTTAGTTTTGGACCATTTGCCTTATCAATGGAAGATACGTTCCGTAGTTACTCTTGCTGAAAGCATTTACGAGAGTGCTACTTCTCAGGGTTGCCTAGCAACAGCCTTGACGTCACTAGATGTAAGCAAAACTGTAGCTATATGACTTTACTAGTGTTTTCAAATAACTGCAGGTAGGCTATAATGCTACGCAATCATATCTGCCCAGGGTGCAAGAACTACGAGCGTCTGGTTAGCTACCCTATAGTTTCCATACGTTTCCATTAAAAACCCCAGACCAGTGCTTATGGTTAGGCTAACGTTAGTATTATTAAAAATTCATGTAAACACACCTCCGGAATCTAGGCTCTGCAGTAACTTAGCTAGTAACTTCGATGAGGAAGAATTTATAATACCGTAAGAGAAAGACCTCATCTGAAACACAATGCTGTCCCACACCTTATATCAGCATTCAAAGAGCAGAAGTTATGGATGAAGCGAGTAACGTTAATTGAGAAACCGAGTCGGCTAACGTTACTTAGGCCAGGGGTTCCCAAACTTTTCCATGCCAAGGTGAGACGGATGTGTGCGGGTTGGACCCGTAATGCACGACTCAGAACACTGACGTAATAATAAATGCCCGCAAGGGCTTTATTATGGGGAAATCCAAAAATCGTAGTCACACAAGCAAAGTCCAAAAATCAATAAATCCAGCCAAACCAAAAATAAAGTACCGAGGGAGAAGGAAGTCTCGAAATCGGTATCCGTGCACAAGTTCAGTAACCAGAGTAGCTGTCAGTGGAGCAGAAGTACAATACAGGGGTAAAGCAAAGTTCGTTGGTCGTGGGGCGTAGCAGGAGTCAGACCAAAGTCCTATCCGCGGGGCAGAGGTACAAAACAGACAGCAGGCAAAACTCGTGGTCAAAAACAGGCAGTAGAAACGATAGGCAGGCAGTAACGATGGTCAGTAAACAGGCTAGATCAGGGGTGGGCAACTCCAGGCCTCGCGGGCCGGTGTGTATGCAGGTTTTTGCTGCCGCCAGTTAACAATTATTGAATTAGCCCAATCGTTTACATGATCTGATATTTTAATCTACATATCCGCGATATGAACAGCAGCTGATGAATGTTCTTGTGCCGGTATGTGTGTATTGTAGCGTTTTATCGTTCTGTAATTTACGAGTGAATCGGTGATTGTGTGTATGACTAATTAGCTGATTGAGCCGTGGTAACTGGTGGCAGTAAGAACATGCATACACACCGGCCCGCGAGGCCTGGAATTGCCCACCCCTGGGCTAGATCAATAACGGTAGTAAAACAATGGAAACCGCTCAAAAGTGACAGTAGTAAACTAACAGACAACAATTTTGCAAAGACATGATATGAACACTGATCTTATATGCAGGTGTAGACAGGTGCAGACACTTAGTTTGAGAGCAGCAGGAAATGGAAAACAGCTTGAGAAAATGAGACACGTAACAAGGCAATTAGTAAATCGTTAGTAGTTATCCTATCCTAGACCTGACATTAATAAATTAGTAAATGACATGCACGAGAAACGTAAGGTAAACATGAACACATAGTTAGAGAGTTAGTATTACCCAATCCTGATCTAATGTTAGTAGATTAGTAAATAGACATGAGAGAAACAATTAGGGAAGCGTGAGCGACAGCAAGAGAAAGAAACAGCATGAACGCAAGGCTGCGGAAAAACACGGAAATATGTATGCTAACAATGAACTGCATCGTAACACAAACAGAACACAAGCATGACATGAACAGAAAATAAACTGTGACAAACACTAAACATGAAACGTGGCATAAACATGACAGAAACGTAACACAAGGACCCCCAAATAGCCGCAGCCTCTGGCTGTGGCCCCCCTATTGCGAAATGGCTTTAAAAAAAACTTTTAAATTACACTGGTAAATATTTAAAAATGAAACATACAGCTTCTTAATACACAACACAATACTTTTTACCCTATTTTGATTCCATAATCGGGCCATTGTGGCACTTCAACATAACACTTTGACTGCCAGGCAGACGGTTAGTTATTGGCTGCGATTGAAAGAAGGGCATGGCAAAGACCTCATTTCGATATGAAAGGATTTATAACAATTTATATTTTATTTTAAACCGGCACAATCTTATGAATTGAAATGTAATTTTTTTATAAATTTTATTTTATTATTATAATTTTTTATTTTTTTTTGCATTTTCCATTTTCCATTTTCCTCTCCCTTCCAATTGGCCCCCCTGGCGCCCCCCCACTTTGAAAACCCCTGACTTAGGCTACTGTTTTTTCAAGTCGCAGCAAATAACAACGGAAAAGCGAGCGAAAACTCTACATACGCTCAATGAATTGCTAAACACATTTCAAAATCAGCTTCTAACAAAAAACGTCAATTCATATACAAAACGAGTCCTGATCTTATTTTATTTCGCGTATTTGCGGTTGTTGGTCAAATAAACCTCTCGCTCTTTTCATTTATTATAAAGCGTTTTAATCCACATAAAAACACTTATTATTTAGGACAAACAAAAGCTACGTTTATTCATGAAAAAAAGAGGCTAAAACACATTACAGCTATGCGCGTAAGCATATTACTGACGTTTTTGTTTCTAGGAAATGCAACCTTCAATGCTTAACGTTAACCCAAGTCCTTTAAAAATATAGCCTATTCATTTTTCTGGATGTAGCCTATGCAATATGTCACGTTTAGACTATACTTATAATTATGTTCATGCATCCAGCAAATTACTCCGGTTCATACAGTTCAGCAAAAAATAAATAATAAAAATGGTTGGCTGTACTATGAGGTGGTAAACCCCCGCCCTCTCGGGGGGTTCGGGGGCATGTCCCCCCGGGAGAAATCTTTTAAAAATGCATTAATCTGGTGCAATTTGGGAGGAAAATTACGACGCTAGATTCGTGAAGAATTGTATGCTCTTGTAAACAATTCAAAAACCCATCAACATGTAAGACGCTTGATCCTACACTTGAGCCATCAAATAAATTACATAAAAGCTGTCACATTTGTTGTACTGGTTTATTTAAAGTGTTTGGAATCACACTCCAAGGTTGCAGTAAAAATATATGGCACCGCATGTTACATCAGATTTAGAGATCACATTCAACTTCACAGTCGGGATAGAGCTTTGCTAACTTGATGCTGGAAATAATGTTTTAAACCATTGTAACCACAATCGATGTAACTAGCAAATAGATAGTCTCCTCAAAATGCGTTTTGGGTCGATGGCTTAGCTCAAACAACACTGGAAAGCAGTATAGTGATCTTTTATGTTAATTACTAAAGTAAAAAGAATATACGTCCAAAAATATTGTAAGATGACTGTATATTCCTTCAAATCTATTCTCCAAACAGGATATTGTTATCAACTCCTATCATTATTCCTTGGCGCCCCCTCCAGTGGCTTCATTTCAGCAAACAGTAGGGTATAGCAAGTAGGAGGGGCAAGGAGGGTGGGGGGTTAGCCCCCCTTGCTCGAGCAATTTTTAAAAAAAACGCCTTTTTGGATTTTGGTGACTTCTAAAGAAAGATTATTCTAAAAATGATCTATCATTAGTTGTAAACTAATCACAATTAGCATTTAGCTAACTAACTATCTAGTTACCGTGGTAAAACATACTAGCTAAACAATGTATGATTAGCTAGGTTGCCGCCGTCAGAACAGGGCACTACAGAATCCGCGACAGACCCGTCAAAATGGTCATGATTATTATCATGATCCCCATCCTATCTCTTACGTTCTAAAAATATATCACTCGTTACAATGTTTCGTCAGAGCTGTCAAAGTTTGACCTTTCACCCCAGACTAATGTTAATTAATTATACACAGGTTTTTTGAAGACAGATTTTCAGGACTCACCTGTAAAATAGATAATTGATCTCAGTGTAATTTCCCCCAAATGAATAAATACCTAAATATAAAAAAACATGATAGACCAATAATCTATGTCACACTACAAAGCACCTTTTGCCCAGTCTCTGCTTTTTTCCACTTCCAGGTCCGTTGCTTCACTGTACGTCTCGCTAGCTACAAGCACCTAGCACTGAACTGATACATTTTTATGTATTTGTTCAATTGGCCTGTAAATAAACATTATTAGTTCTATACTCGCATTACGTAGCTACGAATGCTAGCTACTGACCACGGATGGGTTCAAAAAGATAGCTCGTCTTTTCATAAACGTGCACTACGAAAGTGTTATCTGATGGGACATTGCTCAACTTCCCGCTCGTAGTTGAGCAGTGATTGGTTATTTGTCCTGTTCGAGTGACGGACCTGGTAGTATCCGGGAAAAATTATACGGTGCCTACGCTACAAAATGAAAATAAGTGATTGGACTGAACCCAATTTGTTTAGTTTTACAGAATTGCATATCTTAACAATTTTCTCAATTTACCTTAACAAGGGGAGCGGCACTCCCCCGCGTTCAATGACAATTCGAACACTGCCTACATTCAATCTGTGGCTTCAGGATGGCATTTCACATGTAATCTGTAAAGGTCCGAACAGACAATGCAAAGTTCCAATATCTTAAAAACTATTCACTGCACATCCATGTTTGAATGAAAGAAGAGGCTTCTCCCATTCAGAAATTTGCAACAGAATACATTTATGTCAGAGTGCTCACATAACAGTTTATACAAAATACAAATAAGAATACGAAAAAAAAGTACAAAACATCACTGAATATCTCAACATCAAAGTAATGGAGCAAGCCAGAATTCCTTACACTAGTGCACTAATATGTTGTCCAATTGTGTATAAAATTTGGTATAGATATCTACAGGCTTTCCTTATTCATTGGTATTTTTCCCAAAACGGGGCCCAGGTGTCCCAAAAGCTATCCAAACCTCTCCAAATATAAAACATGTGCATATCTTTCTGTCCAGGCATGTCAATCATCAGAAAACTTTTATATTTTTTAAAAACAGTTTTTGCAATACAAAATGTGAAGAAAATTTACCTACACATGTTTTGTCTTTGTGTATGAGGATATTTTCTTACAAAGCGTGCCAAAAAGTGCTCAAATACCTCTCCGAAAATAATTACTTACCCTAATGTTATCCAACCAATCTGCTTTACATTTAAAATGGCACTGTACATCAAAATTTGATTTACCAGAGTCCCATAAACCAGCAGAATAACAGGTTTATCTATAACAAGCCTTCAACATGACTTTTTACAGCACAAGTAGTGAATTATACATCACTTTATTTGGCAAACCTGTCTGTGACCACCTCCTACGACAAAACGTGGTATCACCCGTACTCGTCACATAGCGAAGGTTCTGCCCAAGCATCGTTCCTCTGACGACAAAGGTAGCCTTTTGCGTCGTATATTGACGCAGCCTTTTGCATCGTATATTGATGCTTGTGGCCACATAACTTTTCTTTGGTTGTGGCACTTCAATATTATTCTTTTTTTTTCTTCATCCGGTACCGAGTTACGTGAACTCCTGTGAGGTTATGTTTAGGGGTTGGGGTGGGGTACGTGAATCACAAACTCACAAAAATCAATGCGCGCACGGCGAAGACTGAGTGGCCATGCTCGCGGTGAATATTCATGAGCAAAGCCTTTGCCATAGTAGGATACGTAAATTCACAACTGAGTGATTCAACATGCTGACGCTAAAGGTCTCCCTCTGCGTCTAACAGATGATGCCGTAGGCTGCTGCTCAAGTGTCACTTTATGACGCCTTGGGCATGAGAACAGCCTGTACGACAGATGTGTCAGGTGGGGGAGGGGTATCTACACCTGTCCTCCCTGAAAAAGACAGATTCAAGAACATTACTAAGTAGAATCACTAAAAAATTACAACACTAATTATCTGAAAAGGACATATTGCAAGTATTACAATTAAGTGAAAAAAATAAAATATATATATATATATATATATATAAACATCGAACAAAAAGTTCGGAAATTTGTGTTTGGTAGATTTTTTCTGTTTTAACCATGCTTCTTGGCAATACATTTTATACCGTTGGAAAGCCTGTCTATTTACCTTTTAAATGGTGCCCCATTTGTAAGGAACATGCATTTGTGGGATGAGCAGCACAGCTGGGTATGTGGGTTGCGCCCATGTAAAATTTGCCAAATCTTCTCTGCCAATGCCAAACAGCTTACACCTGCACTGGAACCTGAACATGTGGAGGAACGTTATGTTCAGCGATGAGTCCAGATTCTGCCTACGGAAGTTGGATCGTAGGGTCAAAGTGTGGAGAAGACGGGGAGAACGCTATGCTGATTGCTGCACCGATAGAGTAACACCTTTTGGTGGAGGCAGTGTGATGGTGTGGGGCGGCATCTCCATCACTGGAAAAACGAGGCTTGTCATCATTGGAGGCAATCGCAATGCAGAGAGATATCGAGATGAGATTCTACAACCAGTGGCAATCCCATATCTCCACAGTCTGGGACCGAACTCCATCCTCCAAGATGACAACGCTCGCCTCCACAGAGTGGGGTTTATCAGAGACTACCTCCAGAATTTGGGAGTAGAGAGAATGGAATGGCCTGCCAACAGTCCTGACCTCAACCCAATTGAACACTTGTGGGATCAGCTTCGGCGTGCTGTTCGTGCTAGAGTGACCAACACAACCACGTTGGCTGACTTGGCTGACAAATCCTGGTTGAGGAGTGGAATGCCATCCCACAGCAGTGTGTGACCATGCTGGTGACCAGCATGAGGAGGAGGTGCCAGGCTGTTGTGGCTGTGTATGGTTCTTCCACACGCTACTGAGGCTCCTGACTGTTTGTTAAATTGATAAATTGTAAAATTGCCAATATGTCTTGTTTCTTCCTTGTTACTGATAGACTTCAATCATCCAATCCACCAAACAAGAGTCACTAGCAACAGCAGAATAAGCTGTTTGGCATTGGCAGAGAAGATTTGGCAAATTTTACATGGGCGCAACCCACATACTCAGCTGTGCTGCTCATCCCACAAATGCATGTTCCTTACAAATGGGTCACCATTTAAAATGGAAATAAACAGGCTTTCCAACGATATAAAATGTATTGCCAAGAAGCATTGTTACAACAGAGAAATAATCTACCAAACGCAAATTTCCGAACTTTTTGTTCGATGTTTATATATACAGTGCCCTCCACAATTATTGGCACCCCTGGTAAAGATGAGTAAAAAGGGTTACAAAAAATTCACAGTTTGATTAATTAGCTTAATCTCACACTCATAGAACAATTCAACCTTTAATTGAAAAAAAATTATTCTGAGAAAAAAAATCCCTCAAGAAATTATTATTTTTAACAAAACCACGTGTGCCACAATTATTGGCACCCCTGCATTTAATACTTTGTACAACCTCCCTTTGCCAAGAAAACAGCACTGAGTCTTTGCCCGTAACATCTAATAAGGTTGGAGAATACAGAGCAAGGAATCTGAGACCATTCCTCTTTACATAATCTCTCCAGATAATACAGAGTCCTAGGTCCTCTCTTGTACACTCTCCTCTTCAGCTCAGCCCACAGGTTTTCAATGGGGTTTAGGTCAGGGGACTGAGATAGCCATGGCAGCTTGATTTTGCATTCAGTTAACCATTTTTGTGTTGATTTGGATGTATGTTTTAGATCATTGTCCTGCTGGAAGATCCAATGATGACCCAGTTTTAGTTTCCTGGCAGCCAGATTAAGATTTAAAATTTCCTGGCATTTCATGGAGTTCATGATGCCATGTACCCTAACAAGGTTCCCAGGGCCTTTGGAGTAAAAACAGCCCCACAACATCACGGAACCGCCACCATACTTAACAGTGGGGATCAGGTTATATTCAGTATAGCCATCCTTCTTTTTACGCCAAACCCACCTTGAGTGTTGGTTGCCGAAAAGCTCAATTTTCGTTTCATCTGATCATAGAACACGGTTCCAGTCAAAGTTCCAGTAGCATTTAGCAAACTCCGGGCGCTTACATTTGTGATGAAATGACAGGAAGAGCTTTTTTCTGGCATGCCTTCCAAATAATTTGTTGGCATGGAAGTGAAGTCTAATGGTAGTTTTAGAGACTTGATGACCCCAAGATGCTACTTTCCTCTGTAATTCTCCAACAGTGATCCTTGGGAATTTTTTTGCCTCTCTTACCATCCTCCGCACTGTGCGTGGGGGCAAAATAAACTTGGGTCCTCTTCCAGGGCAAGTTTGTAACAGTTGCAGTTGCTTTGAACTTTTTAAGTATTGCCCTGATGGTAGATATGGGCATTTTCAGGTGAGTATCTATATTTTTATAGACTTATGAAGCTCAACACACTTTTCCCTTATTTGATTTGTGTGTTCTCTTATCTTTCCCATGTTGACGTATGAATAAGGGAATATGGCCTCTGTGTCGCCTCATATTTATACCCCAGTGAAACAGGAAGTCATGGATTACTGATTGAAAGTTCCTAAACACTCTGATTAACTTTAAAAAGTCAAATATAAATGGAAAAATGCTTCAGTTACATTTTGTTCACAATAATTTGTAGGAGTGGCAATAATTGAGGCATACATGGTTTTGTTAAAAATCATTATTTCTTGATGAGGGATTTTTCTAATTTTTTCAGTGTGAAACCACTTTTTTTTTAGCTGATTACTGGTATATTTGGACATATCCGTGTGCTAGAGATTGATCCTGTTGTAAATCGCGACATTTCATCGCAATGTTTAGCATCATTGTGGTAGGGGGGCATGGTTTTAGGCGTGGCCGGCAAGAGAGAGAGTGAACTCAGGTGGTTTATGGAACCGGCACAGCTGTCGGCAATCAGGCAATTGGTGATGATTGATTGTCTTATTGTTTGTATCAATTAACCAATTGCCGTGATTGTTCAACAGTGAGCCTGAGAACCTTCAAAAGGAGCATTCTGGGAGTTGAGAGAGAAGAATGACTGAGATCTGACGATCTTACGGTGTGTTGTGTTTGTCGTAAAAGACGGAAAATAAAAACCCCGTTCTCCTTACCCAAGCTTGGGCTGGACTCTGCTTAATTCACGCGAGCGCTACGGCTCACTTCGCCACAATCATATAGGAAGAGTATTGTATTTTGGCTAACTAGTGCCACGGTGGTGAAACGTAGACTATTGCAGTTGTAATTTACTATTGGCTGTTGTACAGTATATGTGACGTGGCAGTACATGTGATGTCACACCAACTGGTGCATCTGGCTACGCCCTTCCACCTTACACTATAAATACATTTAATTTTATTTCAAATCCAGCAAGATGTGGAGAGGAGCATTTGTGTGAGCGACAGGCTATTGATAGAGAGAGGATGGCATAGGTGTCAGACTAAAAAATATATTAAAAAATCCCACAATATGCATTTCACCTTCCCAATGCGTATTTCAGCAAATCACAATGCATTTCATTGGTCACGTGTCTTGAAAACGATGACAGCGTCTAAAGCGACCTCAACGTCCCATCCGGTCTTAAAGGGGTATACACGCAAACTGCGCACTCGGTTTTAAAGGTATATACACAAAAATGCTGCATCTGGTCTAAATGTTAAGATGAGAGCTACAGTTGTGTTCAAACCAGTGTGTTAAAAAAAGTGAATAAAGTGCAAATATTTTTTAATAGCTTTTAGTTCCATATTTCAAATGTAGTGGAAACATTACACATTCAATTCCAAATCAAAGCATTAACACATTTTTATCAAATCTGCGTTATTCTTTTACAGGAGGTAAAGAAAAGGAATATTAATCTGTTTAAAAAAATAGCAGTGTCGACATTTTTCTCTTCAAACTCAAATACTTACTGTATAAACTGAATACATTTTTCAAGATTTAGCTTCACTTTAAATTACTGAACTAATATTTAGTTGCATAACCATTGTTTTTGCTTCAGAAACTGCATTTTTAATGTCACCCCACAAGTTTTCAATGGGGTTGAGGTTGGGGGATTGAGCTGGCCAATCCATTACCTCAATCCTTTTTGTCTGGAACCAAGATGTTGCTTGCTTATTCTTGTGTTTGGGGTCGTTGTCTTGTTGAAACACCCATTTCAGGGGCATTTCCTCTTCGGCATATGGCAACATAATCTCTTCAAGTATTTTGATGTATTCAAACTAGGGGTGGGACGATTCAATCCCATAACGATTCGATTCGATTACGATTCTTTAGGCAAAGGTTCGATGCATCATAATATCTTACGTTTGACCACGATTCGATTCGGTTCGATTAATTTAGATACTTTCAAAAAATGTAATAGGTATGCTAATGTGATTTGATACCGATACATTCAGCAGTAATTAAATATTCAATTAGAACCTTACGCCAAGTTCACAGCATTATGTTTATTGTTAAGGCATGCCATACATTTTGCAGCTGTCTGCAGCAAATAATGCAGCAATAAACATGACTAACAGTGTATTTTCTAAAGTTGCCCTATTTAGGTTATTGTTTTTCAAACAGTGTCAGACATGGTACCCTAATACATTTCCTTTATTTACAAAATGAAAATGGCAAAATGTATAACAATTACTAAACTGGGCCAAGAAAAATGAAATAGCCTATAGCATGGGTCGGCAACAGGCGGCCCGCGGGCCATTTTTGGCCCGCCAGCAATAATATTTGGCCCGCCAGATAATTTTGAGATTTAAAAAAAAAAAAAAAAAATTCTTTAAAAAAAAAAAAAAAATTTCGTTTTTTTTTTACAATATCGAACCGACAGTCCCACGTATCGGCTATAATGTCCGAATAGAGAATCTACCCACACCTGAAGAATGCTTATTGTACTTTTATCCATGTTGAGAGTGAATGACACGCACAGACAGTAGTGAATCAGTGGACAACGCGTGGTGCTGAAATAGCCAACATGTGGTGTGTGGTTTGAAAAACGCGGAAGCTGACGCACACCCGCGTTACACACGTTAAATAAACGAAGTTTGTAAAAAAAAAAAAAAGGCGATTGCACCCCCCCCCCCGTCAACAAAAATTATTGATTGCACCCCCCCCCCTCAACAATTACAATCGAGGTCCGCGAAAGTTACAACCGGCCCTTCGAGTGCAACCATAACGCTAATTTGGCCCGAGGCCAAATTTACTTGCCGACCCCTGGCCTATAGGTTAGTGTCATGCATAGTACTTTCCTAAATCTTAGTACGATCTAGAACTTCGGTGGAGCAAGATGCCCATCCATCCGTAGTTAAAGCTACTCTCGTAGCGTTTTGCAAGGACAGTCGAACAGTTTTCTTCACCTCTTCATACAGAGCAGGTATACATTTTTCACTCAAATATTTTCTGCATGGTATGGTGTATCTAGGTTCCACGACATTCATTTTGTGAATCAGACAGTTAACGTAGTAATAATTAATTGAACGTAAGACATTGGAAATAGTCTTACTATTTTTGTTTTTTGTCTCTAACGTCTACTTGATTTTGAATAGAAAATTGTTTAAATATAAATATCAGAAAGCACTTTACAATTAACTGTCTGGACACGGTATGTGTATAAAAACTAATAAAAACAATTATACAAAAAAATAGAACTGTTTGGCCATTTCTCCAGGAAACTCAGGGGAAGTGTCAATGACTCCCGAGTTTAGCTTGCTAACCAGCTTGCTAACGGGCTTGCTGTCCTTCGCGTCAATTGTGTATCGTCGGCTCAAATGGTTTATCATGTTTGTGGTGTTGCCTGTGTATCTGATTTCTACTTGGCAGATCTTGCATATTGCAGCGGTTTTGTCAAGTACACCCTCCTTCTTTCTAAACCCGAAATGCTTCCATACCACTGATTTTCTGTTCGGAACATCGCAAATTCTGTAAGTTTCTGTCTCTTTTGTCGCACTCAGCGAGTACGCAGCTAGCCATTTCGCTCAGATCTGTCCGTCTCATTGTCGCTTGATTCCCGCCTGTCCCTACTTTCAACTCACGCTTACGTGGGGGTTGGAGCAGAAACATGGATTGAAGCTGGTCAAAACAGTTTTAAAGTAGTCGTGTCTCAGAAAGATATATTTTAAATAATTTTTGAATAAATGAATACATGTGCACATTAATTTAAAATGCGATATTAATCGATGCTTATCGATTCGAATCTTACAGATCGATGCAGTTGTATTTACACATTCGGATCGATGCATCGGTGCATTGTCCCACCCCTAATTCAAACTGATCCATGATCCCTGGTATACGATAAATAGGCCCTACACCGTAGTATCCCCATACAATGATTTTTGCGCCACCATGCTTCACTGTCTTCACAGTGTACTGTGGCTTGAATTCAGTACCTGGGGGTCGTCAGACGTACTGTCGACGACCACTAGACCCGAAAAGGACAATTTTACTCTCATCAGTCCACAGAAAGTTACGCCATTTCTCTTTGGGCCAATCGATGTGTTTCTTGGCAAATTTTAACCAATCCTGCACATGCCGTTTTTTCAACAATGGTGCTTTACGGGGGCTTCTTGCTGATAGCTTAGCTTCGATCAAACGTCTTCTGACTGTAACAGCACTTATAGGTAATTTTAGATCATCTTTGATCTTTCTGAGGTGATGATTGGCTGAATCTTTGCCATTCTGACTATTCTTCGATCAGCTTTAACAGTAGTTGCTCGTTTTCTTCTGCGTGTTTCGGGTTTTTGTTGCCATTTTAAAGTATTTGAGATCTTTTTAACTGAGCATCCTATAATTTTCTGCACTTCTTTATACGTTTTCCCCTCTGCAATCAACTTTTTAATCAAATTACGTTGTTCCTCCGAACAATGTTTGGAACGGCCCATTTTACTTAGCAATTCAGAAGTAAATATATTTTATAACAATGTGTGAAACATTTGCTTCCCTTATTCCTTAATAAAGGACAATTAATGACACCTGTTTTTTCACAGAATGAATAAATTCTGTAATTATACTCCACACTGCTATTATTTTGAATACGCCCCTTTCAATGAATGAGTCAATTACTCAGAACAAGCAGCGTGCATGTCATGAGAGTTGGGTCTGTTGTTTTTCTATTACACTACGACATCTACAAGTAAATTATTTGCCATGCAGAAATATCACTACTGCTAATAACCGTGGTTCATCAGGTTACTGATGGTGTACTGCTATTTCCAGTGGCGGGCCGTGCATTTCACACCTAGGCCTTCAGTGATGTCCTACACAGTCCTACCTGAATTATTCCACCTCTTAATACCATCATTATGACGCCATGGCTCTAGAAACTATACATTTAGACAGAAACGCAGTATAACCGGGCGTTGCATCACCTTAACATAGTCAAGTACAACAGTTATATTCATATTTCCGAAGCATTTATAATCAATAAATCCGCATTTACAATTAAGAGTGTTAAACTACCAGCTTTAAGATCGCTTGGATACTGTCAAAACTTTAAAATAAAAGGCGCTTTTAAGGGATTAGTCTCCAAAGTTTTATTAAGTCCACCAAAAGTATGTTAGCTTTAACAAGTTTGTTCGCTAAACAGCGCATTGTCGCACCCAAAGCAGTTTCATTTAAGAAACGTGACGATAAAGACACAAACTATTCACTGAAAATAAAAGAAAACAAACAAATAATTTGCATTTGTTAATGAGGATATATTTGCGACAGTGGTGAAAATGTATTCCTAGCCTTGAATGTCCACTTTGACTCGCTAGCGTCGGCTCGCTAGCGTCGGGGTTGGCCGTTCTCTTCTGACGATGTCTAGCTTTTCTTGAAAAGTTCGTCTTGAAAATGGCGTTGTAATTATATCTGCGACCAAATCGATCTCTTCTCCTCCTTCAGCCATTGTGGGTTGAAAAAAAACAGCTTGTAGAAATCTACACAAATGAGCTCATTCAAGTTCAGTTTGCTAGCTGTGCATAGCTCTGCCTCTCAATAGTGCGTATCCAATCAAAAGACGTGCACGTGCTGACGTTATCGTACGCCTGCTAGCTGGCCCCGGTGTCGCCAACTCGAAATCTGATTGGTTAACGCCACAGTTAACGTTCCGTTCACTTTAAGCTACAGGGGCCCGCAATGTTTATTCTGAAGGCCTAAGGGCAGATTTCTTGGACCCTGGCAACACATTATGGCTGAAATATGATTGGATAAAAGCTCTAACATAAAGGCCAGCCCTCCAAATCTCGATCTGAGGCTGGAAGCAGCGCAACCAAGAGGAAAGCTATGAAATGAAGAGAATAGACTATGGGGAATAATTTAATACATATTTGTGGAAAAAATATATCAAAATTAAATTTATATTCTTATGATGTTTAGGCCAGCAGAGAAGGCCTTGCTGGCCCTGACGGCCCGCCACTGGCTATTTCTTTGAACACCACTGTACATTCTCCAGTTCTCCGCCTCTGCCACGGCCGCTGCACCAGGCTCAGCGGCCGGAACAAGCGGCTCGAACAAAACAAATTATGGCTGTGAATGAGCATACAAGTGATTAAAAGGGCGTGGCTTGCTAACTCGAACCCAACCCTTTCAATGAGTATCTTTCCCACCCCCAATTTTGCCATTGTTTTGGACCGCATATGGAGGCGTAGTCTCTCTGAAACAGCCCATTTAGTTACCCTTACCAAAAGGTGGTATATATATATATATATATATAACCCTTTTTACTCATCTTTACCAGGGGTGCCAATAATATACACATATTATATATATATTGTGGCAGCCGGCCTGGAGCACCCCGGCTGGCCAATGGATAGCTGCTGTCAGTCCCCAAGTCGCTGAGCCCTCTTGAAAGAGTGGTAATGGACCATTATATGCGAGCCCTCCCATATGACGCAAAGAAAATGGTCTGTCAAAATAACCCCCAGAGCGTTGAACAGATGATCGAGGTGCTAGAAGGGTACCAGGCTGCCCAGGAAGTACTGCGCAGCAGCCGACTCACCAAAGTAGAGGCCCTAGCATGCCCCAGGGAGAAGCAGAGGCCGGAGGAGCAGCCCCGCAGCCCTCCCACGGACCAGGTACGACCCGCCACAGAGGCGTTCGGACGCCGGCCCCAGATCAACCCAGACCGCCGGCGGTGTTTCGACTGTGGAGAGGAGGGACACATTGCATGGAACTGCCCACGAGGGAGAGACGTGGCCATGCCATCCGCCTCCACCAGCGAGCCTCCCCATGGACGACCCTGCGGGCTGTTAATAGCATGCTGGGCCATGGAGAATGGCACCTCACCCGTCACCCTGGTGAAGGCCAATGGGAAAGACACCACAGCCCTCCTGGATTCGGGGAGCGCTGTCACACTGGTCAGACCTGAGTTTGCCAAACTGCCCCACCTCACCGGCACAGTAGGAGTCACCTGTGTCCACGGGGAAACACGTCAATACCCCACCATCCTGCTGGAACTCAAGACCACCAAGGGGAGTGTCGGTCCTAATGAAATATTGACTGATCAAGATACCCCCTTCATGTCACGAATCATGAAAGACCTGTGCAAGCTAATGAACATCACACAACTGCGCACCTCAGTGTATGATCCACAAACTGATGGCCTGGTAGAGAGATTTAACCAAACATTGAAACAGATGTTGAAAAAGGTTATGGAAGCTGACGGGAGAAATTGGGACCAGCTACTGCCGTATCTAATGTTTGCCATTCGCGAAGACACACAGGCATCCACTGGTTTTCCCCCCTTTGAGCTGCTGTACGGGAGAAGGCCCCGAGGACTGCTCGACGTCGCCAGAGAGGCCTGGGAACAGCAACTATCTCCACATAGGACCCTGGTCGACTATGTCGAGGAGGTGCAGGAGAGGATGGCCACACTGTGGCCTCTGATGAGAGAACACATGGCGGCAGCCCAGGCGGCCCAAGCACGGGTCTACAATCGAGGCGCACAGCCCAGAGAATTCAACCCCGGTGATAAGGTATTGGTTTTGGTGCCCACAGCTGAATGCAAGTTCCTGGCGAAATGGTATGGTCCGTACGAGGTGACTGAGAAGGTGGGCGTGGTGAACTACCGAGTCAGACAGCCGGGAAGACGACCCCCTGTAAAAATTCATCATGTCAACCTGTTAAAGAAATGCATGGCCCGAGAGGCACTGTATACTCTTTCATCACCTCAGAGCCCAGCCAAGATGGAGCCAGTGGAGGTACCGATGGGAGAACAGCTCAGCCAAAGCCAGAGACAAGACCTTCAGGAGCTGATCGACCGCCACAGAGATGTGTTCTCCACAGAGGCCAGCCGCACCAACCTGATACAGTACCATATCCTCACCGAGCCTGGGAAAAAGGTAAAATTTAGTCCGTACAGAGTCCCGGAGGCCAGAAGAGCAGCTGTAAGCCAGGAAATAAAAAACATACTACAAGCCGGTATTATTGTGGAGTTGAATAGCGAATGGTGCAGTCCAATAGTACTGGTCCCCAAGCCCGATGGTTCCATTAGATTTTGCAATGACTTTCGTCAACTGAACGCCATTTCAAGGTTTGACGCGTACCCTATGCCAAGAGTGGATGAACTGATAGAAAGGTTAGGAAAGGCCAGGTTCATCACCACCCTAGACCTCACAAAAGATTATTGGCAGGTCCCCTTAGCCCCCGAAGATTTAATTGAAAACGGTACAAAGAAAAGACATTTAATGTCTTAACTTATCAACTTTATTGAGTTTTGTAAATATACGTTAATTCAGAATTTGATGCCTGCAATGCAGGTTGGTGTTATAGTTATTGAAATGTGTTCTGAGGGCAGCATTGCAAACCTTACTGTAACCCTGATCCTAACCATAACCTTCTCGCTGCTTGGATGGCTGAGACAACCAATCACATGAATGCTGCCCTCAGAACACATTTCAATAAATATAATACCAACCTGCGCCTGGCAACACGTTCCAAAAAAGTTGGGACAAGGGCAAAAAAATTCTGGGAAGTTCAAAAGACACTTGTTTGGAACATTCCACAGGTTAACAGGTAATGGTAACATGACTGGATATAGCATGAGTCATGTTATGCAGTAGATATGGATGGAGCACTTTAAGGGTTGTTTTTCCTGACTTATTTTTCCATAGAGTTCAATAGAAAAATGAAAAATATTTTCTTTGTACTGTTTTAAATTAAATATATTTAAAAGCGAATTTACAAGTCTGCTTTTTGCATTTTACCCCAACGTTTTTGCACTTAGGTACATATCAAATGTAGGCTACGTAATAGTACATTTATACACAATGTTTGACTATTTTACCTGTAATACATGATATAATACGTACTATTTTATTAGAGCTACTAAACAGGAGTATGCATTTCTATAATGTATCTGAAATGTTATTTTAGTGTCATTTCAAAATATTTTTTAAAAAGGTGTCTGATAAAATTTTGGGGTGGTGTAGTGGTTCGTGGCTGTTTGTTTTCTGTTCTTTTGCGGCTCTCGTCCTGCCTTCACAATTCGGAATCAATCGGATTTTTTCCACGTTCCGTTTCATGGTTTGTAGCCCTCATTGTTTTCACCTGCGCTTCTGCCTGCGGGGTACTTAAGTTCCTCACTTCCGCATCTCCGGTGCTTGTTTGTCTCATGACATTGCATTCGAGGCAGGTATAGCCAGAACTAGCGACCTCCTGATATTAAACTCTGTTTATGTTCAGGGGGGACTTGCTATAGCTACTTAATTGGGTATAGGATGTTTTCTACCTGGTCGCGTTTTGTGCTATCTATTTTGTTTCTTTGCTGTTCTCTCTGAGACATTTTTTCGTTTTGATTTTGCACTCTTCCAGCTTTGAACTATTATTAGCCGAGAGTGTTCTTTTGTTTTACGAAGTTTCTGGCTATTAGCTCATTATGTGAGCTCGGGAGATTTTGTTTGTATTCTACTAGTTTTAGTAGTGTGACCAGTTTTGTGGGTTGATTTTCATTTTGGCTGTTAGCCTTAAGGAATTAGGTTCCTGTTTTTTTTTTTCTTCCTTTATTATTTTCTTCCCCTAATTATTCGTCCTCACGGTTGTGAGCTGACTTGTTCTGATCTCCCCACCTTTACGTTTGAATTTCCGAACACTCAATAAACCCAGTGGTTGGTAAAAATTTAGCATCTGAAAAGTTAATTTCCCACCCTGTGTAGATGCATATTGCCAATTTGGCTCCATAACAGACAAGATAAAATAAAATAAGAGAGATCGGTTCCCAATTTAGCCTAACATTATGTTTACATCTGTGCTAGTAATACACGCTACGCATATACAGTGCAGTGTCGTAAGTTACAATATACGAGTGTTTAGCTAATGTGGGGTAACTAGTACAGTTGTTAGTGTTCAGCAAGTTAACATTTAGCATCCATGAAATCCATTCAAAATTCATCCAAATTCTGGTGAAGTAACCCTAGTGGACCACACTATCTGCCACAGTGAAGACTTCTAATCAGCAATCATAGGATCATTCATGTTTCTTTGATGCCAGGTAATGGTTACACACTAATTTTCTCTCATGGTCTATGGACCCCCTGAAGTAGCCTTGACCACCCCATGTATAAAACTCTAGTTCCGCCACTGGTCAAAACACTTGAGATATCAGGCTACCTACACTATTTCCCATATTTATTCACTGATTCATTTTGGCAAGAAAGAAACCTGACAATGATAGCTAGGCTATATGTGAATGGGTCCTATTATTCTCCACAAAATATTTGAGGTGTTTTTAGCCCACAAATCTGTACTTAATAATGTCTTTACATAGTATTACAGATATCACAAATAGCTAAACCAATCTCTATTTTGTGACTACTAGGCTATTCCTTCCTCCTGTTGTGGTGGATTTAGTAGTGGTGAATCACGCGCATAGGCGATGGAGATCAGACAAGTCACCCACAAATGTGAGGACTAATAAAGGGGATATAACACGAACAAAAGAAAAGGAAAACGGGAACTAATTCCTGACAGCTAAACAGCTAACTGAAATCTACCCAGGAAAAAACAGGGCGAACTCGAATAGCACGAGTGAAGTATAAATCTAAATCTCCCGAACTCAATACTAGAGCCCCAAACAGGAGACTAGAAAGGCAAAAAAAACACCCTCGGAACATAACTCTAAAACGTCCGATAAAAGGTGAAACAAAACAAAACCACCAAAAGAAAACACTGTCTCGTAGAGAACAGCGTGGAAATAAATAGCGCAGAATGCTAACAGGGGGAACACAATCCTATACCTGAATAAAGCTAAGCAAGTCCCTCGTGAACATAAACACGTTAATATCACAAGGTCACTTAAATCTGACTATACCTGGCTCAATGTACAAATGAATGACAAAGAAGCACCGGGGAAGCGGAAGTGAGGAACTTAAATACCCCGCAGGTAGAAGCACAGGTGAACTGAATAACGAGCATGGGGAAGCAAAAACCCCAGACTGTAACGTGGAAAAAATCTGATAGATTCTCAATCGGGAAAACAGGACGAGAATCGCAGCGGAAAAAAGAAACAATAACCCATGAACCATGACACCTGTGCACTCGTATTGAAAACCAAATGTGGCTAAATTAAATAAATAAGCAATTAAATAGTTAATGAAATAAATAAATATTAATTATTTTATGTCTCTTTATTTATTTCAATGGGTAGACCTATACATCTCAAGTCGACGTGAAAGGGGCATGTTCAGCTACACTCTAAAGAATAAAGCAAGGGGGTAGTAAATTCAACTTAGATAAATATGCAAGTTCAATACAAACATTTAAGTTTGCAGCATCTATTTGTTTAACTAAGTAACCAACTTTATTCATCTAGTTAAACCAAGTCGAAAATAAAAAAATGATCCATACTCATTTTCATGTGTAATTTGATTGCATAATGGTGCATCAGCCCAACAAGACACAAATATCAAGTTGGCATTACACAAGCTTTTATACTGAAATTCATAAGATGCGTGGGCGTGGACTCTCAAGCAACGGACGAGAGGCCAGGTGCAGCCGTTTTGGAAAGCCGAGACACGCTGTCTGCTTGCAGAGAACCGCCGCTGTCTGCTTTGGAATTTCACGTCTTTAGTCTGAAGAGTTCGAAACTGCTTATTATTGTTCACCTGCCAACAAAACGTCAGGTCCTCTGTCGGGGGCTTCTTGCTGGACGCCAGGCGCTGGCTGCTGATGCCGCTTGAAAGGTGAGCACTCGGACCGCCATTTTAGCATTTCGTTAGCATCAGAGACAACAGCTATTGATGTTTGACTGATTGATTCTGACTTGTTGCTCGGATCTGATTACTGTTAAGTAGTGATTTAGAAGTTTTTCACCGAATCTGGGTAATAGCCTACATTTTCACAATGAATTGGTGCTGTAAACTTTGCAAATATGAAACTCCCAGAAAGACCGAGCTTTTAAAACACTACAGGCTACGGCATGTGCACTGTGGGCAATTTCTGCCGTGTGTTACGATCTCAGTTACGTTAGCGGTAAGGACCCAGACGCGGACCACAGGATCAGGCAAAAGGAGTGGTTTATTGTCCATGCAGGAGTCAAGCCAGGAAGTCAGACGTAGGGAGGTACAAAACGGCAGGCAAAGGGGCAATCAAGGGCAATCCAAATATCAGGCAGTACCAGGGGACAAGGCAGGAGAATGGTCAAAAAATCAGGCAAGGTCGAAACCGTAAAACAAACTAGACAGACAAGGGCAAGGCAAAAGAATAGTCGTATCAAAAGGTATCTCGGAAGAATAATCAGATCACTGGCTTCAGGAACAGGCAGGCACAGGGAAAGAAAATCAACGTTCTGACAAGGGACTGAAGAAAACACAGGGATTAAATACACAAGTAACTAATGAGACAAGAGGAATCAGGTGTGTGAGAGGGAGGGACTCCAAACGAGAAACAATGAGAATACATTGGGCGGATAATCAATCACGTAGACAACTAGGGAAAACGCGGACTGGATTGCAAACATATACACGATAACAGATGACCTGGAGTTTCAGGAAATCGTGCAAAGATTAAGAGAACAGGGAGAGGAGATTAGATGCAGCTGCGAATGATTAGCAGGGACAGAACAGCATGAAAATGTGCGCTCTAATATGTTAGTGAGATTAGTAACTATACACACCCCTGCCGTTAGTATGATTAGTAAGTATATACAAATTAGTTTGTTAATGGAGTTAGTAGATCTTATCTATCATTAGTATGTTAGTGGTAATTAGTAAATCTAAGTGCACAGAGATAGGTGTGAAGCAAGAGGGAACCCGAACACCAATGAGATCACCCGAATGGTACAGAGACGTAAACAGGGAGTGACAGATCAGAAGTAAACAAGCAGACAAAGGACAACTAGGAAAAACCGGAAAATAAACAAGCCAGAATACAAACTAAGAATAAACAATACATACAAAATAAAGATACAAATAACAGGCAATACTAAGATCCTTACACCGTGTCTCCATTGGGAATGCTATTGCTCTTTCAAAACATGGGCCAGTCTTAAATCACACATGACAAGAAGTCATTCATCTTATAAAACGACAAAAGTGAATGATGTCTTGTCTTTTAAATGTCCATGTTGTACCCTAAGCACCATCACCACAGAGAGGGAGTACTTTGAGCATATTGGCCGTCATTTAAAAAAACAAGAAACTGTCACATGTGTTTTTGAAAATTGCCATTTCAAAACAAACATCTATGGTACTTTTGCCTCTCATAGGACACGGAAACACACTCCTCACTCACTGGATGACTTCAAGGCTGAGCTGTTACACAGGTATGTGAATCCTGTTAATGCAGGGGATGATCCTGCTGATGAGGAAGATGTTGAGTGTGGAGAGGGTTATGATGAAGAAAGAAAAGAATTGCCTAACATAATTGAAGCTAATCTTGCCCACCTCTTTCTGAAATTGGAAAGCATATCTAATGTGCCCAAACAGTGTATTGATGAGATGGTGGAAGAACTAAACTTTATTTCAAGTTCAGCATCAGGTCCAATCATGAAAGGAATTTTGCAGTCATGCTTAGAGAAGCATAAATGTCAACTTGATGATTCTGTGATCACTGACATGGTAACAGAACTCTGTGAATCCAACCCCATCAGCCAAGCATTGAGGAGTGATGGCCCTCTGTCCACCGACTACAAGAGAAATAAATATTATAAGGAAAACTTCTCTGTGGTGGAGCCAGTTGAATATGTGCTTAATTCCCAGGAGCAAAAAAGCTTCCAGTATGTACCTATTCTGAAGTCCTTATCTGAGATTTTTAAGAAGAAGGAAATGCAGGATTTCCTCATGAACAGTGGTAAAAAAGCACTGAATACAGAAACTCAGTACACATCATTTTATGATGGTACTCACTTTAAAGCAAATAAATTGTTCTCTGAAAATGATCCAGCAATAGCTCTCAATTTATATGTGGATGATTTTGAAGTGTGCAATCCACTTGGAACATCGAGAAAAAAGCACAAAATCACTGCTGTCTATTGGGTTCTTGCGAATGTACCACCATTGCTCCGGTCCTCACTGACCTCAATATTTTTAGCCATTCTGTGCAAAGCTGCAGACATAAAACAATATGGATATGATGCTGTGTTAGAGCCACTTCTCAAAGATCTTGGTAGTCTTGAGGAGGATGGGCTTTACATTCCCTCTCTTGGCAGACGAGTTAAAGGTACTGTCTCTTCTGTCATTGCAGACAACCTGGGTGCTCATTCCATCGGTGGATTTGTTGAGTGTTTCTCAAGTTCATACGTCTGTAGATGGTGTCTTGGAGAACGCTCCAAATTTCAAGACTCTGAGGTTCGAACAGGAACATTTCCTCCCAGGACCAAAGAAGACCACACAGTGCACGTTCAGACTGCACAGGTGAGTGGGTGCCATAGCTATGGAGTAAAGCGGCTGTGTCCACTAACAGAAAAACTTAAACATTTTGATGTTATGTCAGGCTACCCCCTGATTTGTTGCATGATCTTTTTGAAGGCATTGTACCAAAAGAAATAGCATTGTGCATAGATACCTTGATTAAGAACAAATATTTCACTCTCATAGAGCTGAATAAATTGATTGCAGAGTTTCCATATAAGTGGACAGATAAGAAGGATGCACCACAACCAGTACCCCTTAGTTTTGCTGTTAAAAAAACTGTTGGTGGGAATGCACATGAAAATTGGGCTTTGCTGCGACTCCTTCCTTTCATCATTGGCACAAGGATACCACTGGGTGACCCAACATGGCAGGTTCTTCTCAACCTCAAGGACATAGTTGAACTTGTTGTAGCCCCTGTCCATACAGATGAGACAATTTGTTTCTTGGACAGTAAGATATCAGAGCATCGACACAGATTCTGTGAAGCTTTCCCTGGTCAAAGACTCACTCCAAAGCATCATTTCATAGAACATTATCCTCAGTTGATAAAGGCTTTTGGACCACTTGTGTCACTGTGGACGATGCGGTTTGAGGCTAAACATAGCTTCTTTAAACGTGTTGTCAGACATGCCCACTCTTTCCGCAACATTCTTCTGTCTCTCTCAGTGAAGCATCAGATGATGATTGCCTATCATCTACATGACAGTAAGGTTGTCCAACCTTCATTGCAGGTGACCAAACTGTCAGAGGTAGATTTGACTGTGCTGAGAGAGGACATCAAGGGAGCAGTGGAAGCCAAGTACCCTGGTAAGTCATGTATTCACTTGGCTAACACCGTGTGTTACAGTGGCACTAGATATGCCACTGGAATGATCTTGGCTAATGGTTCAAAAGGTGGCCTCCCAGATTTTGGAGAGCTGATTCAGGTTGTGGTTGTTGATGGTAAACCTGGATTTATTGTGAAATGCTTTGATGCTTGGTACATTGAGCACCTTGGAAGCTATGAGCTGGAGAATACAAGTACTATTAAAGTTCTTGAGCCAGCTCAGTTGTCTGATATATTCCCTTTAGCAGCATACACCATTGCAGGGAAGCGTATGGTCACTCTGAAGCGATACATTTACTTGCCATAGATGGCTTGGTGATAGCTTGTGTGTCACATTTGCTGGATTTGTAGTCAAGGCTGTGGCACGAAGATAAAATTGTATGCATACCTTTTTTATCACAGGCGTTCTGTTTGTTGCTTCTGACATTTTTTATTGTTGTTGTTGTTATTTCCTTAGAATGACCCAAACTTAGTGTTTCCATCTGTTGCTGCTTTTAGATTTCAAAATGGGTCTAAAAACTACACGCCTATCACAAAGTGTGCAGAGTACATCTGGGGCACATTTAAAGTAATGGCTAACGTTACAATAAGACTCAGTGATTATTCTCCCGCTCAGATAAATCCAGTGTCATTTTTCAATCCACTGGCTCAATAATCAAAAAATCCAATTTCAAAAACAAAATAAACTGCTCAATCACTTTTATCTTTGGCCACCATAGCACTTCATTTGTTTGGCAAAACTGCTACAAGTAGTGTTTTGTGGATTAAAACACTATTACCTTATTTCATGCAAGTGTATTTCTGGTTCAGATTCACATTGTTGTCAGGATGCTTTTCTCACACTGTCGTTGTTATCTAGTGATAGCAAAACAAGATGGCAGATGTCACAGAAAACAACAAGCCATCTCGAGACAGAGGAGATCGTGGTACGAACTCTCATTGTGCTCACTGGCATACAGTATGTAGTTAAACAATGGACGGCAAATTTGACACATTTTTAGAAATATGATATGATGCCGCTAATAAGAAAGTATTTGCTGTTTTCTTCTCTTTATGCAATACATTTTCAGGAAATATTTCCCTTGCTGAAAGAATGCTGAATGCAATATACAACGAGGAAATGGATGTTACTGATTTCGATGTTCCTGGTATGTTGTAATCCTTAATGAGGTTCTGCTAATATCATGGCTCAAAAAAATGTAAAATGTATGCCAAACAAAACCTCAGGCCGAAGATGTTTACAATGTTCATATATTATGTCAGATCTACATAATGTCTTTTCTTTTACAGATGTTCAAACGTATCATCCGAATAAACCTGCTGCACTTCGTGTCATTCTTCAAGACCATATGATTCACAAGCTTGAACTGCCTTGTGGAGTACCGGAGACAGTGGATGAGCTACAATCCATTGTGCAACAGAAATATAAATTGGAGCCAGGGAAGTTTACCTTACATTACAAGGATGTTGATTTTGGAGGGGAGTTTTTTTCTCTTGCGTCAACAAAAGATCTTAAAGACAAAGACACAATTAAGGTTGTCCATATTGTTGATCTCTCCTCAGTCCAATTAGTTGTAACTGACCTGGATAGCTCCACTAGACCTGTCAGTACTTCTTCATCTGAATCCAGTGATACAGTGATCCTGTCATCACCTGATCATGGGAATCTGCGCTCAAAGTGTTGGCCCTCTGAATTTCCAATACCACGTTTCCGCAATGACACAGAACTTGTGCTAGCAGCAGGTAATGAAGCTTTCAATAAAGATGGATGTCCACTCAGCTCTAATGCCATCCTGCCAGACATCCTTGAGAGATTAGCTGAAAACATCTTTGAGTATGTTGCATATCCTACAAGCGCACAGTTTGCTGATGTAGCAGAAGCATTGATTCGAAAACATCCTTGCCTGAAAGAACCAGGGTCCTACAATGGATGTTACGGATGGCAACAAAGACTGAAATTTAAAATGGGCAATTACAGATCGAAACTTAGGGGTCTTGGGTGCCCTGAGCTTGATGTTAACTCCCTCCAAAAAAAGCGAGCCAATGAGAAGACGCCTGCAAAGAATGTGAAGAAAGCTCGGAAGGGTGAGGCAAACTACCTGCCACCTCCTCCTCAAGGAGAAACAGAAGAAAGCCTTGAACAAGAAAGACTGGAGCTTCTAAGTGAGGTAAAGAAGAGAAATAATTCCCAGATCATCAATGACAAAATGGAAAAGACCTTTTCCATTCGGAGACAAGAAGTTGTCACCCTGGCCCCACCTGTCAGTGACTTGAAGGAACGATGGCCTGCTCTATTTCTTCCAGCACAGGTTAATGCTGTTTTTTGTTGTTGTTGTTGTTGTTGTTGTTGTATTTGGAGTAGGCAATTAAGCAGGAGTATGGTTTCAACTGAGTGATAGTTTAATTCTGATATCTCGTATACCATGTTGCTTTATTTTGTGTCACACAGATCAAGGAAGAATATAAAAGAATCACCACTGCCAATCTGGAGTCAACTTTCATGGCGAATCTGGACCAGTGCATACCAAGCTTGATGCCGTTGGTGATGTCAAGAGGAGGGGCAGCCAAATATAAGATCCAGAAAATCATGGAACTTCTGAAGGTACATGGTTTGATATTTACAATAGGAGAAACTAAACAAAAAAAATTTATCTATTTGACCTTTTTTCTTTTTTGAATTCTCTATCAGAACAACACAGTTGAAATTCGCAGAGAGGTTGCCATTCGCTGCTTGGTGGTCTACCTTGGGGAAAACGAGGATAATCTTTTCGAATATGTGGTAGGTAAAACCGAATCCCCCCGCAACACCTTTCCCATTGACACACAGCACAGCTCATTGACATGCTTGAATTGTCTGATAAATTGGTCGTTAGACATTTCTATCTAGGAGTGAAATTGAAGTTATGAAATTGAAGCAAAATAGAACTTTCCTTTCATGCTGTCTTTGTCAATCATTCACCAGTATCTGTCTCTCCCTTCCCTCTCCTTGTTTCTTTTCGCTGCTGCCTGTTGCTCTGCACTCGGTGATTCACAGGGACAAAGTAACTTGTTTTACTGAAGCGCATGTCCCGAATGGAAATGCGGTAAAAACTGTTTTTTCTTGTCTCCAGAGCACTTTTATAGCATTTGCCTTCCACTATGGTAACCCTCATGCTGTCCTCAGGTCAAGGAAAGCAGGGAGGAGAAAAGAAGGATGAAGGATGGAGAAAAGGAGGGAGGGAAGAAGGATGGAGGAAAGAGGGAGGGAGAAAAGAAAAAGGGAAGGAAGGAGGGGAAAAAATTAAAGAGAGAATGGAAAGGAGAAAGATGGAACGAAGGAGGAAAGAAAGGGAAGGAGGGGAAGAAGGAAGGGAGGAGGAAAGGAAAGAAGGGAGAAGGAGGGAGGGAGGAAAGAAGGAACAGTCAAAACATATGGAGTCAATTTGACCTGAGAAGACAGCACAAGGGTTAAAAAAAAAGAAAAAAGCAAACGTAGGTAGCTAGGGGTTGAGTGTGCCAGCTTAATGACAATGGATACTGATATTTGTTTCTGATATTCTTGCATTCAGGATTCTGAGGGCCAAATTGGAGATCTTGAGAGTCGGGTGATGAAGATCCTAGTCACCAAAGGCGGCACAGCATCTGATCCAGCCAGTGCGACCATCATGATAGAGGGCACAGAAGCCCTGCAGGGGTTGGATGTACCAAGGGCCTGTGCTTTGCTGATGGGCCTCATCTATGCCCTCAATCTGAGCTACCCACGAGAGCTGAAGTACACTTGTGAGGTATTTCAGAAGGTATTCCTGAAATTAGATGGTCAGAAAAGCAGCCCAAAAGTCACATCTCTAAAGCAAAAGCTGCTAGGAAAAGCCTTTGAACCTCATCGCTGAAAATCAAACATGGACACCTCTCATTTGTGCTGTGATGGACTTGCTGTTCCAGTTGTTCTTCCTAGATTACGTGGTTAAATGTCATCCAGCTCGCATCTGAGATGGTTGCTGCTCGTGTTATTCCAGTCTTTGAAGTTGATTGTCATGTCCGGAGAGCTGGAATATTGCGGAGTGTATTCTTTTCAGCTGACCCAGAATGTTAACCGTTTTTGATAGTGCTTGTCAGCGATATTTGCACTTAATTTGGATCCACAACCATGAAAGGCATAGTTCATGAGTTTGCCAAAATGTTGAACCGTCCTTCTACCTCTGTGAGGTTCACAGTGGTTTGACGTCACTGCCTCAACTCACTACTGTTAGGTCTCTAAATCAAGAGAGATTAATGATGTCAAAATTCAAGTTTAAAGGATGTTTACGAAATAAACTGTTTGAATTGTGAATTGTGGTTCTTGTTTATTATTTCCCCCAACTTGAGTAAACTGAGTTGCATATACTGTAATAAGTATGTTTACTTTTTGCATGGACATTTCTGAGTAGAAAACATTCACTAAATAAAGTTAGAACAACTTAAATTTGAATGATGATATAACAACCTTTTTAAGTAAGCACTACTTGATTTAGCTCTTGGATGTATATAAAAATCATGGTCATTGTACTTGATTTTTTGTTGTACTTAAAACTTATATCAAGTACAGCCAATGTGAAATTTCAATAGTATATACAGAATATCAATTAGATTCAACTTAATACAGCTTTCTATTTGTGTGGCTATTTAAGTTGGCCTTGTAATGCTGGACTAGTACTGATTACTAAATTAACACTGAAGTTAGGACAACTTAAAAAGATCTATGCAAAAAGTAAACATACCTTTTTGAGTAAACTCACTACATTATTTTTTAGAGTGTATGATCATTGGTTGCTCAGTCCATAGATACAGTTGAAGTCGGAAGTTTACATACACTTTGTTGGGGATCTCTATGCCAGAGACACGGAGGAAATATTGGAGGTCCAGATGCGATAGATGCGGAATCTTAAAGTGTGAACACCACTGAAACGGACAATAATCCGTAGTGGACGGGGGAAAATAAGGAGAACACAAATAACCTCGCGATAAAAACGAGGAACTCGATATCCGAGCAAAACAAAATAAATAAGCAGTAACGCTTATCTAACTCCCGTTTGTGGAGCGAACAAAAAGAAAGGAAAGAGAAAACTCAAAAGACCCCTAAAACTTAGGGTGAGAGCACTCGTAGGTATGAGTGGAAAACAAAGAAACGAAAACCTCTGCTCTGAAATAAGAGCGAAAAGGCTCACTTTGCTTTTGCTAAATTGTACTGCTAACAAGTCCCGCGTTGAGAAGCAAAGCGGTCGATAGCAGCACAACTTCCTATACCTTTTACCGGCTCGAATGCTACGTGAAATAACATGGAAGCAACGAGAAAGGAAGGAAGCGGGGTATAAGTAGTGAGCAGAAATAAATGACAGGTGAACTCACTAATCACAGAGGCGAAAGCAAAACCCGTAGCGGAACACAAAAAAATTTGATAGATTACCGGTAAAAGACAAAAATAATTAAAGACGCGGAGATAAGGAAAGGAAGGCATAATCCATGACACACTTAGGTTGAAGTTATGAAAACTCACTAATTTTAACCACTCCACAGATTTCATGTTAGCAAACTATAGTTAGAATAATTTTTTCAACAATTGTTTACAGACAGATTATTTCATATGTATTTACATACACTAAGTTTACATAATAAGTTTTACTGACTTCAACCTAAGTGTATGTAAACTTCCGACTTCAACTGTATAAAAAACTAACTACCGCTCACTTATGCATAGTTTTATACATATCGGCTAATATAATGAATATAATACATACAGTATATATACGTAGTCACATAAAGATCAGCGTATTTTGGTAGTGTATTGACAGATGCAGACTTCCCCTGATAGAATATGCTCGGCCTATAACTGGTTTAATTCTTAACTAATCTTTGTGTTATAAACGTGAGAAATATCTGCATTCAGGACACTTTTCTTACATTTTAGGTGTTTGTGAGTGACACTGGGGGGGAGGGGGGCGCTCTCCCCTGTGGGAGAATCTTTCCAAAAAACACTCTGAAATGGTTCATTCTGATGGCTTCTGAGAGTAGTCGATTAAACGTTGCTACCCTCGCTAGTCGGCACCAGAAATACTAGTCGGTTAAACTTATTATTTTATTAATGTACACATTTAAATTACATATTGACATAATTTGCACTGAAATATCATGTTTTCCTGGTCAAATGTTGCTTTATAAAAAAAACTAGCATCCGTTAATAATGTTAGCAATGCCGGATTTAAAAAAAAAAAAAACGAAGGAAAAAACAAAAGGCAAAAGGCCTGTTCACCCTGCAAGTTAAACCAGCGAGGTGGAAAGAGTAAGTAGGCCTATCGCGTTGTTGAATAGCCCAATAAAACTAATGTCACGTCGATCAGTAGGCCTAATTGTTATTTTTTTGTGGGCCTATTATCAGTAGTTTTTCTGATGACCGATTATTATTTTTGACTGTATTTGCTATTGCATTCACCCAATGAAAATGCCGTTGTAATAATCAGGCACGCTTCCTAAAAATGTTTTGTTACGTCGAATATTGTTATTTGTTAACTTTTATTTAGTGAGTTGTTCTTTTGCATATATTTAATTGAAAACAGTACAAAGAAAAGATATTTAATGTATTACCTTATCAACTTGATTTTTGTAAATATGAGCGAATTCCGATTTTGATGCCAAAAACGTTGGGACAGGGGCAAAAAAAGAAAGTAAAAAAAAAAAAACACTTGTTTGGAACATTCCACAGGTAAACAGGTGATGCCATCATGACTGCGTATAAAAGGATATCAAAAAATTTTCAGGTACTCTAACAAGTAGGGATGTTAACAATTAATCGACTATTGCTTATTGCTAATAAGAATTTAATCGATAAGATTTCAAATTAAACGATTAACTGAACAATCTGCGGTCTTGTTTCAACGGGAGTTTTTGTGTGAAATGTAATCGTGATTTAAGGTCTCCACGCGAGAGCGCCTGTGGTTTGCAATACATTGCAATACCTGTGGTGCTGTTTTGAAGTATAACTACTTCGTTAATGTAGCCTACCACATGAAAAGCGTACATCCATCCGTGCTGCCAGGGCAAAGTGGATCGCGACCTACCATCACCTCAGTGTTGCCAAAGAGGGTGTGTGACGATAGACGAGCGGAGAATAGGCTATTACTCAGAGGGTATGCAACATGGTTGAAAAGGACATGATGGCAATAAGCACCGTTGACGGTGAGGGATGTCGAGAGCTAATAAACAGGCTGCGCACACGACTCACTCCCGACCACGTAGATATGCTTAAATGTTCTTGAATAAAAATACGTAGGTCTATCTAGTATGCATATGAGGAGCCTATTCAAAATATAATAGCCTATGTTTTAAGTTGACTGTTCTAGGCTAGGTCTACTAGTTTAACTGTCGCCTTTCAATTTCAAGAGCGATTATGTTAATGCTGCAAGTGCCTAGCGGAGCAACGGTTTCGCTTGCAACAGATGAGACGGAGCGCAATTTCTTTTCTGTTAAAGTAGCCTATACACGCCTTCATATTCTATTTTTGTTATGCTACAATAATGCCTGTTTCTCAAATGTTACAATAAATCTTTGATTGAGGAATATAACATGCATTTTGTATTCTGTCTATCATAAGCTATATTTAGATACTATAACCTCTCTGCCTTTGAATGGATCTACATGGGAATTGGGGGGTGGAATTAGATTAAGCTGTAAATGAAACGGGAATAGTATGGAACCCATGTTTGCTAAATGGCTACAAGTCTTCAAGGGTCTGCGGTATCAAACCAGCCTCAAACCATCACTCTGCTGCCAGATATGCCGTAGATATGGATGGATCACTTGAAGGGTTGTTTCTCCTTTCTTATTTTTCAATAGGAAAATGAGTCAAGAGAAACAACCCTTAAAGTGATCCATCCATATCTACATTTTACAAATAGGCTAGCTGTTCTGGAGTCGTTTTGAAATAAATACGACTTGAAATATATACTCCTTGAAATAAATACGCCTTGAAATATGTAAATAAAAATAATTAATAGATATTTATTTTTCATTGCTTATTTATTTATTTTATTGCATATTTATTTATTTAATTGCTTATATATTTATTTAATTTAGTCACGTTTGGTATTCCATACACATGTACCTGTATTCAATGATACTGTGTTGTTGTTATGGGATTGATTGACAGATGAATCGAGCCAATGATACTGGGTATATAAATGACGGTATATGATTGGCTCTGGTGGTTTTGGCAGAGCTGGTCCCACCCTTTCCTTTGTACAGGTTTATGAATATTTTTTGCAGACACAAATAAGAAAAACAACAGATTTCTGAGTGCACATGATTCGGCTGGTACAGTTGTATTTGTATACATAAATGGCGAGTTTGTGACTATGAAATCACAAGCGTGCAAATATAATTTGCAAATAAACATTTAATACACGGTCACAGATCTTACCCTTATGAAAATGTAATATACTGCAGTATATTTTAAATATATTGTGACAATAATTGTGATATATTTACAATATGCTGCAGTATATTACATTTCCATAAGGGTAAATACAACCACAAAGTTTGATTTACAGATTAACAAGATTAAATTGCAAGTGTGCACATTTATGTTACACCACCACACATAATAGTTACAAGCCACACAATATTTTACACATCCACGAACCTCAAACACAAACACAAACACAAACCTGGTGGCACTATAATCACTTCATACTAGTTAGCCAAAATCCAATGTAGCTGGTCACAGTAATGTTAGATAAAAACTCACTGCCACACAGCCTATTTGTAAGCACAGGATGCCACACAGTTAAATTAGCTTACTTCCTCTATAATAACATACTGTACAATTTACACCAAGCAACATTGACATTGCAAAACACAGCATATCCCCATTAAAAAAACTAAAATGATACCCTTTTCTTACCCGTGAATCTCTTTTTACACACAAAGCCCTCTAGTACAGTTATGAACAATTTATACTTTATCATTGCCCCTCCTATCATTATACCAGAAACAAAAGGTCTTGCGTCCAATCAAGGGTCTGAGCTATCGAACGAGCCCCAAACCATCACTCTGTTGCCAGATATGGAGTAGATGTGGATGGATCACTGCAAGGGTTGCAAGTTAGAACTCTATGGGGAAAAAAGTCAGGAGAATCAACCCTTAAAGGGATCCATCCACATCTACTCCATATCTGGCCGCAGAGTGATGGTTTGGGGCTCGTTTGATACCTTAGACCCTTGATGACGTACAGCCATTTCGCCAGTCATGTGTTCCATACTGTACCAGTGTAATTTACAGCTGAATCTAGTCTTACCCCCCAATTCTCTTAGAGATCAGTTCAAATGCAGAGGTTATAGTATCGCTTGTAACAGTACCTGAAATAAGATATTGAGAGTCTTTTGATGTTGATTGGTCACAGACTTCATGAAGTAACAGCATGCAAAGGATATGCGACCAAATATTAAATATGATACTTTAAAATACAAAATATTCTAATTTTCTGAGACACTGAATTTTCGGTTTCATTAGCTGTAAGCCATAATCATCAAAATTACAAGAAATAAAGGCTTGAAATATTTCACTATGTGTAATGAATCTATATAATATATGAGTTTCACTTTCTGAAATGAGTGACAAAAAATATTGAACTTTTTCATGATATTCAAATTTTTTGAGCTGCACCTGTAGATGCACCACCTAAATCGCTGTATTGTAGTGGCATGTCTTTCTGTTTAAACCAATTTAAACCCAACAGAGCTCTCTGGGCTTGCAGGGTCGTAAAGATGAGCGTATATTTCAGCGTACCAACTTGCCTATGAAAATCTCATGTGTAATTCATCAAACTTGTGTAAATCACTCATCTGAGCCTAAATGTGTTCATAGGTTGATAAATCACATTTGATTGTATATTAGGAAGCATGTGCAAATCATTATGAATTACGATAATCACATGCCCATTTACTACCATATTTGGCAGGGCTGCCTATTTTAAAACACACCTGCCAACACAGGTTTCTCCAGTATTATATTCCATGGCGGGCAACAGGAAAGCAAAGAAGAAGAATTTTTAAGTGAGGGTAAAATTTGAATGCTTATGAATCAACATGAAAATAAACGTGTGCTTATTGGGAGCATTAGTAGTGGTGGACAGCCTAGCTCAAAAGCCACTGTGTGGCAGAGGATAATCGTGCAGGGCTAAAATGCTTCCTCTGAAATGCGAACTACAGGTGAGATAAAAAAGGAAATAACCATTCACAAAAAAAGTTCTGTCAGTACATGTGGAGGAAAGGGCATCCCGGACCTCTCACCTGCAGAAGAGAGGATGGGGGGTATCACTGAGAAAGTGGAAGGAGTGATGGAAGACGCCGACTGCGACTTGATTTGTCAAAACTTAAAGTTTCTCTCACATCAGGTTGCGACGTTTGTTAGGTCTTCTAGGCTAATAAAGCTAGATCAGATTTTTTGAAAAAATAGAAAAAGTTTGCATTTTTGCATATTGCATACAACATGATTGGTGATGCAAGATTTATTTTCATATGGCTGTCTCCAATAAATCTTTATACAGAGGCTATTTTCTGATTTAATCATCTTAACCGAGAAACGAATTGTGGTGTCAAATTAAAAATCATCTTATTAAAAATAAGCAACTTATTCAGATATAATTTTTGTCAATTAGGCTACACAATGTACGTCTACATTACATTACAGTCATTTAGCAGACTCTTTAATCCAAAGCGACATACAATAAGTGCATACAGAAAGGTAATCGAAGTAACTACAGAACAGATAAGACAAAGCACATCCTTCACATAACGTAGCAGCTATCTCTAGTAATGAACATTGAATGTAGTTCACAGTAAGATGTGGGTAAATCAGCTATACTATAATTATATTCTAAATACTATTATAAACTATAACATCAAACAGTTAGACAAGGAAACACAGGGAAAAAGTACCATGAGAAAAAGGTCATAGATTAGTATATCACTCAAGGTGGAGTCTGAAGAGGTGTGTCTTCAGGCCACGACAGAAGGCAGGCAGTGTTTGAGTCGAAAGTAGGGGAATGGGGAGTTTGTTCCACCACTGGGGAGCTAGGGTGGAAAAGCTCCGCAGTCGGGACGAGCGAGAGCCGTTGAGAGGGAGGGGGGGGGGAGTGCGAGTCGCCCTGCTGTAGAAGAGCGAAGTGGTCGAGCAGGAACATAGTGCTGGATTAAGTCCTGCAGGTAAGGTGGGGCCTGTCCTATTGGCTGCAGTGTAGGCCAGGGTCAGAACTTTGAACGTGACCTCAGCAGGGGGGTGACATGCGAGGTTGATTGAACACAAGCCGGGCAGCTGCGTTCTGGATCAGTTGAGGCAGAATGGCGCAGGCTGGTATGCTTGTGAGCAGGGAGTTGCAGTAGTCCAGGCGTGAGGTGACTATGGTCTGAACAAGAACCTGGGTGGAGTAGGTTGTCAGGTACGGTCGAATCCTCCTGATGTTGTACAGGAGGAACCTACAGGACCGTGCCGTTGCCCTGATGTGTTTTTTGAAGTCCAGCTGGTCGTCCACCCCCAGGTTCTATGCAGAGCGGAAGGCAGCCACTATGGTACCGTCAACGGTGATGGAGAGGTCATGTAGTGGGGAGGTCTTGTATGGCATGAAGAGGAGCTTCAAGTGATGGGTAGTCATCCACTCAGAGATGTCAGCCAGACAAACAGATATCCTCTCCTTAACCTGTGGGGTAGAACATACTTTCAGTACTAGGAGATGAGTAGAAGAAGCAGAACCATAGACTGTATAGAAATGCGGCTCAGCTATTCTGTGGCAGAGTGCAACCTAAATCTTTGGGGCGACTCGGTAGAAAGACATAGCGTACGCAGCGAGTTGGATGGAACACGCTCCAATTTTGAATTCGGCTACCTTTGAAGCCCTAACTTCAGAAAAGGTAAAAGCTTTAACCCGATCCACGTTGGCGCCCCATACTATAGTGGTAGATGTATTGGTCCCAATTACAGTATTTATGTTTGTCTTAAATTATAAACTAGGCTACAGCTTTAAGACAACCCGCAGGATTGATACTGCAGTGCAATATATTGTATATATTGGGTGCTGTTCCCGTCTTGCCACTGCACAGATGGTAAAATGCATCGTTTACAAGAAAATCATGTTCAGATATAGCTAGAAACAATAATATTTTTTCAAAACGTTGTACAAATAGGCCTAAGCATTCAGCGTTTTCCATTGCTTACTGTAGGCTACTGGCTACCTGATGCACTTTCGGTTTAGAAGACACCTAATTTTTTTAGACAAAATCTCTCGTCGCTATAAATATGTTAATGAAACCAAATATCTTACTTGTAGGCTATATGCAGCTACCACTGTGTTATGATTAACCCTGAAGAATTTATCTTGTTACGTTTCGCCAAAGTCCCGTACAGTCGACATTTCCACAGTGACCTATCGCATATAGGGCTGAAACTCCTAAACACAACCCTACTGGTACTTTACAACCATAGCCTACATATATACTCCAAAAACTGTATTTATGGAACAGAAATTTACTGCGTGCGCTCAGATAGCCTATGTACCAGTGGCGGCCGGCCTATAGAGGGCGCTGGGGCGCCGCCCCCCCTCCCCCACATACAAATTTTAAAAAAAGTTTAAAAAAAATTATTATTTTTTATTATTATTTAATTTTTTTAGTAGCTTAAAATTATTATTTTTTATTATTATTTTTTATTATTATTTAATTTTTTAGTAGCTTAAACATGTTATATGTTGGCCTTGCGTTGTCTAAAGTTTAATACATTACATATGCATGTTCCGGGGACTGCGGGGCGCCGGTAACGTTATGGTGAATCAGAGCACTCATTCATTTTCAGGCGAGCCCCCTGATACTGCTGCCTGATTCGCCGCCAAAAAAGGAAGTCCCCGGGCGCAGGCCTGTGCGCCCCGGACTATCCTACCCTTTTCTGATTAGTCCTCATGGTTTATGATATTATTTGATTGGATTTAAGGCATGTTTATCACGCCCAGCCGGCATCTAGCAGGATATCACTGCGAGTGCGCAAGTACTACGGATAGGTTCAGTCGGCTGCTACTCATTCATTCAAGTAGACCTGTCCTAGACCAAGCGAGAGAGATAATTCGAAATGGCTTCTTCAAGTGGAACAGAAAGCAAAGAAAATTCGGTTATTTCTTTGCAAAAAGAACCTTTCTCAAGGCGTTCATTGGGAGAAACGGGTCGGGCTCGGTCACGGCGGCCGAACAACTAGCGAACATTTTACTTTTGAACTACAGTAAAACCTTGACATACGAGTGCACTAACTTACGAGTATTCCGAGCAATTTCTTGTTTCGCCTTACGAGCCTAGACCCGAGTTACGAGCCGAGCAAGCGGAGCATTGCGAATGCGAATGCAATTTCGGAAATTGCATTCGCATTTCCGAAAAATTCTGAAGGGAAGGAAGAAACAAACCACCATGGATAGGTTTTTATCGAAACGCCCTGCAGATCAGTCAGAAAAGCGTGACGAAAAAGCCAAAAATCTTTGAAAAAGATGCAAACGTCACTGATGAAGATTAAGTGTAAGTGAAGAATAATAATGTAGCAATTAAGTTTAGAACCAGTTTATTTCTTTATATTCTATTTTATTATCTTTGTATTATATTTTGTATTAATTATTTATAATTTATAAATACATTTCTCATTTTTATAACAACGTAACAAAGAAATTAGGGTGTTTTTTGGGGGGCTGGATCGGATTAATGGTATTTAAATTAATTTCAATGGGGAAAATTGATTTGATATACGAGTAAACCGAGTAACGAGCTCGGTCACGGAACGAATTAAACTTGTATGTCAAGGTATTACTGTACTAATTGGGATGGGTTAGCTTACTGCACATGGTGCTTCAAGTTGTTTTTGGTGAAAATATAGTGTGAAATAAATAAAAATGATACCGAATATTGTGTGTGTCTGTTATCTACCAATAAAACAATGCCTTTTGACGGTCATTTAGGTGCCCAGTGACCACTAAACAGAGAAGCTGTAACCATGGTAACAACAACTGCGTGACAGGGAAACACAATGTCAGCGCTTCAGTGCCTTAACTGCGTCGGGCTCGGGTCGGGTTCGGACATAAAAAGCAGAATTCCTGTCGGGTTCGGGTCGGGCTCGGTCGGGTTCGGACAGAAATATGCGGCCCGATCCGCACTCTAGTTCAGTGATGTCTTACTTGAAAAACTGTCCTCCACTGTTGCCAATCAAACTGTCTTATGCAACTGAGACACACGGTAGCTTGTTTTTTCTGTTTAAAGTCAAAGTCAGATGTATTTTTTTTTTTTTAGAAATGCTAGCGCCCCAACCTATATTTAGATCACCAGCCGCCACTGCTATGTACTGCCAAAAACCATATTCTCTGCCAGGAAAAACCCTGCATACATACATTTTAATATACCTTCATTCCAGGCATATAGTTATTTAATTATTTGCAAAAATCGCCGGCGTGCCCTTTTATGAATTTGGGGCCCTGCCCTTCTAACATCCTCTGCACGTGCCTGGTTCCATCTGATTTTACTCAAAACATGTCTTGGCTTTCATGATATGCGTGTCTTAATGTCAAATTCAGTGTAAAAATATAGCTTTGAAGCGTTCAAAAGTCATATATCACAAGCTAGCACTGGTCCTTTGCATATAGTTTGGAGCCAGCTCGTAAGCAGTCACACAATAACATCAGCTACTTTCGCAGCGACAAGCTAATGTAAGTTATACAGTTTTATCTCATTTTACACAAAAGATGTCTTGATTTTCATGATCTGTGTGTGTTAATGTCATATTCAGTTTAAAAATATAGTTTTGAAGCCTTTAAACGTAGCATGACAAGCTAGCGCCATAGCTTCGCACCGTTTTGTGTAGCCAGCTTTCACCTGCTACCACTAGTCACACAATCACATCGGCTGCTTTCAAGGCGACAAATGTATTGGGTTTCATCTGATTTTACTTGAAAAATATCTTGGCTTTCATTATCTGCATGTCTTAAAGTCAAATTCAATGTGAAAATATAGTTTTGAAGCTTTGCTTTCAAAAGTAGTATGACAAGCAATCCGGACTTTTTATAACGTTAGCCAACTTGTAACCAGTCACACAATAACATCAGCTGCTTTTGTAGAGAGGGTTATTCGGTTTCATCTCATTTTACTCCAAAAATGCATTGGCTTTCATTATCTGCATGTCTTAAAGTCAAATTCAATGTGAAAATATAGTTTTGAAGCATTTAAACATAACATGACAAGCTAACACCAGAGTTCGAGACCCAGCTCTCTATCCAGAAACGTTAACACATAGCTAGCAACTTTCGCGGCTGAACTTTGAAAAACTGAAAACTGAAAAACATGGTTTGATGGCATTCCAAATGTAACGCGACATAATTCGCTTGATATTTGGATTAAAGAGATAATTTTGATATCATTAGAAAGCTTGCATTTCCCTTGCTCAGGTAGTAGAAATGTGTCCCTCAGGTAGCCCAAAATGTGTTTGGGGGGTCAGTGCAACTGATTTTGATAGAGCAGGGCTGTGTCTGAATACGACCCCTACACCCTTCTGAGGGCACATATTTGAGTCCACTTTGTCAAAAAGCTTTTGAGTGGGCGACTTTTTCTCACAAATGGAGCCCCTTATTAACAGGGTTTTGTTGAGGGAATTCAGGAGCACACTCATCTGCAGAACGGTGCACTCATCTGACAATTTCAGTAAGTAACCCGGAAGTAAAATGTAAAAGACATAGAGCATATATGCATATCTATGGTCTAAGAGTGGGTCATATAACAAAATACTTTTTAAAAAAAAGTGTTAATTCTATCTTCATTGATAATCTACACTTTGTAACAGTCGTCATATATTAACTGATTGTAATATTTCTTTATTATTTTATTGATAATATCAAACTACTTCCTCACTAGTTTGGAAAGAATTTTGCCGGATTTCATTCACACACTGCTTGCAAAGTGAGCGAATAGAGCACATAGTAGACAGGGGTCTGAGTGGACAGTGGACAGGGAACAGGGATCGTATTCGGTCACATATGCATAAAGCAGGGGTGTCCAAACTACGGCCCGCGGGCCAATTGCAGCCCTTGAAGCGTTTTAAAGCGGCCCTCGAAACATTTCAGAAGAATTATTAAATCTGGCCCGCTGCTACAAATGAGAAAAAAAAATGCTTTTTTTTTTTTAACACTAGGGGGCAGCATAGTAAAAGCCCAACTCTAAAAACAGATCAGCAGTTTGCGCCCCCCCCCCCCCCCAAATAAAAAATTATCTTATGCATTAGCTAGCCAACGTTCCTGTAGCCTACAAATCGTGTTCTTATCAACATGGCGACTGCAAAGAATCGAAAGGTGGATAGTGAATGTAGGAAATTCCAGCCACGATGGCAAAATTAATACTTTTTCAGAGTACAGAGGCAAGTGTGTCTGTTTAATTTGCCAGGAATCAGTAGCAGTGATGAAAATAATTTAACGTTAAGAGACATTATGAAACGAAACATGATGCGTCTTTTAAGGCATATACTGGAGCAGCCAGAGAAGAGAAATCAAAGCAGTTGGCGGCAAGCCTATCATTGCAACAAACCCAGTTTTTTTGTGCTAATCAAACGCAGCAGAATGCAACCAGGGCTAGCTACGAGGTGGCTAAGCTAATAGCGAAGTATGGAAAGGCCTTTGTAGAGGGTGATTTTATTAAAAGAGTGCGTCACAAAAATTGTGGAGATTGTATGCCCAGAAAAGAAACAATACTTCTGCAATGTTAGTGTTGCGAGAAACACAGTGGGCCGGCAAATCGAGGATTTATCAGCTAACATCAAGGCGCAAATATCAGACAAAGCTCCGTTGTTTCTTTTCTATTCAATTGCGTGTGACGAGAGTACCGACACAACAGATTCGGCTCAGCTACAAAAATTTTTGCGGGGGGTTGACGATGATTTTTGCATTACTGAAGAGCTCCTCGACCTTCGGAGCCTGACTGGAACAACGAAAGGAGCTGATATTTTTGAAGCTGTGTCAGTTGCTATTCAAAATCGGAATCTCCCTCGGCACAAGTTGTGTGGAGTTACAACAGATGGTGCTCCAGTCATGATAGGTGAGCGTAACGGAATGGCTTCCCTGGTTTGCAGAAAAGTTCATGAGTCTGGGGGCGAGGCTGTTAAATTGCACTGTATTATACAGCAGGAAGCATTATGCGCCAAAGTCACGAAACTGGGCGATGTCATGAATACAGTCGTGAAAACTATTAACATAATTTGTGCGAAAGCACTCAATCACAGAGAATTTCGGGTATTCCTGTCTGAAATGGATACAGAATATGGGGACGTGATCTACCACTCTGATATACTCTCACATATGTGAGCAAACATTTCCCCTGATGACGCTAAACAAGAGCCGTTTGCGATCAAAGATAACAGACAGTCAACCTTTGCGATGTCCTGCGAATCACATCTACAAACCTCACGCCCGACATCACAGCGATTCTTCAGTCCAAGGCACAACAACACTGTTCTCATTATAAGTGTCACTGGCGAGTGAAATTCTTAAAATCTCTTCAAGCTCGCCTTTTAATAGGCTATAATACTATTCGCCTAATTTAAATAGAAATCTAAGTGATGTTGGCAACTGTATGCCACATGTCTGAGCGCACTTGTATTTATTTTACACACACACGCACACATAGCCTATATATATATATAATAGCCTGTGGCCCGTGGTAGTCATCATTTTTCTCCATCTGGCCCTCAGTGAAAAAAGTTTGGACACCCCTGGCATAAAGGGATCGAAAAATCTGCATGAGAGCCCTCACGCACTTTCTGATTTTACACTGGGACAGCCCTGATCCCTCATGGACGGGAACGCGCCTTTGAGTCCACAAGTCCAGAGAATGGGATTCAGCCATTGGTGGCGGTTGAGGCGAGTTTCGCCCTCGTCACTGTAAAGCGCTTTGAGTGTGAAAATAGTGCTATATAAATGCAAGGAATTATTATTATTATTACTATTATTATTATTGTTATTATTATAAACCAGTGCCTATGGGGGATTCCAGGAGGATATAGTTTGCAATGCTTATTACAAAAATAAATAAATACAATTAAATAGAAAACTAAATATACCACTTCCACTATTAGGATATTAATTAAGATGTTTAAAACCACTGAAACAATAGTAAACCTGCTGGATTGACGATACAAATGCATCTTGCGCCATACACAGTGAGGCAGAGGTTTGGGAGGCAAAAAACATTCATGGGCCATAACTGGAGAGCTTCAAAACATAGTTGCGACTCCAGGACACAGAATTTTCAAATATACCATCTCCACGCCAATAGGCTTTCTGGAAGGGTTTCCACAAAAACTTTATTGAGGGCAAACAACAAAAATTAGCACCTGGAGTTAAACAGAATTGTAAATCTAATTGGGATAACTGGATTTTATGGTCAGATTAGAACCAAATGTAACTTTTCAGCCACACACAGAAGGACCAGAAGGACGTTTATGTATCATACCGATACTGAAATATGGTCATGGATCCTTGAAGTTATGGGGTTGTTTTGCATCTATTTGGACTTGGGGGTTTTGTTTAAGGTCAATGGAATTAACTCCAGCAAGTACTCAGGCATTTTTTCCAAAAACCTTGTTTCCTCAGTCAGGGAGCTCAAACTTAGCCAAACACCTGTAGAGGGTATAGGCCTTAAAGATAAGAAAGATCTTGAATGGTTTTGTGTGGAAGAATGGTCAAAGATCCCCCTTACTAATAATACATTGTCAAGATGGTTGTGCCTCTTTGGCTTTGTAAGAGGTTTACACAGGGGTTGCACCAGCTTTCAGAAATTAGCATTTTTTTAATTCATAAGAAACAAAATGACATTATTAATAGTAGTATTGTATGTAATCAACCCTCCACTCCTGTTTCTTTTCACAGTATATTTAACTATATTTTTTCTCAACTGTGATAAAGTAATGAAAAATGACACCAGTATGTTGTATCTTTTGAATTTTAATTCTGTACATTCATGCAATGTTTACTCAACATTACTACACTAGAAATAGACTAAACTGCCTGGCTTGTGAGCTTTAAATGTATCTTTATGAACTAACTTAGAAAGCTGTCATACCTTGTTAAAGTTAGCTAGACAATGTATAAAATGTTTGTGAGCACTGAGCAGCACCTATCTCCTTCTTTGTGCATGAATAGCTAATGTGATATAGGTATGAAAGCAGCAGTGTAAGATTAAAACAATGGAAGTGATGTGGGAGACTAGACATTTTGGGTTATTTAAGTTGCAAGTTGGATAGCATGCCAGGTATACTTTAATTGGGTGGCCAGCTACTATACAGGTGCTAAATGCATCAGATCACAAATCACATTTCCCCCGGTGCTGCCTGGATGTTCAGCTTTCATTTGCTTATACAGTCAAGCCGGAAAGTCTGAACACCCCTTTCACCTTCTCCGTGTTTTATTACATTACAGACATATTCTACAATAGATTGAGTTCATTTTTTGTCTCAAAATTCGACACAAAATAGCCCATAATGACAAAGTGAAAAGTGTTTTTAGACATTTTTGCAAATGTATTCAAAATCGAAAACTTTAATTTTTAATTTACATAAGTATTCATACCCTTTGCTTTGACATATTTTTAAAGTATCATATTTAATATTTGGTCGCATATCCTTTGCATGCTGTTACTTCCTGAAGTCTGTGACCCATCAACATCAAAAGACTCTCGATATCTTATTTCCAGGTACTGTTACAAGCGATACTATAAGCTCTCTGCATTTGAATGGATCTCTATGGGAATTGGGGGGTGAGACTAGATTCAGCTGTAAATTACACTGGTACAGTATGGAACACATGGCTGGCTAAATGGCTGTAAGTCATCAAGGGTCTGAGCTATCGAACGAGCCCCAAACCATCACTCTGTTGCCAGATATGGAGTAGATGTGGATGGATCACTGCAAGGGTTATTTCTCCTGACTCATTTTCCTATAGAACTCTATGGGGGGGAAAAAACCCTTAAAGGGATCCATCCACATCTACTCCATATCTGGCCGCAGAGTGATGGTTTGGGGCTCATTTGATACCTTATACCCTTGATGACGTACAGCCATACACACTGTGTATAAATATATATAAATATATATATAAATGCAGGCCAGGACAATTAGTGCTGTGAGTTTGTGTTATTTCCTTTATGTACAAACCCCCATTAGGTTTCCTAGAAAACCACAGCAAGAGGACAGTCTATGAATTTTGTCAAGAAAATGTTGACAACTTTTAAACATGTAATGGTAATAGGGTACCATGGAATTCTGCGTATACATCTCAGAAATGCAATTTAATCACAGATTTAAAATAAAGTGAGCATTCCATTCTATATTGAGTTTTCCATTCTATATTTTCTGGTCTCTGTTCAGTTCTCCCAGCCTGATGCCACTCCTTTTGTATTTGAAGCATCGAAATAAATCATTTTTCTAATTTGATATGTTTATGGAATTTAGTTGTGGCACTGAGGTCAGAATACATGCTTGAGATAAATAAATCAGTCAGTACACTCACGCAATACATTTGTTGGCAAATGTTGGTTTTGTTATTGTGACTCAAAAAAGAGCGTTGTATTTAACCTTTTAGTTTCCTCCATCAGAATTTTAACAGGTCGTTGTTGAAAGGCTAAATGTTGAATTTGAACAATCACAACAAGGATGTTTTTCTTTGTAATTGAGTCTTAAGTGGGAGCTCTCCAGACAAAGTTCATGCAAACAGAAACACATTTTTTACATCCATTTGTCCTCTGAATGCTCCTCTCTGATTACCTGATTGCACAGGGTTACTGCAGAGAAATCTGATTGCAAAAATTATACAGACCAAATTCTGATTGAGAAGGATCCAGGATGCTTTTTGCTGCCATTGATAGAAGGTTATAAAATTTGGCTTCAGTGATTTCAAAGTGCTGCAGTTGAAAACATAATTGTAATCAGACCTTGCATTCTTTTCAAGTATTCTATTTTAAAATCCACCTCCCTTGCTGTGCAGTCTATTTAAGCTTGAACAACCATGTATTCTATACCCATAAATTATATGCCTTTTCAAAATAATATAGAAAAATGAACTCTTCGCCCAGTGAAATCTTAAGAGCAGGTTTGATGCTGGATCAATGTCTTCATAATTGAGGTCATTATGTGCACCACTTTTAAAGTCTATTACATTCCAGGTTAGCCTATCAAATAAAATCTAAAGAACATAATGTTTTCTGAAATTGTTAAGTTTCAAGGATGAGGTATAACCAAATGTGTTACTTAAACCCTAATGAATCATACAAATGGTTGTCGACTGTTTTTTCTTATTCTTCATTTAAAGGTGCAGATATTAGTTTAGCTCAGGATCAGACTCTAGTCTGTACAGATAAAAACAGGATTTGATGTGCATGGGTTTCAAAGCCAAGAGTGGGTGCTAAGGTTGATTTGTCTGGAGCATGGGGTGCTATGGTTGGATATATTATATAGGGGTGGGGGGGGTCCATCCTGACTGGACCACGAGTGGGGAATGGTGTCGGTTGAGAGAGCCCCACCTAGGAAAACTGGCACCAGCCACCACCGGTTATAACAATTTTTACACTAAAGGTGCACCTCATAGGAACATTTTTTACTATAATGGAATAATCCCTAGTGCAGTTGCAGCTATCTTGTGATGTTTTTCCTTGTTCAATATTTACCTATTCTCATTTAGAAATGGGATGCAAAGACAGAATCGTGGCCCTATCTGGTCTATCATAGCTAGCTAATACCCTTGTAAAGTGAATGACTTTTCATGAAGTTATTTGTATACAAATATAAGTTATTTTCTGAAATACAACATAATATTACATTGTTATATTGATTTGATATGAAAGCCAAAAGACTTTGGCTATCTAGCTATCTAATGTAGCTAGCTGGATAGGTAGAGGTAATATTGCTTACAGGTCCAACAGAAAACATGCCAACTCCGCGTCACTTTTCATCCCCTTGCTAAATTTTAGCTGTTGCCATTGACATTGTTGTTTGGTTGTACCTGCGCTTCTTCACCTCCGCCATTACAGTAGCTAGCTGGCAAGAAACACTCTGCAAAAAGTAGCCTGATCTCACCCCACAGGTTCTGTAGCCACAACCTCCCCAAAGAGCGTCACGCCAAGAAACATCCTGAACACATCTTAGAATTGGGATAGCAGGTATGCCATCTGCCAAATTACAGCTTGGTGGGGCATGCCCCATACCTATACAACACTGAGAGTTTGGCACTTTTCAAGGTTTCCTACAGAAGAAAACACAATGACCACAGACTCTCAGCCTTTAAAAACATTAACTTCTGTACGTTCTGACCTCATGTAACCACACAGCATTCAGATACAACTTCAGAAATCCACACAATAAAGCACCAAACTTCCGTTTTTTTGCCAGTTTTTCTTCTTCCAATTCTACAGAGGCTGTCTACCTACTACACAAACTGTGAAAGCATCTACAGCTTAGTGGTTATGGTGTTGCACTACCATGTAGCAGGTTGACAGTTCGATTCTCACCTGATCCTAGCATTTATTTAGATGCACACAATGTCTGGTACCGCAAGACAAAAGTATTTTTTGGCCTGCTCATTTCTGTTAAACTGTTTTGGCCTTGTGGTCAGAATCTTTCTTTTCCATGCGTGAGGTCAGTGGTTCGATCCCCGCTTGGTACCAAAAGCTAAATTCATTCTCGACAAAACTATTGTGCAAATCCTCTGCTACGTTTAATGTTATTTTAACATTAACCAATGCCTTTTTATTGCAATGGTTAAGAAATTGAACAGAATTAACTGTTCACTGTTTCACCTCTACTATAACAACGTGAAGTTCCACCGACATGGTCCACTAGCCTACGATACACGCTACCAACTAAAGATTTACCCCCGGTCACTTGTACACAGTAGGCTATGGGAACAATTATCCATTTGTCAAACAGAAAATAAAGTTCTCACTCAAAATATTGTCTGATTAAGATTGCGTTGTTGCATTAATGTAAAAAATCTATCAATAATTGGCTACATGTTCCCCACAAACATTTGTTTCAAACAGGGTCACTAGTTTCAATCTCACACAAATGCAGACAAAAAAACGAATCTAATCTATGTGTAGGCTACCTATGTTCTGGTCTTGCGATAGTGTGTCTGGCTGTCTGCCTCTCATCACTGTCGAGATCAAAGCTTCGAGGCTCCCTTTGCCCAAGATTTCTTTATTATTTGCAACAAAAAGAATGTGCACTTCAGATCTGTTCAATTTATGCTTTTTACCACATAACTACAGAAGCCAACAGGTATAAAACACAACGACATTTCGGAAAACAACTGCGAGTCAGAAAAAACGACAAAACCCAAAAAAACACTTTACAAATCACATTATGGAAAGGGTAGGTACTAGGCCTACATGACGGGATATTGAAGTCTCCTTCTGATTGGACACGCAGTAGCCTATGTCAAATGAGAGTCTGACAGTGTGAGTGACTAACAACAGTTTCCGTTATCTAACGTGACATTCAAGACAAGCCTATGAAGTTTATTTAGTTCTATAAATAGCAGTATTTTTCGCTGTTTTGAGCGGAGTTTTTATGAACTCAAAAACGGTTAAAAACACTGCATTTTTCCCGAACCCGTGTGGTTAAGTTCTTCCAACACTTTCCCTTAAGCTTATTAACACAATGCTTGTTGTCATTTGCTTTGTCTTTGAATTCTTCATCGACTATTGATTAGTCTTAGTTGCCATGTGTCCACAATAACAATTACGAGGCTATTGATTCACCGCAGCCTTTATTTTGATCAGTTAAAAAATGTAGTGACCTCAAATAACCAATCAAATCAATAGCTAGTTAAATCAATAGGCTTGTAATTGGTGATAGCGTGGATGCCAATAAAATTAAACATTGGTTGATAATGACGAATTCAAAGATAAAGCAAATGACAATGATCTAAACCTGCATTGTGTTAATGAGTTTAAGGGGGAAATGATGAAAGAACAGTTTTTACTTTGATCAGTTAATATATATTTTTAAATGACCACCTTTTTGTAATTGTTTGCAATAGGCCTATAGCACAATAAGCACAACGTGAACATGGGAGTTTTAGTTTTCGTTGCATGCATATGTCTGACGTAATGTAGCTTAAGAGGGTAAATGATCCCTCATGAGACGAAAAGCCCATAATTAAGAAAAATTAACAGCTTGTTAAAATTCTGGGATTGCTGAAAACTGAAATACGTTGCTGTTGTTGTGTAAAAACATGCGCACTTTTGTACACAGACCGTATATATTCCATGACGTATTGAGGCGGTACAGACAGCGGTCGATTCAGAAACAGCCCTACAAGAAAAAAAATACTCGCGTGAAACAAATTAACACAAATGGCACAGCGATCTCCAGTAAAACAGTCTGTCACACCGAAGAAATGTCCTGAACTTCAAAAACTTTCTTCAATCCAGCGTTCAGCTCTTGGTCCGAAACACTCGTTGTTCTTGATGGATTCGCAGCATTTGCTAACTACCGATTAGTGATGTGTCGTTCACGAACAATCTGATTATTTTGAATGGCTCATTGGTAGGAACGAAAGGAACCGAGTCTCGTAAGTATCTGAGCTGTTCTTTTTTGCCACGTTTTCCCTAGAGTGTTTCCCATCAAAAATATTTCATAAATGCGACCATAATGTTTTTGGTAGCCTATATTATATTTTATATTAGATACATTTCCATATCTGAAATGTACATGACGTCATGTGGCGCTGTAATGGCGACATGTAGTCCAGCTGTCTCTCGTGTACGTGTTTGTTAATTTGAATGTGTTTTGTTGTGTTGGGCTTTTGTCTTTTGTTTTTTTTCATGTGTCCATTGTGGTACGGGGAAGCGGATGAAGATTTTTCGGGGCACTCCTCCTGCTTGTTTTTGTAATATTGAGGAATTGACTAGCCGGGATGATTTCGTTTGTGGTCGTCATCATGGAGACGCATTCGCATTATGCTTGGGAATGTCCGTTGGATCTGCAGCCACGGAGTTTATCATCGCTCTTCACCGGAGTTGAAGATGTCTGGATTGATCCGGGAGTGCGGGCACTCGTCAGAAGGCCACCAGGGAAGGAGAAGATAATGCGGAGAAGTGAGGCGGCGCGTCTGGGAAGGCTGAGCTCCGTTTCGACAGTGGACAGAGACCGCAGCACTGCGTGTATGGAGGAAAGGCGGAGGCGGAGTTTGTTTGTTGGACTTATTACACTTGGTTGGACATCTCGGGACAGCGGGGGCTGTTTCTAATCATGGCTATTCCACTTTAATTCACTTAAGTCACTTGATTGATGCAATGATTCTATTGTATGTCTTTATTTGATATGTTTGTTTGTGTGTTGTGGGTCTGCCCCACTGTCTACGTCTTTTTTGTTATTGCTGGGGCTACAACTGAAGTTCCCGAAAGGGAAATAAGTTATTCTATTCTATATCCTATAAGATTTTAGCAACGTTAACTGTCGCTGTTAAAAATACAGAGTGAAGTTCACAACAAACTCCGTTGGTAGGTTTAAATACATTTCCCATGCACTCCTATGGGGTGATGACGTTGTGGAATGCGATAATTGTGTTGCCTGCAAAATAAACAGAGTTTGCATTAGCTCTTCAACTCGCAAATTATTCGTCGACTCAACTTCCACAACCTTGCATAATATATCGACAGGAATTCATAGGCTATGTCTTGTAAACTGAGTGGGAAAACATTATACATTAGGCTATATGTAGCCTATATTATATTTAATCAATTTCTAATCAATTTTGAATTATTATTATATTCTAATTTAAGTGTGTGTTGTGGGTCGGGGGCAGTAGAAAACCATAATGAAGGGAACGTAAATATGAACAAAATAAAAAATATATATGTAGGTAGAGTATCATATATGTTCACGTGTTATTTATGTCATCTGCCAATGAGCAGATGTTAAAGTCCTCTGCCAGACATTTGGCGACTAGTATGTGCATTATTAGATTTAGTAGGCTAGTGTAATCCTGCCATTCGTAGTCGTAAAGTGCCCCCCTCCCACACACACATGCAAAAAGAACAAAGAGCCGTTCTTTTGAACAACTCTCGGAAACAAACAGAGCCATAAAATCCGGTTCCCTTAAACGAGCCGTAATACCCATCACTACTACCGATTAGTTAGCACAACTTGTTTCCTAGCGGACTGATAAAACCCAATGCACCACATCATACCGGAAATATGCACACACTCGTGTGATTGACTGTGCTGCTAGCCAATGAGTGCTGACTGTCAGTTTCCCACAGTCCTACTCAGTTTATGCAAGCCTATGCATCAGATGCTGCGTACAAAGCGCGTCAAAGTGGCTGAGGCTGTGACTAGATAGGTGGTCGCTGTGGAAATGTCAACTGTACGGGACATTGGCGAAATGTAAAAACATAAACTCTTCCGTGTTAATCAGAAAAAAGCTGTAGCTCAATATACTGGTAAGTACAGATGAACCTCGATCCAACGGACACCGATGCAACGGATTCCGGATCCAACGGACACAATCTGCTAGTGAATATCTGGTCCG